>CM030023.1:3066833-4266833 GCA_017639485.1 Pluvialis apricaria | reverse complement strand
CATTCAGATGAAGCTAATCCAAAATTTATCTTTTCTGGCCAGTCACCACAGCTAACCTGGTTTGGATGTAAGCAGTGTAAAGCCAGACTCAGCCGAGCCCATTGATTACATTCACACCGGCAAACTCCTCACTCATCTACACTACAAGGACTCCGAGCGTCAAATCTGTGCTGGTTTGGCTTGGCTTTGTTTCATAATATATGATTCTCTCTTGTGATGTTTTTTTTTTTTCTATCATTGAGAGCAACGAAGGTAGTCAAGGGATTACCAGCTGGAAAGTTGTTTGTCTCTCTTTACTGCAAAATGTTGTGGGTTTTTTTACCAGGCTAGATACAAGGAGTTTGCGGTCAGCAGGCTGTAATAAGGCAGCTAATTACAGCTAACGCTAATACATACAGAACATAAAATTTCCCGCAGAAACAGCTAAATAGCAGGTCAACTTAGAAATAACGACAAGTGGCTAGAGATGAAAGCGATAAGGCAACTTATATAGAAAATTCAATACTATAAACAAACAAGTTTGAAAATGGGTGTGGTTTTTTTCTGGAAGCTATTTTTTCTGTCCCTTGTGAGGCTTTGGGTAAGAGAAGATCTCTCTGTTTTTCTTACCTCCAGATAGTCAGCCGTTGCCGAGAAATGCCGCCAAGGCAGAGAAACAGAACGGGTAAGAGCTATAAGCTTTTTTCCAAAATAGCACAACACTCCTAAATTAATTACAGGCAGGTAATATGGTAGCAAACGTGATTGTTAGCCTGTGTGCTAAGTAATCGGACACCTCTGCCTACCTACAAACTTAAGCCAAAATGACTACATTGTTCAATGCAGTGTAAATGTAATTTATTGAGATGAGAATTTCTGCTACAAATCAAATTTCCTCTTCTATTAAATCCTTCTTTGAGTTAATATCTGTGCCTGAAAGTGGTGTTCTTCCCTCTCTGCCTCCCCATTTTCCCTGCCCCGTCAACAAAGCCCATAGGCATTCCAACAAACTTAAATCTTGGCTTTGCACTAGCTGGATATCGCAAGATGACATCTAAGTGGGACAGGCAGGCTATGACATGCATGGCATAACAAAAATATCTTTAAACATTAGAATTTGAAATTTTATTTAATTTATCTCTGCCTTTCTCACTATTATATTGATTGTCACTGAGCTTCAATAGAATGGGAAAAATACAGTATGCAGCTAGAAGAGTCCCCAAGTTTAGATGCACAATTGCAACATATATGCTCCCTTTTTAGTTCAAATACTGATATTTCACTGAAGCCTTTTGGTTTTCTCTGTATTTTCTCCTACCCCTGAAATGTAGTCTAGCTATTCCACTTGCAGGTATTGAGCAATTTGTGTGATGATGAGCTCTTTCTGTGGGTACAATACATATGTGTCCATCATTTGTAGGATAGCTTAAATCTAGATTTCATAGTATGTGAAATAGTATGTCACCTATAGTTAGACGTATAACTGCAGTAAGGACTGCAAGAATACAAGAATAAGCTTTTTCTTTTCTTTTTTTTTTCTTATTAAAAAAAGGAAAATCTGGCACAAAACTTCTCTGACTGGAAATTCTAATCTCCTTAGATTGCCATTGTCAGAGCTACTGGCTAGTCTCAAATTTATCATTACAGCATCCTTTCGCGGGTTGTGTCATCTGGTCCACTTTAACTCTCATTTTTCTGAAGGAAAATTTGGTCTAAAATAAAAAAAATCCACGCACTCAGAACTTCATCTATGGAGAATGGAGTGTGTAACTTTTCTGTAAGTCATGTTCCAAGCTCAGTTACCCCCAAAGTCCATTAATTTGCTTTTGAGATTTACTTGGGCAAGGATTACAGGAATTGACCAATTTCAGCCTGTTCACTGGCTAAAACTATTTATGTGGACACACATAATTGGGAGCAATTCTGCTACGGAAAAAGGTTGAATCTGTCCCCGAGAGCAGTAAATTTGCCTCACTGAACACCATGGGAATATCACTGTCTGCCACAGAGTGGAACTCACAGAGGCAGTTACATGTTTATCAGCAGCCTTGCTCCCTCCTCCTTTTTATCTCCATGTCACGACTCCTCTATTATTCCATCTCTTATAAAATATCTCATTTAGATTTGTACTTTCTGAACAGAGAAATGTATTTTTATGCAATTATGTCAAAGTAGCTATGCTTCCAAGACCGTAAGACACTATCAATAATATTTACTGGGATCGTTTTTTTTTAAAGCCACATCTATTTCAAGTGCTAGATTTACTAAGTAACTTCAGTAGTTCATTTAGAAAAATCAAAAAGTAGAGGCACAACCATATTTCTTGTTCACACTCTCTGTCAGTATCAGCCTTATCTTATGTTCTGCGATCGCCGTATGTGCTTGGTACACACTATTTGTAGTTCTGCTCAACAAAAAGAGAGCTCTTCACACAGAAGGAATTTTAGGCTAACCTCTCCACTTGTTTGACTGTATTTTTTGAGACTCATTAGAGGGGAGAAGCTTCACAAAATCAAGATTTTCCATTGCAAATTAAACAGCAGACAGATGCTCAATACCATCATACAGAAAAGGTCCCGGTGCAAATAAAATCATCCCTAAAAGTGACCCTAGCTTTGATTTTGACACATTTTGCAGTGATGCCTAGCAATCTTGCAGACAATTTACAGAATGACATCCTGTAGCGCAGTGAGGCTAAGCCAGGGCACAGCTGAATCCATTTCAGCTGAAATCAGTATTGCATGGCAGTTTCCTTAAATAGTGAATTTACATTTAATTTACATGTGCTATATTGAAGTTCGTTACAACCTAGTTCCATGTTACTAAGATAGGAGACAAAAATAGGGAAAAAAACCTCACCCAAAACTAGGAACAGCTTTTCTTCTTAGCTAGCCGTACCTAAAATTTATTTTACTTTATCAAATGTTTCACAACCAACGCCTGAGAAATACCCATTAAGGATGAAGTGTAATGAATGATCCAATACTGTGTACTCGGTCACTTGTAGGGCTGCAGAATTAGAACTCACTGTCAGCAAAGGATTTTCTAACTTTAAATGATGGCACTGCACACATCGGTTGCGTATCAAATAATATCTGCCAAGCTGGCTGGTTTTAGCGTGCTCAAGCTATTAATGTGTCAGATGATACTGATGTTAATTTATATCTATATGGAATACAGAACTACCTCTTGTTTTCTTTTGGCAAATGGTCATTCTGAGACATGCATTTTCAACACTACGCTATCTTTGAAAGGCAAGAAACACGTTGATGATATATTTTTCTCTTGATTGACAAAGAATTAATTTTGTAGCTCTGATGACTTTATCAGCGTCACTGTGACACATACTTACAAAAACGTGCCAAGTGATGCCCATACTGTGTCATCTTGAAATATAATTCTGCCTTGAAACCTTTACTCCACGCCTTCATTACTCTTAAGAATAATGGTATTCTTATTGATAAATACCATGGCCCTTTAACAAAAAGAAAGACTACACTATTTCAAGATCTGCCATATTATTCCTTAATACTCAAGAACCAGCCATTGAGTTTTCCAGAGCAAAATGTTAACGCTACAAAGAGCAAGGCACTGTTAAGTTTTACATAGAGTGAATTTCCATTATTGACAACTATGGGATTATTTGTACAAGCTGTGCTTTTTTGCTTTCCCCAGACACTATCAGATGGCAAAAATTCACTGTCCAAATATCAGTAGAAATTAATTCTGTAACTAAAAAAACAAATCAACAAAAAACAGTCAAACATAATGATCCTTCCGCAACAAGTAAGAAAATCGAAATGTCTCTGTGATTTAGTGATTTGCTTGACCAGCGTCTGCCTTCGCTTCACCTTTGCTCTGCCTTCAGCTACAGACTGCTTTTTAGAAATTTTCGCCAGGACTAGACTGTGGCATGCAAGAACAGACACGGTGCTGCAGTGCACCAGCGCATCGTGCATTGATTACAATATCTACTACAGCCATGTGGTGGATCCCTTCTTATCAACAGGGAGCCTAAGTTGGTGCATTCCCCACTAAAATGAAAAATAAACAAAACGTGCATCTGTCGTGTACATGGAAATTGTAAGAACAGAGATGGAGAGAACAGTGACACCATTTAGAATAAAATTAGCCTTATGTGACATAAATACTGACCAATCAACAGTCTGTTAAAAGAAAATAATATCTGCCCAAATAAAAAAAGAGGTTATCAAAGTCTGCTCTTGAAAACCACAGACTAATTTATTCACAAACAAGCAGTAACTTATACCACTCCTGCCTGTGATTTCTGACCATTTCATTAATTAGATAACCTTAAGAATTCTATTTAACTTACGGTTTTAATATTAAAAACATAGACTTTGTGCATCTACATTCAAATTCCCTAATTGCTAATTTTTCTTCTGGGAAAAAAAAGTGTGCACTTTTATGGGCTGTGTGTGTTCACTGAAGCTCTCCATCGTAGGTACCCGTACCTCCCTCTCCCCAGCAGCTCCCCCTTGACCTACGCGAGCAGCTGAAGATGCAATAGGGAAGCAAGATTTTCATGGACTCTATAGACACCACTTACAATGTAATTTACATTTTACAAACCATTCTAATTTTTAGAAATTCCATTTTGTAATGTAAAATAAAAGTAAATTAAAATAAAATTTCTTTTTAAACTAAGAAGTTTACTTTTTAAAAGACCCGTAAGAGGAAACACTGAATGGCTGGAGTCATTGGTCTAGTTGCTAATGCTATTAATGAAGCTATAAAGCTGCAAGGTAGCAGTGACAATATTTGATGTACTAACACGTTCATAGAACACGGATCCTGTTTTTCTAAGGAGAGAGTTGCCATGCGATAGGAGCAATACAGCAAAATCAGCTGCGCAGTAGCACTAGAAATCACAACTGGATGGATTTATGGTCCTGCACTACTACTGTCTACACAAGCCTCATCAGTGTTTTATCTAAATAAAGGAGTTTATTGCCCATTGTTCTTTCTGGCAATGTTTGTATTTGTGCAAATCAAGTGCAAACTTTAACAGATCGGAACAATAGTGCTTAAAGCACTTTTAAAATAGATTAAAATTATGACATTTTCTAAGACATAGAAAAATCATGTTCCAAAGCCGATACCATTATCTTTCACTAGTTTCTTCTATCATGACAATTGGGAAGAAAAATCAGGAGGACTTTTCCACCAAGATACATTGCAGTAATTAGATAGAATTCTACCAGGCAATGTAGCATATTAAATAAAATAATTCCAATAGTATACTAGCCTGCTAAATGACAACAGGAACCCAAGAGCATTTGTATTGCTTTCTTCCACTAATCAATGGAATTAGCTTTAGTATCCTTATATCTAATTATTGCTTTTTACAATCAATATCTACTTTATTAGATAGCATGGAAATGAAGAATAGACCAGAGTTCAAAGATTTCAAGCAAACCTGTATGGTCTCAAAAAGTATATCTAGAAATAGTTGAGTTAAAATCAGACATAAAATCAGACCCTCATTGCTGTAATATTTTGCATTACAACTGCAAAATTTACAAAAGTATTTTTTGGATTCATCAGCCAAGGTTGATAGTTCCAATGAAGAAAAATATAGTGCGTCTATGGAAATCTATAGAAATGGATGCTGTGTTTCCTGTTCTTTTCCGACCGGGCAAATGTAGTGACATTTAATCTAAACTTGTCTGATATGAAGGACAACTACACTTCACATTTTATTAAGTGAGGTTTAAGCCTGCCCGTTGAGTAACAGAAACAAGATTGACTCTCAGCCCTTGTTCTGAGGTGTTTGGTTTAACAGAAATCTTTCCATGGCTTAATGAGGTCTCTCCATATTTACTAACCTTCCAGCATTTCAGTGCAGTAGCGGACACATCCATGCCACCAGACTGATGTCACTGGATCAACAGCAAAAAACGCAGATCTTCCATTGATTTATTGTGTTTACACTAGGGAATAGCATAGGTCTCAGAATTACAAAATCATGGAAATGAAGGCTGGAAGGCAGCCCTCTAATTCAGCTTCTCTTTCACCTCCTCAATTCAAGTAAGGGTGAATTAAATCTGTTAATCTTGGTAAATACTTGCCTAGTCAGTGACACTCAGGTACCTCGATATAAAGGTAATATAATATTACCCCACTGGCACTCCAGTAAAAATTACATTTGAAGAGCTGGATTCAAGCACAGCAGAGATTCTTTGATTTACATCATCTGAGTATCCTACCTCTGTGTTACTTTCATCTTAAATTCACAGGCTGGGAAATAGTATTTTAGCCACAAAGCTGACACGCAGAAAAAACCTGAAAATTCACTGATTAAATGGCTTCAGTTCTTCCTCTGCTAGGCATCGTACAGAACATGTCTTCTCACTGCTGACATTATAATGTACCAGAAAACTAGTCTGCACCCTCCCGAAACCAAAGGTGTGGGCTTGCTCTGAATTAAAGCGCTGCCAAAAAGCAGAAGTGAACATTAAAAAGTGCATAAATTACATAAGGCTCATATAGTTGGTAATGTAATACACTACTTTTTTTCCTCTCGCTGATCTGGATCTGGCTTAGAGTAGCAGTGACTGAAGTTGCTGGTACCTGGTGGCTAATACACAATCTCTGTCATGTTCCCATTGGGAAAGCTTCTGTATGCCAAAAACATTATTCAAAATTATACCTTGTTCTTTTACATGTAATTATTCTGCCATAAGCAGTGCAACAGCTGTCAGCCTTATTAACACGCAGGCCCAAGGCGATTAGGAAAATGTACCTCCCATCTGGAGAACAGAATACTTTAACCTTAATAAGGCTGCTGGAGGGACACCTCTGGAAACTGAAAGGCTCAGACCCCTTAAAATCTGCTTTACAGCCTTCTTCCTTCTCAAGAACGAGTTTAAAATCTCCTTCATTAGGTCTCTGTATTACAGATCAATTTTCCAGACATTTTAACCTCTATTTCATGCCTATAAGAAACTTCTCCTCATAAGTCTGCAACAAATGACTGTTTAAAGCACACCAAAATGAAACATACAGAAACATATTTGTGTATTCACCCATGGGTTGAATCTTTACACGCCTGGTTTTATCAAACCTCATTCTTTTCTTGCAAGTTGTGTGACCTCTGCTTTGCCCCCTGTCAGGGCAATGAAGTCTGCCCGACCTCCTGCCTTCAATTCCTGAGCATCTCTCCATCAGCAGCTGCCGGCCACTCACTCCACCCTTCCTCTAGAGAGGATTTTGCATAGTTAATTATCCTTTTCATCTCTAAGCTCTAACTCCAGAACTTTGTAAGTTTTGGTAATCGATTGCCAAAGGCATCACCTCGATATTCCAGCCATTGTTCCCTTGAAGTTGTTTACGGAGATCTCTCATCTCTGGCCATTGTTTAGTTTCCTGTTTGCTCTTCCTGACAGCTCCTTTGAAGTCAACCCCCTTTACTCAGAGAGAATAACGTGAAACAGATAAAGTGGAATACAGTTACACACACACACAAAAGAAAAGACTAATGTTTTCTTTGCTCTCCATAAATGTTCATCAGGACTAAATTCATATATGTAAATTATGTTGCTTAGAGAAGGAACAAGCAGAATGTGAGATGCAGAAGGGAAGTTGTGTACGTGAATGTTTCATCTCAGGGTGCTTTGGAGGTAACGACTCTGCAAGCTGACAAGCTGCTCATGGGCAGCACACCCGGGTAGGTGCAAAGACACAAGCCTGATCTGGCCTTCTTCCCAGCCAGGCAGGCCTACAGCCCCCAGATACCGACCACGATTCACTAAAAGGATTAAATGAAATTCTGCAAAAGCCATCATACTTACACTGTCGTTGCTTCCTTTGTTGTCCTCGTATTTTGTCTCTATATGAATGGAGAATTTAGGCAAAAATGAACACTGCAACAAAAGAAAAATATGTTTGACATAAAAAACCTGCCCTGTTTCATCAGCTGACATATTCAATACATCCTGTTTGGTATCAGCTTGCTTTTTTTTTTTCTTCAAATTACTTCAAGAAAAAGAGTAAATGTACACAGAACATAAAAGCGAAGGTTTTATGATTCTGGAGGGATGTAGAGATTCTACCTAAAATTTGAATATTATAATGGCGGTATAAATAAATCATTGTAAGTACTCTGGAATAACTAGACACAATAGTTTTCATGCTCACTATGCATAAGAGTACAAATGTCCTGAATGTCTTCCTATAAATTCAGTTCACTACGATCTCGAGAGCAACCAGATATTCGTCATCATAGATTAGTCTATCCCTTATATGAAATAATCTAAGGACACTTCTCTAGCTGCAGGTGCTAACCAAATAGATAACCATGCTTTGATTTGTGAGGGATTTTTTAAATTTTCAGTGAGAAATGAATTTTAGCATAATTTCCTATTAATGAAATTAAGATGGATTATGAGCTGGTGTGGAAATTCCTGTATACTAAACCCAAGTCAATCTTTAGATAATAATGCAAGAAAATTAAGAATGCACAAATGTTTTTCTATTAAAGATAATATTTATGTATTTTACATGGGAATAAATTTATTTTTCTGTTGATTGTTTACTTTAGTTGGCTTATCAAGACTAGATTTTATAATACTAGGCAACATAATTCCAGTGGAAAAAATATTTCAAGTATCTTTTCTTTAGCATTTCACAGTTCTTCTTTCAAATCAACTTTTCCGACAGGCAGATAGAGTAGCCGTCTCACAAACTCTGAAGGATGTTAGTTCAGCATCTTTACTATTAGTCATCAAGTCTTTTCTTGCATTAACTCCCAGTGGAACCAAAGTGCCAGTTCCTTGTATGATGCATCACTAATACCCTATGGCAAAGTGTCTTTGTAAAGAGTAGGACTATTCACTGCGCTGTACATACAGATTATACAATGAGGCCATTATGATGCCTCAAGTGTTCACATTGCTGCTGGTCCAAGTTTGGACTTGATAAAATTTGGAGAGTTCTTCTAAGGGAGAGGCTGATGACTAAGAAAAGAGGTGATTTAGGCGGCCAGCTGTAGTGCAACAAAATTGAACTGAGAAGCCAGCTCCTTTGAGACTGCAGAAAATATTTGCCAATTCCATGGATATCAACCCACAAGTCATTGTTCAACCTTCTGCTGATCACAGGATATCTACTACTCAACGAGCACATCTAGAATCAGTCCTTGTTGAAAAAACGAGTGAGAGAGTTTTGCCAGAATAAGGTGCTGGTGCCATGGAAAGCTTCTGGTCAAACTGGCTGCCACTAACGTAACAAAATACTCCCATCTAACACATTGGTGCTGCAGATGCCCCAACCACGCAGGCTGCTCCTCACAGCTTTCAAATGTTTTGCCTTTTATTAAAGATTTCTGTGGAGCAGCGCATTTATGAGTTTCAGTCCAATCTGAACTGTGACTGGCTCTCAGCTCTGCAATGTCTTCACTGGGTGAATATGTGGGAGGCAAAAAAAAAAAAAAAAAAAATCAGCAGTATGCGGAGTGCAGGATGGGGCAAGTTCAGTGACGGATCCGCTAGCTCCTATTACCCATATTTTGTAGACAATTAATCATTTCCTATGTATACAACTCAGGAAGTGCCGGTTGAAAGTATACAATATTTATCAGCAGTCTGTCAGAACTGGGGATTTTACAACACAAATTAACACCAAAAAATTCCAAATATTCTCCCTATTGCGGTTTCACCATGTATCTCAGTGTGTTGCTCCTATTCTGGCAGACATCCAAAGGCATCTGCAAACAAAAGCGTCTGCAAACAGTAGGCACTATGGCGAAGGAAGTTATAAAAAAAAAAAGCACCAAGGTTTATCATAGAATGGTTTAGGTTGGAAGGGACCTTGAACATCATCGAGTTCCAACCCGCCTGCCATGGGAAGGGACACCTCCCACCAGACCAGGTTGCCCAAGGCCACGTCCAGCCTGGCCTTGAACACCTCCAGGGACGGGGCTTCAACAACCTCTCTGGGCAACCTGTTCCAGTGCTTTACCACCCTTAAAGTGAAAACCTTCTTCCTAATGTTTAATCTAAACCTGCCCTCTTCCAGCTTAAAGCCATTCCCCCTCGTCCTATCGCTACATGCCCGTGTAAAAAGTCCTTCCCCAGCTCTCCTGTAGGCCCCCTTTAGGCACTGGAAGGCTGCAATAAGATCTTCCCGGAGCCTTCTCTTCTCCAGGCTGAACAGCCCCAACTCTTTCAGCCTCCCCTCATACGAGAGGTGCTCCAGCCCTCGGATCATCAAGGTCATAAAGTTCTAATTTGCATCTCCAAAATTAACCAAAAGGTGGAATGAACATCCTTAACTGGAAGAAGAGATGAATAAAAGGGGTTGATTAAAAGGATTCTATAATCAAGTGTTTCTAGTGTAAGAAAAGGTATAAATGTGATATTACAAAAAATAGGGAATAACCCAGAAGACACAGGGATGCCAGCATGTCCTAAAACAATGTTTGATGTCACTCAGAGGATTCATATTCAAACAGCATAAACCAACAGTCTAGTTCTTTTCTGCGTTTGCAGGAGAACGTGGAGGGTTGAAAAGTAAATTACTACTGGGGGTGGATTATGAAAAGCAAATTAAAAAAAAATGTATAACGTAACAACAGACATCTACTGCACAGTTTTTAGAGCATTTGGAAAATAATTACATTGGTCCTAGGCTGGTAAAAATATGGGTTATTGATCTCAAAAATGTAGTGTATGGCAGCCTTGTATCTCACAAAGATGTATACAGGGGTCACAGTGCAGGCGTGCAGAGCTCTTGCTGACAGCAGCCTAGACCTCTGCACACCGGCTTCCTGTGGGAAAGCAACCTTGAGGCAATGAGAGGAGACGGCCAATGCGTGTTTTCTTTTATCAGCAGTTACTAGTACTGCTCACTGGATGCAGTAACTGGTACTGCACTACTGAGAACTCACTGCTTAGGTCTGAATAACAGAAACATTTTTTAGAATTTTTAGAAATGTTTTAGAAACATTTTCACTGAAAATGGTAGAGAAGCATGCCATACTATTTATGATATACTAATTGTTTAGCACAGTTATTAGGAAAACAGTTCACTAGCATTGTGTCTGCACATTTCCAGGTTACTGCTCTAGGCTGTGTTTTACTCACGTGATAGTGTGTGTCAAGTATCTGTCCTCTTGATCTGAGGACCAAAATTTAATTTTCTTTGCTACATAATTAAACAAAATCAACACCCCCAACCCCCAATAAAATCTAGTAATTGATAAAAACAAAATTACATCAGTGATCTGTCACTAGTGGAAGGGTCATCAAGACTATAATGCGTGAGCAGATTGAGTGTCTAGGTCAGAGCTTTGTGCATCTGCAAACTTTTAAGTTACACAGTCTGAGACTAGTGGTTTGTCGGAAACCTCAGTGGCTATGGAAACTGCTCTGACTGTGCTGACCTTAACAGCTCTGGATACTGCAGCACTCTCAGCTCTTTTAAGTAGTAGCAGGGTCCCCACAGGACTTGGTGCAGCTCTCATGGTCCCATTGTCAGGCTTGAGAACACCACTGACGGAAGGAACTTCAGTATAGCATCTTCCACGTTTACAGCTAATACAAAGCTAACACCCTTACCAAAGCAGTCCCTCGTCCCTGGGTCTCATTAAAGTATCTTTACTTATGATCTGACTATAGAAATTCAGGTGATGTTGGATGGAGTACATTTTTCAACACACAAAACCATTTTTCTTTATCAAAATAGTTGCTTTCAGGTCACAGTTCCAGGTATAGTGGAGGATAAAAATGCAAAATATGAAAAACCTGTCTGCGGTTGATTTGAAGCATGGCTACAGTTTTACAGGAAATTCTGAATAAAGCCAAATGCCAGATTTCCCTTTTACCTTGCTATCAAAAAAATTTACGATTTTCAACCACTGTCTAGAGTTTACCAGCAATGAGCGACACTGGGATGCTCTGCCATGCAGCCATTTCATGTATCAAACTTAAGGCTGCGTTAGGCCGCCTGTAGCAGCTCAGCAAGCCACTGCCTGCATCCAGTTGTTCTTTCCTGTGACCCAGAATGTAATTTAAAAAAAAAGAGAGATCTTCTAGTCTGATATTTAAAAAAGAAACATTAAGAAAAGACTAAGGATCTTCAGTGTATTAGAGAAGAATGATAAGTACCATTTACCTCAAGCCACCTCATTAGAGAGCAGAAAGTCATTTTCTGCACAAAGCTATCAAAAGTCAACCTCCCTGTGTATTTAGTACAAAGGTCAGGACTATAACAGTCTAATTTGAGATTATAAATGGTAACATGAATTTACCGCAAATGAAAACTGAAATTCACCAAAAAGTACTCCATTGCAAATACATCTCTCAGAAACTCAACGGACTGGCAACCGCTGCTTTAGCAGCTGCGGGGGGTCTCACCGGCTTTCAGGAACACTTAGCAGGGTCCAAATTTTTGAACATTTCACAGAATGTGTCTCATGATTCATCAGCTGCACTCTGACTAATTGGCAGAGGGCTCTGGCAGAACCAGAAAACTGTTTATGCATCATTCAAAAGACTTTATTATTCATTATGCAAAAAGTTGTTGGTTTTTTTCCCCCTCCTTAAGTGACTGCGTATTTACTTAGCTGGGGATTAAAAGTGTTATGCAACAGTCAGAATCAAACTTGGGAGTGAATGGTAGGTAATAAACCTTTTAGTAGACTTTTTTTTTTTTTTCAAAGCACCACTCCCTTTCTGCTCTGCCTCCCCCGGGGCGGGTGTTCTTCCAGCACAAACCTGGCAGCCGATCGATACGCTGAGCACACACAGGAATGCACAGGGCACCGTTTCCAATTTTCCATTTCACTATCTCTCCAGCTTGCAAGGTTCCTCTTAGAAAAAAAATAGTGGCAAGCTGAATATTTAAGTTAAAATTAGACTTAAATTCTACATAATAGGACAAAATCCTCCGAGTCCTAGTGTCTTCAATGACAAGCTCTCAAAGGAGGCATCTTTTATATTGCTACCTCCAGATTTTTTTTAGATGTGTTATAAACTCCTTAAAAATTTGTTATAATCTGCTACACCTGTGACACTCAAAAACAAACAAGGAGAATACGCTGGGGTTTTTGTTTGGTTGGTTTTTTTAAACTTGCTATTTTTGGCACCTCTTTTGGAAGAACCAGGAGAGGTTTAAAGCTCAAGAGAGTAACCAGTGAAATAGCCGCAGTCTGTAATAGTAATTACCACACATAAGCATGGGCATTTCCAGATTAAAATAAAGGGAACTGAAAGCAGCATACGGAAAACGCAGACCGCAGTTGCATTTTCAATTCACTACAGATAACCTCTTGAAAAATGAAAGGCCTATTTTTAGCATGATGATTGATTAGTGTTGCCATAGCAATAAGCAACACTTACAAGAACAGGGTAGAACCTAAGTATGCCAAAACACTTGCCAAAGTCTTAAAGAGACAGTCAAACACATATGGTGTTTTACAACCATTTTATGAAGAGGACTGTAGAAATAACCTTTGCATAGTAATTGCACCCGGGCTGGCTGCAGGAATTACTATAGTAAATACGCTGGACTGAGGGTAACAGATTTCTTTATGCTCTGTAACCTGGTTTGTATGAGAGAGTGCTACTTCATCAATACGGTTATAGCTAGTTTCATTTTCCATTTGGTTTCTTTCTGCAGAACGTTCAAAGAACTGCTAGAGACCTCACCATCGCACTTCACTTCTCCTGCTCCTTGTGAATATTAATCCACAATCCTTGGGAGTTATTTTTGTACAGTAAAAATTAATCCCACTTTTTTTTTTTTTAAGCAGCAGCAGCATATCCCCCTAAATCTTAACATAAAAGCCTGGAGAGGCAGACGTTTCATGTAAATGTTCTCTCTGATCTCTCACCACTTTTCAGGCTGATTTTTTTTTTAAATTCTAGTCACATATACATTGTTTTGGCAACACAGGTGGAACTGGATCCTTTGCAGAGCAATCTCCATGGAACCTAGAGCTAAAGAACAGGGTAACTGCTACAATGAGATGACACTAGCCAAGCAAAATTAGATTTTTTTAATAGGGTAACTTCTAGAAACCACATCCTTTGAATTCAAAATTTTTGGGCACTGTTTGAGTAGTCAGTGGGTAATAGCGTTTCTTTACTGATGATCAAAAACCTGGGAAAGACAAATGAAGTCCCTACTTTTCCTTAATAGGCGAAGGGAAAGTGGGGACTATGGGGTCGTGGAAGGTCCCCAGACTTACTGAGGCAGGAGGGAATGCCCAGGACAGCGCGGGACAGGGAGGGAAACCGGGCAGAGACACACACACAGCCCCGGAGCAACAGGGGGCATTTATAAACAAGAAGGATGGATGGAATGGGAGGAGGGATGCAACATGGGGGGTTGCCAATGCCTCTGGACAATGGCGAGGACAGAACGGAGAGACCTGGATGCGGGTGAAAAATCAAAATCACACACAGGTATGGACAAACAATGTGTCTCTACAGTTTATATGCGAGAAGGTATGTGAAGAAAATATAGTGATGTCTCTACAGCATATTTCAAATTACAGTATTTCCTTCAGCTGGTTACAGAAAGAATTAAAACAGTTTCTTTAGTTGAATATTCAAAATTTTTTGGAAAATGGCCACTACTTTATTGACTACCTTCAGAATACTCTGAACAGCACTGCATGTGAGACCGCAGAGCTGCTGTGGGATCCAGGTTACTCACTACACAAGCTAGCATCAATCCGGGTGACAGTCGGAAGAGAATAGACGGAAAGGGCTGGGCAGGGTGATGGCAGAACTTGGAAGATGCGACTCAATGAGAGGGAGGAGAATTTGGAAAGCAAGATAAGCACAGGAAGGTGGCAAAGAGCAGAAAAAGCACTGTTGAGCGGAAAGGGTAGGAACAATGCAAAAAAGGGCTTGAAAATAAGCATGGGAGTTAAACTCTCATAAACAAGCTCAGGAAGAAACCCACTATTTATTTGTATTACATACAATAACTTGAAGATGAAACAGTCAACTAACAAGTTGCCTCCAACCACTATGAAACTCAGCACTTATCTCTGTTTTTGCCATCCCTTAGCATCTCCTTCTCTGACACATGGGAACAATAACCTGTTTATTGGGGGAGAATGGAAGCGAGGAGCAGCGTGCACAAGTGAAAATGACAATGCCATGAATCAGAGAGGGGTTTGGATTGCTTTATAATAAGCCAGTGGTGGAAAAAGGGAATTCTCCCAAGCAGTTTGATTTACTTTGTTTCAATGGGATTAAGCCATTAGATGAGAAAACAGGTTTGCAGCTTTCTAAAAATATATTATTTCTTTCTTATAAATACTACAGAGGTCCTTCCTTCTGCTAGAATCTCTAAAAGAACCAAATCTGTGTTTTACCAGAGTAATGCCACCAGTTAACCCGTCTTCTAAGTTGGGGGATGAGAGGGAAGGAATTTTGGTAGTAACTTTGTATTATGCTCTAACCCTGCAATACAGATTCTGTTGCATTTTTGATGCAGACTCTTCACACACTCAAGCTAGAGAAAAGTTTGTGTACTGAAGACTGATGGGTTACATCCAAATTTCAAGCACTGGTAATCAGATAAAGAGAACACAGGAAAAAAACTCTACAGATTCCTTGCAATGTTTATCTGAGACAAGTTTTTTTCCTTCTCAAGTCATCTGATCATAAAAATAACAATTACAAAAACATTCCTTCCAGATAATTTACTTCATGGATAAAGTGGCAGCTGACTAAGTGAAGCACATAACATGCCTCTTCTCAAAAGTAATCAGAAATCAGCAGATCAATAATGGAACATTTAGCAACTATCACTCTGGGGCCTTGACACATACCAGATGAAATAATTTCATTTGCCTCAGTCATTTGCTGTAGAAGAATTAGTGTCATTGCGATATATCATCAAAGGAATTGTTGTCTCCTGTTCTGTTTTTCATAAATATTCTGAATTTATATCCAATTCCTAAGTTAATTTGAGACATTGGCAGGTTGAAAGAATGCTCTTTCTCCATGCAGAGAGCAAAACGTGCCATTTTTAATTTTTATTTTGTTTTATATATTTATAATTGTGAAACTAACAATTGGCCATAGCTTATGCATAAAAAATTGTCCAGCTGTTTTTAAATTTCAGCCACAGAATTGAAATATTGCTAATAACACTGTAGCTGTTCAGATCAGACAGCAAAACTATTTGAAATTATCCCTGGTAAACACTTGAATTGCACCTTCAAAGTCAGAAGAGTTTCCTTAAATTCTGTTTGTATTTTTCCTAACCTCTTTGTACTCCAGCTTGATAGCTAAACTTTGTTAGGCTCATTTTCAGTGTACTTTGATCATACGAATTTTTTGTACCATGGTTGAGTCACCATACGTTCATGATCTGATTATTTGTTTGCTTGAGGCTCCTCTCTTTTTGTCCAGAATCTCAGCTGTCGCTTGAACAGGTCAAATGAGTATTTGCTCTGTGCTCCTTATTGTCTGACAATATCCTGATGCAGGTAAAGAAACTTAGTTCTACGCAATCCTTTTTCGTTTGGTTTGCCATCGACACAGGTTTGCTTTCTAGTTAATTATTTCTAATCTAGCTGGACAACCTCAGAAAGAAAAATAAGAAAGCCTCCTGAGAGTTCAGTCATTCTTGTCCACATATCAAAGAATAGCATAAATATTTCACACTAAAGATACATATTTGCAAATGCTGTGATAAGCTGGCACATAAGGGTTTGTTGAGAGCTGCAAGGCATCTTTCCTCCATCCTCCAAGTGAAAAAGGCTCCAGCCCGTGACTAGCAAAGAAATTCTTCCTAAAAGCCGGCAGCTAACAACACCCATTCCCCAACAGCTTGTGTAGCTTGAGAGGAGGCACTCATCAGCACCCCGGTCCTGTAATCGCTCATAGAGCAGAGTCCCTAGGAGTTCCTTCTACAGGGCTCTTGTTCAGCTGTATCCCAAATACAGAATCCCAAATTTATGAGCTTAACATCAACCTAATCACAATATTAAATGAACTTATAAATAAAACTTACACCTTTATTTTAGCAAGATACCTTGTCAGGTTTTTAATTACAAGATCAAAACCAAAGCAACTTCGGTTCTAAGTTTAGGAGACTTTTTCACATACAGTTCTTAAGTAATGCCCCAGCCACTAAACCAAGGGTTTGAACTTCATAGGAGTATCTTATTCTCTAAATAGTACCAAATCTGGATAGCTTCCTTTGGCTTCAACTTTGAAAGTATTTTTTCCACTTCCTCCTCCCTCTCAATGTCAGCAGGAAGTTTGCAAGGATTAGCTCAAGCTTTGATACAGCATTTCTTGGTACATTACCCATGTCTCATCTTCCTGATAGGAAGTCTTTTGTGTTGCAGTTTTAATGGGGCCCTCCACAAACAGCATAGTGTACATTTTAAAATGCTCTCCTGACATTACAATGTTTCACATATTGCACACCACAAAAGCATCACTTGTGCAATAGTTCTCTTGAGCTCATTATCTTAAGTGTGTCATTTGCTTTACATATTATTAATACAGTTGTCGAGTCTTGGTAGTAGACCTGCTGTTTACTGTCAAATTTAGGGGTTTGCTGTGTAACTAATACCATTCCTTAAAGCAGATCCCATCATAACTGGACGCAGATTATAGAGCACTAACATCATGACACTAATTTCTCTTCCTGTTTCCATGCATCCAAGCACTCTTGGCTTTTTATACTACCACTGCAGAGAAAAATGCTCTGGAAATTATTTTCAATGCCTGCCAAGCTTTTTTTCTTAGAAGATGTCCTAATTTCAGGTCCTTAAGAAGGTCATACTTATGAAATCCATACTACTTCACAGGAAAACCAGACTGATGAAATTATTCTACATTGAATCTCTGAATGCTAGTGTATGTGTTTGAATGCAATTTCTCAACAGCCTTCATATTTTACAACTGAAAAACCTTAAGACTATCAGCAAGATTCACTCTGTTGTTCACACCCTCTTCCAAATCACTAACATATGCTGAAATAACACTACTGAGCCTTTAATGTCCTTGCTCTTTATTTAGAGTGGAACTTAGGAGGTTAAGAAAGGTGTGAACATGCTATACAGCGGTATGTACTTGATAAGATTATGCTTTATTTATCCAATTATTGACCCGCCTTTAGAATCAGTTCTCCTTAAAATGAGGCTCAATTTAATTCTTAGGATGTCCCACAAACCCTTTGGAGGGAATTTACTATCTTTAAGAAAAGGGTTTCCAAGCTATCTTACATATTTTGGGCAATGTCTGTGGGTTTATTCTTTCTTTCAGAATTCTCTAATGAATACAGAAGATCAAAAATTAGGGAAATATTCCAGACAAGGATAGGAATTATTCCCAGTGGTATATTTAACATTTTTGTTCTAGATTCAACAGTTTGAGGCAAAGGCACTTTCTCTATTTCCCCTGAAGATAATTTCATAGTCTATCAGCTCCATTAAAATATATTTTAGATTTTTGTCTGAAGTACAGTTTCCTTAATCTCATCCCAATATTTCTAGTTCTGTTTCCTTGCACCATGGTGAGTAATTAGTCCCCAACTCCCATAGGCAGTTATACTGTCACTTAGTGACTGTTTTGCCTACCTTCTACATTTGTAGAGCGATTTAATTTTTCCTTACAAGTCTCTTCAACCCTGCAATCATTTTTGCTGATGCTCTTAAACATCGCTGTAGCTGTATACCTTCTACAGACCTTCACCGAAATGTGTTCCAGGTGTTGTCTCATCAGATTAGATAAAGATCACTTCCTGATTCAAATTCTATGAGTACAGCATTGCTGTTTGGTTTGATAATGTATTATTGCATTTCAAATTCAGACATATATTTCTGTCTGCCACCACCCCTTTAATCATTCCTACTTGTCTCTTTCAGTTAAAGAAAAAAATCACATTAAAAAATTCAAATTGACTTTCAGTTAAAGAAAAAATATGCAACAGAGTAGAAGTAACAGACATCAGTGCACCGTAGACATGTCATATTCCCAGCCTTAGATTAAACCTGCTATCAAAGGCTAAACCCTTAATTAATGTAAACTGTGATAGGCCCTACTGAAGATATCTTCTGACAAAAATAGCTGAGAATCTGTCCCCTCATTACTACTGTCCATTATGGGACATCTGAGTTTCCTCTGACAGTCAAATGAATTTTAAACACGAAACAAAGCAGAATATGTAATAAGTATCTACCGTACATATTGAAAAGCACAGTTTGGTATACTTTTGATTTTCAAACCTGGTCACCACAGTTTTAACTCTTAAGTCTCCAGCTTTCAGATCTGAGTCTTTAAATCCCTTTATTTTTTCTCTTTCACATTTATCACATTAAAATCTTTTTCCTCTCCATATGCTTTACTGATTTTAGAAATATCTGCACAAACATTTTGAGCATTGCAGAGTTAAGAACAAACAAGTGGATTATGTTTTATCTGCAGTCAGAAGTTCAAACTAAATCAAGGCAGGAGTTTCTGAAAGGTCCCTTCACCTGGGACTTCCTCACCATCTCCTCCTCATCTTCCAAAGGTTGCTGAAAACTTACTGTATATTATTGAGGCCAGCACATTTAAAACAATTTTTCTCATGATTTATATGCTATATTTTGCCTTAGCTCTGCTAGATGGAATAGTTGATTTTTCTGGGCACTGTGCCCAGATTATGTTTAATTTTGTCTACAGATTGTACAGTTTCCCAGATACTATACCAGAGATGAGCATTTTATAAGTTAATAAAACAATAAATAAAATAAAATCTGTTCTCATGTCTCCACGTAATAACTGGAACCTTAAAAGCCTTGCCCTGTTTTATAGAAGCTTCTCTTTGTTACAGTCAGTGACTAAAAATATATCAAATTATTTTGCAGTGATAAAAAAATAAAGTAAATAATTTATAGGATCCCCACAGAAACACTTCAAATTTAACCTTAAATTTCTTAAACAAATAGCTAAAATAAAGTTCCACCACTGAATAAATTATGTAGTAGTTATATTAAGAAAAAATCTGTTTTGATTCCACTACTATATTTCACATAATTATTCTACTTTTAGAATAAAAAGAGGAAGAAAAACTTACTGTGTACTCTGATTTCCAATTGTCCATTTGTAAAAAAAAGAATGATGAGGGAAAAGAAAAAAAAAAGAAATGTGAAATAAAACAACGATGCAAGATCCTTACAGTAAACATACATTAACAATAAATAAAATTGTGTCAGAAAATCTGCTGATTTATATTTGACTAAAGTCTATGAGACAATAAAGGGTACAAGTCAGCACAGAATCTAAGCACCTGATGTTTTCTTTGCAAGGAAGAAATTGCATAGATACAACACTCCAGTTTTTATCTACCCATAGTCTATAATCTTTATTTCCTGATATTAGTCAATATAAGACGGAAAAATATATGCAGTTCAACAGAAGTTGTTAAAGAAACTTGGTATCTGTGGCTCAATATGGAACTTAGACCTTCTGAAGATAAGCTAAACTATCCAAAAAGTACAAGTCAGAAATCATTTCTGCTTTACTCCTTACCTGTGATTGTATAAGGATAGTAATTCCAAGCCTTCTCTGTAACATAAAATATTTTGGGAACAACTGCTCTAGCCCAGCTAGGCAGTTTGCTGAAAATAAAAAGAAAATATAAAATTAGAATATGTTATGACTTACGAGTATTGTAGAAAAGAAGATACTTCCAAACGTGCTCATAATTTGACAGGTGTTTCACAGGATACAGCAATACCTAGACTTCACAACAGTATTTTCCTCTCATGACTATGCATTCTGTCTCAGCTTTCTCCACACGCGTATATGAAACCAAGTCTCTTTGCTCCCCTCTAAAAGTGAGCAATAGGATGCCAGTGCAATAACCTCTGAGCAGATTTAAATTGAGGTTGCAGATTTCAAGAATTTATGGCCTCAAACTTTTGGTCATGGTTGAACTCAGCAGGTTAGACCATACAAGGTGTAACTGTGTCACAGTATCCTTAACCACAGGGAGGCACTCTCTAACAGGAGGTCACAAGAAAATATGTGATTTCAGTCCACTTCAATCCCAATTCCATTATTTCTTCTTAGAGACTGTTTCTTCTTCCTCCACATTCTCTTCCGGCACACAAACCCTTTTGTTGAACTCACCTAGTACACAGGTTTTCCCACACTACCAACACCAACTCCTGAGTATAAAGTTTTTATATTAGAATTAACAAATCACTCAAAACACCTCTGTGAGACTGGTAGGTAGTATTAGTCCCATTTTGCTGATGGGAAAAGCAAATCACGAAAGTGAAGAAAATTAACGGAACTGATGTCATAGCTCAGAGCTCAATTTGTCAAGAGAACTCACCAATGCAGTGGTACAACAGCACTAGAGTAAGAAATGAAAGACATGGATACAGCCCACGGAAAGATCATTAAAGGGTAATTAAATAATTCTATGGAAAAGCGGGAGCATTTTCTTTACCATGGATCTTGGGTCTCTCATTTCCAGAACTCTGGTCACATAGGGTACCAAAGAAGTGATGAACAAACATACATTTTAAAAAGGCAAGTTCGTGATAATTCATCTTTCAACCCCTTCTTAATGACATCAATTATAATCACTGAAGCTGCCAGGAACAAAGATGCAGTACTAGCTACTCAAAGCAAGGCAGACCTTTGGAGACACAATTATCACCGTACTTCAGGGACTCAGTTAAAATTGTGTTAGTCTGGTGACGTGTTAAGCAGATCACTCAGCCTAAGCCTGAATCTTTACTGAACTAAAGCAGATGCTTCCAAACCTCAGTTTTCCAAGTGTAAATATTTGAAACAGTTACGTTTAAATAACTGTGTGCAGGAAGTAAATTAACTGTCCATATTAGCAAATTTCTGAAGAAAATAGAGTTTGGATGATTAAGGCTTATTTAACCGTGATCTAACTACACATAAATACTGTATTTGTCCAGAGGCAAAATGCAGACGTTAGTATATTATCTAAAGATTCAAAGTCAAGTGCATTGACTTTTGCTCTTTGATGACATTGCTCAAAACCCGATTCTTTTCTTTACATAAGCCTTTCTCGTATACTGTCTTTTAAGCAGCATTTTACATACTGCATAATAGACTTCACTGTATAGATGTTTTGTTTATTTTGTCAGCCTCTGTCAGTGTCTTTTTACGACTACCTCTCTGCTCCCTCCCTTACCACTGCTAAACTTTACTCTGATGCCTAAATAATAAATACCTCGGGATGCAGACTTTCAGCTTCTGAAAACAATGCGCCAGCAGGAGAGAAGAGGCAGTAAACAATTCTGAAAATAACTAAGGCTGACACCGACACTAGAAAATTTTAGTAATGTCTTTATTAACATACAGCTGCTCGTTTTGCCTTTTTTTGGTTATTGTTGTTTTTAGTGCATTTGCCTGTCTACCTATCTTTGCCGGTATGGCGCATCTCCAAAACAAATAATTTTATGGGCAAAACACACATTATCCTCAGATCTGCAAGCAAGTCACAGTCAGAGACACACATGAATTGTTCCAAGGGTCCACTCAGAGAAAGAAAATACAATATTTCTATTTTAGCAGCACAGCTATCTATTGATCACATTCTCTCTTATTTATTTTATTTCTTCCTTCCCCAGATGAAGTTCAGTCTTACAGCACACAGGGAGGAAGTGTTTCTTAAACGCATTCCAGCTAAAACCATTGGTAAGCAAGAAGATCCTCTGCAAGAATTAAAATATTAGCAGGCAAGAAAAGATAACTGAAGATAATGCACAACTCTTCCCAAGAAACCATCACTGAAATACACAAGCTCAAATTTCTTCAGGAGCAATCAGACCAGAGCAAAATAAAGTGAAGCAAAGCTAGCGAGTTTTAGGGCAGCGGACCCTGCAAGACGAAAATATGAGGGTGTAAGGAGTCCTGTCCCTCAAGGAAGGAAGGCAGAGAAGAAGTTTTCAGCACACTTTGTATGGCAGCATATCTTGAGTGAAGCCTTCCAGAGAAATCCTGGCCTCCCAGCAAAATCTATAGTTGCCTGAAAACCTGCTGATCCTTTCCACAAAGCTTTAATGGTACTGCAATATCTGGTGGTATTGTGACACCAAAACCGGAATGATGAAAGATTCAAATAGCAAATCTGGTGATGATTACCAAGGAGCATTCATAATTATTAATAAACTCAGTGAGCCTGTCTTCAAACATCCACCATAGCTTTAAGTAAACTTCCCAAGTTGTTGTAGGCACACAGAGCTTCCTTGTCAATGTCTGTACCCATCCTTGGGTAAGCGATCCTTAGTTCCATTGCCTGCGCTACCAGAAACTGTACACTTTCCAAGTATGTCTTGTACGTGCTTTCCAGGACACAGTCCTTGCGGTTATTCTGAATTATCCTAAAGTGGTAATTCTGAACATGCTCTCCAGTGCTTAAAGCCTTATCTCTTTTTAACATGAAGGAAAGAAATACCCAGAAACATAAAACCCCAAATTTCTGGGAGCTCTACAACAGGAGCACATTTATTGATTTTTATTAAGTCCTGTATCTAGCTTGTGAGAGAACAGACTTACAATCACAATAATATTAAATGTTGGCAAGATATTTATTATTGGACTCTGTGTGTGTGTGTGTGCGTGCAACATTACTGGTGATTCAATTTAGCCTGCGTTAAGGTTAGATACGTCAGGATTGCAGTGGAGTAGGAACCTGCAGTGTAGAAGCAATAGCCATAGTGTTTCTATGCCCACTACGCAATGGTGCAGAGCATAAGTTTAATAAAACAAAACAGGCTCAGGGGAATAGCAGAACATCAGAAAACCAGCGATATTCAATTAGATCAGCAGTAGTAAAAATGGGAACAGATTAAGCAATATATTTCAAAGGACACAAAAAATATATATAGTTTAAAACATCTCCAGCCTTTGAGTGTGGAGGCACTGACTCTCAGGAGTATAATTTCACCATAGGAAGAGACACATATTTCACTTTAAGAAATGATGAAACTTTTGGGAAACAAAAGCAATATTTTCCATTGTGTCAATCAACTTCGCCGAGGCAAATCTTTTGTCACCAAAAAAGGAGCACTGGCTTTGTGATATTATTATGAAGTGAGAAACCCTTTAATCATTTTAGTGGTTTGCTTTCGATTTTTTTGGGGGGTGAGGTGTTTGTTGTTTCTGCTTTTTAGTTAGCTTGTTTGTTTATTTGTTTCTCCCCCCATAATTTTGGATAACAGAATGACAAACAGTTAAGCAAAAAAGAAAACAAAAAGGTTCTGATTTTCAGTACATCCTTAACTTCAAGTTATAATTATTTTTCTTGGAAAAGATACCCTAGAAGAAATGACAACTAATCTCTCTATTTCAAGCCATTGCTCTATCCCACCTTCCTTCTTGCGGCTACCAGGAAGCGACGTGTATTCATGGGGACGTGTTCTGCTTGAAACAGAAAGGCTATTGCCTGGAAGGGATATTCTTTGCAAACTTTTATTACAGCCCTTGCTGAGAGAAACAGTTTTATTGCACTTGCCTGTTGAGATAGACCCGTTTTTCTGTTAGCTGACCATTGCCATGGTTTGGATCTTCATAGGGTTCATTCTGCACCACTTCCACACCTTCACCTCGGTCACTCTGCTCATGGCTATGCTTGCTTATCATGTACAGCTGTCCAATTCTGTACTGCAAAGCAAAATCAAGAACAATGTATTAGCTTTATGTAATACACGCGTATTCAAAAGCCAATGTCGTACAATGATATAGCAGTATGTGCAAATAAAAGGTAGTTCAAGGGCGAAAACAGTATTTTGCAGGTTCATTTAGACCTATGAGTTGTGGTCCTCCCATTATCATATTAAGTCCACGTCGTCACTTGTGGAAAAAATAGCAAAACCCATGTGTATACAAATGTAAAGAATCAACCCAGTCCTTTATTTTTAGACTGTATTTCTAAGTATATAAGTTAAGAATAATCAAACAATTAATCTACTGCTTCCATGTGCTGATGTGCAAGAGGATTTTAACCAGCAGGTGAACTCTAAAAATTCTGTGGGACACAGGATTCTCCTGTAATGCCAACACGATGCCAAATAATGGAGCCCTGCAAAATGATTCGGGATAACTACTGCTGATTCACAGAAACAGGAGCGCCAGCTCTTAAGAAAAAAACCATGCAGACTAAGTCCTTTGAAAAAAAATTGAGACAAGTGACTTGGCAATATTATTAAAATGAATTTAAACAGTTAAATGATCCTTTTTCTATAGGTTCTTGAGTTTCTCAGGAAGCCAAAACCCAGGAGGGTTGACCTGACATTGCTATCACTGAAAAATAAATTGTTGTACCAGCAATTGATTTTTTCTCAGTATGTCTGCATCTACACTAGGGCTTTTGCCTCCAGATAAGTATAATAAAACATACATCCCTGAACCTTCATTAGCAAAGATTTTAGAGTAAAATTGTACTTTCCCACACATGTTCTGGTTTGAGATTTTATTCTCACCGAAGTCCGTTCCATTCTTGAACATACCATGGCTCTTACAACAAACTGTCTTTGGATCTACCCAGTTTTCTCCATTTGGATCCCTCTCTTGTTCAAAGTAATTTATTTAGGCATATACATGCTAATCACTTCAATCACATCAATCACTTCAAATACAAAGAACAACCTGTTAATTTAGAGAATGGCTGAGCTACTACACAAGCTGCCAAGTACTAGCTCAGCATAAGCAAACAAAAGCATAGTGACAGCCTGACCTCAGAAAACTCTATGAGATTCTTGTGGTTATTACATATTATAAACAGCAATCCTATCACATATTTTTAAAAGCCCCAAAAGCACAAATCAAAAGAGCAATTAGCTGGGAAAAAAAACCCAAACCATCACAGACCTATTAACAACTGCCAACAAGACAGTCTTACTAAACAAAATGATAAGGAATAGGATCACAGAGGGGTTCCTACAGAAGTTCTTAAATTCCACATATCCCCATTCCATTCCCCGCAGCAGGCAGGCCACAAGAAGGGAAGATTTTGGAAGCTGCAACTTGCAGGATCGTTTGCTTAGGGGACAGGGATTTCCCTTCTCCTAGCGCTGAATGGACACCTGCTCCGTCCTTGCCAGCCACACACTACAACAGTGAAGCAAATGATTTGCACCAACTGAAAGGCACTTTTTTGATAATTCCAAAGTGCTAAAAATGCCTCAAGTTTATAAAAATGTTCTTTAAGGGCAAAAGGGTGCTCTAAGCATGGAGGGTGAAGTACCTTGGATCTACTTTCTTCTCCTCTAATCTAATCAGGTAATTTCAGTGGATATTTTTTCCATTACCTTTCTTCAAACTTCTCCCAGTGAAGAACATAACCCACTCTTAAAATTGTTCGAACTGGTAAAAAAGAGGACTAGGGAAAAAAAAGAAAAGATACAGTTGTCATAAAACTAGCAAGTGTCATACAGGTCAGGTCAATTAATTGTGAAAATGTGACCCCTGTAACATTTGAAGAAGATTAGTAAATCTCCGCATAAGTGCTGGCTATGCAACTTAGAGGTGCCTAGAAATTTCAGTGTTATGCACACAATGTTTTTTCCTCTCCTCTCCCTCTTAATTGGTGAGAATTTATTGCCTTTTTTTTTTTGTTAGAATGATCATTCTTTCTCTTTATAGTCTATATAACTTTGGAGAATCTACTCTCACTATATAGAAATGTTCCTAAGACATTCACTAAAACTATAAGCACAATAATAGTCTTTAAAGAATTTGATGCTGCCACTAGCTCCTGCCTATATATTCAGCCTTCTCATCTCTTGTACCTCTTCCACACAAAATGTCCCCATTTAAGAGATAAACTCTAAGATGATTTTTCTTGCTAATCCAGTTATCTACCTTAGTCTCTCCTGAATCCTTTTCTTCTCTGTCTCATATTTAAACATGTTGTCCTAATCTTCAAGGCTCTGAAGACCTGCAGTACTCACACATACCTTTTGACTAGTTCTGTGAAGAATTGTCTTCTCTTTTTCACGAACAATAAATGACTGCATTGGTAAATGGGCAAGGCAAAGTTTGCGGACAGAGGTAGTATATTTTATCTGATCAACTAGTACAGTTGGAAAAAGGAGAACTTTCTAGCACATGAAGCTGTTCTTCAGGTCTGAAATCAAAGCAACATACTTCAAAGCTGAATGCAAGTTGAGAAAAAATGCTTTGCCTTTAATTAGATATGTATCAATTAGACCACCTGAGAGTAAAGATGCTTACTGCCTGTGGAGCGATAAAGATGTCAGAAAAGAGGAAAGGTGATAAGGTGCTTATCTTCTAATGGAAAGAAAGAGATCAGTAATTTATAGGCTGTCGAACATGAAAAAGGTTAAGTGAGGCCAGGGGAGAGGAATCCCAATTTGCCATAAAGCCAATATTTCTATTGAGATCTCTACTGAGATATTTGTTATCCCGTAAAGTTATGACTTTTAGTTGCCATGGACATCTCTGCAAAGTGTTTCTTGATTGCCCATATCACTGCATGCTTTGATTTCCTACTTCCATGCAGTCCTTTGCAATTTTGCTCTGTTTTAATGGTGAAATACAGACCTCTCAGTTTCTGCTGGAAATATTGGCTCAGAAACATGAAGACAAATGTACATTCACACTGACAACTAACAATGGGGTTGTACTAAAGCACTCATTTGCTCCAGCATCATAAATCAGAGATATCCACCTATAACACCACCACATGTTTTGCTAACAGAGATTGTTGTTCTTTCAGGGACCCATACTACCCTAAAACGCTCCCAAAATATCAAATCACAAAGACTGTAAATCTGAGTACATGGTTAAGAGTGGCTAAGCTGCATACCCACTGCACTCTTCAGATGATGATCAGTGTTGTCAAGCAGAAATTGCTTTACAGATGTTGCAGTCAGTGCTTAAAGAAAGATTCTGCTTCTTTGATGAGACTCAAAATCACAAACACTCCAATTATACCTAAGATCTCCCAGAAGGTATCCAAGGCAGCTCAGCATGGTGCTTTTCACTTGGGAGATGCTGAAGAAAACAGAAGGCACCACAACTGGTGCTGGAGAGCTCTGCTGTAGGAATCCTACTGCTAGTCGCCTCTCCCCAGGCAATGACTTTCCATACCTACGGATCTGACATCAGTCAACTGGAAATATCCGCCTTTCACAGCTATTGAAATGACTGAGTAGCTCTGCTAGAAAACAGTTGTATTCTGCAAAAGAAACATAATTTTACACGTCCTTTAAAGTAGCTAAGTGAACTTCCTTTGTGTACTATTCATTTGTTTTTACCTTGTTAATAAAATTCTAATATCATTCTAGAGCAGGATGAAAAAAGACTTAACTTCTGAAATTATAGTACTTTACTAAACTGAAGAGTACGCAACTATTATTACAGCTAAAATACTTTTTTAAAAGTGTATGTTTATATTTACATGAATAAAATCCAAAGAAAAGATGTGTCTTTTGGAACCTGATGAAATTTAAACACCTGGGAAAAAAACTCACAGCTCTTTCTAAGTTCCTATCGACATTGTGGAGAAATATCACTTAAGAAAAATTTTACAGCAGTAAACAATACTCATTATTTCTGCAAGCGCAAACTGATGTGCCGCTATTATTCATGTTGCTCTATCACAATCTGAATTTCTGTGTTCTTAGCTGTAGAATAATTTTCCAAGACCATATACTGTTTCAAGGAAGTCAGTAAAATTTCAGGCAGTGGCACCTCATCTGAATTTGGTTTTGGAGAAAAGCTCTTTGTTTGAAAACCCTTCAGTTTAATAGGGGAAAATTTCTTCAATATCAAAGGAAGAACATCAACAAACAAATGCACTGAATGTGGAGTTAGAGATTTCTAAGGATATTGCCTTTGTAGCAGACTCGATGTTTCTCAGCTCCTAATGAGTTAGACATTGTCTCTGTGGTGACTTTTCCTTCAACAGTCAGATGGTGTTTGCCTATTGGGAGTTTAGTCATACAAGAAACAAGGTTTATATTAGCAACAGCGTAACAATGGTCAATCTAATTTTGTTTAAAATTGTAAGTGAGATCAGAATCACGTTTTTGGTGTTCTTGAGGTGGGGGAGAGAGGGAAGAAAAAAAAATGGGGTCCACCCTTCACATCTTTCATGTGTAGAACTCGCATTCTCTTCAGCAAAAGCTGCACAAGAAATCCTTGTACAAACATGTCTGAATTTTTTTCAGCCTGACTGACTATTGCTCAGTTTTTGATCTAATAGTAGTCTTAGAGTACAACCTTTCAAACTTCACGTGGAATGCAAAAAGTAACATTCTCTCAAAGGAGAAATTCTGCCAAAGCTATCCATAATCAGAAATTTTTATACCAGTCCTTGAAGTTCTTATCTGAATGCTCACAGAAAATGTAACAGATTTATCATTGGCTTCATCTTATATGGCAATTCTCATATTGAAAAGAATTGTTGAACCCTTTCATCTACATTTACTTTTCTATAACTAGACTAAACCAACAGGGATGGTGCTGCCATTTCCATTTATGCAATTTATTGTTCTAAGTCAGTAGAGAGATCCCTCCCTGCAGTTCGAAGCTGGAGCCCAGAAGATGCTGTATGTCTCTTATACCTATTAAAGGTAATGGCTGTTCAGCACACTGCATTTTGACAATGGAAAGTATTTCTCCCACAGTGATTCATGCTTAAACATGCCAGTGGCTTCTGGTCCTGTCCTCAGAAAATTGCAAAGGTAAACCAGAAAAAAAGAAGAAAACCAGGAACAACTGAACTGAAACAGATCTGTACTTATGCACAAATGTGCTCCTTTGTAGAGGCAGCTACAAAGGGCGCAGTCCTCCCTCCCTTGATGTCAATAGGTGTTTGGTCATTGACCTCAATCTAGTAAAGATTTACTTCTAGCAAGAAAATATAATTAATCGACTTCATCGTCAGTCGTATCCGCCTAGCTACACTGAATCCAAGGACGTTGATTATGGCAAAACAGTAGCAATTTGATTAAGGAATTCTGATTTACAGAATGCTGTCTCATTAATAAAAAACAATCTTGAAACTGACTGATATGTTTCTGATTTATTTTCAAGTCACAGTCTTTGGAAGACTGCTTGTGTGCTCCTTGGTGAATGTGTTCCAAGACTTCATTTCAGGTCATTTTTTAACTAAAAAGAGTAATAGGAATATTATTCAGCACTTGTATAATAATTTCCATGTTTAGAATTATTTAAAACAAGTTCTGATAATTCCTCAAAGTACCACCATGAGACAAGCATGGTGATCCCCAGGTAACTTACTTGTCCAAACATGCATAGCCTTTCACTGCAAGCAATCGCTTAACAGCAATTTCACAGCGATATTTTATGTCTGGAATAACTTGTTTGAAAATGTACTTGCTGGAGTAACTATCTTTGTTTAGGAGGATACACTGAAGTTTCCTATTGTGTGTTTTGTTTTGATGTTAGAAAGCATTGTTTTCAGGTCTCAATCAAGACCTATACCCCACACTGCCATAAACATGAAAAGTTACAGTTAGATATTGAAGACAGGCAATGAAAGCATTATCCTGATTTTATATTTGATTAATTGGAACAGAAATTAAATTAATACCTCAACCTTAAAAAAGACATCTGTGATAGAACAGGGAATTTAACCTCGATCTAGTGATTTCCAACTCAATGCTCTTACCGCAAGACACACCTGTAATTCTTTTTAAAATTCTAAACAATAATTACTTAAACAGAAGTGGTTTCTCTTATCTCACTCACTGACTATAAATCCTTCATGTTATTATTGTTACTAAACACCATTCCATCTGCCTTCTGAAATGGGTGAAGCCTAATGCATCCTCATGCTCACCTGGAGGTTAAAGCCGAGCCCTCACATGTGGGCAATTAGAACACCAGCTGAAGGAGCACCACGATTGTGCCTTCTGATCCCCATACTTGTGTAGATGATGATTCACAGCTATTAAGAGTAATTTAAGAAAATCTTTTCCATGACACAAGCTCCAGGTTCTGACAAGGTGATTTGTCTTCCTTGTTATTAACATTCCTAGATTGATTTTAACTAGCATAGAGGAATGTACAATGTGCTGGTATTTGATGTTTCATGTACTGGTGGATTTGCATTGGCTCCTCCTTGGCCTTCTTTTTGAATTAGGTTTTGGTTTGGTTTAGTTTTGTTTCAATTGGACTTCTGGCTCTCTGAGCTACTACTTTGTAAGCAAGAGAAGCAATTATCTTGCCTGATAGTATACATTCACCACCACCTCAAGGTTTTACTGCAGGACATTGCTATGGAGGGAAATTAGTCAGACTTGTAATCATTGCAGAGTTAGAAAACTTTTTGCCACTGAAATGATCCTTCCTTTTGCCTAGATAGCCATGTGTAGGAAGAAAATAAAGTCACTGTAAAATTGAACTTGGAAGTCTCTCTTATGTAGCATAACTTACCACTGTGAAGATAGCAGTTTACACTTCTGAAATAGTGATTTTCCTGATAAAACAACTACATTGTGAGCTAGGGTTGTGTGAAAAGAGTACTGCTGGTTTTGACTGCTGGGAAAATCTGCACGGAAAGCATGAATAGTAAACACAGAACGCAGAAGGGGTGTGTTCTTATAGCTCAGTGTAGTGCCTGGCAGAGTGTCCTGGTTTGAGGTAAAACAGGACCAATTTTGTTCAGTAGCTTCGCTTCTTAGCTGGGCCTCTTTTAACTACTGAAATTAACAGCATATTGTGCAGACAATGTTCACTCTCTCAGAGTGATTAGACCGATGTTTATAGCTGATGTCCAGACATGGTATGCAGAGAGGCTCTTGCTTACACTTATTGTTCTAACACCCAAGGCCAACCGGCTGTGTTATTTGCCACGTTGGAGGGTCGGAAGCGAAAAAGCATAATGGGGTCCCACCTGCGGGGAGGAGCGGACAGGACAGGTGACCCAAAACTGACCAACAGCGTATTCCATCCCATCTGCCTCATGCTCAGTATAAAAGCTGACGGAGCAAAGGGTCAGCCCTTCTTTTTCGCTATTTCTTTTTTCGCCCTTCTTTTTCCCTTCTTGCTTCAACGGCTGACGTCTGAGGAGGACTCTGTCTGTTCGTCTGCCTTTGGACCCGATCCTGAATCCAGACCCGGAATCCAGTTCCCGTCCGTCACTGAGTCCAGCCTGGGACTGCCCCAGTGCCAGCCGGTGTCGTGATCGTCATCTTGGGAGCTTGATACGGTTTTGTATATTTCTCATTATTTCTTTTATTTTATTATTAATACTTCATTAAAGTAGTTTAGATCTTTCTAAACTCGTAAGTCTCTTTTTCCTCCTCTGCCTCTCTCTTTGAAGAGGGGTAGAGGGGAGCATCTGTCGGTCCCATCTGGGGTCCCCTATGTCCCCAGTGGCCGATTTGGCCTAAACCCCGACACAGAGGTACCCAGACTACCACTGAACTGACATTAAATCTCCTTTAGCCTGACTGAACGGCAGCGTGGAGTCTACACTACTACAGTATTTGACTTCTAGTTTCTAAGCCACGATGTTTAGAGCAAACTAGGCACCTTTGCACTGCATTCTCTTTGCCATGTGGAAACATCCTAAGTGCAAACGGGTTTATGAACTGTTATTTTCAAAATGGCTGTCCCCGAGGCACAAATACGAGAAAGTAGCTCCAGAAGCAATAGTAGCTGTCTAAATTATCGTCTTCAAAAGCAAATCTATTTTTATCTATACAAGAGATCAATCAACCTTCTGAAACAACAGAAGGATTGACTCTTTACAAGAGGGAATAACACCAAAAATCTACATGATTGACCTTATCTAATTACAGGTTATTAGTGAGGTGCCACAGTTAAGGCAGTGCCATAGTTCCAAGTGTTGTTTTATCTTTGGGTTTAAACATATTAGAGGTGTAGTTTGTCTTGAAAATTAGGTGTAGGAAGCATCTGAATTGAATAACAAGGCAAGACAGAAAAACACTGCAATAAGAAAAATGCGCACAGAAGAAAGAGAAGCCATATGAGAAATCAAGATGGTATTCACTAACAACCAGTGGGACAAATGATAGATGCAAGAGGATTAGTGTTAAATATTCCAAAGGATTATTTTGTCTATAGATGATTTAATGTGATTAATGCCATTACTGCTCAGGACAGCAATCTGTGTAAAATTTCCTATACCAATCGAATAGTAAAGATTAAATTTCTGGCAAAGTGTCGTCCCTATCACAGGGTGTCCGTTGCTTCACAACAGTAGAAACGAGGGAAGCAACCTTGTCTGTGTGGTAATTTGCCTGTCTAGTAGTCCTTAGACTAAATTAAAGCAAAGGCAGGAAAACACAAAATGAACTGTCAGGAAGGCAACAGTACTTTCTGAACTAGCATACAACGAATGGTTTAAAGTAATCTCATTTAAAAAAAGCAGCCAGATGAACAAGGTCTATAGAAAGTTTTAGCAGGAAGGCTATAATAACAACTATAAACATCTAGGTCCTAAAATTTGAATGGAAATATGATGTACTGTTGTGATTTGAGGACCCAGAAAACCGTACAAGTAATTTAGTGGTATGAATGTCGCTTACCCTAGTAATATATAAAGAATCTGAGTAGTTTGGGTTTAGAGTTGAACTTGAAATTTCTCTTTCAATTAATTCCTGCATACATCTGTGATTCACAATGCAGTACACATCTGCTGACTTGCATCAGCAGGCATCTTTAATATCGTCCAAATTCATGGGAACATGCTTTTGTAGCCTCACAAACAAACAGTTGCAGCAGGAACAGTTGACTTCTGCATGCTGTGAAGTGCAATTCTTACTGTTTTCATGTTTTCTTTGCCTTTTCAAGGAAGAAATTACATCCTTAAGATACTTTATCTGTTTAAATTCCTATGAATGACAGTACAGCAACAGCATATTGGATGTTCAGAAAGACAGTACCTTCCTCTAGTATTTTCAGCTACAGAAGTATGATCTACTCTAAATTTGCAGTGTCCTGGCACATAATGGCTTACAACCTAAACAAGTGATACTGCAATCAACAGGAGGAGCAGGTCCAGATCCGTCATTAATAAGTGTACAATGAAAATGAAAATAAATGAAAATCAAGCTGCAAATTTTCAGCTTTCATGCAAATGTTTTCCCAAATATAGCTCATGTCCTGTTCAAATGGTAGTAATTTTATGTTTCCACACCAGCTGTGCTTTTCAAAAAAGCCAGCTGTTTATCCTGAGTGTACAAGATCATACCATTTTTAAGAATAAGTTTTTATTAACAGTGTTTTACAGTGAGTCAGCTGGTTAATTTTTTCAACTGTTTACACTATGTGCTTTTTACATCAATAGTGGTAATATTCTATTATTTAGATTTATTAAGATACATATATTTCCTACAAAGGATGCATATAAATTTTCAAGAGGCTCTCTAAAATGTCCTCTGTTCACAAAACCAGAAACAGCTAAAAGGGACTTACTATGTAGCTTGACCACTCATAACCAGTCTGTCAGTAATGCATACTGAAACACTCTTCACATCTACTGTTCCCTATATATGAGTACCTGCCTCTGATTAAGCCACAAATATGCCATGCCTTAATTACAGCTTATTGCTTTTCAGGCACAATTCACTTTGCCTTACAGTGCAAAACTGGTTTGATAACTATCAAATACTATTGATGTTTTTTTCTATGTCAATACAAAAGCATATTTTATTTGCTAACCACATTTCATTCATGAAATTGTAGTTCACTTGAAAGCTGAAGTTCAAGGAGCTGTTAAGTAAGTGTCTTAAAATTTTAACTCAGAATGCAGTAAAATGAAGCAGAACTTCAACATAATTTTTGTAGAGGTTACTAAAGTTTTTTTAGTAACCCAAACTCTTTTCCTGATATTCCAGGAAAATACTATTTCCATTTCAGATATTCCAAGAATAGTCAGAATGGAAAATTGTAGGCTTCCTTTTTGATCACTGTCACTGATCTCTCTCCAGCAGCGTGCACTAGCCCTACAGAGAGGGTGAGACACGACTCTATTTCACTCGCAATGAAAAGTAACGTTCTCCATGAATTAGTGATGGTGATCGAGAAGCTTGCTTTATTAAACCAGACAGCAAAAATTTATACGTGGTCTCCCCTTAAAATAAACAAGACTTGGGGGAAGAAAAGACAAGAAACAAAATTTTTGTGCCATGCATATTAAACTCATTTTTGTTGGCTAAAGAAAGGAAGTGCTGTGGACAGCCAGACAATGCAATAAATGCATCAAAGGGCTTGAGCGGCAAAGCTAAGTTTGAATGTAAAAATTAACTTCTCTGAAGTGCAGGATTTTTTAAAAAAAATATTTATTTTAATTCAGCTCAGTTTAAGCTGGGAGTATTCAGAGTTGCATACATCCTTTGACCCTTGCAAAATTCAACAGAGTGCAGAAATGGACTTGGGAGTTTGATTTATCTTTAACTACAAATGGACCAAACACGTGCATCTATTCATACTTTTAGAAATAATTTTTCTCTTTTTGCATGGCTAATGGTATTTGCTTAATGTTTAAGTAGATCTTCTTTCCCCTCAGGCTACTTTTCTCTAATTACTCTTCATCAGTAATTACTCATTTTTGTGACTTATAAAAATCTCTCTCATACCAAAACTATCAACTTTGAAGTCCAGAGAATTTGACGCTTTCAGAAAAAAAAAAAAATTGCCTGTAAACTTTGAGTTTAGAAGCACCAAAGAGACTACAAAGGATTCCATAAACTTTGTCAGAATCACAGAGGGGGATAATTCTGCAATTACATTTTTTGGCAAGCAAGTTCCTTATGATGCATTTTAGGCAAAAGAATTCTGCTTATAAATATGAAAAAATAAGAACTTTCTTAGGATATTCAATATAAAAAGAAAAAAGTGAGCATCAGAATTTAGTACTTACTATGCACAAGCTGAACAAGACAAATCCAACCTGCCTTCTGATATCTTATTCAGAAGAAAATGAAATTTTGTTTACTACTTCCAATGAAACAAAAATATATTCACCGTCCAGAATACTTAATTTCATTATCACAAATACTTCATCATACTGATCTTCTAAAACAAAACTGACTTCAATTTGATTTTTAAAATGCACTCATTTCATGCCTGCATTCTGAAGATAAAAACATTGACAGATACAATTCTGTGTCTGCAAATAGTTGAGGTCATTCCTGCATCTAACCTAGAGATTAGGGTGATGAAGATATTAAGGTTATCTAAAGTCATCTGATGGAAGGAAGTACCTAAGAACGAGACTTGAATTACATGAGAAGGAAATTAAGACATATACTTTCCTCCCCATTCCCAGATTTATAAGATACACTAAAATCTCAAAACTAATACCAAAAGAATATACTAGTTTTCCATTTTAGTTCATTACAATAAACATTTGCAAATTAAGTATCTACTCTATAAATCTGCAAGTGACAAAAAAAAACCCATGTTGAAATAAGTCACTACCATAGCAACTTACTACTTTTGCACTGATGCCTTTTTTACATTCACAAAGTCTCTAATAAATGTAGTAACTACATTTAGGGGAGAAATCTGTTTGCTTGCTATTGACTTATGGAAAATCAAAAGTTCAGCCAAATAAACTCTTGAGCAAGAAACCTGAAGTTTACTGCAGAACGCAATGCAACTGTGACATCTGTGGAGTGCACATGCTGGAGAAGTGAGGATGCTCGGGACAATATGTGCCGCCATCTAATGTCTTTGTCTAGATTAATTACAGAATACGGAACCTATCATTTAAAACTTTTCCACCGTGAAGGTAAAAGTACTTTTACAATATACAGATGAGTAGAATTGCTGCTTTCCAGCATAACAGAGAAAGGAAGCTCTTACGTAAGCATAAGTAAAATTTCCAGGAAGGACCACATTCCTGACTAACTGACAGACTCCAAAGCTTCCAGATCAGACATTCTTTCAATACCACATGTAGAATAAAGGGCGGATGAAGGCAAAGAATTACTGCCAAGGGACTCTATAGGCTTAATTCAATTTTATCATAATACAGAAATGTGAAGCTATAAGGTCTCCAGATGTTTTTGACAGATTGTGTCACAGCATTAAGCATTCTACTAGTGCTTATCTGTTTTTACTGACCAGTGTCAGATCCCAAACAAATCCTGTAAGGAAAGTCTAGAACATTACAAACACAACCACATCTCCTCTGGAACAGAGCTTGGAAACAGTACAGAGGGAGGTACAGAAAACTACAACAAAACTACAGATTTTAACCAATACAGAAGAATTACATGGGTTCATCCTACTTACAAAGATTGGAGAAATAAAATATTTTAAAATATGTTGTATCCTTATAGTGCGTTAATTTTAAAAATCCTGCTACCAAAATATCAAATGCAATATTCTTTCACATGCACTTCTAATTATATCTGCAAAACCCCAATGAAAATTTTAATGCTGATATCAAAACAATGCATACTGTCTGCCATAACATATTACAAATAATACAACAGAATTATTCTGATTAATCCAGTAAATTGAAGGGCTGCAAGCCAACTGACAACAATTCATTAAAAACTCATTTATATTAAAAACATTTATAAGGGTCCAAACATAGTCCCTCAAAACTTCGCATGGTCAGAATACATCATTATAAGCATACAGACAGAAAGGTAATTACCTTTCTCAAAGGAAGTTACCCATACTAACAGAGTTAAAGTAATAATGCTTGAGTTAAATGGGATATAATTTCTCGAGCTTATACAGCAAATAAATATCTCTACATTCCGCAGAGATACCTACAGTCTTGTTATACAGGAGCTGTAGGTCATAGCTGGTAATTTATCCGTGAAGATATGCAGCATGTAAGAGAATCCAATGCTACAAATGGAGCCTTAACAATACACCTGAGAACTGAAAAACTCTTCTAGGTTACTCTAGATGTTCCTGCCCTACCTCTGCTGGATACCAGCAGCAGCAGTAATGATCACCCGAGAGAGCAGAAGAATGAGTAGCTCCTGGTTCTGTCCCGGGCTGTGCACCCTTCTGAAGTAGCTTGTATACCACAAACAACAGATAGAACCATTTCTCAGTACTTGTAAGTGGGAATATCTTTCTTTCCACCACAAAGAATTTTCATTGGTATTCAAACCTTCTGCTACAGAGAAGTTTCCAAAAGACCACTTAGGCTGGAACAAATCCTGTTGAGTTTAATGGAAAGACTCTCCTGTTGACTCTGGAGAGCTTTGTACGTAAGTGAACAAACAGCTTTTCTACTCCAAAGTTAACCACTTCCTCATTAGTTAGAGCCAGCTGCGTCATTTGGAACAGATCCTTTGGGTATAAGAGTTCATGGTGTACAGTAGCACCAGGGAATAAAGCTGAAAACCATAACAAGAAACTGTATAAATAGCTAAGACCTCTTTATAGACAACCTGGTTTTCTTCCTCCAGTCCTTCAGACCACAGCACAGTGCTCTGCGATAGCCATGTGATTACAGTTTATGCAAGTACTCTGGGCTGTGATCTGCTATCAAAGACACATGTTTAAAACGGAAAACATACAGCTCAAAGACTTTAAATGCACACGCGTTAGAAAAAGCCGGTTTTGTGCAAAAGTCGGAGAATTAATCTGGAGCACCCTGCTGTAGACCTCAATAATTTAAAAAACAAACAAAAACACACACACACAAAAGCTACACGAAAAAACCCTCACCATAGTCTAAAAATACCGTTAAAAAGATATCATTGCTTCCTTTCCTGCTACCCCATGGCCTTCTACTACCCAAACAACAAACTCTCAACAAGTCATTGGTTCAAACCCACGGAGAGGAAGTGGCTGCTGTAGCAAAGGCAACCCAATGAAAGCTCTTTGTCTCATACATTTTTTATTTTTCATAGCATGCAGAAAGAGCAGACAGCAAGAACACAAACTTGCTGCATGCTGACACCGCTTGACCTTCTTGTAGTTTATCATCTGCTTGTTTGATAAACTTATCACTTTTCATAAAAATAAAGAATTTCAAAAAGTTATAGAATTCTTTGACATATGCTATGTGGCTGTAAAGTATTCCTCAGGAAACACAAAAGGGTATAATTAAGGAAAAGAGTGGAAGAAAAGATTAAAACGTGAATGAATCCTACTAAAAAATAAATAAAATAAATCTCACGTTCATGCCCAAACTGGTCTCACAGGTCGGTCAGTAATCAAGTTTTCACCAAACATACTTTTAAATGCACGTGGTTCAGTCAAATATTCATAACAGTACATAACAGTATTACTTTTAAGTTCAAATACTGCTTTTATGCTGTTTTAGATGGTTTCTACTATGTCTACAGGCATGTGAGAGCGAAACATTTTTATGAAAGAATTTGTTACTCTAAAAGCTTTATGAACTATCAGTTTTGGTAACCAGATAATGCTAAACTTTAATGTGAATACTCAGTGCTTTATTCTACAGCTCAAAGGCTAAGCAAATGCATATTGAGGAATTTCCTGTCTAAAAAACATGTCTAACAAACGTAAGTGCTCTGGTGCATTTTTTCTCAGATTTGGTTTAATGTAAATCTTCCATGTTTGAAAGCTTTCGGGGTAGGAAAGGAGGGAGGGGATGTCACACTACCTACTGGGTGTTCCCAAAACGGGAAAAACTCTGGAATGCAGTATTTTAAGCAGGGCCTGGGGTCTGGAGCTTGTCTAGGAATATTTTAGCTTGATAGTTCAGAGAATAGGTTTAATGGGAGCTCATGGCAAACTGTTACTGCAGGATCCACATCGCCACTTCACAGCCCCTCATTACTCTTTGTAATACCCCTCTCTCACGTTGACTGCATAGAATAAATACATGTAAGGAATGTTAATGGTTAGTTATCCAACTTTGAAACTGAAATTCTCCATTTATCTTTTGTTGTTATTGTTGTTTCGCGTTGTGCTTGGTATGGACTGCAGAATTCTCCAGAGCAGCAGATAACCATCTGGGCAGGCAGTGCACTCTGAATTCCTCACTGCGTGGCTGAACTGCCATGCAGCACCTCAGACAGACAAATCGAAGATACACAGTGTCACAGCAGGGTTCACATATTCTTCAGCTGCATCTTCCTTGTTTGTCAGGCTCTGATATACCTGCTTCCCAGTCTTGGATTATCAAAGCCAGTCCCTGCCACTGCAGACAGCCAGGCTAAACAGTACTTCTTGAATCTTTTTTCTCCTACCCAGGCTGCACACAATTAGTTAAAAACAAATAAATTAATGCATAAAATTTTACTCTTTGATTGAAAGGATGGTAATGAGACATTTGCTGTCTTAACTGGCCACAACTGTCACTGAGAGCCAGCTATCAGTTTGGCTCTGTGGGAAGCTTGCAGTGTTACTTCTGTTGGAGCCAAATGGTCGTCTTGCTGTGAGCACAAATGCTGACAAGTAGGGCAATATGTGGGAAGAAATCTGGCATTTCCAGTGGGATGCATGTGTGCGTACAAGCAGTTATGGGTTTATATACTGAAAGTGTACGCTCTAGTTGATTATTCTAGTGCCCATTCTCTTATCATGATTCTGAATAGCTCAATAGCTACCTGATATAATCTGGATGTCCAAACGATTTACACCAAATAAGCAGTTATGGTACATAAATGAAGTTACTTTATAAAGAAAAAGTACCCCAGGTATTACAATAAAATAGAACAGATAGTGCAGAGGTCTTGAAAATAATATTTAATGCCAAAACAATGGGGGAGGGATTAAAACAAAATTTTTGATTGCAACTTATTTCTTTAAATTTAAATTGCATAATCAGTAAACACTGAAAATATTTAAGATGTTTTAAGTGAAGCCTGAACACAGAAGAAGACTTAGTGTTGCAAAACAAAGTTCATTCAGGGAAAGGAAAGATGCAAGACTGCATTCAAGGCTGCTGGTTGACAAAACAGTGTTTTCATGTAATTTTCCCATGGCACTTAGTGATATTAAAACTACAGAGTCCACGAAGCATGACTGATTATAACTTTATTTTCTTATTCTTTCAATAATTTCTAACATACAAACACATAATGACCATTAACCTAGAATACAAAAGCTTAGATCTGACAACCAAACAAGCCTTCTGAAAGAGCAAACAGTGTGCTTAATTCAATTTAGTTTAGTGAAGGGTCAGAGCTCTTCTTTTACAACTCGGAGGATTCCCATCACCTAGCTCTTTCTGAGTTACTGAGAACAAACAGAAGGTTTGTATTATAGCACCTGAATTATAATGTGTGGAAGAGAGCAAATGAAGTCAGAGTTTCAGCCTTGGATTCGTATTTGCTATTTTTTCCTATATTACCCGGCTATACCGCCTTAATGAACACCAGAGAATTCCACATATAGCAAATGTGTGTCACATAGTTCCCTCCCATTGGTACAAATCTAGCAGATCCAGCCCTCATATCAGCCTTCCACCTTTCTTGACTTCTTTTTTACGTAGAAAATATGGTAGAGAGAAAAAGGATGATTACACTGTATTATAGATCTGATGGCCTCTTATTGGCCTCCTAAACAAAATTTAGGAAACTTCCTGAGCTGCGCTGACCACGGGAGTAGGTTCAGAATCCTCTAACTGCAGCTGGCTCCCTGAAGGTCACTTCATTTTCTGTGCCAGAGCTCACACAAATCAGAGAACCATGCTTTCTGTACACCGCTTAATTTGGTAAGGCTGTTTTCTTAAAAAGACCGTATGTTTTTCCTATAAGCCATAAGGTATGCTACAGAAAGAGGCACACCGTACCCTTCTGTAGCCAGGAGGTTTGAATTTGAGGCTTGCTACTGATACTGTTATTCTAGTCCTTTACTCTGCCACAAAGCCCTGACACCCCCAACTATTTGAGAAATTACTTCCCTGTCACAGAATGACTAAAGATTCATTCATATGAATAAATGCCTATGAAGGATCAAGTTTCCTGATTTTTTTTAACCTGTGGAAATAAAAGGATAATTCAGTATTTCATTGCATCAGGAAGATAAAACCAGCATTGGTTTTTCACTTACTATTAAAGGTAATCATGCAGGGATGAGAGACTATACTATTCTTTGCCATTCCATTTTTAGATTATTTTCTTTCCCTTTCTATCTATTGGTGAGATTTATATCACAAAACTATCAACCTTTACAAAATGGATGCTTTTATCTTTGCAGCAAAGGTGTTTGTGAAGTCAGTATGATGTGAAAGAGCTTTCCACATTATTGTACATTTGCCACGTGATTAACTGGAAGATGTTGCTGTGGCGTGCCTATTTCATCTTCGCGAGGACATGCATTCAGGGCAACAATAGAGCACAATATGCACTTTCTCAAGTGTAGAAATGCAAGCAATCCCAAAGGGAAACTTGCAGAGACATGCTTGCCTCTCCACTCATCCGTAGATCAAATATTTCATTAAAGCCATCTAACTGACTTTTCTCCTTCCAGTGACATCAGAAAGAAAAAGTGACATTAAATGAATTCTCAGCTTACCATCGCATATTGGCTTCAAAATATTTATCTAGATGTCACAACAACCTTGTGGAAATTCCTAAATTTGCAATTGCCCCTGCAAGAATACAAAACCATGAACAAAAATGTTGTATTTTATCCTTTCAGAAATACACTAAATCACAGAAGAAATTAATCTTAGACAGACTCTCAGAGAACACCATCAACTTAAAGATCTGTATGAATACCTACGAAGCGAGAAGCACAAAGTGGAACAATCTTAAATTTTCTTGAAATGAAAGATTAGATGTGTTTTTAGAAGGTTATATGAAGAGGATGCTGAAAGAATATGAGATTTATGGGCTAGCAAATAATTCATCTATGAAACAACATGAAAATAAAAAATAATACAGACTTTTACTGCAGTGCAAGCTCAGTGTGGGCTAATTTGTTTGCTTGAATTGCGCTGGGCTACCATGGCCAGATTGTTTCCAAAACCCAGGCTAACATTTGCAGATAATCCAGGTGTCGATAACTGACTGCAATATTGCACTCAGAAGTGTACCTATACTCCTAGCTCCTTCTTAACTTTTGCCAGCTTTGACTTTTGTTTTATTATTATTTCTTGGAACAAAAGATAAAGGGACTTATAACTGAAGCCAAATAGCCATTCTCAGCTCCTGCTGGTCTGTATTTGACTTGAAGACGGCCACTGTCTTCATGAATCTGGCCTAAAATATCATAAGCAGCTGGCAGTTTCACTTAATAAAATAGTGCTCTGACAATAATTCCAGTGAAGCCGCTTTAGCGAACGCGTTGTGTATTTACTAGCCGTACTGTTTATATTGCTAGCAACAATGTTGATACTGTAGCAGGTCATTGCCAGTTAAGCAAAACACAAGTCTATGTTACCATCAACTATTTATTTTAACATTGACATTGGCAGTATATTGTGTAAATAAGTAGCAGTATTTTTCTGTTAACAGAATTGTATTTAAATTTTATGCCATCAGTAATAGTAATATGAAAATGAACCAGTTATATTGAAGAGATATCTATTTAAACTATAAGCAGAGAAAGTAACAGATTACCTATCGTTAAGCTTGCTGACAACTTCCATTAAAAGAGATTTTTCTCTTGTTGGTAACAACTGTGCTAAATTTTAGTTGTATGAATGTTTTACTGTGTCTACTTTTGGATTAGAAAGCCGCAATCAAAATGGCTCAGGAATGTTTCAGTTGCTGGTAAGAATAACAGTAATTATTAAATAAAAAAAGAATCATTGTGTTAGAAAGAAACGTTGTAATTTTTTTTCCTTTGGAAGGCTCTCACGCCTAGAGTGGGCTAGAAAAGGGACTTGAAATTCAACAGATGTAGTCTTTGCATAAATACCTATCTTATGCTGTTCACGTGAAAATCTATTCATATTTAGCCCCTTGGCTAAATATAAACCTTTAAATTTAAGCCTTTGCAATTACAGTTCCATATTCTGAACAGAAGCTCTTTAGAGCTTTGCAGATGAATTATCAAAATATTATGTACTTACTGCACACTCTCAAGCCTCTCACAGATCCTGCTATATAAAGGATATATGTTTTCCTCGTACGTTATCACATTTTTTTCTATTGCTTATTCTCCTTTGCTTATTCCATCCTATGTCATCATGTACCGTTTGAATTATTTTATCCATTACCTTCCATTATCTCAAGTGGAGAAGTCTGCGCAGTCCATCTCAAGGTTCCAACACTGATGATAATACAGACAGCGGCTCACATGGGGCCATACAGTCAAGATTTTTTTTCTCAGAACATTTTAAAAGCCCCCGAAATAATGACAAACAAAAGCTATGCTTAAGGAGATCTTATCAAGCTTGTAAAGTCAGGCACTCAAGAGTTACAGAAAAGTGATGGATGGCTTACTGGATATCAACATACTTGTGTACATAAACACTACGGCACAATTGAATAATCATGTGCCACTTTTTCTCCCTATTTGAGGTAGTTGCATACTAATGTAGATGATTTTACATAGGGTTTCTGCTCCATTTGCTGAAGAGCTGAAAAACATACTGGGAAAGGAAAACTGTGCTAGCTCAAGGTCATATGAATGAAAGAATCCACATCAGCACGTATCCTCTGGGCATCACCAGCACAACAGTACCCAGTTGTGATGCATAAGGATGAGAAATTACAGAAATTAAGAAATTGAGGTAACACAAGGCAAATCAATTAAAACTCAAGTTCTCCACAAGCAATTGCTATCTCCTTGTTCCTCATCATCTAGGTACCCCACTTGACACAAGAGATCTGATTAAAAGAAATGCTAAATATTTAAAAGATAGCTAAAGCAGCTGAAGTCAATGAGAGCTGTGTTTTAACGGGGTTATGTAATTCCATTCTGAAACATCAGGTTCCAAGTGCTGAATATTCAAAATAAGTGAATATTTTCAACTATCATGTCTCAATACAGATGTTCGTCATCTGTGAGATTAGAAAAGTTGTTCATTTTACAAAAGTGTAATGAAAATAAATTGATTAATGTTTAGTGAAACATTCAGACACTTTAATGATAAGCATCATTCAAAACCATGATAGACAGTGGTTCCAACTTCAGATATAGGTAAAAAGTTACTGGAAAAGAAGCCAAAAAAATTATATAATGAAAAAGCGGCGTTCACACAGAATCACAGAATCGCAAAATGGTCAGGGTTGGAAGGGACCTCTGGAGATCATATAGTCCAACCCCCCTGCCACAGCAGGGACACCTACAGTAGGCACTTGCGCACTACTCAGCCTTGCCAGGAATCAGTTTTATGGAAAATACATTCAAAAAGCACGCAAACCAAAACTGTATGGGCAGTGTAAATTTTGGCACCTCCTAATTCTAAATGCTTGTCCTCAGACCCTTAAATAATGATTTTGAAACCAGTTTGTGTTAATAAAAACCAAAATTATAATTTCTTTGCTGTTTTGAAATCTATGAAAAAGGATACAGGCTACTGAAATCTTTGTAGACAGGTTGCAAATGAAGTGGGTATGAAGTCAGAGTGGCAGCTTGCAGATGTACTTTTTCCTGCTTGTGCTGCCTTTTTTCTTTTTTTTCCCCTTTTTGTGGTTAAATAAAAGCATTCAGCTTTCAATTCTTATCTTTTGGATGTGTTACATTCATGCTGCAGGAAATAAACATCAGTATTTTGACCCTGTGGGTTTTTTTCCTGAAAACAAGACATTAATACAGGGTAGATTAAGCAACAGCAAAACTATTTTATAATTGGAGAAGCAGCAAAATTAATTTCGAAAGCTTCTTCGTTCAAAGCTGAAAGCTTTTGTACAAAACTTCATCCTGGAGTGATATTTTCAGCTGTAATATAGGGGTTTGTAATGGAAATGCTGACAGGCCCATAATTATGGAAGCACTAGCGGGCACCACTATAATAGTATATCAGATAGGCGTACTACTTAAATTCGATACAAGGTATCAAAAGATGTTAGTGTCTGTCCTCATTAAAGCAGGACTTAAAATTCCTTTTAACCTCCGTGACTCAAACTGTTAATTTGATGTTCAGCAGGACATATACACTGGTAATAATACTTGCAGTGAATACATTCCCTCTAGCACTTCAAACTGATTTGGTCGCTCATCTTAAATGTTTAAGCTAATAAAAACTGCAAAAACATAAATGGCAAGATTAAGAACATTTTATTTTACAGGACAAACCGAAGCCATGTAAATTAACACAAAACCGACATATTAGTTCCCATGTTCTCTAATATTTTAAAACTTTTTTTTATAGCCAAATATGCAATGATGTATCTGTGATGCAATTCCACTTTTGAATACTGAGGGGGGCAAAGTTTATTACCTCAGTTCACTAGATCTTGTTTGCCAGTCAGTTCTATGCATTAGTATGAAATTCTCAATCCCTGTACAAATTCCATGCATGCAGAGAAAAGAAGATCAAGCCTGAAGATCCAGATGGGTAGTTGGTTAAATATGTTTATAGCCTATACAGATTTTAATCTTACATTGTTAATCCCATGAAAAACATTCAATAAATTGGTAGCATGATTATAATATGCACAGTATATTCTGTTTCTGTAATACATAAATTCTGAAATTTCATGAGAGAGTTGTGTGCTATAATAATGTTCTTTTTTTCAACAGATGCAGAAATATGAGCAGGAAATAACCTTTGAATTATTTCCAACTATATACTCTATTTCATGACTCTGATAGACTCACTCCTATTGCCTTCCCTGCATTAAGGTGCTCAAAAACAATAGAAAGAGTGTATATACATCCATTTTTGGAGGGCTATATTCTCCTGAATAAGCCCCTTTTCAAGCATAAAAATATTTTTTTAAAAAAAGAAGTGTGTTACATACTGTACAAATCAAGGCATACAGCTCTTATCAGGTAAGGGAAATAACGAACGTCACATTCCACAGAAGCTTGCCTCACTGGAAATGGGATTGATGGTGTTTTTGATGACTAGGTAGAGAAAGAAAACATCTCACTGAACAGAAAGTACTTTCCCATGGAAAGCTGGAATAGTACTATTTTGAGTAATGCCCTATTTAAACACAGGGACACCCTCACTCTGTCACTCACACAAACGTGATTTGCATGTTTTGGTGGCTTGTAATTCTGTCTCAGGCTACAGTACAGCCTTATAAAAGATGATTCAGAAGGTTATTATATTGGCATATTTTCCCCATTACTGAGACTGAAGGCTTCCATGGGCCATCAGTTTCAGGACTACAGCCACTACAAGAGAGCATGATCGGCAAAACAAAAAGGTCCCAATACCTACTGACGTCATTCCGATTTGAATGTGGAGCATAACTGAGACTGCAAGAATTCCTGCACTTGTGGTCAGGGAATGCTTTAATTTTCTTATGAGGAAAACAGTTTTTTTCCTGAAGAGGACAGGTTTTAAGATTTTATATTAACAGAAGACAATGAAATTCCCTAAGTTCCAAAACAGAGGTCCATATGAATAATTTTTTTAGTATTAACTCATTTGCTAAAGAAGTTGAGGCAGTAAAGTAACAAGTGCCAGAAAAGAAAAATGTACTAGTGCTTACCAAGCCAGGCTCATCTCTCCTAGAGATCTACTGACTGGACAAAAATTTGCTTCATCTTGTGCCAATTTGTCCATATATATACCATTTATCAAATCATCTATTCCACGATCTTATTAAAAGTCCCTAGGAAACAGTTTGAATTTTCTAAGATAATTTGGTCCTCTGATAGAACAGAGTTAAAGAACACATAAATGTGAATGTTATATGCAAAAATTACTTGTAGTACTTTGTGGGAGAGTAAGACAAAGAGCACTTGCTTGAATCATGAATCCAGGTGTGACTTTTTTTCTGGCATTGTGTTATACAAATTGCGTTATACTTAACAGGGAGATGTTCAGCATTCCAGGAACAAAATATAAGTACATGTAACCTAAAAGGATACCCTCCTAATGCAAACCTTGTGCTTTTTTCAAATGCTGGTCAGCTATTATGTTGCCATCAGCATTTGATCACACACTTTTATTTTTCCTGATTCTGCTTCCTTCTGAGCATTATCCCCAACCAATATACCTCCTATATAAGTGTGAAAGATGGAAATACATCACAGAAAGTTTTGCAGTGGTGTACTTGGTTTTCCAAGGCCATAAAATTTTGACATGACAGCAGTTGGTAGTCCAAAGAAATACTACTTCCTTTTTAACGTTCAATCTTATGTTAGAAAATTTATTTTCAATTTAGTATGTTCTTACTACAAAACTACCTGTAAATTATAATGTTTAACATGTTTGGTATTAACTTGGTCTGTTGATTATATTGCAAACTGATTTAATCTATTATTACGATCCAAAGTCACCGCAATTGAGGTAAGTCTTTAATTCAAAATTCACACGCCTGCAGACATATCCTCATATCCCACTGACAGATAAATTACTAGATTTTCTTCCACTTTACTTAAAACCAATGGACTTCTACAGAGTGCACTTCAGTACAGAGTTTGCCTTGTATTTCATACATAGCTCCTCATTCAATGAATTCTCTCTCGGGATCATATTTTTGCATTCTTAAAGCAAAAGAAGGGAAACTCCCACTGACTTCACTGTGAGTAGAAGTGGACCCAAGAAGGGCACTAATCTTGTTTATCAGCACACTATAGGAATGCTGTCAATTAATTACAACCATATCAAATGCTTGGCTGCAGATAGTGTACGCAGTGTGCTTTTCACTTACTGATTTACAGTCAGTGGGAGGAGGTTATAGCAAAAGTGCAAGAACAAATCAAAGTTAAACATGGACATGGAAATTTATCTCTGTTTTCAAAACTGCCAATTCTGTGTGCACTGGGCATGAACTAGGACTGTGGTGATGAAACGACAGCAGAACAATGTTTGCTACTGGAAATGACAAAGCCTAGATAAACAAAAGAATCATGCCTCATAACACAGTACCCTATTAGTTTAAATGATGTGCATCCTACAAGAGCTTGTATCTAAAATAAAGCAAATGTTAATTCCTTTCAGAGATAAAACGGACAGAAGACTACTCAGCTCCAAATGGAAACTAAGGAACATGACATACTGCCAACCAGCACTTGGCAAAACAACTTATAATATAATATGGAAATACTGTTGCACACCACTAAAAAATATTGCTTGCCAAAAATATTAATAAAATCCCTGAAATCCTAATTGTTATCATTATTGTGAACTTGCTGATTCTCTTTAAGAAGCAGTCCCCAAAAAGTCAATTATTTCAATGAATAAGCATTAAAAAAAACTCATCAAAAATCCTCTACCAAAGTTTTGTGCTTAAATGCAGTAAGCCAGGTAGCCATGCTAAAAAAAATATAGATGTATATCAGCTGGTATGCATAAATATGGAGGGAAAAGTTAACACAGCTTTAGTGAAGAGAAATCATGTCTTAATCTGTCTCTGAAGGGGTCAACAGGTATGCAGACAAAGGAGACCTAGCTGCTATGGGCCAATTCGACATCAAAAGCCCGTTTTGCCAAGGTCACTCCGCAGATTTAAAAAAAAAAAAATTTCCCATGAGATAAGAAAAAAGGTCCTTACATGGATAAACCACTGCTTAAAAGATACAATAAAGAAGTAAAATAAATAGACCAGTAATTTTTAGCAGTGGAGAGAGGACACCAGTGAAGTCCCAGAGGAATCTGTGCTAGGTCTTAAAGTGTTCAACATGCTTATTAACGATGGTAGCATACTCATCCGCAACTTGTTAAAAAAAAATCCCCAATGAACAATGTATAAAAAGAACAGGCAACAACTTGAACCCAACAAGGATGGAAAGCTACATTTTTGTAATTAACCTCCTACAAAAAGGATTTAAAAGAGAGAGTGGGAGGCATATTACAGAGAGTACAAAGAGAAAAAGGAGAGAACACAGAGCAGAGAGGATACAGAGTTACAGTGATCACTTGCAGCCTGCAACGCTTAAGAGAGCAACTCTTGATTATATGAGAGGCTGAGTAACTTTATCTCCTCAACCCTAGCGGCAATGAACTCCTGGAACACCAGCTCAAAATTCTTTAGCCAAAATTCACCACAGGGTCACCTCAGCTCCTCAGACAGATGGAAGAATTCAGGGATGAAAATTTAAGCTTCACCATGGTCTTCTACAGACAGAGGAACCAAAGAGCCACCTGTTTAACACTAGTTAGTCCATATCATGCAGCCACTGTTAACTGCTTCTACTTACGAAAACATAAGTGTACTACTAGGGATACAAGACTTAACCAGTGAAATTACAGAGAAACACCTCAAAAGGCCAACTGAGAAGAAACAAGACCTCCCATATTACCAGTTCATGGTTCCTTAGGAATACAGTCCATGAGCCTTCAATCTTGGGCTAGCTAGTTCTCATTCTTATGAAAATGCAATACACACTACAGTGCCATCCTACCTTAAGGTCACGATTCATTTGTAAAGTTGTTTAGAGTCTGCCTGAAAAGGATCCCATACTTATTATGTTAGAATGGCTTTATGTCACCCACAAGTCTTTGCATTTTCATGACAGCAACTCCCTAATGTGAACCTCCTCAGCAACTTCATTAGACAGATAAAATGAAACACTGGTTTTCATCAAGAAATGATTCACAGAATTTATATAATTTTGGAGTTTATAAAAAAATGCTCAAGATTTAACAGGAACAAACCTAGTAACTCTTTACTTCATCAGTCTTGAACCTTTCATCTCATCAGTATAAATGCAAAATATGAAGAAATATTTGATATTTGAAGCCTAAGAAAAATAGTCTTAAACTAGTATCAATATGCAGGTATGGGTGATGGTAAAAAAAAAAGTCTACTGATGCTCCACATCTTTTAAGCTTTGATAATATCACTTTTCGTTCCCTGTTTTCTAATTTGCTACGGAAAGGACACAAGGGACCAAATCTTCGACTGACTTACTGAGGCTAACCTTACGTGTCAACTTGCAAAGTTCACTATGCCTCCAAAACTCCGTATGTTTAAATCTGACCTATGCAAATAATTTGCACACATGAATCAGTGGGATGATGAACTGTTATGCAGATGGAGTGAAAGTCCCTTTTCTTTGAAACTCCTGACTGGAAGGTGTCAGAAGTGCAAACGAAAAACAAGGGTTTGCAAAATAAGAAAGGCAAAAATGTACCCCAACAGCTCTGTAATTATTTTTATGTCAGTGATTACAGGACAAAATATTTAAAGAATGACACAGCTTTCATTAATCAGCAATTCTATTTCTTTTCCTACATAGCTTTCTTATATTTCCAGTTGCAAAAAAATGGAAAATGCTTTTAACTGTCACCTGATGGAGCAAGGGAATTCTGTCTATTGCTATACCACCTTATTACTTATTGAATTCCTTTCTCTGAAAAATGCCTTCTGAATACATCCTTGTTCCCTTTTTACTTATTTTCTTTTAGCTGACAGAATGGGTTAAAATCTTGTTTTGGACCAAGAGTCATGGAGCATTTGCACTGCAGTGTCTAACCTGGAATTAAGAAGCAAGATACCAGAAATGAACACATAAAACCATAAAAATTCAAGCTAGAACTTCCCACAGAGAATTGTGACTGTTAAGAATGAATATTAATAGGTAACTGTTTAAGAAAAGCACAGAATGACCAGACATAAACTCGACAAAATGAAGCCTGGTAGAGCACAACGGCAAATCTTTCATAAACATCAAGACAAAATTCTGGTCTGTAACTGATGAAGACTTTGCTAAAACCGCACTCTGACTCAAGATGCTTACTCTTGCACCCACATGGGCTACACTGGTTAGAAATGCTAGTTAGTTATTTCCCAGGTGAACAGTCTATTTTAGATGAGATTTAGGCAGCTCCAGGGCACCACTGGTTTAACCAAGGATGAGGTGACTTTCAGACTCCTTACCAGCACCAAAAGGAAGCAGAGGTCCTACATCTACAAAAAGACCAGGCGAGAGGCCAGCTGAGCAGGGATAACTCAGCAAGACGGCTAAAAACCCAAGCTCGATAGTGAACTTCCGTTTGGATGCATGGATCTATGACACAATTCATAACAGACATGATATACTAATCCATATTAATCACCATCAGTACTGCATTTTTTATTTCTTTTGATAAAAAATGTCTTGCAAACTCAATGCTTTTTTTCTTAACTCACTGTTCTTGTCAAAGGTTTGAATTAGCTACAATGCCGAGTTTTCTTCTTTCCTTACCATTAAATATGCATGAATACTTCAAAGACTAATGCTTTACTGCATACTTACTGTTACATGGAAGTTTGTTAGTGGCCCTAGGGAATGTCCTCAGTTTTTCTGTAACAATAAAGTCAATCAACTGCTACCTATAAGGTAAGCCTAGAAAGCTAAAGTAGCTCACTTAATTTGCAAGTCTAACTTCCAAAATTGTTACATGTGGAAAAGGCCTACAAATAAAGATGTTTAGTATAACAACGTGTGGAAAGGAATGCAATCGCTAGAAGGTTGTAAAAGGCCTTAAGGACCTCCTTGCAAAGCTTTAAGATGTAAACGCTGTCTTGTGTACACAGGAAGTGATACTGGGTTAAATAACATTAACATTTCAAGCCACTGTAAACCAGCTTAAAACCAAAATATGACAAATCATACCACCTTCTGAACCACTTTTTATTTTTTTTTGGCTTTGCTTTATTCATTGGGCAAAATGCAGAAGGAAAACTGAGAAACAACCTTGAACGGAGTTCAAGAGAAAATCTCTATCTGCACACAACATCTCCTGCTGATGAAAATTCATTTCATATCCTACAGCTATATGAAAAATTGGAGGACCCAATCAGCCTTTGGTTGATACAAAACTTAACAGAGTAAAGACAGACGTCTGACAGCTACCTCTACAAAAGGTACAAAAATCCTCAACAGGAGTCTGCTGTGCAGAACTCATGCAAGAATCTCTACTCTGCACTTTACTGTTCATACAATTGCACTAATTAGGTATCTTTTGCATGGTTCTATTAAAAAGCATTTTACAAATGCTTTTGATAATAATCATACTATCCTGACTGAGGTGTTCATACTTGGTTACTTAATACTCTTGGGAATAAGACTTTTTGCAGTAAGTAGAGAGTGTGAAACAATACTGCTATTATTTAATTTTCACATTTTAGAATATTTCTGAGAGAAAAATCTACAATCCTAACACTTTTTTTTCCTGCTTAAATATTTAGGAGATTTTGGGATACTATCCATATGTTTCTGTCACTTTACTCTGAAGAATGGAAAAATATATATCTATTCATATAAACAATATATATTTATATATTATGATTTATGTATTATATTTTTTATATATTATATATATAACATTTTACTGATTTTCTAGGAGTTAACAAAATTTGATCAAAAGCTATTCTTACGGTTGTGAGAGGGGGATGGTTTGAACAGCTTTGCCGGTAGGCTGCGTGTTGTAAGGTAAGTGTAAGCTAACACCAAACTAAGCCACATAATATTAAGATAGGGCAGAGCTGAAAACAGATATGTCATTCCTTATGGTGGACAACTGAAGGAAATTAAGAGATGAGATGAGGTAAGAGGGCTAATATGAGGAAATCACAAGGAAACAGCAATCACTGTTCCTCAAATGCTCTTAAGGAATTAGAGCTTTACCCAGACTATGGTCCCCAGAAGATGGATGAGACGTAAGACCTCTCCCCCTGCATCAGAGAATCTCCTTTTCTCCTGCACAAGAGCATGTGCTTTCTGAAGTCTGAAGGTGACGGATACTCACTGATTGCCACTGACATTCCTCGGACTGTCACAAGACAAGTCACTCATGTTGTTTACTCCAGTTCTGGCCACTAAAGACAAATTGGCATGTCTGAAAATGTCTTAGTGAAAAGGCAGGGTTAGAGGTATCCACATTTAACTTGTATTATGCTTGCAGCATGATTAAATAAAAACATAACCACCTGTTACACTTATTTCAGTGGGAGTATCTATTTTCAATTATAGCATTTACTATCCACCCTCAAGTATGGCAAGTAACACCATGGTAACATAAACACAGTCGTGGCTGCTTGAGAAAGTTAAATTATAAATAGCAATGTATAGCCCATGAGGTCCTGGAAATAAACTAACTAATCCATAGGCATTTGTTACTATGACATAACATTTCCACTAAAATGTTGTTTGCCTCATCTCAAACCCACTCAGAATAGATTTAGAAGTTCGGCATCACTTGACTCTGAGTGAGTTCATGTTCAGACATGAAAAAGCAGAGATAGTGGAGAAAAAAAGCTATAACGAAACAGTGGAATACAAATTAACGCACACATCCCCCCTCCCCCCATAGTAGGCTTTATTCTGCTTCCGCTGAAGTTATGGAGCGGGGAATCTCTCCCAAATGTATATCAGAGTTCCCTTAATATACAGAAACATGTTTTTATACTGAGTCATCCCTGAAGAAAAAAAAAGAAAAAAGAAAAGCAGCAAAACAAACCAAAAAACTTGGGCTTAACTGCGTAGCAAACAGTTTGGAATTGCAAATAAACTTAGCAACCCTCTAAAGCATTTGAAAGATTTCGGAACTCAGTGCTCTCTTTAGCTTCAGCCTGGGTGCAAAGATCCATGGTAACTGAGGGAATACTGAGATTCAAGCCTGAGCTTAGTACTCAGAGGGGAGCTGAATTATCAATTGTTTTAGTCTGCTGTATAGTTCCTTATTCTCTGCAAGACTGAGGCAGAGCAAGAGCAGCAGGCTGTTGTTCTGAACAGCAGATTTTTGCCAGCTGGCCAGACGCCTGCTGTGGTTGGCTAGGCTTCCTTATTTGGGAGTATGACCAAGGACTCAAAAATGGGAAAAAGAAAAGAGAATTAGAGTTTCTACAAAGTTAGGACTGAAAATTGAGAGCGAAGAGGTTACTGCCAAGTTTTGCGGTGTGAGGACAGCAATCATTTAATTCTGCGTAGGCTCAAAGACATTATCATAGGGTTGACACAAATCTGGGGCCTTAATCTAACCGTGTGAAAATGGCTTTTAGGTTAGGCAAGAATGCTAAAGATTTAGAGACATCAGCTTGGTTTCTTTCTTGTTAAGAACAAGAGATTTGAGAAATTTACATTGTCTTTTAGTTTACAGCCATTGGTTAAAGTCTACTTTTGATTGGACTGATAGAAATCTGGAATGGATCTACTGAGGTCAATGGAATTATTTCAGATTTGCACCATGCAACTAAAATGGAATTCAAATTCCCAACATTTCTATTCTAAAAATATGCTGTGTTTTGTCATACGTATTTGGTGAAATCTTGGCCTCTGACATCAGCGACAGAATTCATTGGTATTACTATGGTCTAAATTCCACTGAATGATTTTCCATTCACACAGAGTGAAGCAAAACAAAAGCTGATCCATTGAAGTAAGATTTAAATAAATTTTGTATCAAGTCTATGTGATACAAGAAGCAGGCAGGTTACTTAAGACTGTTATCCTGTGTACATTTCATGTTTCATTTGGCTTATTTCAAGTCACTTTACAATTAATTTATTAAATGAAAACATTACTTAAAGGTCAGCTAATTTCCACTTTCAAAGAAAACCTGACAAAGTCAGATAAATAGCTGGATAAAGTTGTCAAGCATCTTTCAGAGATAAGATTATATATACAAGAATCAGTATATTCAATGGGCCTAACAAGTGAGACCACTTAAAAAAAACCATCTGTGTATGACCAGGAGAAATACAAGCTTGGCACGTGTAAGAACTTCATGCTTATCAATTGAACTATCATTGTCTTTATCTTTCTGATCAATGCAAGTTTTTGGTTCACAGTGGACTTCGGTATTTTGGTAACCACTCAAGTAACATAATAACACCAGCACAAAAGGTTATTTTTAATAACTTTTATATAAAATGAGAGCAAAAAGCTGAAAATATATTCAACAATTAGTTGTGTTTCTGACTGTCATCAGTGACTGATTGTTAATCAAGCAATTGAGCAACAGTATGTGTTATACTGGAGTGTCATTATCACATAATTATTTTGCCATGCATTGTAATAATATTTTTACTGAAAAAATTTAAACATAGTCATTAATCGGGCAACACATTAAACCTAATATGACATTTAGTGTGATGAAATGGAAAATAAGGCATACTCAGCATGCTCACAGAAAACAACTGCCACAGAGCCTAAGTATTCCTAAATCACTTAGGCAAGACTAATCTTAGAACAGACACATAAAAACTCCTAAACAGAGACCATGATTTTTCTGGAGAACATATGAACGAGTCTTATTAAACCAAATCTACGAACATTTATGCAGGTGACTCATGACATGTGACTACTTGTGCTTTAAATTAAGTATGTGCACAAGTTAAGTATATGCAAAAGCTAGGAGTGTGCACTGTAAAACCAGCTGTAGAACTGTAACAGTACAAAGCTAATAGAATCCAAAACTGCTTCAGCATTTTCTGACCACAAACCGGAAAAAGATGGAAGATACAGATTTTTTTCCAAGAAAAGCCATTAAAATGTCATTCCTACAATTTAGCACCCTGCATTATACTTTATAAAAATATAAATAGTATTTTAATACATATCCAAGGATTCAAAATTGGCTGATCACTTATAACCAAAATTGGGAAGAAATGAAGGAGATGATAAACAAGACTAAGGCTAGACTGAAAGCATTATATATAAACACAGGTTAAGTTCAAGTCTAGTTTCCCCCACCTACAGACTGTAAACCCATCTGTTCACCCAACTTGAAATCTAAATTACCTTTTCTTCACTCCTTTTTAAACCTAGTCAATAATCCTGGGGAGCACCTTTCTCCTTGCTTTCTCGATGCATGCAGACATCGATAATTTCACTTAAATATGTGCACAATATGCCTACACAAAGTTCTTCAGGCTGCACTGGAGCGCTACCATAGCAAGTTTGCATGAAACGTCACTGTTTGCTTTATTTCGGTATCAAGTCTTACAAAATATACTGCTGGTGTCTCTCTACGAACCAAAGATAAGGATAAAATATAAAGAAAATTATAAATATTTGAAAAAAAATATTGTAAATTACAAGTAAGTTTTCCATGAGCAAGGATACAAAAGAATTATCCTTTACCCACAAATAATGAGTATATTTCAACAGTTCGCTTGTGTGTATTATCTATCTCCATCCTTACAGTATTTAACAGTTGCTTGTGTGTTAGGTTAGACGTTCAAGATGGAAAGCCTGCATGTATTTCAGCATCCACAACTGACTCGGTTCTGTAAGGACAGCCTGGGGAACATATTTGTCAGCTCACTAGTCACAAAGAATATCGTGCATGAATCATTGTTATATACTATGGGTTTTCCATTACCTGACTAGGCAGTCTTTTGTACAAAAGAACATGATGTCTAACAGATTTTAACAATACAAATGCCTACCAGACTAAACTGAATACTCACGAAGGAAAATATAATTTTTAATCTTTCCTAGTTATTACAGAAATCTTTCTCTTCCTATAATCTAAAGGGCTTTATGTACTTTAAAGGCTATAAATCACCTAACTTTTTTTTTTTAACATGTGCAGTCAGGCAAAAAGCACATGAAAATTGGTATAATTGTATTATTTCTAACAGTTAGACAGATGAGGAAATTAAACAGACTGGACTAAGGGAAAATGTATTTGACATATCAGAGTTATCAAACCTCAAGGTGCTCATATAGGCATCTATACTCATTTTTAGGTACATAGACAAAAGTGGCCACAACTTCAAAAGCACTGATCATTCAGCGTTCACATCAACTCCTACAAGAACTTCATGCTTTCAGGAACTCCAGGTTAATTCCAAAAATAAAAAACCAGAAAGCACTAAGTTCTAAAAGCCAGTATTGACATTCCCTGTCTTTCTCTCCCTGTTCTTTTGTTTCCAAACCTACATTATGCTTCAAAGACAAACACACCTCATGGAGTTCTTGATAGCATCAAAGCTCTGTAGAGTGCTTTAGCTAGAAAATGTCCTAAACCACTGACAAGCTGCTGTTTCTCTTATGGGGAATGCAAAACTGGGACCTACATTTTGCCTCCAAATCAAATGTGTAGTATTATTTGCTATATACATACCTTGGAGAAAACAAGTGTTGACAAAGAGAGACAGAGCAAGAGAGATGAAGAGAGATACGTGTCAGAGCCTGGAGTTCCTTGAATAATATCTAATCCTTTCCACTGAAAGATTTTTTTAATGATTTACACTGAAACTTTAAGAACAAAGGTTGTCTTGTTTCTTTCACAGAGTTGTATTGAAATGTGCAAACAGGAGTAAAGGAGAAAATTGGCTATGTTTGGTCTTCTACTTGCAGTGGAGTTCAAGAAAAGAGTTGACACCTGCTCTTCATTGCTTTGCTTTTATAGCTCTCTAGGTGACTACAACTAGTACAGGAAGGTCAAGCTAAAGCAAGGTATTTATTTTCTTCCCATGGTAAAACACAGCTCCCACTTTCATCTGTTCATTCTTACAGCTAGATTGTGCATCAAAAGAAAATTAAATAGCTGTTCTTATTTGGTACTAAAAGCTAACTTCCAGTGTTTTCTCTCATCTATTTTATCTGTTGTATCATTACGACGATTCTTCCCAGTCCATAAGCTTTAAGGTCAATTTAAGGTCACCCTGTATGTAGCAAAGGCCTTGTGATGTGAGTAGACATGACCGCCCACAAAAGACCAGATCAGATCTGTGTTCCAACAATAGTCTTACACAAGGATTTCTTTTGAAGGGTAAAAACATGTTCATAATGGTGTAAATAGCTTTTCTAGATCAATAATTAACTCTGAATATTCCTCAGACAAATGTATCAGTGCCTTCACAGTATTAATTGCAAAAAGAAGGTAAGGCTGGTGATGTTCTCGTAAGGCATATCCACAAAGAATGATTAACTGGAGTAAAAAGTCCTTTACTTCTCATAGCACTTTAGTATCTTGTAAAGGAATCAGCGTAAGACTATAAATGCATTACAGCTGTTGATAGTTTAAATTAAAATTGCACATTAAGCCGTCATTTTTGCTGGACGACTTCAGCTCAAAACTACCAGTTAAACTTTTTCTGCAAAGGTCATGGTCATGACATTGTCCAACTATTGTTTTATTTACAAGTAATTAAATTGAACTAAATTGGAAAAGCTGGCTTCACGTTATGTTTGCTTATAGTCCTCTTGCTTACAGCCAATGTACTGCTTTTTCAGATGTTCCATACATTTTCATATTCCTGAAAATATGTTCTGTGGTTATAGCTGGGAAATTAAAAAAGCATATATAATTGATCATTATTTAATCTATCTGTATTAACTGCAGGATGATTATATGCAGTTTGTCCTGCAGTAGATAACTATAGCTTAGAGAAAATGTATTTTACACTTTATACCCTATTAAAGTGTACCCTTTCTGTTCTACATGCGTATAGTTACGTCTAAACACCGTAACACCTGCTAACTCTCAGGGCATAAAAACACTTTCTCAAATGCTTTAAATCTGTCTGAATAAAACATGTTATAACAAGTACCCTTTGTACACAAAACAGTAGACTATGAAATCTTTTAAAGAAGAAATGTACACAAGATTCAGAGAATACAAATACTGTTTACACATATGTTATTGAAATAATGTTATGTAAATAATCCACACTGGGAGAATTCATAATGTTTGAAACAAGAGCTAACCACTGGATATTTTTATAAAGAAGCAAGCACAACACCTCTAGAACCAGAATTTGTTAATGTTAAAAGGGTTTTTTTTTTTTGAAAAATCATGATCTACATTTACGGACATTTTGCAGGTCTCTGCTTGTTTGTATTCATGACAATACAGCTGTTCCTACACACCTCATGCAGACTGGCCATGCTCCCCACAGATCAAACTTAGCTTTTATTTAAAGCACAAAATGGGAGCAATTCTACCAACTTCAGCAGAGATAAATCTTGGTTGAATTAAAGAACAAAGGAAAGAAAAACCTATTAGGAGTTTAGGTACTGGCCATACACGTATAGTTCAGAACTAACAGAAATGTTAATGGTCATCCTTGTTTCCAAGGAAAAAACACAATGATGTCTACTGCATTTTATTTGATGTTCAGTTTTTAAACACATACAACCCAGCTTCACACCTTTATTAGCATTTTTACAGCAATAACAACTCCATTTTCAACAGGATCTAGCAAAAATGTCTTTCTACCTATTCCCATAAAGAATGATCACTTTGCACACAAATCGTACACTTCACTGTACTTTGCCTCTTCCAAAATAAAAGGTCAGTAAGATGCTAACCTATCAGATTTGTTTTACATTTTCAGATAAAGGCATCTCAAAAGCACAAACCCACGTAATCCTTCCTGTGAAGAACTGTGGAATTATGATTTGCAATGAGACTTAAGTCTGAGAATTTTTTAGCATCTCTGCTCTTTTCAATCGCTTGGTGTTCTTTTCACTTGCTTAGGAATGTGGTTTTTTAACTGATGATATTTAAAAAACACAATGCAGCCTATTATAATACTCTCTCAGATGATGTAACAAACTATTTGTAAGAATGAGCTAACACATGAAAATGCAAAGGGAAGAATAACCAAGAGGCAAGCTCATTTATTAATTGCAGCTGGGGTGAAGACTGGTAACACATCCTAAGTAATTACTGCAATACATTTTACTTGCTTTATCTATTAATGAAAAGAAACAACTTTTTCTAATTTATAAGGTCTTAGTGTTAACAAAAGGACTGAATTTGTGTGCGTGCCTCCCAAAAGTACCACAAATGAGGTAAAGAATGACTTCTAATTGGCAATCATGTTTGCTTCGTCAACCAACAGCTATATTCTGGCCTAATTTGCAAAGTTCTTACAGTAGTTGTGCATGTTAACATGATATTTCCTTTCTCAAATTATTTTAAAGCTGATCAGGCAGCTTGCAACAATATATACATAACAGTCCTACATAAGTGTCAAGAAAAAATCAGCTTAATGAGTCAGCCTCAGCCTTGAATAAGAACTGTAGTGTGGTGCCACAGCATCCTAGCAAGCACTCTTGGAACAACCAGTCTTTTCTGGTGCTTATGGACAAGGAACAAAGATGTACCACTGACTTCTGTATCCTAGCTCAAAATACACAAGAAGAGTTAAGTCTGTAGCAATCAACATTTCTTAGGAAATGTTTATTTGCAAGACAGCATTTGGCCTCCAAGCTGACAGGTATACAAACAAAACTCCCATAAATATTTGGGTATCTAGTAAGGGAATCAATGAAAGAATGCCTCAAGAACACGATCTGCAGTAGCTAAGGAAGACCGGCTATGCAGAATCTCCTGTCCACAACAATGCCAGAAACTCTTCAAATCTGGAGATAGCGTTGCTGTTACGGTGACATCTATCAGTTTTAATTTAACTCCTCTAGAGATAAATTTAGGTCCTAATAGTCAGCTTGCGTAGTACTAATTGCTATACTGCTGTGTGCATATTTATTTACATGCAAAGTAATGACTTCTAATTACTCGACTGGACATTACGCAACATTTTAATGCATTTTTTTCACATTACACACAAAATCTGGCTACAGAAGATTGGGTACCGGTGCTTGGCTGACATAGTTAACGCTGTATTGCCTCCTGTGCCTAATTACTCTCACAGGAATGACATGGGAAGCCATTCTGGTTTGGGTGACAACACAACACCACAGACTAAAGATGAAATTCTCTCTCATTCATGTTGTGAGATTTCTACATATGGGTAACTGGCAAGTCAGTGCTAAAAAAGAAAACTGCTCAAGGAAATGCTTTTGAATGTATGTATAAAGTGCACAGGCCAAAAGCCAGAACTTTCAAACAGCGGAAAAAAACGGAGTTGTAAAGTCTAAGTACGAAAACCAGCACAAACAGGGAAGCCATGCAGCTGCGTAAGAACGAACTGCATTTTTCACATACCTGTTGAAACCTACAACCTCAAAAATACTTACGTGCTTAATTCCAAGTAATGTCAATATGAGTTAGGTACCTAAGCGTCATTGTAGATCAGGGCCCAACATCCCAATCCTGTGAGAAATTGCATATCCTTTGGAAATTACATTTCTGTCAAAGCCCGCTCAACTTCAGAGTGATTTAGCACCTTGCAGAAGGCGGTTTGGGCCTCTTAGAACCAAAACGCACTTGGTTTTTGAAGGGCAAGCATGGCCCCTAATGACTGCAAAACGCATCCCCTTATTCTACATAGATGCCAAAAATATCATGCATTATTGGTAGTTAATGTGCAACTAAAGGTAAAATAAGACAAGGACAACTTCAGAGACTGTAGAAAACATCACAAAGATGAACCATGATGAGAAATTCAATCCAGGACATTTTTATTATGTAAATAGTATAACAAAAATAAGATAGCGGCTAATTTCACAATTTTGTCCTAGTTCATTTTACAATTAATAATGAAATTCATACATATATCAGACATGTTCTAGGTCCCTCATTAAGCCACCTCAGCTGCAGCTGAGATGCAGGATTAAATGATGGATGATTCAACATAAGAGAAACTGCAAGACACATGAGTATCTTGACTAATTCTGTTAACATTCTAGAGAACAAAAGACTTCCAACATTGTCTTCTGCTTCACCATGCATCAGTCATTCCTGTTTTGGGAGATGTTTTGAACTTTTCTCTAACTGGAAATCTTGTTTAACAACAATTTTTCAAAATAAATTAGATCTGCTCCCTTCTGATGACATAAAGAACTGTTATTAACTAAGTGTGGTAGTCTGAGGACATCAGGAACTGGCCTGGATAAAATGTTGTCTACATTAAGATATTACAATAAACAAAATTATGTATTAAAAGAATAATGTTATACAATATCACAGCATAGTATATAACTTGGTTGGAAAACGCTAGAATTAAATCTGTGCCTATTTACGTACATGTATGTGGTGGTTTTAGGTCCTGCTCCCAGAAGAAGGAATTTCCTGAGCAGCCTGAAGTAAGTATTTGGCAGTTTAAATTCTCAGTTTTAGAATACTGTTAATTTGCCAAATCTGAAGATACAAAAAGACCAATGAAATGGCAACTCTATACTCCTGAGGACTCCTTTACACATGCTGCGAAAAATAAAATAGAATTGTGCAGCAAAACACTCACCTGGATATACTTAAACAAAAAAATGCGTAAAATATTTTGCAGAGTAAACGTATTTTGCGATAACCTTGGGGGAGAGGGGCCGAAAAGGTGCATGCTCTGCCTTTGGGCGTTATTCCCCCCCGACCGCCGCCTGCAGCCAGCCCACAGTGTCCCGGGACGGAGAGGCGGCCCGGCGGCGGCGGGACCCCCCTCGCAGCCCCCGGCGCGGAACCTCCGCCCGCGGCCGCCCCGCGGGGCGGAGAGCGGGGGCGCGGGCAGGGCGCCCCCTGGCGGCCCCGGCGTCGCCCGCAGGAGAAGAGAACCTGCGGGCGGCTCAGCGCAAGATGCGCGGTGCTGGTTCGGCGCAAGATGCGCGCTCGGCGCAAGATGCGCGGTGCGGGCTCGGCGCAAGAGCGGGCTTGTTCTCACTCTGCAATGTCGACTTCTATAGCATAAATGGCTCAATAAAACAACATCTACCTTTTTTCACACGTGCGAGACACTATAAAGCGGAAAGCACCATCTGATTTACATATGCCATCAGGCATTTAGGTACCTATTGCACCTATAAACGAGCACTATTTATATGCACAAGTAACTATATAGCACGTGTGTTACATGTAGGTATTACTATCTTATTTAAAACAATAAACAGGTAGGATGTTTGCAGATAAATAAAGACATGATGTTCCTAACAGAGTTGAGAACACTGACAAAGAGCAGTTTGACTTCCCGTCGTTTCTCTAAATGACAAAAAAGTTTTACTAATAAATTATCACCTATCTACCCTACCTGTGCTAGAGTTTCAGGCCGTGTTCATCTGCAAGGGTATTTTAAGCAAAGGTGAAGATATATTTAGAATCTGGGTTTTGGGCAAACGCTTTATCAGATAAAGGATTTCAGCACAGAGCATTCCCTTGCAAAGATGCGTAAGATTCTTCTTAAGTGTGGTTGGAAAATCTTTATAACCCATATTTTGATGACACAATGCTTTTGATACACTTAAGTTACCTTCGTTCCTGCAGGATTCCCTTATTTTCCAATAAAAACATTCCTCTCTAACCAATCATCTCCGACTAAGTTAATCACACGAAGAAAAAAAAAAATCAGTAAAACAAATACAACCTCAACTCGCCTTGAAGAAGAACCCCCTTGGTAAGTAACAGCCGAACCACGAGCAGTGGCGGAGCTTACCTCTTCAACTGTCAAAGGCATACAGATCCGGTACTCCTTCATGAGCATATTCCTGCTGCCTCGGTGCGGACCAGCAAACTGGGAGAAAAGTGGTTATTTCTGCACGATGATCACGACGAAAACCAATCACAGGAAAAAATAATCAAGCCTCTTTCCCTGTACGCGCTTGACAATGTGTCCACGAGAGAGTAATGCGACCATCCAGGAAGGCTGACCCAGCAAGAAGAAAAACCAACACAACTGCTCCTTTCTTCCAGTTCTTCCTCTTTCAGCCTGCGATCATGGGAATTTCACACACGCTCGCACCGATATACGCTACCAAGTCTCAAACCCCAAACGCTATCGCTACAGCCAAAGACATCCGTCGGAAGTGTACGAAAACGGCAGTCTCTCGCAGCTATGTCAAGACATGCCTGGGGCGGCGAAGAGAACAAATGAGCCGAAAATGTGGCTTTCACCACCGCCGGCAGCGCAAAAGATGAGATGCCGATTTCCAAGACAAAGCCTTTTTATAACGTTTCCTTCCCCGGCTGCCAAACACGGCTCCCACCTCCCCACCGCAACGCGGCTGCGGCCGCCGCGGCTCCCGCTGTGCCGGGGGATGGGGCGGGAGGCGGGGGGGGGGGGGGGGCGGGCAGCGCGGTGATCCGGCGACCGCGGGTTCCCCGGCGCAGCCGCGGGCGGGCTGGAGCGGCGGGCGCGGAGCGGAGAGGAGAGGAGAGGAGCGGAGCGGAGCGGCGGCCCCGCGGGGGCGCGGCCGACATCAGCGGGGCGGCAGGAAAGGAAGGGGGGAGCGGGGGGGGGGGGGCAGGAAGGCGGGCAGCCGCCGCTCGGGCGGGTTTAAACAGATTTTGGGAAGTTTCTTGCCCTAGGTGTGACAAGGCGCCTTGCAAACCGTTTACAACGGGGTGTAAGAGAAGAGAGCGCCGTGAGAGCGCCGGAGAGCAGCTCCGCCTCTCCTCGCCCCTCGGCCGGTACGAGCGGCAGGACAGCTCGGTGCAGGCGGCGTGCACCGGGGAGATGGAGCACAGGATGTGAAGGCCTCACCCATTTCCCTTTTGGTCAGCCCTTCGTTATCAGCCAGCGCGTTTTGCAACACAAATAAAACTCTTTTTTTTTTTCCCTTTTTTTTTTTTTTTTCCCCCGTATCAGCTACTTTCAAATGCCACGCAGAAAGTTCAGTGAAAAAGTGCCTCCTTCCTAGTTGAGCAATAAAGCCAGAACCGGTTTAGGAAGCTCCCCCCCCCCAACAACTTGTTAGTTAAATCGGTTTTTAATATGCTTGGGGTTTGTGTTTTTCAGAGACACTTACACATTATTAAGTTACAACTTGATGTGCCCGATTCTGAAACTGGTGGAGAAACCACAACTGTTACACAAGCTCAGGTAAATCATAAAATATTCATATTGCTGTTTCTCCTGTCTTCCAAATGGCTATAAAGCATGTATCGCAGTGAAGCACTGTCACAGTAATATGAAAATACAAGGCGCTGCACAGATAATGGTAAAATATACATCTGCATTTAAATATAAATTATTTGCAAAAATAATTTGTCCCATATTTAGGACAGTTAAAAGATGAATTTAGGCCTACAATGAAATGTGTGTTTCATAACAAGAAAACCCTCACATTTTCATTGGTTCTGAATGTACATTTCAAAGCTGTGTATATAATTTTTAGCCCAGAGAGGACACAGTGCCATCTCCTGGAGCTAACAACATAACTCTTCTGTTCCATTGCAATAATGGCACAATATTTCATGCATCCTCTGTTTCCACTGAAGTGCAAACACCTACACAAAGAAACAGAAAATCTGGGAGCTGTGTTAATAGTCTGGGTTTTCAACTGAGGTATGAACAATGTGGTTAATGAGACTTCTATCTCAAATCTGACAACAGCTATTTATAAATATCTGAACTGTAGCTATAATTCATAGTGTTGGTCGTGTATGTTCCTGAAACTTCTATGCAAAATAGCCAAAAGAAGGCAATACCTGTGATATTACCTATAGATGAGAGGTAATCCAAATCTAAAACATCATCTTCAGCTTTAAGTGATTTGTTAGTGGTTTTGTTCACTGGGAACGGATTTCTGGATTTCTGCTGAAAAGCAGTGTAAAAAATTTGAACTTCTCTGCATAGGACCTTGATGCTACCCAATTATAGGCAAAGACATTGATTTCAATAAAAACAGGAGAAAAACCTAAACTATTTTATCACCTATTACATGCTTTCAGCATAAACCAAACCTTACTGCTCTGCTTAAAACAACAACGCATGCAGATCTGTGGAAAGTAGTGTGTCAAATCCAGAAGCTACTTAAAATGGAAACCAAAATCACTTCCCACACCTACAGCAAAACATTCTTCAGTCACCCCATACTTATTGCCAGAGGCACAGCCCAGTCGTGTGCTCTCTGCACCTACACATGGGGAAAAACCCAGTGACCATAGCAATACCTGTTACAACTCCCTGCTATGACTTCTGTCCCGGGACTCTCTACAAAGCATGCTCACCAAATGCTTCTAGGGGACATGCTGAGAGAGACAATGTCTAGCTCCAGCTAGCCAGGAAGTTTCTGCCAAGCATGCCTCAATTTTGGTTCTGTGTTTTCTGTGAATTGTCAGAAACTATTACTCTTACCTCTGCAACATGCTCTCTATGATCAGTTGTAAAAATAAGACATTTTTCACTCATCTTTCACTTTTGACCTGGGAGGAAAAAAGCCGTATGTTAAATAATGCTGAACATTAACTCCAGATGGACTTGTGTCAGCAAAATGTCACTTCATAATAAGAGACAGTAAAAGTCAAGCTATTTCTTTAGGTATTTTACTAAGGACTTTTGAATAAGAATTTAGGATTTATTTTGAGCCATTAGGTTCAGCAAAAGCTGCCTCCTCATCTCCCAGCATTCCTATGTAGGTAAAGGAAGACAACAGTTGCAATATGCATTAATTTTCTTCCTCTTTCACTCACTGTCTGAACCAAAATTACTGTGTATGGTAACGTGTTCAATTAGATTAGTATCTGACTTTTAACTTCCCTGAAGGCCATCAGGCCCCATCCATTGACTGTAAAATTGTACTAATATTACAAGAAGCTAAAAGAATGAGATTTTACAATTCAAAGTAAGTATTCGAAGCTCTGTAAAAATTTGTAAATGGCCAGAGTTAGGAATGAACATCTGCAACACATTCTCTGTGATGTGATACATGTATGTATTTTCAGTACTTAGATCAATTAATAACTAAAAATGATTAAGGATAATGGATACATTTTGTTACTGGACTTTTTAAATCAAGTTAGAGTTCAAACAGAAAGTGACTCAAAATCTGTGGTCTGTGCTGTGCTAATTGGAAAGCATGTATCAGACACAATTCCAAAATACAGTATTATAGCTCTGAATTCACTTAATTGAATTACTCTGAATTTACATCAGTGTAGCAGATGTAGTAACTCAGTCTTAATTCTGTAAACAAAAGATTTAAAACAGTTATCTCAAATACCCTTTTGCCACATTAACATGTTGTTACATATGCAGTATAGTCATAAAGTAACATAACACAATGTAATTTCACGGTAACTTTTCAGGGAGCCTTAAATAACACCCAAAGATACAGGGCATTCACTGATCAGTATTTCCTTCCAAGTTGTTTGCTTGCAAATATGAGTGAGTTTCTCCGAATTTCTCCAGTGAATGAACTTCTGGAGCCTATGAAATTCTGTGTTGGAATGGGAGACAAACAGCAATCTACAACCACAGGCATTGCACCAACATCTCAAAACAATTTATTAAACGCATTGATGGTGCAACACTGTCTAAAATCAGGATCCTTGTGCTCTTAAAAAACATTGCATCTCCTACCTTTCCCCCACCTCTCCAGCAATGCAGGATTAAATGACTTTTGGCTGGGACGTGAGATACATTGAAACCACCACAGTGAAATCACCAGCTACCACAGGTCCAGTCCTCCATTGAGGCCATACTGGGGTGCGGCCTGCCACGCCAACGTGGCACGGTTCTCTCAAAAGGTGGGGAAATGGCATAAACCCTCGATCCTACTGACTCACCACCGCCCACCCTATGGCCGTATCAAGGCCTCACGCTCTTGACACACAAGCTATGAGCAACACCGCGGCTGTGGCAACTGTCCCTGCTGAGGCAGGAGGCCACAGGGCAAGCTGAGGGCCGTGACTGGGCTCCATGGGGAAGTCACTGCCCCACACCTGGCACCAGCTGCCCCGTCCCGGGGGTCCCCTCAGCCCGGGGCACGGCTCCAAGCGAGCCAGGCCGTGACTTAGGAGCGGCGGGGCAGCCCGCAGGCCGAGGGCCGCGGAAGGGGCCGATCACCTCAGGGATGGCGCCTCCCCTCACCCTCCGCTCCGCCCTGGGTCCTGAGGCGGCCGGGGGTGGCTCCGGCAGCGCCTGTTTGGCGCAGCGCGGGGGCCTTCCGCGGGGCTGCCCCGGCCGCGCCTGCGCGCAGGGCCTTGGCTGCTTCCGGTGTGTGTTCGAGGGGGGACGCGGAGCGGGGCCGGGGAGATGGCGGAGGGCGGCGCGGAGCGGGCCGACGGCCGTATCGTGAAAATGGAGGTGGATTACAGCGCGACGGTGGACCAGCGGCTGCCCGAGTGCGAGCGGCTGGCGCAGGTGAGGGGAAGGGGAAAGCCCGGCGGTGCGGATGGGCTGAGTCATGGCGTGGGGCGCGCTAGGCCGCGCTCGGGGAGGCGGCCCGGTGGCGGGGGGACGTGCGGCGCGACATGCAGCCACCTCTTGTCACCCGATGGGGTGCTGAGGGGCCCGGGGCTCGGGCCCTCCCGTGCCGTGTTGGGAAAGGGGAGAAGAAGGGATTGCTCTACCGTTTCGTTGGTAGCGTGTGGTGGGGCGGACAGGAGGGCGGTGAGGGAGACGAGAGGAGATGTCAGGGTGCAGCCTCGCGGGTGAGGGCATTGGAAGGCCCGAGTCCACCTGAGGGGACGTGTTTTTTTCCTGCTGCCACTTTCCGCGGACAGGGCGGCTGGGCAAACGCGTAGGTGCTTGTTCATCCTAGGACTGCTGTGTGCCAAAGCTGCCTTCGTGTAATTGATCCTGTGTCAGGTCAGATAGGCAGTGCTTTGCATCCCTCTGATTCGCTTATGTATGTGTCCCAAAAGACTGGAACGGAGGGTCAGAGCCATGGCAGGCTGATAGGGTGCCTGGCCTCTGCTGAGCAAACACATATATGCACCCAGCCGTAGGCGACCACAGATTATCTAGTTTATGGGATCGTAGAGGTAATCATGTGTATGGTGTATCTTAAGGTTTCTTTTATGGACTTGTTCTGTAGCGTAGAGATTTTTATGCATCTCAGACCTCAGAACAGATAGATTGGATTTGCTGTTATGTTCTGTCCCAGTAGGATGGCATCTGATTCTTTACATGCTGCAAATGCTCCGCTTGATCCACGTGTTCTGTTGTGATGGACATGTTGTACTATATAGCTTATTGTAGGGTTCTGAAGGCAGTAGCCTTAAGATAAGTAAATTGTATCTTACACTATCTTAAGACTGCATTATATGGAGAGTAGGCACAGGTGTTTTATCCCATGGGCACAGCTCTGTGTAGGTATGGACACTGTGACCATGTTTCATTGCCTCATAACATGTAAATTTTGTGGCAGTAAGACCACATCCTTGACAAACCATTGTATATAGTTTAAAAGATTTCACTAGAGTAGGTACGTTTTAGCAACAATCTTTTGTTGTTGTTGTTGTTACTAGTTTTCTAGTTTCTAACCTTTTTTTTTTTGCAGCCTCACAGATGCCATAGACTGGTACAAATTCTCCCATATTAAATTTTTTTTACAAGGTATTTGCTACAAATTAGGACTAAAAGCACATTGTGGTATCTTTAACTGCTCCAAACAAAGGCAGATACAGTTCTCAAAGCGCAAAAAGCAGGACTATTATAATTCCATGCTTAGACTGTAAAGCATGTAGTTTATGCTTTCTATAATATGCTGTAATTAAGACATGATGAATGTGGATGAAAGTAATAGTAAAACAATTTTTTGGCCAAGGTATCTAATTGTACATTTGTTCTTACTTAAAGCTTTGTTTTGGCTAGGAAAGAAATCAGTCTTCCATCTAGTTCAGTGAATGTGAGCTAACCAAACCTGTCTGAAACTTGTTAGGTTTCTCACTCAAGACGGACAACTTACAGCATGTATTGTGTGAAAATGGAACTAGTACCTGTCCAGTTTAATCTGTGTGTAGAACCATATATTTAAAGTTAGGGCTACATATATTTATTTTTTCAAGGAATAAAGTACTTAAAAAGAAGTGTACAGGCTAGTCTATGTTTTTTTTTTCTCACATAAGAATTAGAGCTACTCTCAATTTAAACTAAGTTTTATTTTTCACTCATGGTGATAATTCTTTGCTTATTGCATTAGGAAGGAAGATTGCAAGAAGTAATTGAAAACCTTCTCTCCTTGGAAAAACAAACACGAACGGTGAGTAGCATATGGTGTATAACATTTATGATGGGTTGTCCTACACGCACCCTTGTTCCACTGCATTAAAGTCACGAAAGGAATTGGAGTATCAGTCTTTCTCTTTTGCTGTTCTTTTCTTTAAAAAGAAAATCAGTGAGGCTAGATATAAGGTTTTTTTCCGTTTGGATAATAGAAGTGCAAACGATAGAGGTCTGCAGGCTGTTTATCCCATCGCTAATATGCTGTTTGTTTGTTTGTTACAGGCATCTGATATGGTCTCCACATCCCGCATCTTAGTTGCTATAGTGAAAATGTGTTATGAAGCTAAAGACTGGGATGCTCTTAATGAAAATATTATTCTTCTATCAAAGAGAAGAAGTCAATTAAAACAGGTGAATTTAATCCTTTGAAACAAAAATTAAAATTCTATTTGGAGCTGTATTATGTATCTGATTCTTCCTTGTGAGTAGGGACTTTCCTGACTCTGTAGCACCTGCCAGAATTAGCTTCTGTTGACCTTTTTTGGTAGACATAATGAAAGCCAATAATGAAACTGATGTCTGGAATTAGTTTGTCTTCACCTTGTGCTTGAGCTCGGTGTGGTCCAGCTCACCATTCTTGGCAACACAGCTGTGACTTTTCTGCTTTCAGGGCATTCCAGTGCTTTTAGATGGTAGTTCATCTTTACATTCTTCTACAGTCTGTATTGTAGACATATTTTTAAATTTTTATGTTCACGTGAGGTGTACATTAAACACAGTTACTGCAATTTATTGTGATCAAATAAGGTATATGCTTTACAGGCTTGCTTTTGAAACTGTCATACTCTAGAATTTAGTTCTGTCTGAGAAATTGGCTGTCAGGATAGTTGAAAGCACTTGCATTTAAGAAGGTACAAAGTTTACTGCGCTATGTGTTTAGTTTGACTTAATTAGAAGTTAGCAACAGGTAATTTTAATGGCATCATTGCTTTAGGAAGAAAAACATTACCTACTTTTTAACGTGCAGAAACTGCAGAAACATTAGGAGTTTGTATAAAAGTAGAGTACAGCTTAGTTCTCTTACTTGCACAAACTGTGGCTGAAGATTTTGATTATTTCAGCTGAATTTTCTTCTTGAGGAGGAAGTTTCTAGAAGTTTCATTCTGTTTTGTTTTTTTTTTTTTTTTTTTTTAAAGTAGGTATTTTAGTAATAATTCTAACAGTTTTGTTAGCATTGTTACCAGAACATATTCCAATATCTGTGCTTGCCACTGAAGGATGCTAGCTTATTAGTGTCTATTTGGGAATATGCAGAGAAGGAGAAGCATCGATCAGAAATAAGTACCCCTCTTCCTTCCCTTCCTCAAAAATCTACAGATGTTCTAGAGAGAAAGGCTAGTGCACACGCTTCAGAGAAGATGTACCTTCCCTTTAGCCGTGTTTGTTTAGGACAAACAGAAGTTTTGTCAGTCTGTGTGAGAGTTGTGTGGATTTGGCAGGAGTACTGCTTTTCAAGAGAGAACCGCATGTGATGAATTATTTTAAGTATCATTCGAAAAACTGAGAAGAAAGAAATGACAGAACAGCATCACATTTGACCTCTAGCATCAGTCGCTAACATAATTTTACACATTTTTATGAATAAAAGTATTAGATGGATCTTGCCTGCTTTTTGCTGAGATGAGTCTCCTTAGTTTGATATGCAACTATTTAGTACTTGTCTGAGTGTTATAGTTTGAATGCGTTTGAGAAATCTGAAAACACAGTATGTTTTTCTTTTCTGTTCTTGTACTAGGCAGTTGCTAAAATGGTCCAGCAGTGCTGCACTTATGTTGAAGACATCACAGACTTACCAGTCAAACTGCGCTTAATTGACACATTGCGTATGGTTACAGAAGGAAAAGTAAGATTTTGTTTTAAGACTGAATGTCTAAAAGGTAGAATAAAAATGTTCACCTTCTTGAAAAGAATAGTTTAACATTATTTTTTAATCTTATTCAAAAAAGAGCAAAAGTATATTTTTAAATTAACCTGAGAAGTCAAATAGTGTATTTCTTTCCAAAAGACTGCAAATATTTTCCAGATTTCATATTTAAACAATTTGCTGAAACACTGGTCATATTTCCATGATGTAGTTATTTAGATGTATTATTAATGTAATTAATAATACATTTCAGAGTTCTAAAATGTCATTTGTTTTTCACTTTTTAAAATGTTATGTATTTGAATTTGTTAGAGAAATGGGGCAGGTTTAGTTTAATTTCTTCTGGGCTCAGCAAGGTGTCATGTACTGTTACAGTAATCAGAAGGTGATATGAAAGCATTATACCAAATTAACTATTTACATAACGTTCCTTTTACTGTAAGAAAATAAACAATTCTGGATTAAGGCAAATTTGTATTAATGTTACGGATTTTCCCTGTTCAAAGTTAAGTCTAAATTGTCACTAATCAAGTATTGTTGATTTATGGATGGTTAGGAGTGAGTGAAATAATGCAAATGGTAGTACTTAGTACACACAAACCGTTAAAAGTGTTAACTTCATATCTGTTTCAATGTATTTTAGCAGACAAAATATCTAATACTTCATTCACAGTGTACATCCTTGTATGTTTGCTTAAAGAATGGTAGACTAATTTGCACATTATTGTTTAGATTAATTTGGTCCAAATACTTCCAATGTGTCAACTATCCATCATATTTTATCTGTGTATGTTGTGGATAGTATCAGTATAGTATATGCATACACAAGGAACTAATTGGTTGTATGAAAACATCAAATGTATGTCTAAGTGGGGTTGTGGTCTCCAAGAGTTTGCACTTTTCTTTAGAAAATTCCAATGTTTAAAGTACTACTTCTGATTTCAGATATATGTGGAAATTGAACGTGCTCGCCTGACAAAGACACTTGCAACAATAAAAGAACAGAATGGTGAAGTGAAAGAGGCTGCCTCTATTCTGCAGGAATTGCAGGTAACACACCATGGAACTCAAAATTGCGTCAGCAATAAAAATTAGTTCTGACTGCTCTTAGATTATTGTTTAGAAGCTCAATTAGGTCGTTCTGCAGAAATACCTGGAATGAGATTAACTGTTATTAGTGAAAGTGTAATTCAGTTTTAACTGCTTTTGTTAGTATCATGGTTAGATTACATAGAATATTTCCCATTTGGAAAACAGATTTCAATTCTCTGGGTAGTGCATTGAGTTTAGTGTTAGTGGATTCTTCTGGTGTAAGTGGGGGCTATAATTTCAAATTGAATAACCTTTTCTCCATTTTCACTTGCTCTGGAATATCTGTTTTTTCTGTTGTGTTGTTTTGTTTTGTTTTCTCCGCCCTGACAACCTCCCACTCCTCTTGCACAGTTAAGACTTCACTTGATTTGACTTTGACAGTGTTTAATAGTTACATTTTCATTTTAGGTGGAAACCTATGGTTCAATGGAAAAGAAGGAACGTGTAGAATTTATCTTGGAGCAGATGAGACTCTGTCTAGCTGTAAAAGACTATATTCGGACTCAGATTATCAGCAAAAAAATTAATACAAAATTTTTTCAAGAAGAAAACACAGAAGTAAGTCATTGGAGGATTCCTCTCCCCATCCCAATTCCAATCTGACAGGCCTCTCTTCAGGTCCAAATGTATTTGCATCCCTCTGTTTTCTGGTGTCCAGTTGGATTTAATTTACATGATTCATGGAGCTGTATTAATTTTATTGTTTGATACTGTTTCAGAAACTAAAGTTGAAATACTACAACTTAATGATTCAGCTGGATCAACATGAAGGCTCCTACCTCTCCATCTGTAAGCACTACAGAGCCATTTATGATACTCCGTGCATCCAGGCTGAAAGTGAAAAGTGGCAGCAGGTAAAAAAACATTACATACAAAATGACTGTATTTTCATGTGGCAAATACCCATTTCAGTACCAGATCAGTTTACAGCAGATTAAACAGCTCATCAGTCTGTTGTTCTTAGGGTTTTTTTAATGGCTATATTAACAAATTGGTTAGTTGAAAACAGATATAATAAAGTTGATTTCAAATGAGTATTTATAACTAACATCATCATTTTATTGTCTTTGAAATCTTGAGAATGTCTTGTCTGTTTTATACGAGTGCAGAAATTAGAAACAGCTGTGCAAGTGTGATCTAAGTGGTACTGTTCTGTATGCAGTACAGATGTTACATATTTGAAAAGATTTTAAATACTACAATTCTAGTTAACCTGGATCAATGTAAATGTTTCACTGTGAACGGGGGTTCATTTCTGCAAGGTGACATCAGTTTCACCTTAACTTCTTAATACACTGGGCTTAAGCCTTTTACATGTTAAACTCTAAGCTCTGGGAGCAGCGTTTTCAATTCCTCTGTTTAATTATGGAAAAAAACCCACACTCTTTCCTCTTAAACAGGCACTGAAGAGCGTTGTTCTTTATGTTATTCTTTCACCTTATGACAATGAACAATCTGATTTGGTGCACAGAATTAGTAGTGACAAAAAGCTAGAAGAAATCCCGAAGTATAAGTAAGTATTTCTAATAAACAATTCTTCAGTAAAGAAAAAAGTGTCCTTCAAACTAGCTGTGCAAGCGAAATCTGTTTACACTGAATCTGCTGTAAGCATCTCAGAATTTAATGCTGTATGAAAAATATTGCAAAATTTTCACGATTGTGCAAGTTCTACATTAAAATAAATGTTTCTTTATAAAAGAAAGACCTTTATTAGAAACACAGTCAGCCTTGAGCTGCCCCCTGACTGCATGAAGTATTACAAAGTATATTCATGAAGAACAATGACTATTAATGGTAATAAAATGAGAACATTTAAAATTATTTCTTTGATCTATTTAAGTATGAAATGAGCCTTATTAATACAGGATTGTAAATCAACTTTACTAAACCATTTAGAGACCTCCTAAAACTATTTACCACTATGGAATTGATGCGATGGACAGCCCTAGTTGAAGAATACGGGAAAGAATTGAGAGAAGGATCCCTTGACAGTCCTGCAACAGACGTTTTTGGCTGTACAGAGGAAGGTGAAAAGAGATGGAAAGATTTAAAGAATAGAGTTGTGGAACATGTAAGTATGGCTGTCTACAAGCATTAGCTATGTATTCAGTGCCTCAACTAAAAATGCTTTTCGCTTGCCATATTTTAATTACAAAGAGAAACAAAAAAAAGTATGTAGTAAAGCAGCAGACAAGTTGCCTTTGCCAATGTGTTATATTTTCAACATTTTATTTGCTCGTATATCTTTACTATAGGTGGGTATTTGGCACAGTTGCCAGAAGAGCAAGCATATTGCACTCAAATTGTGAGATTTAGCATTCATATTTCAATAGAGGCGAAACTGGAAAGTATTGCTTTGTATTAAATTGATAATTAGTTGATTTCATTACTTAATAATTTGTTATGTAGAGACTTCTATACTTTTTACAAGCAAAAGAACTGTTTGTTCACAACTCCCTCGTACTGTATGTTGGACTGCCGTTAGAGCACTATAGCTCCTAATCCGCTTTTAACATTGACTTTTATATTTTTGCAGCCTGCTTCAATTATTTTTTGCACATAACCCTCTACTCTGAACACTTTTATTCCAGAATATTAGAATAATGGCTAAATATTATACCAGAATTACAATGAAGAGAATGGCACAGCTCTTGGATCTGTCTGTTGATGTAAGTATTGCTTTGCTTATCCTTCTTTCATAAACGGCATGGAAGGGTATGTGTGCATGTGTTTGTGGCAAAAATGTGAGTATTCAGCAGAGTAACGTTCTCCTTTAATATGAATTTGAGTTCTCTTTTTAGCTTAAAAAGCTCCATAAGTGGTCCCACAGATCATCATTGCATTGTTTTATAGACAATGCAGAAAGACAAAGCATTGTAGAAATACACTGCTTGGTACAAAATTCTCAGGGTTTACACTTGCGTGTTTATGAATGTTCATGGATATACTATTTGTCGTCGTATCTCTGCGGATCTGTCTTTGTATTATCCTTGCAGCTCTTCTACCTTCACCCTTAGTATAATTCCCCTGTTTGTGTTACCAGCTCTTCCAGGAGGAACAGAGTGTGCTACAGAGATAGACAGGGAGCATTAAATGAACTTAGTTCGTTGGGTTCTTTTTATGAGAATTAGTGTAAAAGTCTGTTGGGATTAATAGTATTAATCTAAGTATTTGTCACTTTACTAGCCAATACAAAGACTTGAGTGTATTTTCATGCTTTTGTGGGAGTTAGAAAACTGTTTTTTAATCCAGGCAGAACCCAATGTCATGATGTGTGTGCCCATAAGTCAAAAGCTGCTCTTAAAAATTCATGTATAGTCAAGGTCTTATTGAAATGCTGGAGCTTCTTGTCTTGTGTTTCAGTGTTAAAAAGCTCTTGTCGATGGGTGATTAAAACTGACTGAAGATACAGGGTTTCTCACCTTAAAGGCCCCTGTTTATAGATGGCTGGCGTTGGGAACATGGGGTGGAGTAGTCTTCCTGTCATCCCCCTTTGTGTTTTCAAGAGCTTTCCAAAGAGATTGATACGTTATGGCATATTGGTATTTCAACTGCAAATTAAAACCTTTACCCTGCTGTCTTTTAATTAAATCTGCTCTTTTACACAAACTGAGAATAAACCTGCTTGTCAGGCAGCTTGTTCTGATATCTGTGTAGCCAAGTACTCCAAAGTGTAAAAGCCTGCTGGTGTCGTATATTAAACTTCTAATTTCATGAAACGTAGTCAGATATAGGTCAAATAAAAAAAAATAATTAATAGATTGTGCTAGTACCTTGAAGTGCCAACATGTGTAATGTTAAAGTATTGTGTGGGGTTTTTTAAGTACAGTATTACTACAGCTGTCGTTCTGTTAAGTATAAAGAAAATCTTGTTCCCTGTGCATTAATGCTATTTGGGAATTCTGATGTCTTGCAGATAAAAATGCTGTTTTCTTGACTTAGTGCTGTTTGTCTTTGCAGGAATCGGAGGAGTTCCTGTCTAACCTAGTAGTTAATAAGACCATCTTTGCTAAAGTAGACAGGCTGGCAGGAATTATCAATTTTCAGAGGCCTAAGGACCCAAACAATATTCTCAATGACTGGTCTCACAAGCTCAACTCACTGATGGCCCTAGTTAACAAAACCACACATCTCATTGCCAAAGAGGAGATGATACATAACCTGCAGTAAGGTGCCTCAATAATCTCAGTGCTTTTAAAGAAGGCATTAAATCTTCATAATAGAGACTATTATTACAGTGTGTATATGGTTTGTTTTCTCCCTGTCAAGCCTTCCTGGTCTAAAATTTAGAACATAATTCTGAAATTCCTGTTGACAATTACGTTCCCTTGATTATTCATTCAGTTGTTAAATGTTTTTGCTACAATTGGTGAAAGAACATAATAAAACTGTATTGCCTGTATAATAGTGGTCTTGTGATTTCTTCTTTTCCATGCATACCTTCATCTATCTAACACATAATTCTGTGGTTATTTCATTACAGGACTATTTTTGAGGCTGTGATTGAGATGATATACTGTAAATAATAAAATCCTAGCGCTTTACAGTAGCATGCATTGAGGTGATTTATAATGATAATATAACGTTATGTCAAGATACTGTTTGAACAAAATTCTGGATGTTCATCCTTAAGAATAATGCTATTTCTTGTGGTTTGGGAGTACAAACAGGCTTTATTAATTAATTCTGAGCTGATGGAGAAATCTGCCTGAATCTTGTCTGCTTGGTGCAAATCACTAATTGTCACTGTGTTGTAGTTCCGGTTTGTAATGGCTACAATAGCAATTACACAATTAACTAACACACTACTTCAAAGCTGCTACTTGTCATAGTTCAGTGTGTTACATTCAGACAAGATAATGTCCTATTATTTGCTTTAACCTACTTGTAATGGAGGGAAGCTGTTGCTATGTCCCTGTTCTGTGGGGTTTTTTTTAAGTAAAATAGTAGCATGAATAGTATAGTGAGAGTCAACGGAACTTTTATTGAATTTGCTCTGTTTTTAAATAATTTTTAATGCTAGCCATAACTAACCATTCTGTTGGTAACTAATCAGGTAGAGGCTATAATTGCAAATGATGTCTTGAGAAGTATATAAATCCTGTCTCTTTAAAAGCACACCGAACTTCATTCAAACTAACACTCTTAGCACAGGTAATTATCATATGAATACACAGTAAGTCAGGAAACTTGATACAGTGATGTTGAGTGAGGGAAGTCTGTGAAGGGAAGGGAAAAGATGGAAGCTTCTAAGCAGTGATTTGCATTTGAAATGTAGACTTTGGACATAGCTTAAGGGAAACTTGGGAATGTCATTTCGGAGGCTGGTAACTTTATCAAGCCATACCAATCCAGCCCGCTGCATTTAAGCAACAAAAAAGCAGCTGAACTGTCAGTGAGGGAAGGGAGAAAGAGGAGCAGACTTAAGCATTCTATGCATTCCTACCATCTACCTGCTTAAATTGTATTATACTCACAATTTTATGAGTTGTATAAGGCCTTGTCACAGCCATGTCCGAGAATGGCATGTACTGCGCTTTGCAAGGGTGGCCTTAGTAGCATAAGCAAAACTGGCTGCTGCTAGGATAACGAACAAAGTAACTTCCGTTTTGACCTTGTTAGCAGCAAAATTCAGTCTTCTGGAAACTGAGGCAAGAGGTATCAGAAAGGGGAACAATGGGTCATCAGCGAGAGTGGGAGCTTGCTGCTCCCTGTTCTTATCATAAACCTTTTTCTTTCATTTGCAAATCTGGTCTGGAATCTACAACCCCAAGCACCTAAGCTTATGGACTCTGTGACTTACACCAGGTGAGAGATACTGGACCTGTTTCCCCAGGCAACCCTCTTTCCTTTTCATCCTACAGTGGAATGGTTCAGTGGTTCCCTGGCCCTACTTTCTGGGATTCTTGGGGATCCTAGTCTCTCTCTGGCCTAGCTATATCCCTCTCTGCTGCCTTTGCATTTAGAGCATGAGTTTGTTGGAGAGAGGGGGTGGTTTCTCTCCCCTTGCAACTCCCTTTTGCTGTCACCACTAGAAAGGACATGGAAGCACTCTTACCCTTCACCAGTCCGGGTATCTCCTTAAAACTCAATTCAGAAGGTTCACTTTCATGGTCTGTATTCATACCGAAGATGCACAGTGATCAAGCTTTTTGCCTTTTGGTCCAAAATAGATTTTTGTCCTCACTGAGTTCACTTACAACACCTTTGTCCTGGTTTGACAACATACAGCCTAAGGCAAACTCCCTACCCAACTCTCTCCTCAGAGTGCAATACGCCTGTTGTGTACGTAGTACCTGGTGCCAGAAGCAAGAATCCCTCAGGGGTTCCCTCTGCATGCATCACAACGTTATAAGAGGAGTTTTAAAACAAAGTTGTAGAATTATTAGGCTGTACGGTAAGCCCAAGTGAGTGGATCTATTCATTTAGCCTGGAGTTTGGGGTTTTTTGTTGGGCTGGGTTTATTTTTGGTGGCCAACTACTATTAATGAAAATGAAAGAAGTGTATGTGGAGTCTCTCTGGAAAAGGTTGCCACATTCAGGTTGCTAGGAAGAAAGCTGTAAACTTTTGGTGCTAGTTCATCTCAAGAATGCAGATTCATGTCAGATATAACTCCTCCATAAGAAATTTAAAGGTCAACATAAAGGCATGCCAGCTGCTTAAAAAAAATGCACTGAAATTGAAGATCTTTGATCTTGACAATGTGGGATCAAACCATTGCGTTAATCTGAACTTTGTAGTTCCTATCTCCCCAATGTACCCTCAATATCCCCTGTTGCTGTTTGCTTTTCAACACTCCCATTTTGTGGATCAAAGGAAAAATGAATTAGTTTGAATATTACTTGCTCTAGAAATTGTATGTGGTTAAAGAGTCCATGTTGAAGAAATGTTATCCTTGGATAATTATGAAGTAAGATGAGGTATCTGTTCATTAGAGGACTCTGGAGGAATTCCAGGGGAATTTTCACGCTGGAAAATCAAAAGTTGCTACTTTTCAGCCTAATAATCAGACATTAATGGATGCTTAGAAACAGTTTGCTTTATTGTTTAGTAAGACTAGGAATTACTGTTGCTATCTAACCTCAGGTCTACCACTGACTTGTTTGTGGCAGAGGGTAAACCACTTAACTTCTGTTAGTTTCCCATGATTGCTGCTTCTGAGGGAGTTAAAAAACTTATAAAGGTCCAGTGTGCTCAGACAATAAAAACATTGCTTCTATTACTGCAATCAGTCTGGAACTTGTATTGAGAAAGGCTTCCTGCTTTGTTTCTCAGAGGTGAAAACTGCCCGAGATGCCTGCTGGGATGTTAGGCTGCAGGGTCAGGGAGGCAATTCGGTGCTGAATGTATTCTATTATGTGCTCATTACTTTTACATGTTAATTGTAATGTTTTTTCCTGTATTCTGAAGTTAGACATCGTGAGTGGAGCTGACTGAAAATCGGGTTTTCTGTATTGGAATTCAAGAAATGCCAGTGCCCAGAAACAGGAGTGAACTTTGTCATAGAATAGAAATTGATTTTCTGAATTTCCTGTGAAAGCAGAAGTCCAGGGAGAAAGGAAAAAAAGCAGCAGCGTCAGTTTGAAATAATTAAAATAGCTGTGTTTTGAAAACGTAGAAACTAAGCTATAGCTGTGATTCCAAGTGTGCAGCTCATGGGCGAGCCAGGACTCCAGGGCTTTTTGGCTACCAGCTCTCCATTAGCCCCGAAGCAAGTGAGGGTTTCTGAGTTCCCAACTCTTCCAGAATCTGTGCCACACCTTCCAGAGCTCTGCCCAGATCTTAGCTTCGTGGCAGGGAGCCTAACAGCCCTGAGTGGCCCCAGGTTTTCAAACTCCTGCTTTTTGGCAAGGAGCCTAGATCCTCCGAGGACCTGGGCATGGCTCTTGGCCTCACAGAATAGGGAGAAGCCCTGTGAACAGTCATGACTTACAGAATCCTGACTTAAGGGTAGGGAGACTGGATGTGCTGGTGCCTTCCGTACAGGGCTTCCTTGCAGTTACAATCCCTGGGAGGTTGGGCTTTCTAAACTCCCAGCAGGAGATTGCAATTTTCAGATCTGAAACGTTTTGAAATCTTAAAAAATGTGGAAGTGGAATTTAATTTGGTATTGCTGCAGTCGTTGGAGGAGTTTTTTTGTTGTTGTTTTAGTCTTACCATTATAATGAGTCCCTAGAAATCTCACTGTTAGGCTTTTGAGGACCTGAGTCCTGTCAAGGCTCATGATGCTGAGCACAGCTGTGTTGTTTTTCTTCCTATCTCATGCCTCCCCAATGTGCCCTTTGCATTTCTTGCATTTGCAACATATACCATTGCTTTTCTTCTGCTCCCAGACTCCATGTGACCGGCTGCTCCGGGTCTCCTTGGGCAGAAGAAAGAGTGTGCTGCAACCAGTGCAAAACCCCACATTCCTCAGCAGAAGCCTAGTACTGTGAGCTCTCCTCTCGTCATGAGATCCCATAAGCGACCATAGCACATGGGGATTCTGGGAACTTAAGAAGTCTGGATGATTCTGGAAACGCAAGCCAGTAGTCAGCACATAACACATCTGTTTCTGCGGCCAGCCCATGCTGAGGGAAGACCTGGCTTGTCAACTCGGCCTGTAGAGTTGTGAATGATGTGTTCGATTGCAGAGGTTGGAAGCCAAAATTGCAGCTTCCACTGGGGAAATACACATCAAGGAGAGAGAGAGAGAGAGAGAGATGTATCTCACGGAGTCCCTCCCCCAGCAGCTAATATTATAATCTTATTTCCTTAAATTATCCTTTAATACTGTATTGAAACATGTTAATAAAAGCCACAAGAAGTCTCTTTCTTCCCATGTAGCATATAACCGGTTGCTAGTGGCATGCTCTGCCCTCTGTGCTGTTAGAACAGACATGGCTCTGAAACTGAAGTTTAGTTATATTAAGGCCCTTTGGATTTGGGATCTCATCCCTTAGGCCAGTTGCTATATGACCTGTACTTTGAGCAGAATTTCCAAGGTTAATGAGTGCTTGGAGCCCAAATTTGTATTGGACCAACAGTCCTCATCTTTCTATCTGGTAAAAAAGACTATGAAAGAGCTTGGAGGGGGCACCACATGGAAACAATACAGTTATTCCAGTACTGCAGGCTCAGTGGCAGTACTTGAACAAAACCGTGTTTGGCAGCCAACCCCATCCCAGAGCTGCTGGCTCCCTCCGTACCCTCTGGCACGTCCACTTGGGGTTTCTGCCATACAATTAACCAGTCTACAAAGTACAGTAAAACCTCCTTCATATGGGGGCTAAGAGGTTTAATTTAAGTAACAAGATCATAAAAAGCAGTGGGTGTAAGGGCACAGTCTCCATATTGTGTTTTATACACAGCACTTTTTCTGAGACTGGGGATTCCCCTGCTGCCATAGGCTTTCCCGGCTCCTTTCTGAGTTGCCGTATTTTTACCGCGGTCTTTGCCTTTCAGTCTAAGAACTTTAAAACAACAGAGACAGATAGTAAAAAGCAGGAAAAATGGTGTCTGCCCTTGAACAAATCCTTCCCTCTATAACTCAGTCACTAGCCACATGCTTTTTTTTCCTAGCACAATATAAAGAAATAGCATCGGAACAAATGGTCTCAAAAGTTAATGACAGCTTATGTGAATAATCAACCCAGCAAATTTCTGTCGCACCCCAAACCGAACTCCAGAGGATATGTGCATATTTTTAGATATATACACACACATATATAAAACTCATTCTATTTTCCACTGTTTTTTTAAAAATTATAATTTAAGAAAACCTTCCTTGCATTTTGTAACAGAAAAATTTATCAGTAATACAAAAGGTCACTAAGAACCAAACACAACCAACCTCCAAAAGAAAAGCACTAATTCCACTTCAACAACCTGGACTGAGCGAGACACGAAGTTAGTTAGATCTTAAACGTGGTTTCACCTTTATCTGATTCCCCTTGCACCGTGCCCGTGGAAAACACTTGAGCGTCACAGCGTGCCCTCCAGGCTCGCTGGGGATGGTGTCCCAGGCAGACAGCCGGGGACCAGCAGCGCTGGCCTACGGCGAGTGGTTTTGTCCTCCTGAAATGGCGACTCCTGGGTTGGGGCTGGGAGCAGTCCTGCTCCCCTCTGGCACGGCCACTGGTAGGGCACCGGAACAGTTAACCATATTCCCAACTGTGTCTATAAAGTTAAACTGAGAAGTGGACCGATTTAAGACTGAGGTTGCAAATGCAAAGGATTTCTTTAAATTCATTTCCTCCTGCATTTACATTTTTGCAAGGCGCTCTCTCTTTATAAATGCATTACTGATGAATATTGAAAAGACTCTTTGGGCACAAGTATCTTCTTGCAGTGGCAATGCATCAGAGGCTTGGCTGGTGGTTATTCTTCAAAGGGTTAGGAGGCGTTAAATGTAAATTTAAATATAAATGTATTTAGGAAAATCCAATACTAAAATGATCTGGATCTTTTAATTATTTTAATTAAAGTAGAAGGAAAAGTTTTTAAAAACACCAGAATCCTGGTTTGTTGATAAACTTGATTAACATCCTGAAGTAAGCCACTTTCCCCCCAATTTCTTGTCCACTTTGCCCAAAGCACGATGGCCAACGCGCGGTGCAGGGAACCCCTCTGCGGCAGCTGAGCCGGTAACGCCTTCAAAAAGCCAGTTTGCAAAACAGCGTCGGTATTAAGAATTGATTGCCAAACATTTTGAAAACACAGCTAAGAGGGAAGATTACTCCGTGAAAATAGAACTGTTATGCAAAGCAGTTTCTGGGATTCACGAGCAGCCAGAAACGCATTATCAACGGTCCTTCGGCAACGGCAGATGGGCTTTCCAAACCACCATGTGCGGCGTGAGCGGCTCCATCACCTGCCTGCAGTCTTCTGCAAGTGTCTTTAAGGGCAGTAACTTTTTTATTAAAAACAAGACAAAACAAGAAAAAAACCCACCATCCCCCCCAAAAAACAACCCCCTTCCCCCCCCAATAGTAGAATAACCGCGAGGATAAACCACCGTGTTTTCGCCTCGCATCTTACCGAGCGGGACACCCCCCCCGTTCCCCCCCGCGTTACGGCGGAGGGTCCGCGGCGGCTCCGCGGGCGCGCAGCGCCTCTCCCCGCGGCGGGCAGCGCTCCGGCCGGCCCCGCCGGCGCCCCTGGGGCTGGGCAGCCGCTGCCTGCCTGCGGAGACACCGCCGCCATTGCCAGGAAAGGGGAGGGGGCGAAAGAAAAGAAGAAAAAAGAGAAAAGGGCAAAACCCACCGAACTACTGCCCCCCCCCCCCCCCCCCCCCGAGGTTGCCGGTTCGCAGCCCAAGCGGCGCGGCAGCGCGCCCCGGAGGTGAGGGGAGGGCTGCGGGCCCGGGCTGCCCCCCGCCAGCCGCCGCCGCCGCCGCCTCCCTGCGCGGTGCCGCGGGTCCCCGTCCCGTCCCCATCGCCCCGCCGCCCTCCCCCGCTGGCCGCCGGGCCGGGAGGAGGGCGGGGGAGGGCTTTCCCACAATGCTTTGTGGGGACGTTGACAAGTGGATCCAAGATGGCGTAGAAAGTAATGACAGGTAAGTCAGGACTTCCCCGTTCGCCCCCCGCGGGGGCCGAGGCCGGCCGGGCCCGGCCGGAGAGGGCTCCGGGTAGGCCTCGGGGGATCCTCGGTGCCCCGCAGCCGGCCGAGCGGCCGAGCGGGGGGTGCCGGCCGGGCCGGAGGCTGAGCGGTGCCGGCTGGAGAGGGCCCTGTGTCTGCGGAGGGGCCTGCAGCGGGCAGCCGCCCCGGGGCTGTTTACGGGCGGGCTGGGCCGGAGCCCCGGGGGCTGCCGCGCTCTGCCGGCGGTCCGCAGCCGGCGGCGGGCGGGCCGGAGCGGCCCTGAGCCCGGCGCGGCGGGGGCAGGCGGAGGGGCCGGGCTGGAGAGCCGGAGATGCCTTGCAGAACCCCCGGCTTCCCCCAGCTGCGGGGGTGCTCCGGCGGGGAGGAAGGTGGGGGGATGCGGAGGGGTGGGAGTCAGCTTTGTTTTTGTCGCGGGCGGGGCGGGAGGGAACGGCTGGCAACAGCCAGGAAATAACAATAATAAAATAGGAGTAAAAAAAAAAAATAAAAAAAATATAATGGTTTAGGTAGGGTTTGTTGAAGGATGGAAAAATAAATCGAAAGGATTTAACAGCTGTTTGTAAAATTAACCCTCAGAAGGCTTGGCAGATAAGCTGATATTTTTGTTTTCTGCAGGAAGGCTTTGTCAGGGCCGAGTGGCTGGAAGTTGGGAGGTCTAACACAGATCCTGAGATCACCTTTTATACAATGCAGCTGTTGTGAAACTGAAAATAGGAGAGTTTGTGCTGCAGGTTGCCATGCAGTCCTCCCAACAGAGACTCTACGTATATATAAATATATTTAGGGCAAATCCCCAAGTAGGGGAAGCATGTATGTTACCCCTCCTGGCGTGGATCGTGGCCTTTTATTAATTTCCAAATGAGTGAAGTTGTTTGGCTTCAATGCGTTGTTAATCAAACTGTTGTTGTTTGATTGTAGTAACATGATTAAACATATCATTGATGGAAATGAAGAAATAACTGCAGGGAAACAGTTGCAAGGATGCTTTCCAATTAATGACAAAATGAGTAAGAGATAACAGGGTAATAGGATTTTTGCATTATCAGAAGTACAGCGAGCTTGAGATGAAGTTTTAAAGTAACACAGTATATTTTGCTTTTCGTTGAAGAAATACAACTGAATTCTTTTAAGACACAAAAATGTTCTAAAAATGACTATTCCCATTGACAGATTGAGTGCGTCATGGCTAGTCTTGTTGGATGGTTTGAATCATTGGGGTCTTCTAATGTTGTTCCTCTTAATAAATAGTGTAATTGAAACAAGGCAAAGGATAAAATACCCCCCTCTCTCTCCCTTTATTGATTTTAAGAAAAGATATCTTCCTTTGTAAAAATTAAAAAAACCCCACCCATATTAAATGAAGTGATACTTGGCAAGTTTGCATTATTTTCCAAGACTGATTGGTAGAACAGGGAGGTTTTAAATTCAGTTGTTTCAGTGTTTTTGAATCATAGCAGATTATGAATGAAAACACTGGGTTTTTTAACTGGCAAAGCTTGCTTGATTGGGACAGTCTGGAGCTGCTGGGCAGTTTGCTGGGCCTCTGTAGTGCGGAGCTGATTTTGAATGTGCAGTTGAAACTTAGATGAGGAGAAAGCGTACAAGTGACCACCACGTTCCCTCCCCCTCCTCGGGGTGCAAACCGAGGGATTTGCTCTTAGGTGAATCAGTCTTTGGGAGGATTAGCTTTTACAGCGCAGAAATTGTGAGTGGCGAAAGCAGAGTTAACCTTTTTTTGTTGAACTTAAATTAGCAGAACAGTTTATTGGTAAGTGAAGAAGTATCTTGTATGCTATTACTGATAAAATTGAGTTCTCTTTGTAATTTGTTATGAAAGCAGATTTTTTTTTTTCCCTAGCTGAAATCACATTTCTATTATCACTCCTCACCTCCATGAATTTTTTTTTTTTTTGACTTATGAAATGTACAGAGTGTGTATTTCCCCTCCTTTAATTCATACAGACACTGTGCCTTTTTAAGTGAGCCAGATGAACTTTTCTGTGAAGGGAGCTTTTTCTGTGAAGGAGCTTAGATGGCTCTAGGACTTGAAAGGTTGTAATAGCTGGTTTTGTTGGGACTTCTTGGGTTATTTTTTTTTGGGGGGGGGGGGAGAGTTGTTTTTGTTTCTCCACAGCAGAGTAAAAATTAAAGGGAGATGTGGAAGCAGCACCTTGATCTGTAATTTGTCCCAGTTCTGCTTCTTGATCTGTCATGGAGGATCCTTTCCCTTTGTGAAATCTCATTGATTTCAGAGAAGTTGCTCCTGGGATTTGGGATCGGTATTAGTAGGTCTGGTTGTAGGAGGAGGGCTGTAGTTTGGAGAGAACTTCTGCTCGAAGGTTAGATTCATGGAGAAATTCCCATCTCAAAAAATGTAAGTAACAGTGTCTAGGAGGATTGAAGAGGTAAAATTTCCAAGTGGATCCGGTACAGGCCTAGTGCTTAAGAGATCTGGACAGCCTGATGCAAATCACTTCACCTGTTTATGCTTCCTTTTGAAGGAATTTAAAATAGGAATAGTGAATCTCAGCAACTTGTGCAGAGTCTTGATGCCTGTGGATGAAAGAGCCCATGTAAGAGCTAGGCAATATTATTACTAATGTTTTCCAACTCTGTTAATTTAGTAGTCTGATGAAATATTTTCTCCAACATTGGCAATTATTTTTGTTACCAAAATCCCCTTTGCAATTATAGCTGGATATTCTTTCTGACTTTCAGCGTGGTTGTTGTTTTTTTTGTTTTTTTTTTTTTTTTTTTTTTTTTTTTTTTTGTTTTATTCATTGTTTACTACCATTTGCTCCTGCACTTTATTCTAGGTGTTTTCATTTTAGTAAGGGCAGAAGCAATTGCTGGAGCATTTCAGAGTATTAGTTGACAGCCCTTGAATCTTTCACCTCGCTGGCATTCCCTCCTGAGGTCAGTGGTACCTAGATAGGTCTGGTAGCAGGAGTGAAATCTAAATGAGGAAGGTCTTTTGTTGTAATTTAAATCCCGTCCCCTGTGTACAGCCTGAATAACTAGGGAAGGCCATGGGAGCTGGCTTGGAGAACGAGAAGGAAGGATGGTGTCGTTGCGCTCTACCTTAGGGATAGAGTTGTTGGGCAGCTGGCATTCCCCTTGCCTTGGGGATCGGTAGGCCAAGAATCCTAGGAAACGTGAATCCTGTCTGTCGTTTTTTCCTAGCGTTGTTAAAGGCTTCTTCCTGGAAGCAGATCCCCAGTGTTCCTCTTTCTGCAAGGTTGCTAGTGGATCATCCTGGGGGAGAAAATAGCAAATTTTGTATTCCTGGTCTTCCCTCCTGCTCGCCTATCATAGCTGTTTAATCATTTCTCACTTTTGTTGAGGTCCCAAGGCAAGATCCCATTCCCACTACATGGTATATGTATTTTTTTCCCCCTTTAAATGGAAGTATTGTGAATTAGATTATCAGAACAAACAAGACCTTCCTTTTTTTTGTTCTTGTTTGCCTTGCTATTTCTTCTGTGGCCTTTGGCAGTAGTCAGCACTTGTGTTCATGTATATGTATCAGTGACATACATTTAAAGACATTGTACTTCATATGTTTGATTTCTTGCTCCCTTTGGTAGACCTCTGTGATTGTCATTCTTTTTTCAGCAAGGAAGAAAAGAGAGAGGATATTAAAAAAAGGACTGTTTTTTTCAAAAGTTTGCACACAGTGCTGGTACGGAATAAATAAAAAATGAAGGAATGCTCGGTCTTCTGGAGGTTTTGACTGGGAAAGTAAACACTTGGTTTCTCCTAGTATTTGCTTGGGTGGGGGGCGGAGGGGGAGGAAAAGAACTAAACTTTATAGATAGTGAAATTGGGAGTCTGCAAGGTCAAACTGATCTACAGAAACAGGCCAGCTTCTGGTGATTTTATTATGGGGGTATTGGTATGTAACTCAAGTTTCTTCTTCAAAATCAGTCTCGCTTACTGAGCTTTCATCTTCTCTTCACACAAATGTTTACAACATGAGGCTTCAACCAGAAGCAATCACTCATGTCTGAGAAACATGGAAAAGTGAATATTACTGTAGGAAAAAAAAGTGCTTAGAAATTTAAGCAGGAAGATTGTAATTACCCATGGGTGAGAATTTGTATTTCTGTTGCCTTTCCATTGCACTGCTACTTGAAGTTAAAGGATACTTAATGTGGCTATAACATGATGTCTAAATATTTCTCTATCATTTTATATGCAAATTCATTGTCATAAATTTAATAGAAATTCACTGGTTATTTACCCAGTCTTTCCTCAGAGTCCTCCAAAATACCAAATTGCAGACTTATTCCAGAAACGCCAGATAAGAAATCATAGATTTCAATCTTTCTCCTTCTTAAATGTAATTTTACTACACTGAGAGGCTCCATTTCATGAGTAAAAAGTCTGAGTGGCTATTGTGGCCCCATCCTACTTCTGAATGAGTACAAACTCAAATTTTCTAAGTGGTGTGGAGTCTTTGTCAGATCTTAGAAGATTCCTATGTTAGCAAGAAGGTAATTTAGAATAAACAACACTGAACTATACAGCTTTTCCAAGAAGCACTGGATACACAGTGCTGCTGAGTTGGTAGCGAGAGGGTTTTTTGTAAGTGATTTTATGTAAGGAGATGTTTTGGAGATGTTACTGTAAACTGTTGTGCGATTTGTTTCTGTTGGTCTCAGGAAGTACCACTTGCATGAAGAATGATGTGGCTGAGGTGGATGTTTTGAATCTTTGGCTTATATGTGGTCTGGGGAAATACATTTCATGATCTGTCCTGTTTGTAAGCAGTAGGAAGGCTAACGATTCTCAGAGCTGTAACGACTAAACATTGGAAGAAAAAAGATGAGTAGAATTACGTTAGGTATGGAATTTTGAATGTTGGAATGGCAGGAAGTGAAGGGTAGAAATGCGAGGGGTGTGTGGATTCGCCTGAGCCGGTTTTATGGTTGTTAGGGTAAGTTATTTAGAAATGATCTTTCAGTCTGAATTTCACAGGGTTTTTTTTCATAGTTATATATAGTAAAATACTGTATTCATCAAAACACTAAAAATTACACTGCTAAAGTATGCTTAGAAGGTCTTTCAGAGCCCTTCAGACCCCATGGCAAAAGGGAAATATGTAACACAAGAAGAGATGTTTTTGAGAATCTTGGTTGTTAGTAATGCGGCACGAGTGTTTAATTTGCTGGAAAATATTTAGTGGTTCAGCAAACCAAGAAAGTAGCAAATCTTTGTGGACATAATAAATGCAGAATTCCACAAATGAAAAGCATAGTGGTTTTGGCAGCATATAAAATAATGCTTCTTCCTTATATACCTTTTCACTTAATGTTAGACAACCTGTATTTTTGTAAGTGAAAATTTCATTTTATCCTGGGATAATCTGGGGGGGGACGGGGACAGGCAGTGTGCTTCTGTTCCCAAGTAATGTTCCTTTGCTGCTCTCGACTGAATGGTCCCCATCAGCTGGCTGGGATTCCCGAATGCTGTTGACCAGCCGTGGTAGCCGCTTTGCATCTGATCCTCTGCCATCTCGGGAGCCAGAATTTGTTGGGCTTTTCTTGTTGTCTGCGCAGGGAGGTCGTTACGGGGCATGTTTTTTTAGCATACTTCTGAAGTAGCTCACGCAGTGTTGTAGCTGAGTGCTGTGGGTATTTTATTGAAGTGATGGTTTTGATTATAGTTGTTTGTGCTAATGGTTTTGAGGTAACTGTACTCTGGCCATATCTTAAGACACTCACACGTTTGGAATGGTTTGGACATTTGTTTTGTCGTTTGAACTGACTGATATTGCTTGGCTGCAATTTTGTTTATATTTGTTTGGCTAGGCTACACACCGCTTTTCTTCTTCCGAAGTTTTGTGCGAATTATGCCATTAACCACAGTCGGATCGTTACTCATTCCTGCAGATGTCTGCTCTTTGAGTGGGGTTTAAAATACGTGACTGAATCTCTAATGTTCATTTCAAAAGGAATGAGTAGGGTGAATGCCGTTAGGGAACTTGTGTATTTGGATACAAGTTACGGTGTTGTCCATAGGGTTTGCTGTGTGAGGAGAACTTGGGAATCCATATTCTATTCTCGGGAGAGGTCTGAAAATTGAACCTGTTGGTAGTATCGTCTTTGTGCATTTGAGGAGAGGAAACAGGAATGTTATAAAAGCTTTATCTGGGTGTAGAAGGGTTAATATTAAAATACGGAGTTAGAAGATAACTCCCCAAACCAGGCTTAGGTATATTATGCTGAACTATTTGAAGCACAGTCATGTAAAAATTAATTTCAAAGGTTATTTATAATAAAGATAGCAATTTTTAGTGGTGGAGTTTAGTTATTGCTTTGAACTTTCAAAGCAGCACAGAAAAATACCATACACAGTTACATAATAGGTATGGTTTTGGGAAAGGTGTTTGGAGTATCTGTGGGTGGCATGATTGTGTTATTAAATCTGTTATGGTAGGACCCTTTTGTGCTAAGCACTGTATAAATGCGTAACAAAAAACTCAGTCACAGTATTATTCACTACTATAATAAGTTTAAGTTCATTATAATGCTGCAGTGAAGACTGAGATATATTAAAGAAAACTTTCCTGTTTTGTGTCACAACTTTCTGGCTTATATCTGTGTTTGTGCACTGTAACTGATACTCAGCGTGAAGATTTCTACATTCTTTTGCCTCTTGAATGGATTGAAAGAGTGATTCATATTTTGCATCTCAAACAGAAAATGAACTTGGTGCTTTTTTTTTTTTCCTTCCTCATCCAACTGTAAAACTGTGATATATACCTGCAGCATCTGCATTTGCACTGGTGGTCAAAGCTGTCTTCTGGAGGTAGATCTCCTCGTCATAGGGGTGTGCTGCTTGGCAATACTGGGACGTGTCAAGAGTGGAGAAAGTTCTTTTATGAAAATGAAAGTTTGACACTTGAGGAAAGACTCTTTCAGCATCACTCCAGTATCCCTGTTAAGAAGAGAAAACTTGGATTGAACCACTGAGCTTTGGAGCTGTTTAGCTGTTGGGGGGGCGGGAGGGGAGAGCTTGGGGGTTTTCCGAAAGGTGATATTCTGTGATAAATAATTTCCTAATTTAAAAAATACTTTTATTGTTGAAATCCAAATAGAGCTGCATTAGAGGAAGCTGCGAATTGAACGCAAGAGTGAAAGTTAGGAACCAGTAATTTTGATCTCTGAGACTGGTTAAATTGGTGAACTTTGGCAAATGAAGTGTGGTCAAGTGCTCTCTGAAGACAGTGCTGTCTGAGTGGCAAGTTCAGTGACCGTCGTGGAAAACTTTGTGACGGGTGTTTGCATTTAAACTTCTGAAATACATTTGTAAATATCCTGATACGTTTTGCGTTGGAACGCTCGGGAATCTTCTTTGACTCCCTTTTGCGTTCCTTGGGAACACAGTTTTGTACTTGCTTGGTATTTTTAAAGTTAGGTGACAGGTGTTTAGTCACATATATACAGATGTGCCTATATATCATACAGCAGACATTTCTCAAAAAGGACTTTTGGCAATACGTTATGACTCAGCGGTGAAGACTATTGGTAATTGCATGACTGTGTAAGTCCTTAAGGTTAATGGTGTCCACTTTTTTTGGTCAAAATTATTACTAAACATTACATTGTGAAATGTGCAAAGACACTTAGGAACAAGGCCCTGTTCTGTTATTCAGGTGTTTAAAAGAGAGGTTCTGCCACCAATAGATTATAGTTTTAAAAGTTGTGGATTATGATGTTTAAAACAGCTTTTAGAATATGAATACTGTATTCTTCTGCAAAGTGTGTTTGAGTTTGAGACTTGCAGGTTGGTCCTGCTCCACGGAGAGCTGGCTGGTCATGCAGTGCTGATTTTTCCCTTTGTTTTTCTCTGGCAAATTTCATTAAGAGAAGCAAAGATTAAATTACTTTTCTAATGCATTTTTTTTAAAGTAAGTAATTGGTGATGTTGTTATGGGGATAAAACGGTAACCATGGGACAATATTTCAATTAAAATGCCCTCATCTTGGATAAGTGTGAGAAACTCTACTCTCAGAAAGCAGTAAGAACATACAGGTATACGGAATACAAACTGCTGCTGTTAACTGGTTATTATGAAAGATTGTTTACGTGAAGATTTTCTATGAAGGAGCCAAAAGAACTTTAGGTGGGGCAGAAGCACCACCTATTATTATGTTACCTGATGCTTACTATGACACACTCCTCATTTCAGTTGGTTATTACTTGCCAAATTTTAATTATTTGGGTTCAAATTTCCCATGGTAGGTGTCTATCGCGCGCTGACTTTTTGAGTGCTGTGGAGGGACTGAAGGCTTCTGCCAACGTGATTCCTAAAAATTGGGCAAAAATATATATTCTTATGTTCACAATAAAATAAAAAAATATAATGTCCTATAGTGCTGCTTTGTAAAAACTTGAGATGTGGTATAGTATGATGTTTCTGCCAAGGACATACTTGTTATCAACGCTGTGAAAATCTGCTTAGCGTTGGTCAAATTAGCATTTAGTACAAATCTAAAAGATCATCCCTGCAGTGAATATACTTCAGCCTGAGCTAAATGGCATTTCTGTACAATTTGAAGGCTAGGGCTTCTGCATTCCTTCCTGGTATGGTTTTGGGCAAAAATGAGAGCACAGAGAATTCCCCTTGTGTACTCCTAATACCCAGTTCCACTTTCCTACCAGCTCTACCTTCATGCAGCCCAGAGGAAGCAGCGACTAAATCGAAACAGACAGTGCAAAATGTAGATTTTCCCAGAATATGTAGAATAAATGTGGAGATGGGGGTAGCTGAACAAGGAGATTGAAAAATATTAACGTTAGAAAGAAAGAAGGGAGGCTATACTGTGTGGATACTTAGAATTTATTTTATAATGCTAATACAGTTGTTTGGACTACAGTTTCACTATTTGCATAAATTAGAAAGTGTTTCAGAAATGGAGTAGGGAATAGCAAAAAGAAAAAAAAAAGGCGAATCATACTTCAGTCTATCTTTGGTACACTTTATTTTCTGTATTGCTAATGAACGCTCCCATGTTGAGATTGAGAGAAATGCTGAATACTCAGAAGTCACTCTGCAGACACTGGGTGTTCCGTTTTGATCATGTAAAGGGCTATACGTACAGGGCAGAGCATAATGGGGGAAAAATCGCTTTTAGTTGTCTTAATCTGAATACAAGAAGTTTATAGGAACTTCTAGGTTTAATGTGTTTTAATGTATTAATTCTTTGTAAATGGGAATAATGTCAGCAGGATAAAGATATTTTCTTAATGCTCGTGAAGTGCTCAGTCACAATATCTGTAAGCATTATTGCAAAGTTAATGAAAACATTAAAATGCAGTCTTGAGAACCAGATTTGAGTAGCAAGCAGTAAATAAGGCCTTAGGCCCTGTGCTGAAGTATTTATCTATCTATGTCCATTAAGCAGCCAGCCCCTGTTCTGCCTGCTCATTCTGCCAGGTAGCCCTTGGAAAATGTAGTTTGTGACTAATACAGTTAAAGGCCGTATCATAATGCAGACACACAGGAGGGCCAACAAGAGCTTGTACAGATACTTTTGTCATTACACAGCCTTTGGGTATCGAACTTTACAACGTAGTATTTGTACTGGAATTTTAATGACTGCAATATGTATATGTATTTGCTTTGTGTGACTGGGAATCTTGTATCTCTGTTATGGATGGCTTTCAGACAAAGCGAGTACACGCCAGGTAGATGTTGTGCTTTGACTTACCATGTATTTTGCTTAGTTTCATCAAGACAGGTAGTGTTTTCAGACAGCTATGTGAAAAAGGATCATTTTAAAGGCAGGAGTTGAAGATACTAGGGGTACTTACATGGTGGATGAGGTGGTTACAAGTGCTGAGGCCGGGAGTTATTTTCAGATTTTGAGCCAAAGATAGCCGGTTTGTCCACGTGTGTATGTTGCTGCTGCTGGCTGTATAGATTGTCCTTTCTGCTACTATTTCCAAAATGAAAACAAAAGAGATTAGTAAAGGTAGTAAAGTGTTACTAATCACATAATATAAGTTTCTGTACTGAAATCATAACTGGCACACAATAAAATCTAACTTGTTACTATTTGTGATGTATGTAAAGTGATTTAAAGAACACAGAGGATCCAGATGTGGAAGGCATTTGATCTTAATCTCAATTGCTGCTATATTTTTGTTACTATTGTTATGTGACTGGTAGACCACCCACAGGCACTTGTTCCTTTTTCAGTAAATGTGGATGTGTTTATCCTATACATTAAATTTACAGAATGAGACTCAAGGCTCCATTTATGTGGCCAGAGATCACTTGTCCTCCTAATTTATGGTGCTCTCTTTGTTTTTTTCAATGTGGAAGGATAATCTGAGTATTTAATGGTAGGGGGCATCATGAACCTCTTAATTCCTTTTTTTTCCCTTCCCAAAATCAAGCATATCATGTGTCTTAGAGGCCACGTAGCAGAAGTTCTTGCTGCTGTTATGATATATAAGAAAACCTTGAAATAAGCTTTCCTCATTCTGTATGCGCCATTTCAGATTTAACATCATTTTTGGAATTTAAAGTAGGGTCATTTTGCCTGGAGTTTTACAACATTAACCAGAGTAATTCAGTTATTTCAGAAAACTGATTAGATTGTCCTTTCTCAAGGGTGGAGACTTTTGTATTTGTTCTGTAAGGTGTGCAGTACATTTCTGAGTACTGTGTATAACTAATATTACTGACTTCAGCCGTAACTGCAATAAATGAGTGCATAAGGTCTCTGCTATTATATTTTTCTTAAAATAAAAAAAAATCAAAAGCACCTTTCAAATAATTCTTTTCTGCAACCTGCACATGAAAGATGTGCCATCCTTTTTCTCTCTGTTCTATTAAGTCTTTCACATTCGTATAGTGCACTATCATTATCTACTCTCATTTTATTAAATGATTTCTGAGTGTGGGATTATTTATGATATATATGTCATGACACTAGGAAAGTGCATTTTTTCTGTGTGTGTCTGTAAGTGGCTTCTGCATTTTGTGCAGCTGTATTTTATTCCTTCCTGGAGGCTTGAATAAAATGCTTTTTTGTCTAAAGGCAAAGGTAAGGGTTTTTTTTTTTATCACTATAGGTAGGGAAAATAAATAGATATTTAATTTTATTTTGCTAACCTAAAGGTATTTCGGAGTACTACAAAAACAATTACCCAACATTATCTAGAGGTGCAAGGATGCCTTAAGATGGGATCACTAGAGATGCCAGAGCAACTGTGTGCTATGATTTAACAGTAGCTAGATGTATTAGTCCCTATTTTAGTATGCGGACTGACAAATGCAGTTGGTTTCCAAAGTCTAGATAGTTGCGTTTCAGTGACCCATCGTTTTTCGCTGTAACGTTGGCATGTTCACAGTATTTAACATTTTTATTGGGTAGTGTACTCAATGCATTGTAATTAATCCAGATTATTAAACGAACCCAGATCTTTCCATACCTGTGTAAATTAATGTATCTTGTCAATCTTTTCCTGATAATTTTGAGCGAGAGGGAACTAGAAGACTCTTCAGTCACAGGGATTGTGTCCATACCAACATTCTGACTTCCCAAATATTATTTTTCTGCATTATGGAAACAACAAATTTTTGAGGCCTTCATATGTGAATTGCTTACAGCTCAATTTTACCAGGACCAAATTTCATAAAGCTGTGTGATGTGTGCTGCTAGTGTCTGTAGGTTTGGAAACTCTGCTTCAGTGAAACCTGGAAACTGCGGGATGGATCCTTGAACAGTTAAGCTTATGAATGCAGTTTATGGCTTTTATCATTATGGGCTAGAAACATAAGTAAGATTTTTCTCCTACTGGTGAGGGATATTTTAGTACAATGCTATCTCTCTGGCTGGGTAAATGGCAGCACATGGCAGTAATTGATGAGGTGACTGACCTCTTGGTATCAATAAGAGGCTGAATTATGCCTTCTCCTTTCCCTGGGTGGACTTAAAAATCTGGGTCTCTGTTACCTGCCTCGTTACATATCTTTCGTAAAACTTGCAGCATCTTTGCGACCCTTCAGAATTCTGTGAAATTCAGTTCAAATTGACTTGACGTGCAAATGTTACCGGGGAACGACAGAGTAACCAGTCTCAAAAATTAATCTAGTACATCTCTTCTTGCCTCTTAAAAGGAATTGCTGGGAAGTTATGATAAAACAGCTGTCTTTTCTTGACATATTACCTGAATTTATTACATACTTAAAACTTCTGTCCAATTTGGTGGCCAGCCCTTCCAATTTGTGAGAAGGGCTGAAAAATCACAAAGGGTTAGGACAGGCAGCGTGGTCACCGCACACATTTCCTTAGAGAGCGGCAGGATGAGTTGAATTCCTGCCCTGCTTTCTCTGAGCCCGTGCCAGCTTGACCGCAATAGGCAATGGAACGGCAAACCCTTCTTCTCCTCTCCTTTCCTGCAATACAGTGGGCTCTTAACTGGAGGACACAGCTGAATAGCTTTGGCAAGGAATATTTGGGTGCTTATTTCTCAGAGCAGAACTGTTTGAAGGGTTATGGATTGTAATGGGAGGCAGCTGGAGAGGCTCTTCCCCCTGCATGTCCCCCATGGCAATGGGTCTCATTCATTTGCTTCGGTTTGTGAATCCCGGGATGTGGCTCTTAAAGTGTATTCAGTTGACAGTAAATTCCTACCAGTCTCACTGTAGGACTGCAAGTTGAACATCATTGCTTTAGCATAAATCTTTATAAGAGATGTTAATGTCTGGTTAAAATATGCAAATATTTACTGACTTGTCTACTGTTTGTCAGCTTGGCATGCGAGACCTTGGATCTGATCCTTCTGTCTTGGCAGACATTGGGAATTTTGCCAGTAACATTAATAGGAACAGCATTGTGCCCTCTAATCTGTTTGTTTATGAAGTACAGCGAGAGTTATCTGGCTAGATGCTTTACAGTGAATTGAAAAGGCATCTGTTTGAAATTTTTTAGGAACTGTCACATGCTTTAACTTATCATTATCTTAATGTATGGACCCTTTGATTCCACAAAATACATCGGTAAGCGGTGAAGCGTGAAAGTGCACAGTCATGAGTTAAACTGCTGTGAAAGATGAAAATTTTAGTTCACGATGTTCTCTCCTCCTACATTGATTTTTAGTTTGAAGTTGGACTCAGACTGTGGAGTAATTCTTCAAAAGCCTCCTGTGCACCAAGCAGGCGCAGTGTTTACTTGGAAATAAATGACCATGTAGATGATGTTGTTTATCGCTCAAACTGTCCCTTCTGCCTTTCCCAGCCCCCTCTGCAGTTCTGCAGGGGAAACATGCAGTTTTATTTGGAGATTAGATTTTAGTTACTCTTTTCATGTTTGTTTACAAAATCCCTTTGGAAAGGAGGAGACATACTCATTAGGATTATTAAGCCTGAAAGTCATTGGTTGGGGGGGGGGGGGGGGGAATAAAAAGGAAAAAACCCCCCTTACAGTTCATTGAAAAAACCACCAAGGTTGAAGTCACACCAGTTGGCATTAGCCAGATCTTTTAAATGATACTTTGTGCAACTTAAGCTGAGCACAGCTTGACCTTCAAAGAAATTAAGATCATTAAGTTTTCTTCTAATGCAGTGTTTTGGAAATACAAAGTAAAAAGCCAGGGTTTAGACCTTTGGATTAGACAGTGAGGAAGAGTTGTGTAAACCTCTGTGTGTGCTCTAGTCAATGTGATGCTTACTGTCATAGCAGGTGGAATTGACAGGCACTGTGTTTGAGTTGCATAAAGTACATAAATTGGGAGCCTTTCTATAGGTAGTGGTGCTGCTATGAGATGATTCAAAGCTAAGAAATGCTTTCAATTGACCACTGGTAATAAAGGCTCTGTTGATAAGACATTGTGCCTGTATTTCTAACGTAGGTCCATCTGTTCTGGATGTGTAACTTCACATAGTGGGAATATGCCTGTTTTAGTGTTTCTTCAAAATTCTGAAGATGTATTAAACTTTGCTATTAGAATAAACTGTTTCTCAAATTTGAATTTAGAACTCTTCTGGCATGCAGTTCTCCAGGCCATTTTGAGAAAATGAATAATCCTGACATTTGTTCTGTTACATGCTTAGTATTTTAATCTCAGTTCTACAGACAGAAAAAGTGAAGCGCATAAGTAATTTGCTCAGTTTTGCAAAGAGAGTTGGGAATATAGCGCAGACCTTGTGACACTTTAGCTTTCAGTTCTAACCTGTAATAATTCCTGTTCTTGGAGTCAATGTAGAAATTCCAGTTTTACATTTGAAACTTTTGAAAATAAACGTTTATAGAACTCAAAATAAATTTCCTTTGACAAATGTCTACATTCCTTGGCTGTTAAAATATTAACTGTTCTGAAATAATTTTAAACACGTGTAGGTCAGGTACTACAATAGGCTAGATTTTAAGGAAGTATTGTTGTAACTCACATTTGCGTCTCAGTTGCTAATTTAGGCACAGCTCAGGGGACCAAAACTAGGAGCATGGGTTTTTCAAGAGTCGGCAGGAAGAGTCGAGTGCCTCCCAGGAACAGTTTGGAGCACCTGGATTGGAGTCTGAAGTAGATGGTGCAAATACCCAATAAACGCGCGTGTTTGTGTGTGCAAATGGAATTGAAACGAAATCTGAGAGGCTGAGTGTATCGTTTTCCATATGTTGTCCACATACTGGTTTTCTTTGTTAGGATTAGATTTTTTTTAAACCCAAATTACACTGCAGTGCTTCCTTATCTATCACTGTGTCCCATGTGCTGTGACTTGAGTGGGTTTTTTAATTACGCTCAAATACTGATAGTGTGACTCAGTTCAGCCCAGTTATCCAAACAGCCTGGTCCTGACTTCTCTTAGCTCCATTTAACTTAATCCACAGGTTTTTGCTTAGGGTCAGTTATGTCCTCTGAAGTGCTCCCTAAGCCTTCAAGTTGACCAAAGAAATTGTGTGGCCTTTGCAGTATAGCAGGCCACTGCTGGGCATGTAGAACCTCTTCTCCTCAGCCATATGAGTTCAATATTTATCAAAGCAGCCAGCATAAGACAACTGAGAAATAAAAATGTTTTTCTTTTTGCATGGTGCTGTGTTGGAGAGAAGGGCAGCGTAATGTAGCTTTCAAATGCCTATCAGCTCTGCTGGCCAGGTCAGTTGGATGGGATCTGTGTATAAACAGTTCTTCGGGAATAAACACACAGAAGCTCTGCTGAGACTTGGTCAAAGGAATTTTGGTTATATGTCAGCCAGGAAGTGAGGAAATCAAAAGTACAGCAGAGTTCATGAAATCCTCTCTTTTCAGTCCCTTAGGAGGAAAACAGAATGTACATGAGAAAAACATCAATTAACTATTGTATTACTATTGAACCAAATCCTAGGTTTGTAAAATTCACTGTGGCCTAAAATGTTAGTGAAATGGAAATCAGAGTAATTTTTAGTTGTATCTAGAAAGGATCCTTGCATAAACAGCATAAGAATACGTAACACTTATATAACTGAAAATGTGTGCTTAGGTGATCCAGCTGAGTGTCTTTAATGTTAGTAGAATTACTCCATGAATGAATTGACTCATATGTATGGAAATGCAAAACCTACTTTCCTGTTCATAGTCTGATTGAAAATGGGGACTTATTTTTAGCAGAAAAAAAAAATATCTGGATGAATGGGGTAATATTTTGCAAGGTCATTGCTAAGAAAGAGGCATATATCACAGACTGTATCAGGATGACTATTCATGCTTGTGTTCCTTCATTTTTGGGAAGATACATTGTTATACATAAGAAATTTATATATAAACATTGTAAAAGGGAAGGTGGTTTAAATCAGAATTGTCTTGAAAAATCAATATTTCTTTACGTTTCTGTATTGATACTGAAAATGAAATTTTAAGAATGGAAGGGAACACATAGAACACTGTCGTATAATATATGAAAAGTCTTGTTTACATTTCTACTGTATATTGGCTTAGGCATGTGTTAATGAGGAAAGTGGGGTAGTGAATTATTTTTCATACAAGGAAAATGCATTTATTTGACCTTCATATTAACTTGAAGTTACTTTACCTTAGTTTGGTTAAAAACCTAAAAATATAAAGGAAGTTTTTTAGCAGTGAATTTTTAAAGTGGGCTAAACATGGTTATTTGAGACAATCATAATTGTTGATATATAATCACAACTATTGATAATAGGTTGCTTGCTAAAAATGAAAATGAGAACTCTTACATTTTTTCCTCTTTCAGTTATCAGAACACATTTTTGTGAAGTCAGCTTTAAAGTATAATGTCTCTAGGGACGTGTATAATATATTTATGTATTATGTCAATGAAGGGAGAATGTAGACAGGATTATAGAAATGCTTTGCTTTTTTTTTTTGGCCAGGCTGGATGAGGCTTTGAGCAGCCTGGTCTGGTGGAAGGTGTCCCTGCCCATGGCAGGGGGGTGGGACTAGATGATCTTTAAGGCCCCTCCTAACTCCAACCATTCTACGACTCTACCGGTGGTTTAGATTGTGGATAACCATTTATCTCAGTTTATTGGCAGATAATGTTGTCCGTCTTGTGTACAGATTTTTATCACAACTGTTGCGAATTATTTTCCACTAAAAATATTTACTTTAAAGTTATTTAAGAAGTTCTGCACAAAGGTGTTGGTGTGGCAGGGGTATCTTGGCTTTCTCAGGCATAAATGGAAATAAACCAAGGGAAGGAAGAGACAAACGGTTTCCTGTTGACCTCCAGTTCTTTCTCATTCATCCTTGTCCATCCCTGTCGGGCTTCACCCAGCCGGAGAGAGCGGCTTCTTCCCCTGAGAGTAGGTGAGAAGTGCTTTGGAGAGAAAGGTATCTCTTGGAGTAAGTGGCTGCAGGCTTGGAGAAAGAGCAGTTGGTGGATGAGTTGTATTACTTCCAAAGCAAAGGTCGTGTTGCCAGTGAAGACCCAAAAGCCTGTAGGTAGCAAAGGGCTTAAATCCATGCTGGCTTTAAAATTTGAAACCACTACTTATATTCTTAAAATCAGTCATGGGCTTAAATACGTTCTTGAATTAGAATCAAAAGCGAGAGCTGGGAGCGATGGAGGAAAGACTGGGAAGAGGTTAGGTAGTGAGAAAGCTTGGGATAGGAGATGCGAGTGGCATAAAACGAAAGGGATTGTGACACAGCACCTTGAGATGGGACTGGAAGTTGGTTGGCAAGTTGTCACTGCCATTACACAGCTAACCAACATTTTATCATCCCCTCTGCCCCCACTCTAGGATTTCTGTCCCTGAGTCATGGCAGACAGAAGACCAGAGAAGTCATGTGAACAAGCATGTGAATCTCTTAAGCAGCAGGATTATGAAGTGGCAGTGAAGCATTGCACAGAGGCTCTCCTTTCCCTCAGCCAGTACCCCCCAGCTCACCTCCCGGAGGCATGCCAGGCAGAAATCGACCGCATCAAAATCGAGACTCTTCTGTATAGAATTGCTTCTTTTTTACAACTTGTGAGTGTGACTCTTTACTAGTATCTAGTGAACTGGAAAGAGCAATCAAATATCTTGTACTGTCAAGATTTAAATAAAATTCAGAGTTTTCCTATGATTGGCATGGTGGTTTGCCACAGAATCCCACTTGCTAAAGCATATATGAGGCTTCTGTCTTGTAGTTTTCCCTGATCTGTTTATTTTTCAGGATTGGGACCTCTAAGTAGTTTGGGTCTGAATCGCAGTTCTGTAAAAGAATGAGGAAAAATACTTTTTTTTTTTAAAAAAAAGAGAAAATATACTCCAGGAAGGCAAAATATCTGGTTTAGGGTATTATGTTTGTACAGTTTTGCTGAGTTACATACGAAGTTACGTTATCTTTAAAGAGCATGAAATTAAGATTGCAAATATAAACACTCAAAAAACAAAGTTAAGGAATGCCAGAATTCAGGTAGCCAGTTCATGCCTAATTTAGCTCCATTTGCATAGGCCTAACATTAGTCTTTTAATACTGGATCATACAGTAGTTTTCCATTGCTAGGCTAGAGCATGTCTGGTGAAAGATGTAACTTTTAGGCTCTGGCAGATTTTTAATGGAAGTGTGAAAACCGAGGTCTTTGTAAAGGTTTATAAATGCAAGGCAAGAGGCATAACCTTGAAGTATAGGCGATGCCATTGCCAAATTCGTGTCCATCCTTGAAAGCATCAGAGACCTACACTTTCTTAAAGGAAAGGATATCACAGTGCTTGAGAATAAAGCTACAGCCTGCTTAATGCGCCTACATTTTTCCTTACCTTTCTGTTCTGGAAATGTTATTACAGATTTACAGGGGCCTTGTCCACCCCAAATCTTCATGTATTGAGGATGAACAGTTTCATCTTAAGTGGAAAAAGTTTGGCCAAGTTGTAAGACCTTGCTGGGCTGCTTTAAGATAAATTTTGCCCATCTGATTAGATAGCATTTTTAAGCATTCTTTAAATAGATAGCTGAATTGGACTATTCAGTGTGCAAAATAAGAATTGGGAAACTTCTTAAAATAAGATGTGACCTATCTTATGGCTCCTCAGGGGAAGAGGTTCAGAAATAACTAAGGTTATTTTTTTAAATGGAAGTTGTGTTGCTACAGAGTTGGCCTCTCAAAATTATTTACGTAGGCCAATATGCAGGTAGGTGCTTAGCAGTATTTAATATGTTTCTGACCTGGATGCCTTTGAAAATCCTGTGAAGCACCTATCTGGATGTTCATCATAGTGAAATTATTGCAGTAAGACTTCAGGGGCTTTGGAAAAATACTTGTAATCAAAATCTTCCTATTAAAGACTTGAATTATATAGATACTTGAAGACTTATAAGTAAAAAAAAATAATTAAATTCCAAATTTTCCTTCTTGTTTTACTAAACGAGGTAATTTTTAAAATCACCACTGATAAGAAAGGGTAAAATAAAATACCTGCCTTACAAATTTCAACTTCAATAGTGCAAGTTTAAAAAAAAATTGCAGTGGCTGGAAAAGAAAGTTAAGTTTTTATAGTTTTCCTAGTTCTTGTGAGCCACCTACAAACACATATAAAACATATACCTTTGCCCATTCATGTTCTTCTTTTAAAATGTTCATTTGCTGAGAATTTGAGAAAGTCAGCATTCTAAGAATTAATTCTATTATATTTGACATGTGTCTGATGTTCTTTACGTGTTCCACCCAGGAAAAGATGACGTAATGGATTCTAAAAGGTTTTAAGAAACTTGTAATTCAAGCATGTAGTTGTTTATGCTAACTGGAATAATGCCATTTTTAAACTTTTCATCTTTTACCTTTCAGAAAAAGTATGGGCAAGCAGATGAAGACTGTAGGCATGGTATGCTTATTTCTTTTTTTATTACATAGTGTTATAAATTGCAGTCAGTTGTCTGAATTTTTAAAACTGATACCCAGATTTGTTAGTTTGCTAACTATGTGGGTTTTTTTCCAAGTTAAAATTATGTATCTGCTTTATAATACTTTTTCTACTTTTTTTTTTTTTGAGAGAGATCTCACTGTTTTGTAACTTGTATTCAAGTACCAGAACTCAAACGCCTGTCTTTGGCACAGTGGTGCTATTTGGCTAATAGATATTTTAGTATACAAATGTAGGATGAATTGATGGTGTTAGGATTCTTGCGAAGATAAAGACAGCTGATTGTTCAATCTCTTTTCTTAGGGATATGGTGGATATTTTGGTTTGGATTTTGGGACTTGATTCAGAGAAAATCAAGATGATGTACTTAAATTTATTTCTATTTGTTAAAGCTTCCAAATGTGCATATGTCACATTGAAGTTGAGCCTTTCATGTTTCACTGCCTTGTTCAGTCGGGGTATTTTTAAAGGAATTAACCATCCTTCCTAATGTTCTGTTACTCATGTATAATGCAAGTGATTCAAAACTCACTGAGAATTCTTTGCTGAGTTTGGTAAGTGTTGGAACAGAATTTATCAGTTAGATTCAGAAAGACAAGGTGGGTAGATCCCACCTTTCAGTTTTTAGTTCCTTAACTACTTTTAAATTTTAAAGGAAATTTCCTCAAAGCACAGTTTTGTTACACAGACTATGTGATACACTATTATGACATTCCTGTGCTAGCAATGACAATCTTTAAATTGTTCCTTTCTGGTTTTGTGTTTTTTTTTTTTGGGGTGTTTTTTGTTTGTTTGGGTTTTTTTAATGCATTTATCTTCACTGATACTCAAGTCAGTCTGGGGAATTTGTGGGGCTCTGCAGCCTGCTTGTGAAGGGCCATAAAACATATCTAAGAAAAGTAAACTTGCTTTCTTTAGATGTAAAATTAAAGTTTAACAAATTTTAGAAGGCTGAACATTGCTTAATCAGTACCCTTCTTAAAATAGCCTGTTTTTTTTTAAAGCTGCTTCTTTTAACTGTTGATATATGCCAAGGGTGTAATATTCTGACTAACCTCACAGTTGTCTTTCATGGTGGCAAGTAAAAGCGAGAGAGACGCATATGGAAAGATGAATGATGGTTAAAGGAGGTAGGAGGGAGAATGCTGTTTAATGAATAGTATTCTCATTGATGAGAACTGATGGGTTTGTCATAGGGGTAGATGGGTGACATTCATCTGTGAAACCTTTTCTTGGCATATGTGTCAGTTATCAGTATCTCAAAGGAACTGTAATCTTAATTATTTTTCTTCTCTCACTGGACGGATATAGAAGTGGGTGGAATAGGGCCACTAATCTCTACTTTTCTTTTTTTTTAATTAAGTAGAGAAAACAGCTTCCAACTGTATATTAGTAACAAAGAAATAGCATCCAGTTTAATGTTAATTTCCTTAATTCATGCCAGTATGTTCTGCAAATATTTTTTCCAGATCTAAAACTGAGGACATTTTTCAACTTCCTAATGCTATATTTATGTATGTATATAAAAGTGGTGTGTGTATATATATATATATTTGTATACACACACCCCCTGAATTTTTATGAATATATCAATGAACTATTTGGTTGTGGTTCCCTATGATGTGCTGTTGTCAGTTGTAGCCCAGCATTTGACATTTTAGAGTATCTGCATTTATGATCCTGAAAGGTCTTAGTTTTAGTTTTATGTTTGAAATATCCTTGGGAAGAAACAACCTTAGTATGGACTACCTGATACTCACACTTCTTGATACTCACAATTTTTTTTAACAGACAAAGTTTTATTCAACCTGCTGGTCTGTCTTTCTAGAAGACGTGATGTGTTGCATATCTATGACAGTGTTTTATTTTAACTCGAATGATAAGTACATTTTGGAATAGCTGGAGAAATACGTGTGTTTTATAGTATGCTGCTTGCACTGTTACAAGGAATGATGATAACTTACAATCTGTTAAATTATTCCACAGATCTTTACCAAAAGATACTGGTTAAACTGTTGTAACTTTTTATGTGCAACTATATGTTCTAGTGTAGTGATACTATGCAGTTAATGATATGAAATATCAAAATTGGACATCTAATCTTTGAGGTCAAAATAGCAAACTGTCAGACATGTTAAAGCTATTTCTGGCGCTGCTTCTTCTGATTTGGGAAGTAAGCATTATTTTTGGAAATGTGGTCAGTATCATCAGAGTGGTGAATTCAGACTAATCTTTGAGGCACTTTAAACAGGATTTAGTTACCATTTCATTTTGAAGAAATGTCTAGTTGTTTTTTTGTAAATGTCTTGTGGGACTATTTTTTCTTTAGTCTTTCATGCAATTTCTGTTAACGATGTGAATGTCTGTTGAGTGAGGAGTTTTGATTTATTATTCTAAAATGCAATCCTGAAGTTGTGGTGAATGTAAAGTTTCTGTTAGCACTAACAGGAGCTGTTTGCATCTGCATGAGGAGCAGCATAAACACAGATGTTGACGTTGCCTGCAATAACAGTAGTATATATTATAATTCCATAATTTTAAACCACTGTCCAGCCTTCTTTTCAACTCACATGCTTAGCTTACTAGCTTTTTAGTCACTCTGGCATTTTGTTTTCTGGACAGGTAATATATATGATTAAGTGTTATTCCTGCTTGTCTGAAGCACGTCTATATCGTGAAATAAATCCTTTCACTATTGGAAGCGTCAATGAAAGTGTCTGTTTGGCTTGCTGTCTGATCCAGTGCTAGAAAGCATTAGGGAAGTTTTCTGTTACACAGAGCCTGTAAATTTCTGGACTCAAACAATCGTTCCTATATCCTGCACTTCACAGCGTAAGTGAATAAAAGCCCTTTTAAAGTAGCAGGAATTGACCACGAGGAGGTTAGCTATATTTGGAAACGACAGGGCATGCTTTTTGTGAGCATGAATGGATCTTCCTGAGCATGTTTGTGTTACTGCGAGGTTGTTGGTTGCTATTTCTTTTTTTTTTTTTTTTACCCTTTCTGTGAAGAGGAGGTCCTTTGTGTCTGTGTCAGATATTTGAATTTACCCTTCCCACATTTAGTTTTTTGTCTATTTTAGCATGTAAATATTACAACCTTTTTTGAGCTCACGTACATTTCTTAGATGGTGAGAGACAAGTTTCAATTTAATATTAGACAAGAGCAAGTAATACTTCCTTTACATCCAAGACTTGTCTTTCCAAGAAGCCATGGATTCAACCCAAGTTTCAGACATTATTTTCACGTTAAAGGTGAAGGGAAACTGTGTATAGTTTATTTAAATGTATACTGTGCTGAAGCTAATAGCTGCTGGTTTGTGTTGCAGTGCTGGGAGAGGGGCTGGCCAAGGGAGATGGATCTTTCCGTGCAGTGCTCTGCTGCATGCATCTTAAAGGGAAGCTGCAAATTGTGTCTAATGTTCTTTCCAAATCACTGATGGGTGAATCACTGGTAAGCGGGTTTGCTGCAATCTACATAATTTAAAAAGCACTTTTGTATTTCCGTTTTTTAAAATGTGTTTGATAACAAACTTCTGAACATATGCTTGACTGGCAGGTTGCAACAAAAATGATTTCTATGAAAAAGACAAAGATAAGTATATGGGAATGCATATGTAATCAGGATACCTACGTTGCTGCATTACCAGTGTTTCAGAGTCATTAAGATTTTGAAAAGTTTTTTGTTGTTGGCTCTGAATCCTCAGGGAGTGCAGAATAATTTGCGTACTTGTGTGATTTAATAGAATAATTTAAATCTCAAACTCTTGCTTATTTTTTTTTTTTAAATTGTACCTGACACAATTTTGTATGCACTTCAGGAAGTTTAGCCATTAAAGCAGAAAAATTATTGATAGGACTTTTAAATAACTGGCCCATGATAAATTTTAAGACAGCATGAGAAGCTTTTCAGAAAAAAAAGCCTTGCAATTCAAGACAAAAGTAAGGATTTGAGTTCAGAGCTTCTATTTTACCCTTGAACTGTCAAAACTTGTGAAGATGCTTTTAACTCCATCCATGTAAGTAACTGTTCTGACTCTTATGTGCCTACTCATATAGGGAAAATTAGGGACATATGTAAGTCTCCAAAGGATAGTCTCCTTTTTATTTCTGTAATCTAGATTAAATAGCATGCAGTTTGTCACCATGAACTGCTGGTGATGCTAAATCGAGAAACATGGTCATAGCACAGACGAGAGCAGCTCTGGTCAGACCACGAGGAACATGTAAGTGACATCAGAAACGGTTGTAGGAGAGCCTGTTACACTTAGTTATATATTTCAGATAAATTCAATTTTGAAAGATTTTTACTTCAGATGTGCTTGAATACGCAGTTGTTTTTAGTTACATGGCTAATCTTTGCTTTTTCATGAAAACTCCCAAAAGTTACATAGTCTACATCAGAGCAGAGAGAGTTATGAACCTGTAGAAAGTGATCTGTAAAGTAGATCCTTGAGAAGAAATTGATCCATCACTACACCAGCAGTGACAGGATATTATATTGATTCCTTCACAGCTAAAGTGTTTCAGTAAATATAGCATGTGGCTCATGTGTAGTAGCACTTTTCGTCAGTAGCTTACTGAGTGCTCTGTGAAGACAGTTGGCGTCACTGTCCCCATTTTGCAGATGGGAGACTGAGGCACGGGGAGGTGAAGTGACTCGCCTGAGGTCACTCAGCAGGCCAAGCTGATAATAGAGCATAAGTCTCCTGAGTCCTTGTCCATGAGGCTGTACTGCCTCCAGGGCTACTGTGCACGTAGAGTATTGCTCTGGAGGATAGCAATCAATAAGTACTGTAGCTATTAATATTTGTCTTGAGTGGCAGCTAAACTTTGTAAGACATTTTTTTCCCCCCAAGTTGTTCTACATATGCTGCTCTCCTGCATTGTCCTGTACTGACACATTGTCCTATCAGTCTAGTGCAGTTTTTGGCCAGTGTAAAATTCCCTTCTTCACTGCAATGTTTGCTCAGTGTTATGTAGTATGTCATTTAAAATTGTGGGTTGTGAGTCAGACTCATTTTTCCTTCTTGCCCTTCTCCTTGCTGGTGGTGCAGAGGTAAATGCTTTGTTGCTGTGGTTTAATGCATGTGAAGGTTTATGTGGTTGATGTATTAATACTCTTTCTCCCCCCAGAACGGGATGGTAACTAAAGATCTGACGCGACTGAAAACACTTCTTGCTGAAACAGAGGTAATAATGAGCATATTATTGGGAAAATAATGAGCAGTACCTGAAACAGCTGAAGGGCTCACAGGAGATCTGGGCTCACTATGAACATACTGGTTCAAACGTTATTGTTTCTACTGGTCTGTTGGTCTTTACCACCTACCTATTCAGGAGCCTTTCGTCGCAATCTTGCATGACATATGAGAAAATAAGGAAAGATGCTAATAGGTTGTTGACTCTCTTGAAGTAGCAAGTAGAAAGTATTTATTGTATTTTTTTTTCTGTTGGAAATGATTCTGAAGTAATAAACATGACTTAAGAAATTGGATAACAAATACAAATGCTCTGGCAGTCACCTTTTTTTGTATTAGAGGTTAATCTGTCCTGTCTATTTGTTGAATTGCTGCTTGGTTGTTTTTTGGGTTTGTTTTTTTTTTTCCCCTCTTCTTTGTCGTTGATTTGGGCTTTATTTTTAATGTAGATTCAAAGCTGAAAGACATCTCAGTGCAGTTTAGACTTTTGGCCTTTTAAAAACTTTACTGCAGTCCACATTAAAATGATCACAGGGTGGAATTTGATCTTGTAAAAGTCTGTAAAATTTTCTTCTAATGATGAGTGGACTCAGTGTTACTGTCAGAATTTCTTTTATCAGCGACTGCAATCCAGTTGTTAAGTTAATATGAAGTTCATGTTTGTGACTGGAAGAGTTTTCAGACTTCTGATTAATATTTTTGTATTGGCTTTTCTAAAACACATTTTGACAGCAAAGCTGCAAAAGCAGTTCTTATTGATGGAATTGTTTTGTGTTCCTTTATGACTGTGGGGTTTTTTTATATGGTTGCAGGCAGCTGGTAAGGTACCGTCAGGATATCATGTAGAAGATTTAGAAGAAGGTACGTAACTCCATTCTAAAGCTACTTCATTTTGTAATGAGAAGACTTGGATCCTGCTGAATGCTCAGCATTGCATAGTAGTCAAAAAGCAAAAAACGGGTTTGGATATCGTGATGAGCCCGGGGGATTGAGGTAGAATTATCTCATCGTTGACTGAATTTGGAGGCAGAAGTTTCTATTGGTCCAAGTGCTGTATCAGAGCCTGCTTCATTCTGCAAATTGTTTGAGACTTGCCTTCACAGCCTTTGTAGCTTTGTTCTAAATGAATTTATTAAGGATTGAAAATTCATTTTTGGTGGATAATTTTGCTTGTGTACAAATACATTTGGGTTAATGTTTAGAGGTGTGGTTCCCTGGACAGTTACTATCAGACTCAGAAACACTTGGCAATTAGAAAAGTAACCTCTAAGTTTTGACTACTCTGCAGGGTCCCGGGATGGCTGGCAGTTCCGCCCTCCACCCAGGGGAGTCACAAGCAGTGAAGAATATACGCTATGTAAAAGGTAAAGTCATTGCTTTATACCAACATTCTCCAAGGGATCATAATGTTTCCTCTTTTGTTTAGCTGCTGACAGAATGATTAAGAGGTCAGCAAAATGTAGGTACTTGTTAGAACAAGACTTGATTTGTTCACAGATTTTTGGAAGGGTCAGTTTATATGGAAGCACCTCAGTTTATAAAATGGAATCACTAGCTCCATTTTCATAAGAGAGCGGTTTGAGGTCCATTTTTCTAGTGACAGGTCAGCATCTATCTCTTTCCCTTACCTTTTCTAATTTCTATAATTTCAGAGATGTGAAAAGTTTCCACAAACAACGGTGTTAACAAACTGAAGCACGGTCAAGTGTGCTTTGAAAGCAGATAGGGTGCATGCCTTCAGATAAATGGGCTTTGTTGATAGATGGGCTTTGTCTTCAGATTAAAAAAAAAAGTTTGTACAATTTCCCTCTGGATCTCATTATTTCCCTTTTGCGTAAGCTCAAGTACACAGAGGTGAATTGCCTTGCTGAAGATCCAATAGTTCGTATTGGAGTTTCTCCTCCTCCTCCTATTTTTTGGTCTACTAGTCAATATTGCCTGTAGTTTGTGTTGTTAATCTTCATTACTTACATAAAACTGTATTAATATATATGGGAAGGAACCATCATTAGGCACTTGATTCTGCCATATATGTAACTGATGTAAATAAATTGTTTTAAAAACACGAGTGGGAATCTGACCTGCTTTTAAACTGACGTGGCTGAATTGCTGAATTTGGGCTACTTTTGGCATGATTTTATACAGATGCTAAATCTGAGCAACTCTTACTGATTTTTATCATATCTTATGCATATTCCGTGGTTTTTAAAAAGCAGATATTTACAATTTTTAGCTTATGATGATTTTCTGTCGAGTAGCATCTATACCATGTTTCCAACCATTGCTCTGAAACATTTTTTCCACTGAAGCTGTAATTAGCTTTATGCACACTGTTAACCCTTACAGTGAGAAGGATGTGCCTTACTCAGCAAATCCATATGAACAGTGTCGTTCTGACCATGGACTAAAGATTTTAGTTCCTTATGAGGAGGCAGTTACAGGTACTGAATATGAATTTTTGAAGCTGTGGTTTATTTTTCCCCTCTGTGCCATAAAGCAGTAGGAGTACAGCATATTTATTCTAGATAATGAAGCTATGGAATTGCAGGAGGTATTAAATAAGAAACTAAAAATGAGGGAAAAAAGTGTCTATTAAAAATATGAACAATGAGAACTTGGCAAAATTGCATAATGATGACAGATTTTAAAGTAATATGCTTTCCTGTTCAACAATGAAAAGGAAAGCCACTTGATTTTAAATCTGGTGTGTGCCTAATAAGAACAGGTGACCATATGCTTGCACTCCATTTTCTTTGGGCCATGAAAATCAGAATTGTACTTTTGCATTCTAATGCAAAGGTAGATTGGAAAATTTACAATAAAAATAGTGAAATTGACTGCCAAGAAAAATGTTTTAGTTTAAAATATATCAAGGAACATATCTTAAGAATGCCTTTAGTAACATGGTGATATGTATCATGCTTATTTTATTTACAATTTGGGTATGCAAACCTTTAAATATTTAAACTTTTCTTAAAGGAAAAGTGTACGCTGAACCAAATTATAACCACTGATAGAAGTGTGGCCTAGGTATCAGGTACTTTTGCTGCAAGGTTTTCACTTCACAGTCAGGTGTTACTTGTTTTTGTCACATAGCTCAAAGCTGATATTCTAATTCACCTTACAGTACATAATACATTTACTATGGAAAGGTAATGCAGCACCGATCCACTTCTGCTGTCTTCATCAATGATGTGGGGTCCTGACTTGCTTATTAATTTAGTCTTGGTGCATCCTTTCTTTTTTTACAGTAGCTCATCACTGTAGGATGAGATTCTTAATATAAGTATATACATAGATATCCACATGAAATTAAAATACAGTTATATTTACAGAGTTTCTATAAACTTAATATCCTGATAGAAATCAGCCTGCCTGGCTTTATTTATAATAAATATGATGCTTACATTAACTCTTTATAGTCTCCTTATGCAAAGCAAACAAAGCAGCGTCCTGGTCTGATGTTTATTCTGTATATCCAATACTTTCTTAGTATTCAGAACTTACACACACCCCCCATTTTATTCTTCATTTTGTCATCTATTTTTTAAGTGCTTCAGTTTTGAAGAATAATGCTACTGTCTCGTGTTTTATAATTTTAATACAAGGTTTAATTATAAAAATAGTTCCCAAGTTATGTAGGCATTTGCCCACACTTGCAATGAATTCTGAGAACTTGAATGATTAAATTGTATATAGGCATTTGGAATATCATTAATTTTGATGCATCAGCACATGCCATTAAATGAAAAATGTATTTCTTTAACAAATCCCTAAAGTCTGCAAAAATAGATCCTTTTAGACTGATACACCCTTTACAAAGAAGAGGATTAAGCCTTTTCCTTGAGAGATTATTTCTGTGTAGGTGTATTTAGCAGAAAGGACCATATGATGTCACTGTTGCTCCAGGAAAAACTGCTTAACAAGTATTTATCAGCTGATAACGTAACTGTTGGAGGAAATTTGCTATATCTTCCCTTTGCCCCTGATTAACAGTGTTTTATTCGTATTAATACAGTGCCTAGTCATTTCAGCGATGGTCCATGATCTCATTGTGTTAATTGCTGTACAAACACTTGATTCTTTCTTCTTTGAAGCTGGAAATTTCTTGAGAAGACTTGTGTCCCCCTGTGTTTCAAAGAAATTTGATATATTTTTCTGGACTTTGCAGTAGGAGAGACTGCTGCCTCTCTTATGAAGTGCTGCATAGATGTATATATTTATATATTTCTAAATTAGTTCACATGGACCAAACTGCCTTTAGTTCTGTGAGAGAGACTTAAAGAATGTCCTTCTGGCTTTAAAAGTAAAATTTTGATAAATTTCTTTTTTTAATTGGAGACCGAAAAGTTCAAGGCATAATCGTTTTTCCTATTTTATGTAGATTTTTAGAGCAAGGGATCTGCAGGTACGGTGCACAGTGTACTTCAGCACATTCCCAGGAAGAGCTAACAGAATGGCAAAAACGATATGCTTCCCGCTTGATCAGATTAAAACAGCAGAAGGAAAACAAACAATGTTCGGGCAGTTATATGGAAACCTTGATTGAGAAATGGATGAATTCGTTATCTCCTGAGAAAGTGGTAAGGAAAATATACTACTTCCCTATGTGCTCATATTTAAAACTAACAGATGAGCCTGTTTTTGGCCCTTACTATCAGAGCTGGTCGAATTACTCCTTACCAAGAAATCGCCCAACCAATTTGCGCCTCTCTCCATCCTGCCCTATGTCTTCTTGCAAAGATACCAGAGACTTAGGCTGATTTCTGCAAATGTACTCATTCTTTTCAGAAATTCAGTAGAGTGTGTGAATTACAGCTTATGGATTAATCGCAGCTTGTTCATTTTGCATATTTACTATTCCCAGTGCAGGATGGGTCAGCCAAGTCTCATGGTATTGTTCCTGTTCCTTGACTAGGTGGCAGAACTTTCTAAACTGGAGAACACTAAATGGTGAAGCTTTCATGACTTAGTGAAGAATACTCTTGTTTGTGCATGGCTCTTTCTTTGCCTGCAGCTGCAGGCACTTGTATGAAGAACATCCAATCCCCCAAATGTTCAAAAAAGTTTGAATACCGAAGAGTGCAGGGTATGAATGTGATCAAACTTAGCAGCTCTTTGGAATTCCAAAGAATGTTTTTGTGGCATTCGACCAGCTCTACTTACCACTGACCCTAAGGAGTTTTCGGTCCATCTATTGTTGATTAAAATCTGGGAAGAGTGGACTTTATGCAAAATGCATTAATGAGGAGAAAGCCTGATTCTAGTTTCCTGGTGTCTCTAGTAGTCTCATTGATGTCAGTGAGAGCTGGGGTCTTCTGGAAATGCAGTCTTTGGGCCTCATTTTATCAGATCCTTCTTTCCAAATGAAGTCCTGTTCTACTTCAAACATTTACAATTAAGTTGGCTTTTGAAAATCAAGTCCTATGGTTAATTGTCCTTAAATAGACAATTTTTTGCTTACACGGTATGATCTAGTAGATTTGGCTTGCTTGTCTCTCTGAATTAACACGTGTTTTCATTAACTCCTATGCAGGCCTTGCATCAATCCTGTGCAATCTAGGAAACCATTCTTTCCACTTTCTTTTAAAAAATGCTACCTTTTCTGTTAAAAAATACTACCTTTTCCTGAATGTTTTTATTTTAATTCTGTCTGTAGAAGTTTAATATTACCTTCTTTTTCTTTTAATCTAGCTTAGTGAAAGTGTAGAAGGAGTGAGAGTAGAACATAATCCTGAGCTATCGGTAACTGTCACCACCAAAAAGTCTCATCAGACATGGACATTTGCTCTCACTTGTAAGGTAGGACTACTTATCTTTTGAAAGTGAGTCAATAATAACTAGAATCAGCCCATAACCTTTTGTGATTAATATTTCAATTTCATAATTCTTTTTAAAATAGAGAAACTTCCTAGCACCATCCCTTCTCTCTCTTTTCCCAGCAGCTCTGGCGATTATGTATCAACTGCCCAGATTTCTGGAATGCAGGCAGGACTTGAACCTGCTCTGAGAAGTTGAGAGTTCATATAAGCTCTTGTTATCTGATTGCAAATGAAGATACTCCTGAAATAATTTCAGCTTTCCAAATATACTGTCATTTCAACCTTTGCATTTTTTTTATAGCCTGCAAGAATGCTGTATCGAGTGGCATTGCTTTATGATGCCCATCGTCCACATTTTAGTATCGTTGCAATATCTGCTGGAGACAGCACTACCCAGGTATCACAAGAAGTTCCAGAAAACTGTCAGGAATGGATAGGAGGAAAGATGGTCCAGAATGGAATAGATCATTATATATACAAAGTCAGTATAGCCTTTAACACAGAAATCTTTGGAACTTTTCGCCAAACTGTTGTGTTTGATTTTGGATTAGAACCAGTCCTCATGCAACGAGTAATGATTGATGCTGCTTCAACTGAAGGTAATGTATTAAAAATTTTTTTTGGAATAGTGGAAATCTTTCATGCCATCTCTTTCCTTTTCACATTTCTGGGCAGAACAGCATGTGCATCAATGGCTAGTGAATGTCTTTTACTGTATGTTATGTTCATTATATATGTGAATATAAATAAGGGGCAAAAGCTTCAGAGGGTCTAAATAAGGCAGATAACTGGAGTATGGCTATTACTCTGTCTCAGGATATGGCTCCTAAATCTTGTCAGAATGCTGGGAATTTCTAGTTTGGTATGTGTCTGAAGGCAGCACTGGAAATTAAAGTATGTTTATGTTTTCATAATCATTCTTGTATTGATGAAAATTTTAAACGTAGCAGAAGGTCAGTAGAGAGAGGAAGTGTTTCTGTATAAGAATACATGTGGTAATTCACTCATTAATTAAAGCAGACTGAGAAGTTGATTCCCCCCCCCCCCCCTTCCTTTGCAGTATCTGACTAGAGTTCTCAAAGCCAAGAGGCAAGGTATAGGCCTGTAATTCAATGAATTGCTGTTGCTGTGAATTTTGAAAATGTAAAGAAAGTGTAACTATATTCTTGTGTGTGTTTGAGTAAAAATAGTTAGGTGTTACTGTAAGGGTTGTATTCTGTTTATGAAATTGATCTGTGCCTCTCAGTTCAAACCTGAAGTAACTCCATTATCAGAAAGACGTCAATAAATTGAAAGATGTTCGAAGAAGAGCAAGAAAGAAGGAAGCACTTTGATTTCTGGTAAAAGATAAGAGAGCTAAATATAGGTCACTGTGTCACTTGGCAGCAAGCAAGGGGGTGGGATAGAATATGGTAATTTTTTATTAAAATTTGAGAGATACAAATACCAAAGAAACAGAATTGTAGCACTGGGATGTAAGCAGGAAGAAGAAGAAAAAGGAGAAAGACAAGGTGAAATTAAGAAGACAGCAGTTTTCTATTCCTGGACTTTGTTTTCATATAACAGGTTAACATTTGCAACACTAACAAAAGAACTGTAAATAGGAAATACCAAAGATCATGAACTGATCTTTTCAGATGACCCCAAGTACTCGTAGCCAACAGCAGGAAGACTGTACGAGTTGTAATGTCTGTTGAAGCAGAGAATATCGCATTGTGATTGAGAAATACACGTGGAAGCAAGACTGTGGTCTTTTCAGGAGCTATAATATGATCTCCGTGTAACAATAATCACAGCTGACAGGCTTCCTAAGACATTGGGTTTGTGGAGAATAGGTGTCCTTTTATTGTAAACCTGTTTAAGATCAAGAAAACCAAGCCATTACTTACTTGCAAAGTCAGAGTTACTGTCAAACCGATATATGGCCTTGGCCCTTGTTGGCTTAAACTAGCTACTAACCAGAGCGATACAGGGAACAGCCAATTCAAGTCCACGTGAAAGTGATGGATGGAGTTAAAATAGCACCCTAGCATTAGTTACTGATCCTTCCTATTCACGTTGCTTGTCTGTGTGCAAAGGGATCCTGAAGTCTTCAAGCAGGTTGTTACTAATATTTAATTCAAATTAAAAGAGTGCTAGGTGCTTTTCAGATAAATGTAAGTACAAAATCCTGGGCTTTTTCCTAAGGTAATCTAAGAAGTGTGTAAGCAGGTGAGTGAAGGGGATAACTATCTTAGAATCTGTGTGAGCCGACACAGGCAGGACGCAGGAACAACCACAAAACTAGGGGTGAAAGGCAAAGAACAAATTTGACCTCGATACCTTGCAGATCAGGGAATCTCCAAAGTGACGCCTGGGCAGAGGCACACAAACAGGGGACATAGGCACATAGCAAGAGTGTGAGAGCTCAGACTCGCTGTTCTTGCCCTGTATTTCACGGGTTCAACAGGTGTAGTTTTCCACTCTGCTTTGATCTTCTTCAACAGCAGGGCAGGAATATCAAGCATGTTAGATAAGGTGTCCCTGAGTCCATCGCAGCCTTAGGTTATCAAAGTGCAGGTATTCTTGCGAGCATATAAGACTGAACAACGATTAGTGTGATAGATGTGTTGTCCAGCCCCCCCAGGTACAAGTCACTTAAGCATGTTTATAATCCTCCTTGCCAATCTTCTGTTACTTTCCCACAGAATCATAGAATGGTTTAGGATGGAAGGGACCTTAAAGATCATCCAGTGCCACCCCCCCTGCCCTGGGCAGGGACACTTCCCACCACCCCAGGGTGCTCCAAGCCCCGTCCAACCTGGCCTTGGACACCTCCAGGGATGGGGCAGCCACAGCCTCCCTGGGCAACCTGGGCCAGGGGCTCACCACCCTCACAGTCAAGAATTTCTTCCTAATATCTCATCTAAATCTCCCCTCTTCAAATTTAAAACCTATGTGGGGCCGTTTCCATTATTTCTTTACTTCTGGTACATATGGATTGGGATCTCATGGAAGCGTTGTTCAAACAGAAAGCTGCCTGAGGTCTCTACATTTGCATGTAATTCAGGGCCCTGTCTAGATATCTAGGCAGGAAAGAAAGGTCAACATTGAAATATTTTAATGGAGGAGCCTCCATTATGCATTTTGAAATCTTTATTTGCTGTCGAAAAAGAGAACTAAGAGAAGTTTTCTGTGCACTGAGAATGTACAAAATGCTCTTTACAAAAGGGTCACCGTATGCACGGTCTATGCCAGGAACTGTTTATGCCAGGCTTCCAGTGGGAGCCTCTCTAGTGCTGGGAATTAAATGGCTGTCTTTCTAGCAAACAAGAACTCAATCCCAGCATGATTACTGAGCTTTTGTGATTGGAGGTATTGTTAGTACCAGAGAGAGCTTCATTTATGGTGAGATGTTTCAAACACAGAAACCACACAAACATGGACTTTTTCTTGCCATACCACTGTAGTTACTAATATGGTTCAGGCTCGAGGTAGGTATTTAAATGTGGCTTCTTAGTGAGCACATACTTAGGAGATTAGCCAGTAAGATAAGCTACATTCCTATAGTCATAGTCAAGCTGAACTGAGATTTCTTTTGCTAAAAAGCTTTTTTCCTTCCATTTATAATAAAGACAGTCAACATGATGTTCAGTGTTTAATTTTAATTTGAAAATGTCTTTTGCACATTTTTTCAGCGTTGGTGTGATATCCTGGATACCTATCTTAAATTTTACAGAGAGATAATGCATTAAGATATCATAGTTTCACTATAAATGCCAAATATTTTCAGCACTTCAATTTAACTCCAATTCTGTTAACTGATGCGCTGTTGTCAGTGGTTTGTGGTGTTAATGGATATAAGCACTGAAGACAGTGCTTGGTCTTCTGTTTCCCATTTAAGCTATGTGGTCCCTGAAATAAAGGTATATTGAAAAATTAATTTCCTCTTAATTTTCTGACTTTATATCATGTTAGGTTACATTTCCAAAGTTTTTCCTAGCAAACTAACTCTAGCTATATAATGCAACTGTCTGCAGACCACAGTGTACATATGCACATTACAGTACTGTAGAATTTTTTCTAAAGGCTTTCACAGTGTGCAGATTTAATGATTTCTTACCAGCTAGTTTATCAACTTGTTTTTATTACCTTCTAAATTTCATAGTATATAATCGTAAGGTTCTTCACTACTTTATATTTTTGGAATGAGATGATGTTGCAGTTAGGCTTTGAAAGCATATTGTGATGCCAAGTCCTTCAAAGTTGCTTGCAATTATTAAAATAAAAGTGCTTTCCTTGTTTGTCTGTATTCATTCTATTTTCTATCTGTATTTTCTGTATTTTATTTTCTGATATTGTTTGAGAGCCTGCTTGCTATCTGTGTACACCTGAAAAGTAGAGATGGTCATTACTGGCACTGAACTTAGTAAAGCTGTTGTAGGTGGAGGAGATTCTTACCTACATTTAGTTCATTATCCCTGATGGGGTTATTTTTGGTAGTGGGTTTTTTGTGTTTTTGTTTTGGTTTGGTTTGGTTTTTTTCTTTTTTTTTAAAATAAAAACCAAACACACATAGGGTTTGAACTTATTTCCTTTCCTTGCTATGTATCTACATCCAGATCTTGAATACCTGATGCATGCACGGCAACAGCTACTAACCACAGCTAAGCGTTGGGATGCTACTTCTAAGACTATTGTAGAATTTGAGCCTAATGAAACTACTGAATTGGAGAAGAGCCTTCTTACCAGATACCAAATCCCTCTATCTGCTGACCAGCTATTTACACAATCTGTGCTGGACAAATCATTGACCAAGACCAACTATCAGTCACGGCTACATGACCTCCTTTATATTGAGGAAATAGCACAGTATAAGGAAGTTAGCAAGTAAGTGATACCTTTATAAAAATACTTCTTGAATTCTATTTCTTGCAGTCCTATTAAAATGAGGTTGGCAACTTTTTTCGTTAAACCTACATGATTGTTTAACATACTAAGTCTCCCTGGTTCTTGGAAGTGAAGTTAAATATGAGTCTGGAAATAGTAACTTTTGATAAAGGTCACTAGCACTTAACAAATGTAAAGGTCACTAGCACTTAGCAAATGTAATTTACTGATACTCATTTAAAACAAACTGTATATATCAGTCTACACTCATGATTGGAGGCACCAAACAGCTATTGTACAATGTTTTGTTAATGTCTGGGTAATTATTTTTGTTTATGTCTTTTTGGCTCTCTGTACAAAAAGATACTAATAATAGGAGTAATATTTTTTTATTCCTTGGTGAAAGTAGGTTATAGCAAATAATATGTGAAATCTTTGTATAAAAGGCCTTGAGGGAGTGTAAAATAAATTTTTTCTTTTTTAAAGAAAAAGGTTGAATTGTGGGTGGATCAAACTCTGATCTTACCATGATGTGGCAGCTGACTTTTTATTATATTTATTTCCTAAATAGTCTGAAAACCAGCTTCTGAATAAAAATTCCTAATAAAAAGCATATAGTATACATTTTTTGTTTGTTTTGTTCTGTAATATCTTCAGGTCTTATGTACGTATTACCCAACTGGATTAGCTGCGTGAACAAATGCAGAGTTAGCAAAAAGGTGTGAACTTCCCATGCGTAGACTCGCACATGACCTTTTTTTCTGTAGTCTGACATTTGTGGTTAAAAATTTTGCCTGCACTCCTGTGGTACGAAAGAGTTTTAAAACGGTGCACTACTCGGAATGGAAAGTCAAAAAGGATTAACTTCCCTTTAACCTAATTTGGTAGCAAATTTAGTTCTATCAATTATTGAAGTTCCAAACCAGAAATGTCTTTTTAAGATGAACCACTCCTGGAGCTAAAGAGGTTCAGCTGAGTCACCCCTCTGGAATTTAGGAAGAAAATACTATGAGTAGTTGTGTTTCTGACGCTTTTAAAGCAGAAAAATGGTTCCATTTCTTTTTTATATCTCACATGAAGGGCAGTACATTTGAACTATTTTCTCATCTCTTTCATCACTGCTGTGCTCTGCTCTTGAGCTGGAATCAAACATATGGAGGAATTGTGCTTGAACACACTTTTCAGCAGAGAGAAATATTCTCCATCATACGTATTTATAATCAGGTTGACTTTTCTAAGGGTTTTTAAAACAAAAGTGGTTTTAAAGTAAACATTATGAAATATGATATAAAACTAAACAATATTTTTACTGAGTGAATTTTCATGATGAGAATTACACTCTCATGCCTCATAGGAAACCAAGCAGTAGCACGCCTGTGGAAATGAAAGAATAATAAGTGTATTCTGTGTGTAACGCTTCCCCTTTGGACAATTTGGTGCAGCAATAAGTTATTACTCTTCTTTTTCTATCTAGAAGATTGATAAAAGTAAGTTTTAATAATGTTCTTGAAATCGTCTCTTTTGATAGTGTTGATGACAGAAATAGTCTTTTGATCTTGTAGCTGACCCACTTTATTGCAACAAGGCTCAAACTAGCACACTTTTCTGATCCTCTGCGGCTGAGATCACACACTTGGTATTCTCTAGTGAAGTGTCAGGGTTGCAAGCCTAGAAATGGGCCCAGAAATACAAATGCAAGTGGGTTGTAATACCTCTGAAGTGGTGCTGCGAGTGAAAATGTTGATGAGCTGCTACTGTCTAGTGGGTTTGTGTATGTATGTTGTAAAACTAGTAGGGTTGTCAATGTGGTCTCTTACGACAAGACTGGAATAACATGAGTTTCTGCAGTTCAGACTGGAGTCAATTGTTGGATATTAAGAATGTTGATGATTTCTCACTTTCTAGGAAAACACTGTTTCAGACTTTACGTGGGATCACCTGAGTGGAACTACTGAAAAGTATTGGATGAAGGTTGCAGTGGCTTTAAAAAGTCTTGAACTCAATTATAAGGGAGTTTCTGGATAGCCTCAGAGCTTTACTTTTAAATCATATTTATTCTAATATTTCAGGAGGCGTTTCTAAAAGTTACTCCACATGAATAATCTCAAAATAGAATAATAAAGGTTAGAATAAAGGACCCACTGCTGTCTAATTTCCAAATGCAAACATACTCTGTAAGAAAAAGCTAAACAATGTTCTGATCTTATGACTAGTTTGGTTTTGGAAAGTTTTGCCCTACATCATGGTTTTGCCAACCATCTGTTGATAGTTTTAAAACTCTTCCTTTCTCTCTTTCACATTCAAAAGAAAAACAACATACAATTGTTAGAGTGGCTAGAACTTACTGTGTATTTTCTTGTACGAACATTAAGTTGTGTGAGGTGACATATAGCTCCTTCCGTGCAGTACACTGTCTGCTACCAGAATTACAGAGCAGATTTATTCTCAAGGCTGTGAAAACTTAAAATACTGGCTTTGATAGAAAATAAATTTGCTGCTGTCATTACTATGTCTTCCATTTATCAATACATAGGTAGGTGTCACACTGCACACCCTGGCTGAAGTCTGCCATATAAGAGGAAATGTGCTGAATGTACTTGTAAGAAAGTGTTATATGGGGCTTTTTTCAGAATGGGTTTATTTGCCTTTTGGGAATTTGTTGTTTGCTTTGGTACTGGAGTGATTAATGATTTATGAAGTCTTTCTTTAATTTCTGTGTTTTGAAATATAAACAAGAGGCGGTTTTTTAGCTAGTTTCATTAATACTGCAATTAGGCTGGGATTTTACAGGGCTTAGGAGGAAGCATAAGTTTTTGTTTGTTTGATTTGTATAAGCCTGACTGAAAACGTTATTTTGTATAAATCTGCAAAGCAAGGGTGAGGAAAGGATGAAAGAATCCACTTTTGATTTTTTTTTTTTTTTTTAAATCTAATCCTGAGAGGATTTTGTAGTTTAACAGTTTGCCAGAAGGTGTCATCTTACTCAATAGAAATTGCTTGATAATCTCTAAACTTTAGATTCCCTTTACCACAGCAGATCAGTTTAGTTGTTTGTAAAGACTTGTGCCTTGTCTCAGAATGGCAGTAGTACTGTTTTCCAGCACGTTTTTACAAATCCAAATTTGAGAATGAGCTGATGCATATTTAGTAGCATAGGGATTCAACTTTAGGAAAGGTTTAACAAAATAAATTTGCAATAGCAAGTCATTATATCTTAGTAATAATGCCGAGCTCTTGGTTGCTGTGTTAAATGTTTTATGTAGTATTTTAACAATTACCTGAAAGAGATATGAACAGTTTGAGATGTTGCTAACTTGCTGATAGCTCCTTTGGAACAGTGCAGAATTTGTACAGAAGAAAGCTTGGGTTTTGTTTTGGTTTGTTTTTGTTTAAGCACATGTGGAAATTGGAAGAATTACATTTAATTCTAGGGCGCTCCCTGAAGTACATGCTTTTGAATGATTGCTTTAACTGTAGCTTGTGCCGTAATCTTTGTGGTTACTGATGAACCAAACCAATCCACGTCAGGAAGACAACATCTCTTGCTTTTTGAGGGTGGAGTGTGAAATTTGAATGTGACTTAGTGCCCGTATTATGTGAAGAGGCAACTATTACCACAAGGGGGCAAACCTGCAATTTTTGTGCTAGACTTATGATTTGCCAGATAGGAAAAAAATGTATTTGATTGGTTCGGTAGATTATTAATTACCAAGCGAGCTAAAATGTTAGATTTTATTGCTATGGGCTTATGATTATTGACACTGCAGGGCTTAAACGATAAACTACCAGTTTATTAGGTTAAAATAGAAAGTATAAAAAGGACAGATCAAATAAAAACAATATGACTATGAAAAGTATTATAAGAAAATGAGTTTTTTTCCAAGGGATTTTATTTCATTTGTGAAAACCTTTGGGTTTTACTTTCTTCTGTAATTTGTTGCAAATTCAGGAAGTGTTGCTGGTGAGAAGAGAACTGAATATTGTTAGCATGACAGACTTTTTTCCCCTCTTCTTGTTTTTAAAATCAGGTTGAAGCAATCTGTTTTTAAATAAAACAAAACAAAACAACCAACCCAGCACTCTAGGAGGAGGCTGCTATGTATTGGTGAGAGGTCAATGAAGTGTGCTAATAAGTCACTTTAATGTGTTATGCATGTGACTTCTAGGAAATGGTAACTACAAAGAATAAATTTGTTACGTCTCTACAGGAGGAGCTTGCTGCTAATAGGAATTCTGTGGATAGATGGCTTATATGGCTGAGCCTGTGATGCCATTCCCTCATTTCAAATAAAATTATCTCATTTTAATGCCTACATTCTTTTTTTTCCCGAGGCATTTTAATCAATTCCTCTGAATTATAGGTATAATACCATTTACCTTTTAAGATGTAGATTACCGTCTTTGGTGTGCAGCCTGGAAGAGATACACAAAATGTATAGGAATCTTACTCTGTTCTTTGGCTGCATGTCTCTCCTTGAATACCTAACGTAAGCTTACAAACTATTTAAATAGAAGTTTTTGCTGCTTTGGGACATGCACAGCAGCTGTATTTCACCCTAAAATTATTTTGGTTTCAGAAAATCTAATGTTTTATTCTCTTTTGTGAGGCTTCTTTTTTTTCAGGCTTCACAGATGTCGATTCTTTTGAATATATGTTTTTATAGACTGTAATCAAAAGGAAAATGTGTAAACATGCAACAGCTACATACTTACCAAGGGCTATACTTGTTTATGTTTAAAAGTTATTTAGAATGTATAGGCAGTGAATCTTCAGTCTGAATACACGAAATTTCTGATTCTGAGAGCATTTTTCTGCACTGACTTGATGCTTTTTCACTTAGGTTCAACATAAAAGTGCAATTGCAGATTGTAGCAAGCTTCATGCTCACTGGTGTTTCCGGAGGTGCAAAGTATGCCCAAAATGGACAACTTTTTGGCCGCTTTAAGCTCACTGAAACGCTTTCGGAAGACACTTTGGCTGGACGGCTGGTGATGACCAAAGTCAATGCTGTTTATTTATTGCCTGTCACTAAAGAGAAGTCAGCACAGACCCAAGGAACCAAAGAGAAGGTTTATGAAGCAGCTATCGAGGAGAAAACAAAGGATTATATCTTCTTGAGGGTATCCAGGGAATGCTGTGAAGAACTTAATCTTCGAGCAGATTGTGAAATGCAGGTAAGTCTGAGTGGAAGTGGGTTTGGTATACGATTGGTTTGCATTGTGTCTGTTTTGTCTCCACCCAAAATAATTGCTTGAAGGCATGAAAAGCAATTTTGTTATTCATCATCAAACACAGAAAGCAGAGTGCAGATGAGAATTTCAGATAGGTGAAATCTTTTTATACGTAAGTATACATGTGTAATGTGTGTATAGATGAGTCTTATTTGGAAAAGAAAATATTTTAGAAGTGCTATAGAGTAAAAAAAACCAAACCCAACATTTTAATGAATTTGATTTCTGGTAAAATTCTTAGGTGGTTAGGCATTGCTTGCAGGTTTTTGCTTATATATCTCACAGTTCTGAGAGTGTGATTTGTAAGTTGTCTTGGACATTGTTTTTACATCTCTGGTTCAGATACAAAGCCCTGTCTGTGGACTTGTAAAGGAAAGCTTTGTCTTATTTTTATTTTCCTGCACGTAGGTGTTTGTGGGTAGTTCATAAGCTTTCTTCCACCAGACCTACCCACCCTCTCCCCTCTCTTAAATCACTGAGTATATTGCTTATTCCTTCTGCCTGGACTTTTCGCCAGCTTAGTCTCTCTGATGTGGCTTCCATCATCCTATCCATCATAGCTATGCTCACCAGAGACCTCAGGAACCTTTTCTTAATGAAGTCAAAGGAGGGATTTTTGTATTCCTGGTTCTTTTTTCCTCTCTCTCAAAAAAATAAATAAATCTCTGCTGCTCTTGACATAGCCAGCTAGAAAACTTGGTCTTTGATAACTGGCATCTTGGACTCCTTATTTTGTATGTTCTCATTCTTTTTGTATCTTCTCATTCTTTTTGTTTGTGTCATTGTGGATTCCACTATTTGTTCCGAGGCCTGAGGTGAGATTAATTTTTAATAAGGTGTGTTGAGGTTATGAATGGGCCTTGTGCTGCTTTCTGTGCCTGTGTCAGAACAAAGGGAATATTTTCCTTCAGTGGAAAAGTCTTCAACTTACAGTATTTCCTTGATGAAGTTGATGAGGGTTGGTAGATGGAGGCATGAGGAAGGTGAATAAATACTTTTACTATATATATCCTGTGTTTCAGAATGATAATACTTGCCTCCATGACTCTCACTTTGCTGACACTTATATCCAAGACAGATATTTGTCTGTCTCGGAGGCATTCAACCACAAAATGAGAAGTTACAGCACTTTTGCTGGAGAAAATTGTGTTGGCAGTAAGATCAGGCTTTTGCTTACTTTGCAGTTGACGTGAAATGGGTGAGGGTACATTTAAAAAAATAATTGTGTAGTTTGCAAACAAGATAGTGCCTTAGATGTAAACGCACGTAAGGGAAGACAAAGCTGTAGTTAGGTTAAAAACTCCTCACCCATCCCCAGTGTGTGTCTGCTGTAGACCTTGTGATTGATCTTGTTACCAAACAGAAATAACCTCAAATTAAGGTCACTGGAATTGCTTGAAATGAATGCATTTTCACCAAACTGTTACCTCCTCCCATGCATTTTGTTTTGGGGAAACATATGCAAGAATCCTAATGTCTCAATTTAACATGGATAATTGGTCTGGGAAGACTTACGTTGTTCTGGGCTCTTGGCTTTGTGTTTGTTTTCTTAAAACAATAATTAAACTTACTAATTGATTCTATCAGAAACTCCACTGGAATGCAAAATGAGCTGGGGCTTCAGTAACTGGCTTATTTTTCTTCAAGTGTTGTATAGAACTTTGCCTGAGGCAGCAAATCTATTCTGCATTAAAAATTGGGTCCTAAAGTTATTTGCAAAATCATGTAGTACTTCATGCATATATCTGTGAACTGGTGGTCAAATCCTTAAAGTAATGCCTATATTTTAATGAATCCTAATCGTGAGGAAATCTTTTCTGATTAAGTATTGACTGAAAATTTGGAAAGGGATCCTCAAGTTAGAGCTGAGGATATTCTAATTTGGATGTATTGCGTTTTTATTAAAGATGCGGGAAATTTTGCTGTTGTCTTCAGTGGAGTAAATATTCCCTATGTGATTCTCAAACATTGACAAAATTGCTTTTATTTGTATAGGTTTTGGATAATTTAGGTGGTTTACTTCCTTTCCTCTTCTAGTAATTCTTCTCGGAAACTCAGAATCATAGAATGGTCTAGGTTGCAAGGGACCTTTAAGATCATCAAGTCCAACCATCAACCTAACACTGCCAAAACCACCGAACTCCCTGATCACTTATTTGCCTGTTGTCCTGCCTTAACTATAATAAATACACAATTCTGCTTTTCTCAAGTGCACCATTCGTGATGGTGGGACAGAGTGAATGGGTGCTTTAAACCCCCTTGGCTCCTGCTCTTCTTGGTGACCAAATTAACATGCGACTGTTTTATTTTTGGAGTGGTTACTCTGTTCTTTGTCCTCTTCTGTGAAACTGGCAATGGATTAATTTCCTTTCCCACTGTTTTCTTATTGTGGAATATGTATTAAAGCAGGTTACGTGCCTCTCCTTCACAGATGGCCTCATTCAGTACTCTGCAACAGCAAATATAACTATTTGTTTCAATCCAAACTGGATTAAAACCAAAACAAATCGCAAGCTGTTAAAGAAAGTGGTGAATGCAGGTAGATAATAAGAGGTATTTAATGCTAGACACCTTGCTTGGACTCCCAGAAGGGGCTGTTACAGCATCGCTCAGATGAACATCACAGTTTTTCTGCATTTAAATTATCGTTGTTACATTGGGTGGTCTTTTGTTAGCCTTGGATCTGTCTGAGGAAAGATATTTTTCCTGTATAGATCAAACTGTGAGGCTGGGACTAATGCCATTTGTGTGGAAGTCTTTTTCCAAACATCTGCGGGACGGTGTTGTGTGGACAAATGGGCACTGGGTAGAGTTGAGTAGGATGGAGCTTTGGAAGGAAGCTTGAGATCCCCCTTGGGCAGGATGAGCTGGTGCTGTCAGTCTTGTCAACTGCTAAACCACACTGCCTTTGAAGACCAGGGCGTTTACAAAGGTAGTGGATAGGCTTAAATTACCCAGTAAAATGGTGGTGGGGGGAAAATTCTTAAATGTTCATGTGTCCTACTTAAAGTTTTCCTAGCAGTTACGATCACTTTAGTGAACTCCATGGTTAATGTTGTACAGATCTGTTACTGTCCTTTTCTTCAGAGTTACGGTTATACATCTTGCTGTAAAATGTGGTAGTCAAGATAAAAATTTAATGTCTTTATGTCTGTCAGAGACTGAAAGTTAATAGCTACATTCTGCACCAATGCAAGCAAACATTGTGTATTTACAGCAAAGCTAGTACTGATTTTACGTGCTACATAATAGTATGAACAGTGTAATATTTAAATATACTAGAAAGAGGAGATGCTAAGAGCTGTGTTTTGCAAATCCCTTTGAAGGAGAAGATCCTCAAATAGTAAACATTGCTGGTGCACAAGAGGGTTTCTGCAGGTGTGATCCCTATGGTAGGGAGTGACTTTGTGGGCAGACAAAGGGACGTCAGGTCCAAGAAGTAGCTAAATAGAGGCGGCTAAATTATTCCTCCATAGGAGGAGTTCTCCACAGGAGAAGGTTCATGAGAGAAGTTTATATGGCTTTGAATGAGGCATGTTGTGTTTAGACAAGTGATTGTCTGCTTTTCCAGCTCTTTTTTTTTTTTTTTTTTTTTTGTCCCAAGTTTGCCATCTTATGTTGATAACCACAGGTGTCTTTAAGACAGTAAATTGTTTTTTGTTCGTAGTATATAAGGATAACTTATTTTAGTTGGCAAGGACTTCTTAAAGTCTTTATATAAAGTTGTCAGAAAAGATAAAGCAATACTAGAATATATTTTTGTACTTGTGTTTGTTGAACTTTCCTGTAGGTAGCAATAATTATCATGAGATTAAAGTGTGATTAAGTAATAACGGACTGATTAAGAGAATCAGTGAGGGCTAGAGGAGAAAATTAATAGATCTGAGACCAGATTTTCACTTTGGGCTTGGGGGGGTACATTTAGAATGACTGTGTCACCTCCGTGGTGTTACTCTGGGACGGTACGGGGTGCTCGTCTGCAGCTTCGCCCTGTCATCTCTGCGGCGTGATAGTGCTGATGTACCAGCTTCAGCTCGTCTTTACTCTCGTCCTATTTTTCTCACCTGTTAATTGGTAGTACAGAACCAGCTTCTGTAAGGTGGTTGTGAAAGCCATCAGTAAAGATGACCATAGAAATGTTAAATATTAGCGGTATGCTTTCCAGGTAAACGAGGAGTGCTTTTCCAGGCAGGTTGCAGTAATTTGGCTGGCTGTTTGTCAGTGTGCTCGCAGCTCATTGTAAATCTCAGAAAGGTACTTATTTACTCCTATTTAATCACAAAATGCTCATTAGAGTTCCAGCGCAGTAATTACACAAGCATTTGGCGATAGATAGCAATCCTTTGAAAAAACCCTAAAAATGTATGTCAGTCACTTGAAGTCCTTCAGCAGCTTTGGGTGTGTTATATTAGTGCAAATCTGTGTCAAATTTTGTATAAAGGCTTCTGTGTTGTTAACACTTAGTCCTTTGGCGCAGTGCTCTGATCAGATTAATTTGTTCTTGGAGAGATTAATAATGGCAAATTTAAATATGTGGAAATGATAATCTGAGTGAACTGGTTTTATGACTGGCTTCCCCAGGAGCTGCTTTTATCCAGTGTTCAAATGCATGGAATGTATTTTTCTTTTTGCTCTTTTAGTATATGTGTATATAAACTAATTTCACTACCCATTGTTCAGGTCTGCATTTAATCAGGGATGTTAGCGTGCTCTGCATGTCTTTTCTGGCTTTGTACCAAGATTTTGTTGGCATTATCTTTCATTTACTAGTATTAAAGCATATGTAATTGAGAAAACAAAAAAAATAATCAATAGATTGATAAGCAACTAATTGTTAGAAATTAACTTTTGGAGAGTTCTAATAATTGAACATAAATGACAAGTTATATTATTGCAGAATGTTTGACTAGAAATAAATAATTTTGAGGTTTTATCTCTGCTGGTCGCACATCTGATTTATATCATCTGTTGATCTGTAAAAAATTTCGCGCCTGTCACTGTTTCAAGGTTGTTCTTACAATAAGGGATGGAACTTTATATTTTTAAAAACAATGTTTTAGAGCAATAATATTTTCTGCGAGTATTTTTTGTATTAAAAAAATAATTCCAAGAATGTTTCCCCTTTATCTGGAAATACAGTGGAATCTAATGTTAAACAGCAAAATTACATTAGAGCAAATGCTGTGTTTATCTTTGCTTCAAAAAAAAAAAAAGCAGGAGCAAGTTAATTTCATTGCAAAGCTTTTCATTGAATGATGTTTGCTGTTTTCTTCTGAGAGTCAGTAGTTTGCAGGAAGATAAAAATGTATCATATGCAGCAAAGCCTAATGAGTGTTTTCTAAATTAATCATTTTTGGTTCACCTATTCATTTATTTGTTCATTTTGTACTGCAGGTTGAACTTCAGTTTCAGTTAAATCGCTTACCCCTCTGTGAAATGCATTATGCCTTGGACAGGATTAAGGACAACAGTATTTTGTTTCCAGATGTCAGCATGACTCCCACCATACCCTGGAGTCCCAACAGGTACAAGAATACAAATGCTTTAATATCAAAGATTGTATGGTAATGCAGTACTGAATTTCTCATAACAGATGGCTGAAATCTGCCCTAGAACAAGAAACATGCCTTGCTCTTCGTTAATGGTGAGGATGGTTCAGAGGAGGGAGCGAAACTGTTCTAAATAAAACAAGAAAACTGATCGTCTGAGGACTAGAATCTGTTGATTGGTTTTCCCTGCGGTTGAGCTGTGGTTTTATAGGCATTGCAGTTGTATTGTAGCTGTAGAAAACAAATCTGCTATTGTTATTTACTGTTCTGCTGTTCTTCACTGAAAATATGTATGATACTTCATAGGAATGTAAATACCAGTTTGAAGGAGTTTGCTGTGCAGGATCTCAAGTGTGCAGTTTGCAAGGAGCGATCCATTAGTGCCTTTTGAGTTGGATGTAACGAGCCCAAATTTGGACGTATCACTGAGGGGGCTGACTATGAAAGGTGTGGGAGTGATTCTTGGAAGGACCAGCATTGCACTTGCAAGCAGCCCTGACATTCTTTGTATACGTCTCTTACAGTTTCCTTTATGAAACATAAACCCCTATGTTATATAAATACTTTTAAGGAGGCTTAAGGCTGATGCAGTGAAAATAGTTTGCCTCGAAGAGGAAACGTAGGGAAGAGCAATGTGAGGCTGTGTTGCTCAGGGAATATGGTCAGTATTCTTGCTGTGCGGGGAAGGATAAGAGAGGCATGAGGTTTCTGTACTTAGAAACCAGGGAAATGAGAGGTATGTGGAACCGATAGCCTGTGCAGCACGCAATGAGTTGTGTGGTATCCTGAAGGTGAGAATTAAGAGTGTGATTGTGATGCAGTACAAATCAGAAGATAGCTCAGGGATTAAAAGGAAAGTGATCTGGCCAGAAACCTGAGACAGTGAGATAATGTGAGACAAAAATTACTGGAAAAAATTTAGTTTGTCTTTGGAAGTGTAGGAGGGACAGAGGCGATAAAAGGGTGGGTGCAGTGTTCTGGGTGAGGATGCTGCATTCATCAAAGCTTGGACAGTAAAGGCAGAACGAAGGGAATGGGGTTTGCGTAGAGTTATACTACAAAGCTAATGGAGGTCAATGACAATCTTTTCATTGGCTTAGTTAAGTTTTGAGTGAATCTTATAAGTAAATAGTGTTTAGGAGTAGTTTGGAAGTAAGCAGTGATTTCAATAAAAAGAAGGTAAGTCAAGTAAGCTGGGACTTTGCTCTGTTTTACATCAAGAAATTTATACGTACAGAAACTTACATATCAGTTGTAGTTATAATTTATTTGTATGGTTTTCTTATATTTTTATATACATAAATGATAAATATAATGGTTGTAGTTCAGTTTAAGTCAGTATAGTGAGCACGTTTTTTTTGATCTGGTGGCTTGGTTTGCCCTACCTTAAGATTCAGGACTTCTGTCTGACTCAGAACTGTCTGTCCCACTGCTTTTCTTCTATTTTTGTTTTACATCCCTCTTACTTTTCAGTATTTCCTAGAGTCTCCTGCCAGCTTCTTGTTCATAGCTGTCTTAAATTTAGGAATTCAGGCAATTCCCTCTTGATTTTACTCCCTGTTGCTAACTACTACCAAATAGAAACTTTCCCAGTCTGTAAGAAGCATAGTGCTTGTACCGAAGCAGATCGCATTACTAAAGTATGGCCATATGTGCAGCAGTGACAGGTGTTTTTTACTATGCATGTCTACTTTTAAACCTGTCAGTGGGAATATTAAAAACTGTGTCTAAAATCTTTAACCTCTTATGCTCACTGGAATTTTCTGAAAGCATCTTCCTCTTAATGCTGGTATCACTAGCTGGTTAGGCCAAAAATCCTATTTTCTTAGACTGCTTTCCCATTTGAGGTATGTGCCTTAATGATCTCAAAAAAAATAATATTTACTGTTAATTGGTAGCCATTAGTTTTTTAATTGTCTTTTAATTTCATCGTAGATAATTTTTACCAAGCCCTCGGGTTGTATAACTGTTGATTTTTAAAGTTGGCAATGTAAATAATGCAGGGAAGGAACATAACTAATGCGACATTTTGCATAGCAATAGTAGAAAATTATCATATGTCTACTTGCTTTTGTTATCAGGTGATGGTGCAGCATATACTTTTCCTGAATTGTGTACTATTTAGGTTAATTATTGTTAGGTGAGATAATGTAAATTGATAAGCAGTTAGTTTCCTTTCAGAAAAAACCCCCGATTTATTGCAAATATTCTCAAAGTATTGTGATTAAAACATGTGATTGTTTTGCTAGATTTGTTGATTTGTTGCGGTGTGCCTCAGAATGACACAATCAATACAGTAGCATAGAGGCTCTTTAATTTCCTTAAAGCTTTTAAAATCTTACCTCATTTCATTTCTGCGTGGCAGCAGATTGACATAGCTTCTGTTTTTAACCTCTGTTGCCTCCTTTTGTACAGACAATGGGATGAGCAGTTGGACCCTCGACTAAATGCTAAGCAGAAAGAGGCTGTTCTGGCTATCACTACTCCACTTTCAATACAACTGCCTCCTGTTCTTATCATCGGTCCCTATGGGACAGGAAAAACGTTCACTCTGGCTCAGGCAGTCAAGCACATACTCCAACAACAGGATACTAGGTGAGATGGGGCACTAAATATAGAGCAATACTTGACTAGCAGAGAAGATGTAATTCTTAACTTAAATTCAAGTGAAAGGTAGAAATATAGAATTTCCATCCAGCTTAAAAACAAACAAAACCCAAGCCATCGGTCATTGTTTTGAATGATAAAGTAATTTTATTGTCTTACCCTGTGTCTTCCGTTTATAATGAAACTGAATAAAATTGACGATGTGTAGAATGACTGTGATTTGCTTGACATGGAAAGTTTTGCAGTATGGTAGATAATAAAAGTGGTTCCTTACTTAAAATATAGTCTAGATTAATAATCACAAAATAATTATTGAAAAGCTGTTTGAATTTTAAATCTTTTTATAACTGAAGGATTTAAGTTAAAGGGGTGAATCATGCAAACTATGGTAGGTTAGTGACTAGTTTCATTAAGAGAAATGTGCAGGAAGATGGCCACTGTTTCCTTTTTTTTGTATTCTACTGCTTTGAATTGTTTTCTGTTTCTTCATTGCTTTTTTATTTGCACCATTTATTCCAGCAGGATTCTCATTTGCACCCATTCTAATAGTGCTGCTGATCTCTACATAAAGGATTATTTACATCCATATGTAGAAGCAGGCAATCCCCAGGCAAGACCTCTCAGGTATTTTTTTAAGGCTTATTATGTATCTATAAAATACTATTCTTAAGAAAAGGTGTCTATAAAAAAGGTTAAAGAACTTTTAAAACATGAAAACATATTGGCGTTACCAGCAGTGCTTTTAAAAACATAGACAAAAAGGAACGTGAAACATTGTCAACACAATTTTGGGTCGTTTGTTAAATAAAAATAAAGACATCCTTTTTTAAGCTTTTATTATTCTATTGATAAATGTGTCTTTCCTAATGAGCAAACACTTGGTACGCTCCTCTAAAAGCTACTATGATAAAATAAAATGAACTTTAATTGTATTTTAATTCCAGAAAATTTTGACTCACACTTACAATGTTAATCTGGAAACTGGGGCTACCCACCTGGCTTTTTGAAGAAAAATTTTGATATCATAGGAGCTACGTATTTAGAGAATCATGTGAAAGTAGTTTGGCCTCTTCTGATAAGTCAGTTTGAAGTCATTGTATATGTGGTTAAATGTACTTACTGTGGGTGTTTTGGGGAAATTAGTTAAGGAAAAAAACGAAGGAGAGGTGAAACTTTAAGAGCAAGGAGGGTAAACTTGCATAGAAATAGTTAAGGAAGATTTATTTATGGGCAGAAACCTGCTCCATGGAATATTTTGCATGGTAATCACAATATGTAATGTATACTGCTAGCTTGGTATATATTTTTTAAATTATGGGCATCATTTTCTGAATGCCAGGATGTGAGTTTATTATATTACTAAGAAAATGACTCTGTATGTTTACTTTTTAGCTATTAAAAGCCATCCTGGACTTATATTTTATGCAATGTCAGTAAAGCCAAGGAAGTTATGTGAAAGGGCTTGATTTACAACAGGTGTAAATTCTCCTAGGTTTGCTGGCTTTAGTTGCCATGTGACATTTTACAGACACTGAGGATCTGGCCAAAGCAAAGAAGGCAGCTTATTTTTGAAAAGTTACGTTTGATCTGGTTGTATTTTAACACAGATTGTCTTAAGGTGATTTGTAAAGCACTTTGTGATGAAAAGCATTATGATCTCTTAATTTTGTGGTCAGAAAAAATGTGTCATTGACACTTTTGGGAAAATTAAAGTGTGAGTTAACAGAGAGAGTTAAAGTTAAATACAGCTTTATTGTGGTTGCCAGGCTTTTCCTACCTTCTTTTATCTGCTGTATTCAACTATATAGTCCAGTCTCAGAAGTACTTACGAAAAACATACATAAACAGAAGTGGTATTTTTCATATGGTTAAAATGTATATACATATTTGCCAAGAAAATTACAGCACATAATGTAAAAGTCACTGAATGTTCAAATTTAAGTATAATTGTCATAGTATTTGTTATGAAGCCTTCAGAAACTGCTGCTGTAGACTGTATGATATTGTTCAAATAGTCATGATACCTCTATGAAAAGTTAAAGTTTTAGAAAGTGGAGGCATCTCTGGAATTGTGTGTATATATATAAATTTATGGATCCACAAGTATGCATGTTTTCAAATAAAAAAATTTACATATAATTGAGAAACATATGTTGTTTGAAAGCTAACTGCATGTCGACCTGATCTGGCAGGAGTTAAAGGGTCAATGTAGCTGAACTGAAAGCTAGAGCTATGTGAGACTCCTAGCATAAAATTAATTATGGCTCTGTTACCTTTCTTATTGACTGTTGTCAAGATATCTTTTCAGATTAAAATCATTATTAGTTTAAACAGGGTGCTCTGAGCCTCTTTCGGTATTTTAAAGGAAACATCAAGTGGAGTAGAAGCAGTTAATTATCAAAGCTGCATGTGCTACTTGCGCAGTTTGATGTGTTTCTAAATGGCTGAACAATTCGCTTTAGATTTTTTTCCTTATTTACTCTACAAGTGATGAGTTGGCTGAATAGTGTCCTTGCTAAAAATGTTTCCGTAGCTTGGTGGGGAGCACCATAATATTTATGTTGTTTTTAAAGAAGGAAAGCTTAATTATTTAACATTGACTGAGTTCTGAGAACTGTGTAGATTTTTCTGTGGGTGAGATGTACACTAAATAAATTATCCTGTCAGTGATGCAACACAGAAGTTTGAAGGCTGGAGTTTGAGGTTTTTTGTTTAAATATCATGTTATAAATTCATATTTTTTGCTAACAAAATAGCTTTCTGTGCCCTTTGGAAAATGCAAAGTCAGAATGAACACTGAGAATTTATGTTGAGTCTAAGTTCTGCACCTAAATAAAATACCAATGAAGCCCGAAAGCCAAATTCTCATAGTCCTGATGCCCATAAACAAATTCGTACCCAGGAAAAAAAAACCAAACAACAAAACCAATGCACTTAGGTTTGATTAGATAATTCAGCTGTATTAGGGGCACACTCCAAAACCTGACTCTTACTGAAGAAACTTGACATTGAAATAATTTTGTTATACTTATGTAAATTAATGCAGAAGTGTTTCTGAAAGGAAAAAGAAACCAATGCTAACTTACAGTTAGGAGGAAAGAGCCTTCAATTAAGGCTTCTCTTAGGGGCTAAGACACTCGATTTTAAGTGTGGCGTAGCAGGCACCTTTAGAGGGTGAGTCAGAGCCATAAGAGGGAGTAATAGGCTCTGAATTTGTATCCCCTTTTACTCTGTGGATGTGCTTGTCTCTCTCCATCAGCTGCTAGAGCCTTCAGGAGGTAGGCACTGTTGCTAGGTGCTTCACCTTGTCACCGTCTCCTAAAAACGCCGGTCAAGACCTAGGGAGCAGATAGCAGCAGTTTCTCTGTATTTTTCTGGGCATACAGTGATTGAAGTATCTACTGTTTATTCCTGTTATTTTACTTGCATATTTCAAATACAACAGAACACACAGAGAAATTGAAAGCCAGGGAGAAAATTACGTTTTTTTGAAGAACTACTTCTCTTTGAAGACGAACTTCACGGTCACGGAGTATCAAGTTTGAGTGTAAAAATACGAGTTGTACCTTCCAGCTTTTTTGTGCTGTTGAGGATTTTCTTGCGAGTTCATGGGGTACTTATCAGGATGAATGATACAAGGCTTCATCATGAGGCTGACAAGGCCTACGTGTTGTGAGAATATATGTCCAGAGAAAGCAAAATACCAAGTTTAAAGCATGTTCCAACTTCCCTGTTCATGGAACCTAATGAGAACTCTCAGTATCTACCCACAAAGGAGACAATCTGTAAAATTTAGTTGTATCCATATCCTGGTTTTGTATGGTTCATTTTTTAAATATTTTGATCATAAGATAGGTGTGTAAGTATTGCATGTAGCCTGAAACTAGGTAACTTTAATATGCGGCGGCTAGCTTCAGGAGATACCCAGACTATAAAAATTAATCAGTTGGAGCAAACCAGAGTTTGAATTAAAAAAAAACAACCAAGACCCAAACTAAAAACCCAACAGGTTTTAAAGGACCGTTGCCTTTTTTCCAAATTGCCTGGAGTAAATGTCTCATACTGAAAAAGGTATTCATTTATCTTATCAAATGTTAGTTTGTAAAATAAAAGCCTCTTTAGCCAATTACTTTTTTTTTCTTGAAACTCTAGCTTCTATCTTGTGCCATTCTCAGTGAAAGACTGTTTAAAAAAGTTAACTTTCAGGTTGTAAGACATGTCTTTCACATGTTTTTTGCATCCCAGGGAACATACTTGTTTGTGAGAATGAGCCTCTCCTTGGAGGTGGATCAAAAGAAATGGAAGAGGGAAATCAGGTGCTTTTAAAGTTGGTTTTTTTTTTTTTTTTAGGCTTCTTGGGCCTACTTAGATTTTTTTACATTTTTTTTTATGGTCTTTTAACAGTCGCATGAAATAAGACTACTAGATTCTTTTTCTTCTAAGCTTCTGTGTTCTTTTTGCTTGAGGGATTTCAGGTGAGAAGTAAGTGCACAAAATCTGAGGAGCTGGGATTGGAGTTTATCCAAGAAGAGTTCCGTGGAGCACAGCCTGAAGGGAGAATCCTGGCCTTTTTGTCAAGAACTGGGAGGAGTTAGTGTTTTCCAGTTCAGAACAGGGAAAAGAAGTTTTGAAGACCTTAAATTTAGTCCCCATTCACTCTGTTGTAAGGAGTCATGAGGAGTCACATTTGTAGGACAGGAGTGCAAATGAGACTGTTTAGCCTCCCTCAGAGGTTCCGACTCTAGATTCCCCCTTTATTAACTGTTAGAGGCGTATTTTAAGTGATTTAGGAGCAATCCCAGCATGAAACGTGAAAAAGGAAATGATTGTGAATCTTAATTACTGATATAAATTCACTGCTTTTGCAAATAGATACTTTGATGGAACTTTATCACTGGAAGCAAAACATGAAAAATTAGGAAATACTCAATTTGACTAACATTTGATAGAAATATTTGGGCAAATTTCTTTTTTGACGTAGTGGCTGGAAAGCTGATGGAAACATAGATAGGTTAGCTGAGAGTTTGTTCCATTCTTTGCCTATTTGGCTGGAGGTCCACAGAAATGAAGGGTTTTGTAAATATCCAGATGCCACATTTAGAAATAAAAGTGGTACGAGTGATATGTGAAATGCAGATTCTCGGCATGTTAACCCAGCGTTAGTAAGTACAGTGGATATATTCAGTGCTTTTGTTTGCAGAAGATTGAGTCCCTAATCTATAATCTTCTGGGATTTCCATTTCGATGTGGTTCTGTGTACTTGCTGGTAATTTCACTGCCTGTGGTTTGGGTAAAACTTCTCCTTCAAGGTTTTAATTTCTCCAGAATTAAAGTCTTGGTGTGAGGCATGTGATGTGAGAAAATACACTCTCACGTGAGCTATGGCTGGGTTTTGGGTTTGTAGCTGCAGGTTTAGCTCATCTTTGTACCTACAGCTGCACAGTAATAGAATGTGTTGCAAGTACTAATGAATGTTTTGATGAGTAACTGCCTGACTCTGCTGGCATTCAGGTACTTCGCTTATGCAGGTGTTAAGATTAGAAGGTTAGTTGCTTGTTTAATCAGAATTGAGGGTACGTTGCAGGGTGAAATGTTATGATTTGTGTTAAGCTGGTAAAACCCATTTTTGTAATGGTTCCTCTAGCTTTAAGGAGAAAAAAAAACCCCTAATAATGAAATTACAGGAGATTTTGTTAGCCCAAATTGCACCTGAGAAAGAAATCCCTTGTTCAGTGTGGCTTACTTCTATCACGACATTTTCAAAGTAGTCGCATCTGTCAGGTGTTTTTATGCCAGTGGTGAATAATAGCTCTGGGATACCTTTTTGATCTTACATCAAAATAAAAGAAATTAATGGGTAAGCAGCAATGCAGTTTGAAATGCTGTCAGCCAATCTGTGAGTCACACATAGTTGAATTTTTGTAATAAAAGACAGTGCATGGTATAATAATGTCTAATAACCATAATATTTTGCATTTCAATAGCACCTTTCATCCAAGAATCTCAAAGTGCTTTACAAACATAAACTCACAATAAACTCATTAATCCTCACAGTACTCCTGTGGGATGGTAGGTAAGTATTACCCTCAGTTAAGACTGAGAAACTGAGAAACTGAATCACATAAAAGCTGACTGAATGGCTGGGATAAATAGAGCAGGGGTTATCTTGCTCCTGCTACCTTCTTCTGGCTATTAAGCCGCGACTTCGTGTTGTTGCACTGATGAAATAACAGTTTATCAAATAAAGCTTATCAGTTTGATGGCTGATAAGAAATAAATATATTGGGGTAACATTAGAACGTTCGTGTTCCGAGAACGACTCCAGAGTGTGTTGTTTGCTCCTGCACCGGACCCAGTCTTAACTGGAGTTTCCTTTGGTCACGGAGTGTCAATTTTGGTCGGTTGTGTTGTCAAATGAAAAAGCCATTCAGAATACTGCAGTGCGTTTGCACCTCTTTGCATTTCGTTTTGTGCTTATTGTCCAAAATGGACATTGCATTTTCACAAACCAAATTTATTATAATCCTAATAATTGTTTCTCTCACGTTGTATGCAACTGAGCTGTAATTTTCAAACGTGGGTGGACAGGTTATATCCAAAGTCCAGCCACTGCAATCATGTTTCACACTTAGGTGCATAATTACACTTTTCCAAATACTTCATTAATGATTTGGGATTTGTAATATGGGCACAGGAGAAATTAATCAGAAGAAAATAAGTGATGAATAGATAAACCAAACAGCATTAAATCACATATTTAGAACTGAAATTGGTTTAAATAATTTCATCTTAATTTGCTTTGGAATAAATTAAAGTAACTTGAATTCTAAATATTAATATCTGTACAGTACTTTCCTGTAGTTTAAAGGGTCCACTTCAGATTCACAGTTTTTATTTGATCCAGATTTTGAGGAACACCCCATACAGAAGCCCTTTGACATCTTTATGCAGATCCTCAGCTGATGGGGCTGGGTATGTTTCCATGTGCCCTGTGGAGTTATTTACACGCTGTTTTCTGGGGCATACTCCTTGTAGTCTTCCCTGTTTCTCTTCCATTTAGCTAGACTGGCCGTAACATTTCATCCCTTTTTAAGAAAAAATCATCACTGATCTCATGATATGGTGATTAAAATTATCTTATGTGTCATGGAAAGATGTTTGAAGTCCAGTGCTCTGCTGACAACGTCCTGGTATTTTAGGCTCTAGCCTTTTTGGCACTGTTTTCTCATTCTTTTATACGGTGTATCGTAATTATGGCCCTGAATGATAAAAAGATGAATATACTGCCCGTTTGGTGCTTAGAACTCAGAAGACATATAGTATGTGTGTATAAGGAAGTACAAAATTTTATTCATGTCTTTTGAATTATTATTTTTTTAAAGATCCTATGGCTGCAGTTGAAATGCGCAGCTCTGTCAGTTCCAAGACTATGGGCTATATTTATAGTTCATCTGAGGAAGCATTTCTCTTAAATTGGTTTACTGCTAGTTTAAAATGAAATAGACATTGATGTGAGGGTCACAGAACTTAAAGCTATGAAGAATTTACACATTTTCACATGTGAATTAAACCTTGATAACTGTTTCATGTATGTAGTATTGCACTGCAGCAGATAATGGAAGGTAAATCCAAGACCTTTTGGCATGTAGTTCTGCACAGTTGTGACGTTTTGCTTTCTGAAGATTACTTTTATTTATTGGAAAACAGAATATTAGCACTTGAAATATTAGGCTGTCACTGTATTCAAGCTGTGTAGAAAATAAGCCCCCTTTTTCTTTTTTTAGGGTATATTTCAGAAATCGCTGGGTAAAGACTGTCCACCCAGTTGTGCATCAGTACTGTTTGATTTCAAGCACACATTCCACCTTTCAGATGCCACAGAAAGAAGACATTCTTAAGCAACGAGTAGTAGTTGTTACTTTAAATACATCACAGTATCTCTGTCAACTGGATCTTGAACCAGGTAAGATCATTTCTAAACCAGAAGTGCCCACGCTTTGAGAATTATCTTCCTCTTACCAGTGTCAGCTCTTTACTCGATTCTTTGAACTGTTAAAAAATAAACAATGATAATCTTAAAATGGTCCTTAAAATGGTCTTATCTTTTTTTTTTTAATGAATAAAGGTTTATTACAAAGCTGTAAACTGTTGGCATTCAAATTTAACCTTTTGCTTATTCTGTTTTTTTCCTTATCAAAAAAAAATAATAAAGAAGCAGTACTATCTATGATCTGATGTTTCTGAGATGCAAGAGGGAAATCATACTTCTTGGGTTGTTTTCTAAACTGAAATATATTAGACTGATTTCTTGGGGGCAGAGGCTGCTTAGGGTTTACTGTTTTCTTGATCTCCAAATGAAATCCATCTGCTTTTTTGAGAACGTGGAATTTCTTTACTGAAGTTGTTATGGTTAATTTTTTATGGCTACATTTAGGCATTTGTTGCAATAGAGAAAACTAATATGGAATTAATGGTAAATATTTTCAGGTCTTTAGGGCCTTTAGTCTTTCATGACTTCAGATGGAAGTAACTGCTTTGTTTGGCAATGAGCTGGGTACAGTCATACAATAGTAAGGTGTGTGCAGCTGTATGAAATTCATGTTTTCCAAAGAAAATTGCTACATTTTTATGTATATAATCTTAATCGGATGGTACGCTAAGACCTCTAATACTTTGTTTTAAACCTTAATATACATCAGTGTATAAAAACACTTCTATACCTATCCTGAATTTACATTTCATAAAATATAAGCCTACTGTGGCCCAGTTTTTCTCAAGTGCTTGTTATCCAGTGCATAGATTCCCGCCCCCAACAAACCTTTTGGTCCAATATTATCGTAAGATTGAATTGAAATTTTCCTTCACTTTCTGCTCCTTTTTCCTCCCCCAACATTCCCTTAAAGCCCATAACCAGCAAAGTGCTCAGGTATGTGTGCAATTTTAATGGGAAACTCAGTATATAAAATAGTTAATAGGACTCAGGTACACAAGGAAGTCTTTTTCATTGTCGTGGTCCAAAGCTGTTCAAGCCTCATGGTGATGAAAAGATTTTCAGATTTGAGAAACTTACTGAGGGAGGTCTGCCAAGAGACATTTCCTCTCGGTATAAGGAGAACTCAGATAAAACACTTGTTTAACTTCACATATACCATCAGAGGCAGGCAGATCTGTGGGCTACTGCTAATGTCACTGGCAATCAGTTGACCACTGTTGGTCATCTGATGGGTTTGAAAATTGTTTGTGGGGTTTCTAGTAGTTGCTAGAAATTAATTTGTAGAAGCCATACTGAATTTTTTCTAATTTGGGTCACTATCAGAATACAGAACTTCTAGTACAATTTCTTCTATTGTTATCATTGTTTATTTTATCATATTTCAGGTTTCATTTATTTGCTGATACTTCTGTTTTACAGGTTTTTTTACACACATTCTGTTAGATGAAGCTGCGCAGGCTATGGAGTGCGAAACTATTATGCCTCTAGCATTAGCTAATAAAAACACACGAATTGTCTTGGCTGGAGACCATATGCAGGTAAGAGCTGTAAACTTTTTGAATGTAAAGTGTGTATATATAGTATTTGTATTTATATATTTAAGGTATTTATCTGCTCCAAACTTCTGTGGTACATGAATACCTCATAATCTCTAACGTAGACTCACAGTATTTCTGCCAAGTGAGAATATGCTGTTGTCTCCATTTTACAGTAAGGGAATTGAGGCACAAAGCGTGTGAGTTGTCCAAGGTTATGTAGGAAATCTGTTATAGAGCAGACTTGGGCCGGTCAACCACTGAACTACAAGCAAGTAAAATTTCATTTTAAAGAGGGAGATGCATAAATTTTACCGGTCATGTAATAGATGGGGAAGGCAAGGAAAATTCGAGGGATTTTATTTGCATAAGGTCGGGTATAGTTATTATTACAGTCAGGGCAGGAGTTTCTCCTACATTTTATGACTGGTGTTCCCTGTTGATTTCTGAAAGAATTGAAGAATATGGAGAATGTGTATTATGATTTAGACAACTTTTTTTTAATTAGAAGTATCATAATCTGGCAAGGATTTGAACAAGTGAGAGATAGGAAACTGAAACTAACCAGTGCCTTTATGTTACTGCAATGTGCCTGGGAATTGCTTGGTTTAAAGAGTGTAGAAGAGTTTAAAAATGCTGATTATGCATGTCACTTGGTAGCCTGTAGGCGTGAGAAAGCATGCTTGGAAAAGTCAACCTTACTTGCTTTGTTGATTTAGGCCAGATTGATTTGTTTTTATAGATTTGCCTTTCATTCTCTTGACATTTCACAGTAGCAATAGAGGGGATGTTTGCTTTGGTATAATAATAAACTTAAAGTAGTGTTGCCACCTGTGATTTAATACTACTAGATCATTTCAAGTCATGATCACAGTAATCCCAAGGACTGGGAAGTGTTTTTTAAATACAGATCTCAAAAGTAATTTTTAAGAGATTGGAGTTCTTACCACTTCAGGCTAGATCGCATCAGCTGGGTGGCTGGAGTCTTGACTTGACCTGTGTGTCTCAGGCTACGTACGTAAAGAGCTGTTCTATAGCTCAGGTTCTTACAGAAGCTACTCTGAGGTATCCAGGATTTAAATGTCTAAAACTTATCTGAAGTGACACTCAGACTCCAGAATCTGAATCATATGTATTCTGAATGACAAAAGAGATTGGCTTAATTTCTACATTTTAAAATTTTATTTTAAAAATCTTTTTTCATCATCTTTGTTTCTATTTTTCCTGCTGTAATAGATGATGTGTTTATTGTTAAACAAGCCCAGTAGTAATTTAGTGTAATAGTAACTGGGCCGCTTGGGCCCTAGTTTTTCCAACTACTTTCTATTTAAAATTGTGTTACAAATGTCTGTATTTCCTGATATGTATTATTTGTAGTAGTAACTTAACAGTAAAGTGCTTGTCAGAGTAATTGTGTAAAGTCATTCAAAACACGGTTTTGGTGGTTTGGTTTTTTTTCTGGTCAAACAGCTCTCTTCTTTGAATTGCTCATCTGTGCAAACCACAAAGAAAAAACATAGATATCAGGGTTCTTCCCTCCTCTTTACATAGTTACTGAATGGTTTATTGTTCCTTTAAGAGCATGCTGGTCTTTTGTCCCTTTTACAGTAGGAATGGGCATTTCTATGGAATAGCTATGGTATATGTCTTCCAACCATGAATGTACAATAAAAGTAAGGTTTTATTTTTGTTTTAATGCAAAATACATATGTTGGGAGCATGAAATTCCAAGTCCACGTATTTAGTTACGTTTTCTTTGTGTGCGTGTGTCTATTACAGCTCAGTCCTTTTGTCTACAGTGAATTTGCCAGGGAAAGAAACCTTCATGTTTCATTGCTTGATCGGCTCTATGAGCACTACCCTGCAGAATTTCCATGCAGGATCTTGCTGTGTGAGAACTATCGCTCCCATGAAGCTATCATCAAGTAGGTGTGAACTTTTTCACTGTATCATGCTTTTCTTTGGTGTGTGTGAGCAAAGCAACGCTGAGCCAAGCACAACTGAATGAAGAGAGCAGCATTATGTGTTTCTATAATGAAATCATAGTTGTTTCAGAGTTACTTAGTAGAGTAATTCTTTGTCACGAGGTTGAAATTTGGTCTCCTAGAACAGACGCTAGGGGTTCAGTTAGGCAGTTGCATTAACAGACCCCTCTTTCAGGTGGGGATGCTTTCGCTGCAAGACTTGCACCTAAGCCAAATAAGAGCTAACTTTCCCTTTTTAACTGTTGTGCAGTATATCATATAGACTCTGTGTTTCTTTGAACTGTTTCAGAATTTTAGAACTACTGGGGTGGATTATCTTGGAATGGTGAGCAATGTGCAATATAAGGACTATGTGGGTATACAGCTATGAACAAAATGTGACCTATTTTTTTCTGGGCAAGTTCCTTTCCTGTTGTCTTTTTCTGTTACTTCTTTCAAGACACATTAATCAGTGGGTTTGCATTTTTATGCTATGATAAACTAATGGCTGCTAGTGTAATGAGCTCATCCGTGAGCTGTGCTAGAAAGAATAAGTGCAATCATGGGGAAAAATGCTAAAGTTTAAATCCTGGCTCAAATATGTACTGAGGAATATTATGTTGGTATCCAGTCATACTAATTAGGTTATCACTGTGTTCAAAGCAAACGCAGAAATATTTAAGTGCTCCGGGGAATCAAAAGTGGGAATGTAACATACTTTGTTGCACAGCTTGATCTGTCTTAATTTTGTGGACTTTGTAATTATCAACTGAGTGATGCTAAATTTCTTACACATTTCTTGGAATTGTAAGTTTGAAATGAGAGAGAATCTGAAAAGGAAGGGATCGTTTCAGCTTTTGGTTAGAGATCACTTCTGTGAAATTTGCCTCAGAAAGATCATGAAAATTCACTTCAGCAGTTGGATTTCAGACAGTGAGTTCCTAGAAAGATCCGCTGTGTTGAACGCTGAGGTAAGGATTGCAGAAATACCACTGGGGCTGGTCGGCTGCCTAGTGAAATTCCAGTTTGCCTAATTCCACTAGAAAGTATTGCTGTGTGAAGTGAAATGCTCTGACGGTGGTCCACTTAGGAGATTGTCTCAAGTCTACTTTTTTTGTAATGTGGAATTTCCCCTGACAAATGGGACCATGGCACTTAAGACAGAAGTAAGTGTAGGAAGATGGTTCATGGTGGGCTCATTAATCATACCTACCAAACTGAAGTAAAGAGACCAAAAGAAATTAAGGAAAGAACAAGCCATTAGTTCAGCCTGACTTTGGAGCTGTACTTGGAAAAAACAGTCCTTGTACAAAGGTTGTTTTATTGTTTAATGAGAACTCATTACTAAGAATTAATTTGCAGAAGAAATTGTTAGTTTTGCTCGTTGGCATCAGTGGACTGCTGCAACCCACAGAAGAGTTGCATATTCTCCAGGGTTGTCCAGTGTAAGCCAGTTGTGGTCGGCAGTGGGCTGCAGTTGTTTGGTGATGATTTGGTAGCAGACTAGTTTCTTTAGCTTTTCCATGACCAGTTATTTACAACTTAAGCTACAATAATTGGAAGCCTGGAAGAACTCGGTGGGCCCACTGACTGCATGGTCCCCTGCTTTTGTTGTCTTCGTGTCAGGTTATATTCATGTTAGTGCATCCACAGAACGTTAAGGTTGGAGGCTGAGCATTCAGAAATTAGATTATACCAGAATTCACTAATTAATGGAAACCGGTACATTAGTTTAGCTCTACTGTGCATGCAATAGTATACAGTAGTTACAGTACTACTGCTAGTAACCTGCAGTCTCTTCTTGCTGGCTTTTGTCTTGTTCCATTCAGTTTGCTTTCTTCCCTCCTACTTTTCACCATGAAGGTAGTTCTTGCCTCATTTCTTTTTCAGTCTGCCAGCTTCTGCAATGCCTGCTGCCAGCAGAGGAGGCATGTTCTGGTGGTGTTTCTGATGACTAGCAACGTAGATTGGGCTGGAGTAGAAATTACAGAGGAAGAGTTTCCTTCAAAGCTGAATGCTTGGCCTGCATTGTGCTCCGTACGCATGAAATCTTTAGTAAACTTATTTTCCAAGTTCAGCAACTGATGTGAGCAGGCTCATTGTCCAGACAGCAAGTGTTCCTTTTGCTCAGTTCCAAGCCATCAGAACTTCTGAGTGAAACATTTGTGAGAACGTTAGTAACTTTGTTGAGCTTTAGATTAGAAGAAAATACTGCCTTTGTAGAAGAAGTGTTGGAAAAGGGTATTCTTAGTGCCTTCTGCTCCATCTGTAGTATGGAAATAATCAGTTCAGAGAAATCACTTGAAGATGCTGAATAGTAATCAGTGTTTCTGTTTTTCTTATGAAGTATTTTGTGATGGCATATTTTATCGGTGAGATTTGCATATTTTATCAGTGAGCTCCTATGTAGACTCCACATTTTATTCTGTTTTGCCTTGTTACAGTTACACATCTGAACTTTTCTATGAAGGCAAATTGATGGCAAGTGGAAAGCAGCCAGCACACAAAGATTTCTACCCTTTGACTTTCTTCACAGCACGTGGAGAAGATGTGCAAGAAAAAAATAGTACAGCTTTTTACAATAACGCAGAGGTAACTCTTCTTTGGCTTTATTCTTGATTGTTTTCTTAAAGCTCCCCTCCCCCCAGATTTATTGGTTTATGCTCAGTATAAGTGGAAGACATAAATTGTCCTCTACTAACAGGGAGGAACATGGAGTTTGCTGAACCTGAACTAGTGAACATTGCAATTCTAGTAAACATTTCCACTAATTTATCTTCTCTTCTTTTTCTTTGCAATTGCAAGTTGCATATAGTTCTCTCAGGCTCATTCTTCAGGATGTCTTTCCTGATAGTTTTTGTGACATTCTGATGGATGTATCTTAGCAACTGAGAGTAACTGCAATTTGAAGTAAAACCTAGATTTCTTTGTTGTAGAAATGTTCCCACTCAGATAAGAGTCCTCTGGAGTAACATTTCATATTTGCTTTAATATGTTTAGTATCAGTGTCTAACTGATCATGTGCAGATGAAATTTTTGTTGGTGAGAAGTTGTTCTCAATATGTATGTTTCACACAGATTTCGTGGTATTCTTTAAAAATTACTTTCATTCTCATGCCTGCCTTTGAGTTAAAAAAACCACAAAACCTACAAAACCAAACAAAATCCGAACACCTTCCCACCCTCCCCCTGGCTTGGTAATACTTGGCATAGTGGAAGATGCCTTTTTCCAGTCACCTCAGGTTAGGGAGGAGTTGACCCAACTCCTTTTTTTTCCCCACAAAAAAGATGTCTTAAGAGGTGTCCTTGACATTTAAAGAAAACCAAAGAAATATCAGTAATTTTCTTAAGCTTATGAGGAATTTAAACGAAGTAAGGTTGCTGTTCAGCAGCAGTGTTTGTTATGAGGCACTGCAGAGCTCTCTGTGTTTCCCCTTCTTGATCATGGTGCAGTTCATCTGGTGCACAATTTTCAACCTTTTTGTTGTTTTTATGCTGCGCTTGTTATGTGTTCTTTGATGTATTAAAATATCTACTTAAATAAGAAGCTCTGATGACTTCTGGACACACTACTGAAAAAAAACCAAAGGCACCTGACTACTTCTATTAATCTACTTGGATTGCTTTGCCATTTAAAAAAAATTGTAAAAAACCTAAAAATATCTTCAGTGGCCAAGTAACTGTCTGAAAATTGTGAGTCATTAATAGCTACAGGCAGAAATGAAGGACAACAGCTGCTTAAACACCAACATGAAAAACTGAAATTCAGATGATGAGGGAGATGTCTTCTCTTTGACCCTTAATGGACGTTTGCATTGGAGCATTTTATGGTTCATTGATAACTATATTAAGCATTAATCGGGAAAATACACTTCCCTTTTTGGTCTTAGTTCTAAAATTTCCTTATATGGTGTTACTTGTAACTGCATATCCAGAAGCTATATGCTCTCACAAAAGCTTGCCAAAGTACCTGCAAAAGATCATTACACTTGTGCTACAGTTTTTCTAGATGTCAAAGCTTATTCTAATAAGCTTTGTCTGCAAAACTAGATTTTAAATACAAGAATTTATGTTGCAAAAAGTAATATTCAGGACTTGCTCAAAACCAGCCTCGTATTTTCACTGTCCTCTGAAAATTTGAAATTATAAAAATTAAACTGTTTGTGACTTTTTAAGGATTAACAAATCTTTCTTTGCTTTATTATTTCCCTCCTGATTTTTTTTTTTTAATCCCCGAGTTTTTCAATAAAATGTTCCAGGTTAGATTAATTTTTTAAAAATATATGCTTAAATGAGAATGTGTGTCATATAATGCTTAGATGCTAAGAACCCAGCATGAAATAACAGATTTTTAGCAGTTAGGAACTACAATGCTTTATACTATTGTACATACCCATAGTGATTTATACCACTTTTCATGTTCCTGAAATGTCCATAAAAATCACTAGAATTCTCACTTACCAATTTGAAGAAGAGATAATATAAAAGCTAAGAGCATTAAATTTATTTTTAACCACCCTTCCCACAGCCAAAGATAAGTGGATGATGGGGAAAAGAAGAAAGTTAAGAATACTTGAGCTTCCATTAGGAGGCTGTGCTTGGATTTGTGGTGCTATAGGAAAATTGCATTCATCAATTGTCATGCTTTAAATAGCTGGATAAATATTTATTGCATGACATATTGATACTTATTAAATGACACATTGAATGTAAATGTTAAAAAAAACCTGAACAAATCCACAAACCTTCCGTAAAGTTATTCAGAAATGCCTTCTGCAGTGCAGTATCTCTGTTCAGCATGTTGAAACAGAAGCTGCTATGCCTGGCGCTTTTTGGCAGGAGATTGCTTTGAGCCTCTCTCCTCACAGGAGGAGATTTTCAGTTTTTATTAGTCATTAGTCTTTTCAGGTAGCACACTCAGGTAGTATTTCATAGAGATGAGCTAGCAGTTGATGAATAATCTGAAAGTCTTGATGGTATCCTTTGGAATGGGAAGCGATTGTGCTCTCGTACGCATATTCTCTTTCTAGAGTTATCAAACTCTAATATGGCATGTATAAAATTTAGAATAAAAATAAAATAATTGCTATTTAGTTGGTATATTTACTTATGGAAATTAGTTAAAGAATGATAAGCAAGGTCCAACTCCACTTGACATTTTTCTAAGAACATAAGCATGAAAATTAAGGTTATTGGTATAATTTCCCAGCTTGTACTTTAAAGGTGATGTTTTTGTGGGCAAACTTTTATTTCAAGGTTAAAAAAATGTACTGCATATTAAATACACTGGTTTAATACATGATATTTTAGAGTATCGCTATAGAATACAATAGTATTATTGCTTGTTCGATAAGGCTGTGTAATACTGTGACATGTAAATGTTTTAGAGCTTTAAAATTCAAATTCTCGTTCCATGTCAAAGAATGATCTTCAGTGGAGCATACTTAAGAATTCTGACTTTCTTTTAAGGTGTTTGAAGTAGTAGAGCGTGTTGAAGAATTAAGAAGAAAATGGCCTGTTGCCTGGGGCAAATTGGATGATGGCAGTATAGGTGTCGTAACACCTTATGCTGATCAAGTGTTCAGAATTCGGGCTGAACTTCGGAAAAAAAGACTGTCTGATGTCAGTGTAGAGAGAGTGCTAAATGTTCAGGGTAAGTAATAGTTATATGTCTCACAGATGTGCTAAGGAAGTAAAAAATGTGACTGGTGAAGTTAAGTAAGACTTACTAAAATAATTTTAAATCTATCAGAACAAAAGGAGAGCTGTGATACAGCCCATAAAAACCAATATATCAAAATGAAACTGGCAAGTATGCTGATCAGATGTCATTGCAACATTGAATACCAAAGCAATAAACTCATGGTTATGAGATTTATCTTTTTTTCAAAATTAAGTTCAAGCTTACCTAAAAAATAAATTGCTTGAGTGAAAAACGTGAAAACTGATGCATTTCTATTGCAAGGGGAAAAACAGAGTTCCAGATAAAAAGGTATCAAGCCTTTAACCTCAAACTGTTTTACCGATTTTTTGCATTTGTAGAATAGACTGTAAAAAGAGGTCCATAAATTCAGATATTTGTTCTTGGGATCACATTGATAACAGGAATTTCGTGTAGGCATAGCCTGTTGCTAGGTTGCACTTTTAGTCAGTAATAAACAAAGGAAGATAATAAAGTAACTGCGTGACAGTGAGTGGTGTGTTCTGCTTTTTCGTGGTAGATATTCGTATATTTGAGAAATTTTTCAATATGAAACAAGAACGTCCAGAACTTTTTTAAGGTAGAATAAATAAATCCAAGGTTTGTTTTTAGCTGATTGGCAACATTGTAATGATAATTAGTATTTCACAAAGTTCTGGAATGATTAATATCAAGATGAAAAATAAGTTTTGTAAAGAGGAAATATTCTTGTAATAGCATATGCTATTTATAGTGCATCTCTTAAAATTTTTAAATCTTATTATTCTTGCATAAAGCTCTTTATGTGAAGGGTAGCTATCCGTTCTTCAGAGTATCTAGGTGTGAAATCTGGCTGGCAAGTGCAATGGTCTGATTGTGTTACTAGCAGAAATAGCTACCATTATCTCAGACATTTGTTTTTTGTTTCATTTTAGGAAAACAGTTTAGAGTTTTGTTTCTCAGCACAGTACGAACACGGCATACATGCAAACATAAGCAAACACCGATTAAAAGGAAAGAACAGTTACTGGAGGATTCAACAGAAGACTTGGATTATGGTTTTCTGTCTAATTACAAACTTCTCAATACTGCCATTACAAGAGCACAATCCTTGGTAGCTGTGGTGGGAGATCCTATTGCTTTATGTTCCATTGGAAGATGCAGGTACTTTATATATGTTCGTCAGTTAATCAGGGCTAAGGGTATGAGAAAATGTGTTTGTCTGTGACTGATGGATGTTCTTTTAGGTGCCAAATAAGACACAATATACTTAAACCCTTAAAATAACTGTATGGTGAAATTGAAATTCTTCACGTTTATATCCATAGAAATACCATAAAGATGGTAAAGCATTAGTTGTGTTCACAACTCTTGCAGAGGCTTGAGTCTGCAGGCGTGATTTCGGCTGCTCCGCAGCGTGCTGCTGAACTCAGCCCTCAGGCAGAGCGGGCAGTCGCAGCCCTGCATCGCCTGGGCAGTGCCGCTCTCTGCTCCCGGCAATTCCTGCCGTGCCGGCTACCAAGGCTCCTCTGGAGCGGGAAGCATGCAGTTGTGCAAGGGCCGCTCTGTTCCCTCAATAGTACGTCTTGCTGACAGGGAAGAGAAGGGACTTTTTTATATTTTAATTCAATGATAGTGAAGGAAACCCCTACAGATGTGGGAGACAGAACATTTTAAAATCTTCTATGAGTGGACGAGTCTGGCTTTTTTGTTGTTGTTTTTTGGGGTTTTTTGTTTTGTTCTGGTTTTACCTTCTTATCCAGAGTCACACTGTCACCAAAATACAGAGAAAAAGCATGAGATACCCACCACCTGGTCATTGTTAAACTGTCTTTTAATGTATTTATAGTTGTTCTAATTTTTACTTGACAGTAACAATTGAAGATGCTTAATTTTATTTTCTAGTGGGTTTTGGGGTTTTTTTGTTTTTTTTTTTTTTGTGTTTGGGGGGGTATACCTCTTACAATTTTATATATAAATAAAAGTAATATATAATTTGGAGTTAAAGATTGTGATGTAATGTATTTTGAAGTTGAATATTATGGCAGTTATATGAAGGTAGAAGATTTGAAAACCATGATTTATGTTTTTCTGTGTCTTCACAACACTAGGAAAAAACTTGTTAAGATTTGAGTGAATTTACTTTTTATAGACCTAAATGAAGAAATGTAAAAAATGCTGAGACATATAAACACTGATGTTAAGGATACTGAGTTCTTGTTCTTCAAAGGTTTCTTTTTCGATGGAAGAGCTGAAATGTTGAGGTGATCAGAGATAAACCCTGAGGCTTATTTCTCGAAGAGAGGAAACACTGCACTGACTACATTATTATAATGCAGCTAAAAATACATGTTAGTCAGTTGTTATATCTACATTGTATTCTACTTTCCTGAGCAGTATTATTCTACCGTGTTGAAAACGAATGTGGTTTTCAAAGATCAGAATTGAAAAACCCAGATGGAAACCCAACCTTTGTTTACTGCGTTTATGAAATGTAATCTGAATTTAACAACTTACCTGCTGGGGACAGGTCAAGAGTATCCATATATTAATACAATGATCTGCTCTGAACTGCTAATAATATCTTCTCCAAAGAGAATGGTTGTGGTTTTATTTCACTTTTCCCATTACCTGCTTGTTTTCTCAAACATGATCTGGTTTATGTAGCTAACTGATGAGAAGGAGCTCTGTGCCTCCCGCGCCCTCGATCCACAAATGAAGAGGAGTGTCTGTCACAGCCTGCTGGTGCAGTCTCTAGCTCATCAGCTTACGCTGCAGAGATACATGACTTAGCTGTAGAGGTTGCCATGCTGTGCTGACTGAGATTTCGCTTACTGCTTGTTCAGAAATTACTCTTAGTTGATAAATTTTGCTTCTCTTCCCTGCTGTGGGGTTCAGGATGTGCAGTGTTACCTAAGTCAGAGTTAGTTACTCCCTAGTTAGTCTAGCTAGCACCTAGAACCATTACTGGTTCTCTGACCATCTGTCTAAATACAGATTTTGTTAGAGAATGACCATATCTCTTATTGTCTCTAAATCCTAGTGTGGAAGATAACCTCTTGAATTTTCATGTGAACCTGAGTGATGAGGTTTTAAAGTAGATGCCCAGAGGGGACCCAGTTTTCAAATGTGGGGGCTCTGCAGTTTCTCCAAGTATGGCTCCTTCAAAATATTTGAAATAGGGTATGCAAAAACTTACTAAAAATAAAAGTGTAGGCCATCAGCCTGCTACATAAATTACAGTCTTGGCAGTTCGGGATTGAGTTTGCCTTTCAGACCAGCAGCTGTTTATATATGTATAGCTGTTCAAAATTATAAAACAAAAAGATAATTAAAAAACAAGGAGCACTGGAGCTTTATTAAGATGTATCTCAAATTTTCTCTTTAATACACCATTGTCTTGTTTCACTGAATAATTGAACATTCACTCTTTGAAAATAGTGCTGGAGGGGCTCAGGCATGCTGCTAGGAAGATGGTTCTTTTTTAGTACAACAGGAGTATAGAAGTCTGAAAGAAGTGACATTTCGTTAGGAAAAACAGACCTCAAAAAAGTTTAGAGAGTACTTGAATTTTATAAATATTCTAATACCTGTCAAAATGAGTCAAGACTCTGTAATGATAGTTGTAGAGAGCTTTGTGAAGTATGCCCAGGGTAATCATTACATTTCTGTGTGTTACAATCGGACGAGACAGGGCTGTTTTGGCAGACACTCCCTTTAAACTGCAGAGCACACTGTAAGACAGAGACAGCAGTATTTTATTCTCTGTTCTTACACCCCAGTACAAGTGTTCCATGTGTAGAGAGACTGCTCGGGGCATTTTAAGCAAAACTGGATGGGTCTCAGTGGATTTGTGGTACTTGGCAGTAGGTTTGGTGACTGAATTGATTAATCAGAGGGAGTTCCATCATTAAAGCACCCCAGTGAAGTGTTTCATTTTGGTTTTTAATCCTCACTTAAAACCTTGCAAGATATATTTGCCTTACAGCGAAATGCAGAAAAAGGGCCATCTTGCATCCTGAATTTTAAAAGAGCATTTCTTGCCTGTATAAAATCACAACAGAAGATGGGCTTTTAGGGAAAACTATTTTGAATTTTTAAATACATCAGTAACATTACAGTATTCTTGCAAGAAAGACATTTCTTCTTTTCCACTCAGCAAAATGTGACACTGTGGTTAAAATTAACGTGCAGCAATCTCTCATTTTACAGGTTTTGGGGAGACAACACTGAAATAATAGTGCTTGCTTATAGGCCAGACCTTATTACGGAAGGACGAACTAGAATGAGTTGTAGTCAAGCACACCTTTAAGATCATTGTCTTTTTAATCCTCTTTTTCAATAACTTTCATTACTCTTGTTTTTTTTTTTTTTTGAAAGAGAACAGCTCAATCAGGTGTGTTTTTTTTTTTTTTTTTAAAGTGACATCTTCAGTTCTTATTTAAATATCTTTTAAACTTAAATAACTTGACCCCCAAAAGTTTCTTTGAGGTTAAAAAAAAAAGTAAATGAAATTATCATAAGAGTAACATTTTTGTATAGATCCTGCTGTGGATCTAAAAAAATGTAAAGACTTTTTTTTATAAGCAATAGAAAGAAGACATGTCATGAGAAAGCAGAAGACAGGTAGGAATGTTCTTTTATTACAGGTTTAAATAACCCCTCCACCCTCCAAAAAGTTGGATACAGAATTTTCATAGGGAAAGTCATGTGTCGTCTGATGGTTGTCTTTCTGTCTTGAAATTTCTTTTATGTGTTATAGAAATATCTGACAACACAGTAGAATGTATGGTTTTATTTGTTTTCCACTAGAGGATCTCAAAAGCCCTATTGATACTCCTGACATGTTAATCTTCACGTGACTCTGAAGTGTTTTGCAAGAGTAGTTTTGAGCGTATATCTCAACTTTGGTATTTGTGACACTGGAATCAAATGATCTGCCTAAATTCATAAATCTTTTTGGCATCTTCTGGGATAATCCCTGTGACTCTTTGAGCTTTAATAAATTCCATAAATGACATGCTTTCCAGAATTTTAAGCATTGTGTTCACTGTGTTCAGTCTTCTAGGAAAAAAATCCAAATTAGACCTGTCCATGACATTACTATTAAATGTGATATACACCCAGTGCTGTGATCTGATATGCGTGGACAGACCAGTATGTCCATTTTAAATGACAGGAGAGCTTTGCATTATGCTGTGGGGTTCAGGTTGCAGGGTGGATGGCTTGATGTGTAAAATGAGCATACAGGAAAAATAAAAATGCCACACAGTTATGTTGAATCTGTTTTAATTTTAACAACAGCCATCGAGTCTTACTCCTTTTTATTGTTTCTAAAAACTGTTTCCGTAGGAAATTTTGGGAAAGGTTTATTGCCCTATGTCATGAGAATGAAAGTCTCCACGGTATCACATTTGAACAGATCAAAGCTCAGTTGGAAGCTTTGGAGTTAAAGAAAACTTATGTGTTGAACCCACTGGCTCCTGAGTTTATTCCTCGAGCTCTTCGGCATCAACATTCAGCGAATACCACCAAACAACAGCAGTCACCACCAAAGGTAAAGTGTTACTGATTGTGAATTTTGTCAGAAAGTGAAAGTGAATGTGGAAATGCCTTTTGAGAAATGATATAAAAGGTCTATGGAACAAGCTGTTATTTTAAAATGGCGTCAATGCAATCAGATATGAATGCGAATTTCAGAGGGATCCTCAGCATTTTCAAGGGAAAGCCCTAGGACTTGTATTATAATACTGTATTTAGCAATATGGCTTGGGGTTGTCCAAGCCTTGTTTCCACGCTAAAATGTGTACCTTGGGTCACTCTGGCATGTTCGTTGACTGGGTTACAATGACCCTGACGAGCTTCAGCCGTGGATCTTTGGCCTGGGTGTTGAGGTAAGCCAAATGAAACCCTCTGAACAGAGGCGATCGCTGTCGCGGGCAGCCTGTGCTCTGACTGTACGCTGAGAAACAACAGGTCAATATAAACGGTGGCAGGGAGTGTAAGGAAACAACGAAATAATAGCTAAAAGTGATTTGGTTTGATCGGAAAACCACATTTGAAATTCAAGGACTTATGTAAGATAATTGTTTGATTTAATTAAAAATATGTTGTAAAACAGTATATTGCCTAGATTAGCTCACTGATAATGTCCTTCAGAAGGCCAGATTTCATTAGCATCAAGAGGGCAGAGAGATGAAATTACCACTCAGCTGTAATTTTATCAGCTGTTTTTATAAAAGTGGATAAAAAAGTGATTAAAATACATACCTTCCTTAGGATGATAAAGAGTAACACTGAATTTTGGAGCTTTTTTTGGGGGTGATACATTAGTAATCAATTCTATTTTAATAGTTCTCTGTAGTTTATTTCAAAATCATTTGGATTATAATTTAATTAAATTGTGTTTAGAGATGCAACTAAAATGCAGGCTGTCAGCTTTGTGATGAATTCTGTTGTGCAAGAAGGAAGAAGTGTATGTATTTTCTGTACCTTTGGATTTTTGTTGCAGGCTGTATCATTTAAATGAAATTTTTACGACAGGCTTTTTAACTTTAACAGTACAAAAAGGAAAGCCTTCCCTCTGGCAGTCCTTCCCAAAAGAGCGTTTGTAAGTGAGAACATTTGGTTTCTTCATCAAGATGCATTACTTTCTGAAACAAACACCAGATTTCTAAAGCATCTAGTCATGTGTCAAAACACTAGGCTTACAGAAAACCGTAAATTAAAAAATTGTCTTAAAGTCATTGCTGCACTCCCATTTTTCATGAGTTGCTTCAGCCTTGAATGCATTTTCGTTAATAATAGAACATCACTATTCATATTTTTTGTTTTCTAAAATGAAAGAGAAGTACTTGAAAATGCAGGTATAGTACATTTAAAAAAAGGGGGGGTAGGGGAAGTGGGAGTCTTGCGAAAAGGCTGTTCTGTTTGTTTTTCTTCCAGTTTGTTAGTAAACTAAGCACTCGTGCTGTAGAAATTGGAAGAGACACTTTCAGACTGCCAGCGCTGTATTTTCAGTTTAAGATCTGAAGTGTTTTAACCACCTATATCATAATTATAATGAAATCTCTTTCCTCTGAATACAATCGAGAGCTAGCATGTGCAGTAACAGCAGTAAAGCGAGCAGGTGATACTCAAACACACACAGAAAATGGTTGTGATAACTGCTACGTTTCCCTTTGCTCAAATTTTAAAAGCAGATGGTTAGCTTTGCTTATTTTAGACTTCCCAAGTACAATATTTAACATTAAAAGATGAAAGATGAAAAACCAAGTGCTGCTGTATTTTGTAGCGGAAAAAATGAGAACAGCCTTTGATACGGTGTTTTGTGGTGAGTTTATGGACATCTGTGCGGTTCAGGGCTTGTTTCTCACATGCGGTGAAAAGGGATTTTGTAAAAACGGCACCTTCTTATTCAGCAGAATTGCTCTTGGATTTATGCAAGGACACTAAAAACCTCTTTGCTGTTTATTTTTTAAAGAAGAAAAAAAAGTTTCTGCCTTCGCCTGCCCTTGTGTGGCATGGCTTGGGATGGTGGCAGTGCGGAAGGAACGGCAGAGGTGGAGAGGCACAGCCTCTTTTCACGGTGATGATGTGGAAACGCAAAGTTTTCAGAACTAGGAGCTTCCTGCAGGGTAGTTAGCGTACAGCAAACTAGGCTCTGAATTTTACAGCTCTGCCTATCTCCCGCTCACTGCCTGTGCTCCAGCTTTTCGGCTGGATTCGGGCACTTAATCGGGATGCATTGTCGTCCTAGATATTTATACAGTCAGTGAGGACCACAGGTCTGATTAAGTCTCTGGAGAATACTCTCTTCTCCTGTCTATTGACTAAAGGGGCATCCTAGGAGCGATGAGGCTGTTAACTGCCTAAAGTCACCTGAATCTTGGTCTGAGTTTCCTCTAAGTGCCTTTATGTAATGTGGATTTTTATAGTCTGAAGGCGGAGCAAGTTTTTAGAGGAAACTGAGTGTATCTGCACTCCAGTGCTCTCAGTCGCCATCAGTGAAAGTGTAGGTTTAGGTGTTCTGTAGATGGGTAGGGAAATTAACCTAGGTCTGGAAATCTTTGAGAATCTTAACAGTTAAGTCATTAATATACTATCATAAAGTCATTAAGCCATTGAAACTATTAAAAGAAAAAGACAAAAGAAAGCCAGCACCTCCCTTCCCCAACTTACAAATGGCCCCAGTGGACTTACGTTTACCGATCTGGTACAGTTACGTGCTGAAGCTCCAGTTCAACAGGACAACTGTTCTTACGAATTTATGTAATTATTTGCTATTTCAGTTTTAAAAATACGGCCCCTATAAAATACAAATATGGTAGGTAGAACAGAGATTTGTTAGACTTCTGCACATAGAGCTTGATGCTAACTGACAGCATAACAGATACAGAACTGCCTTGTACTAACCATGAGTGATTAAGGCATGTAGCTCCTCTATATTCTTAGATTGAATCTTGCTCTCTTTAGTGAATAATCAGGTTTCTTTTGTTTAAGTACTACAATGAAAAGCAATTATTATTTTATTTTTCAATAATTCATTTTGAAAACGAGAGGAAAATTCAGAGACCAGTTCTTTAATCTGGTTTATGCATGAGTCAACATTGTCAAACAGCCTGTCTGTGTACCCTGACTAATTTGCTCAGACTGCTGGAAAACTGCCTAGACTTATCTCCTGGGCAAGAAAAGTTTTGCAGCATCAAAGGATTTTTAGATTTATTTTAAATTTCTGAATGTACTTAGGTCCAGATTAAGTAAGGTATTCCTTTCCTGCAAAAGACTTAAGAGCATACCGGCATTTGAATATGTGCTCACAGTTTATGAATATTAACTAATTTGTTGACGCTCTAAACTCATGAGCATGTAGGAGGAGTAGCTCAGTTCTGTTAACCTCCTCTTCTAACATACAATTCACCAAGGAAAAAACGTTTCCCCAGAGTACTCTGGTTCTTGACTCTACTATATTGTACTTCTGGGGGAGGTGTCACCATGGGGCCAAAGTCCAGAAGCAGATACGTGAGATGGGGTGGGGAGGCAATGTCTAGTGAGGCTGGGTGAGCAATGGAGTAAAACTGGTGGCAGTGACTTTGTCTCCAAGGTTCTTGAGTTGAAACTTGGAGAAGAAAATGGATCATCCTTCCACTGAGAGCTGTTGTGGAAGAGGAATGCTGAGGATTACGTTAGTACTGAGTGCTGCTCCTAAAAGAAGTGAGACGGCGGGAAATAAAATGGGGAGAAAGGAAACTCGAAGTAGCTTGCTGTAGCTCTCCCTGCATCTGAAAACAGGCCTTGGGAGAGAGTATTCCCAGAGGGACCGGTAATGACCCACTGGTTAATTGAATTAGTGGTATTTAATGTCCAACTTTGTGAATTCACAGTCAGGTGATGGAACTGGACAGTTGAATAAAATGTCAGGCTGACTTCTTTCAAACTCTATTTTATATGTAATTATAATGTTCACTTGAAATAAAAAGCTTTGGTTTACGTAAGAATGCAAAGCATTACTGTTATTGTTTTTCCCTTTAAAGGGCAAAGTCCATCATCATAACCAGAACGACCATTTCCCACCTGATGGAATTGGTAAGTACCTCTGCTGTTACTGAAGGAATTCCTCCGAGCTCACACCAGTTTGGCTTCAGTGAAGTTGATACTCAATTTATGTCAAGTTACTATCTGGTCTGTTCTCTATTTGAAAGCCATTTACTTCTTGTGTGCGTTTGGGAAACAGGTTATAGACTGTTAAGTGGACATTAGGTATTTCCGAGGCTATTCCTTTATAGGTGTTATGCATGCTGACTTTAGAGCCTTAACACAGCGTTGTTGTTGGCCTCTTAGAAATGGCTGTGTTTGAAATTCATAATGTAAAATACTATACCAGTGTATTCGCACTATAGGAGTTAGGACGTTACATTGCTGTCGTGGTTTGGGTGAGTTCTGTTTTACCTCAAACCAGTACAATTGCATGCACTGTTTTATGATGTACTTTGGACTTATGTTGTGCTGTCACATATCCAGATATTACTGATCATACTTTTGCAAGGTAGCATGCAACAGGGTAATAATTTTGTTATTAATTTGAAAAAGCACTAACTTAAAGCTTGTCTTCCTTGCTAAAGAGAGGAGCATGATTCTAGTTTTTGGTGCAGTGTTTAACAGCTACTCTGACTGTCAGCGTGTTTAATTGGTTTGGGACATTCTTTCATTAATGCAGTTACCAGCTACCTGTTTCTCTAGATCTCAACTCATGTTTTCTGCCTCTTCAGATTTTTGAAATGGGATACAGAATTTGATTAATGCTTTCTCTTGGTATATCAGACCTATGCTGTTAGAGAGTTGCACACATGCTTTATACAGATAGATACTATTAAGATGAAAAAAGAAATAGTCTTCATATTCTTTTTGTGTATGTAACTTTTTATTTGTCTGTATATATTTGCGGCGAGCTGATACTGCTATCTGCCTTGCATTCCACAGTGTTGCCACATATATTTTTTTTTTTTTTTTTTTTACTTTCTTTTCAGTTCAGCCCAATCCTTCTGTTCTAATTGGAAATCCTATCCGCGCATATACTCCTCCCCCTCCTCCTCTGGGACCTCACCCCAATCTGGGGAAATCTCCAAGTCCTGTTCAAAGGATAGATCCGCACACTGGGACAAGTATTCTATATGTACCTGCTGTCTATGGAGGAAATATGGTCATGTCTGTGCCTTTGCCTGTAAGAAATCATTTTCTGTTTACCTCCCACCCCCCCTCAATTATTGTGTGTACAAAAATGAATTCCAAAATCGGTTAGTGAATATTCTGTGAGCTTTTTCAGCACTTCAAATACGTTGGCTTAGCTGGCTCTAGGAGTGGATGTGCAGAGGACCACCGGAAAATGAGGACTTAAAAACATTGCTCCCACAAATAACTCCAGGCAGCCTAAAAGCAATTTCATGTTCATGTAATTTGGTGTATTTTCTCAGCTCTAGGTTTAAGCACACCAGTGGGATCTGTCTCATCTGACGTGAGATACCTGCATCTGAATTAATTGCCTCGTCCAGTTCTTAATCATTGGAGAGACATAGGTGATTCAGACAGAGCTTGTTTCTCGTTACTGGCTTCATACAGTTTAAATTACCAGCTTTGGATGTCTGCAGCGCAAGGTGTCTGAAGTGAAGAGATAAGAAAAATAAGCATAATGGGATGTTTTCCCCTTCCAGAACCTCGTAGCAAACCAGTTTCATCTCCAGTCCTTTTCCTTAATGACATTTGAGAACACAATGAAGATCCCTAATCAGGTGTTTTAGGCAACATTTATGTATGGAATTTTGCATTACAAATAAAACTATCTCACCAAAACTTACACGAATTAAAGAAGCGGTCTGCTTTATTTTTAACCTCCACAGTCTCTTATTCCGGGACGACAATAGGGAGGAAAGAACAAAGGCTGCAGAAGGGATGTTGCGGAGTAGCACGTATGTGTTGTACACAGCTCCCGAACACATGAAGGACATAGAACCCACACATGCAGATGTGGATTACTCCATGCATAATGATAAACATTGGCATACAGTTCATTTGTTTTTTTAATAATTATGTAAGTCCTCTGTTATAGTTTAGGTTATGGATGCTCTGTAGAGGACTTGCTGTAGAAACTTGTTTCAGTTGTATGCGTTAGATCAGCTGGCAGCTATAGGTTGGTTTTCTTTTCTAAGTCAAGGAATTTTCCTTTTTCCTAGCTTACTAGAAATTTGCATTTGATGGATAAATTTAAATGCAATGAGAAGGCCAGCAGCTGTGTCTTTGTCATGCTTGCTCACATTATATTAATATCAAACAAAGATAATTTTTTAAAAAGTTCTGTCTTATTGTTCCAAGGTTAATATATTTTTATGTGTTTCCAATCAAAAGAAATATATTAAAAATAAGTATTTTGAGCTCACCTTCCCTGAAGATGGATTTTTTCAATAATTAAGTGGGAAGACTGAGGTACTAATGATACAGCTGCTTTTGAAAAGTAGCTTGTTGGAGATGATTTGAGATTGTACAGATGCAATAGTAGCCTAAAGCTAAAGTTCGAAGTGCACGTTTCAAGGGCAAATACTAACTTAAAAAAAGAATTGCATGAAAGTTGTTACACTTAAAACGAGTAGGGACTGAAGGAAAATGTGTTTATGTTCATGTAAGATAAAATGATCTCTTTGCTTTGTTTAAGGCAGTTCCCATATCCAAGGTAAAAACATGAGGAGGTTGTCTGCTGTCGCCAGTAAAGGATGCTTTGTCAGCCTGAGCGTTGATGATTACTTTCCCTGCACTCTCCTCTTATTCATATGTTTTCCTCCTTTTAATAAATTCCCCACAGGGTGAGATTGAACTAATTTGATCCAGAGCTGTATTCCTTTGTATTCCCTTTAGGAATAAAATTTAAAATGTAAAAAATCCTGACTTTTTTACATGCTTTCAGGAGGTGGATTTTACTTCAAATATTTAGGAAGATGATCTGCAATACATGTGTGATGTAGCGTAGACACTTTGGCATGGCCCTGGCATTCTTAACGTACGGATAGTCTCTTGATTCTGCCAGTAGTCCTGTTAACTTCACTAAGTGTTTTGTGGGTGCAGAGGTATGGTATGCCCGCTCATTCTGTGTTAGGAGATTACAACACTAGATAAAAGGACCATAAGGAATTCCTCAGGTTAGAGGCTTCTCTCTGTTTCCCCTCTGAGACATAGCCTAATGTCTCTTTTAACCACAAGGAGAAAGAGCTTTTTGTTTTCTTGAGCTTCACCCACTTCTATGTAGTTAGAGAAGAGAGAATATAAGATTTACTAAAATACAATTTGTCCATCAGTCTTTTCTCTTGGAATTTTTAAACCACCGAAAGAAGAATGAGTTTTGATACGTGTTTGTTTTTTCCCAGGGTAGTCCTTCAGCATCTCTGCTGTCTGCCCCTTGCTGCGCGGCCTGTCCATATTGCTCTCCCTTTCCACCACCACCTGTAGTTGTGTGTTAGTGTGTCAGGTCATCTGATGCATGGAAAACTGCTCGTTACTGATCTAGTATCAGTGTGCTTGTTACTTTCCTTCCTTTAATGCATCTTAACAGATTGCTTTTTTGTTTTGTTTTGTTTTTAATTCTGTAGGTACCATGGACGGGGTATCAGGGTAGGTTTGCAGTTGACCCTCGAATCATTACTCATCAAGCAGCTATGGCATATAATATGAACCTGTTACAGGCACATGGGCGTGGGTCTCCTATACCTTATGGCCTGGGTCATCACTCACCCGTTAGCCTAGGACAACAGCAGCAGCTTCAGCATCAAGACAAGGAGCAACATGAACAAAGCCGGAATGGTTAGTTGTTGAAATTGCCTTGCAAACTGGTTTTGTTTTGAGGGAGTTTGTACTTTAGATAGGGTATTGTGGAAAGGATTTTTTTTCTTTCTTCCTCTCTTTTAAGTGACATCGAGGGATATACAGAGTTGGGGAAATAACCTGTGCTTTGCCATTACAAACAGAAAAACTAAGATATTGTGGGATTCAGAGGAGGAAGTAAACAAAGTTGGGATGTGTGTGTGTTGAGGGTATAATTGGTCTGTCTCTGTTCTGCAGTCCGGTGGTAACTATTGCTGATGTCATTTGCAGTTATGTTGGAAGAACTACTTAGTGATGATTAATGAACAAAGCGCAGAGATTAAAGAAAAGTGTTATTTGGGTAAATTATATTAACTGTCTATGATGCTGTAAATGCTCTACTAATAAGTCTAAATTTTCCTGGATCTGGGGGAAAAAACCCACAACAAAATAATAATTCTTCCATTGAAACTAATTAATTTCTTAAATGTTTTTAGGTAAAAGTGAAAACGCTGCTGGACCTGAAATCAGTAAAATTCGAACACCTGAGAAGAAACCTCTGGAATCCAAGCAGGTAGGTTTGTCTTGTTTGGGTTTGTGGGTGTGCTTTGTTTTGTTTTTTAATATTCTCTCTCTTAATGAATTTATTAATTACTGACCTGTTTTTTGTTTGGGTTTTTTTTTAATGTGAATTTCCAAATTTCTTCATTCTCTTTTTCTAGGTTGACTTAGAAGCAAATTCTCAGAATAGAAGCCCAGAGTCACGTTCCAGTGTTGGTTATCCTAATGCTAAATTTCATCGCAAAGATAATCTTAACCCCAGGCAGCTGAATCTACATCTCACCCCACCCCACTCACAGTATGCAGTTCCCAACCGCCACTTCCAGCACCTGTCACAGATACCAAGGCAGCCATATCCTCTGCAGCAGCAGCAAAACCTTTTAGGTCAACAACAAAATCATTTGCCTGAACAACAAAACCAAATGCCACCCCAGCAAAGCCAGGTAGTTCAGCAGCATAACCATTTGGGTCAGCAGCCTCCACAACCTTCGCAGCTTTCCCCCGCTTACCAGGCAGGCCCCAGCCAATCTTTTTTTAATAATCCGATTCCCCACCGACCACATTCTCCTGCTGTAGATGCTGTGATTTCAGAACAACACCCCCCACCTATGTTACAAGAAGTCAATAATCCTTTGAGGCCTATTGCACAGCACAACCCTGTTCTGCCAACCCACTTGAACAACTTCATTGAAGAGAATCCATCAGGAATGCCCTTAGGGGACACTTTAGGTAGGTGACTTTTCTTTATTTAAATTCAGAGTGTGCAATTATAACTACATTGAAGTGAAAATGAAGGGAGGTATTTACCTTTTCAGGCGTATTGCTCTGAATTGGGTCATTGCTGGGTTAGTTTCCATAAGTAATGTCATTGAGCATAATTTGCTGCCTGAGGCACGTTTGAATATTCAGCACTTTATTAGAAGATTCATGTTTATATGATTTTCCATATGATTTAAATAACCAGGTTATACACTGCAATGCAGTTAGTGTCTAATAGGCCCTGGAATATACTGTATAAAAAGTATTCTTTTTTTTTCTGACATAAAGATCTCTAAAAAGGGGCATTAGATAAATTTTTTTTTTAAAACTATTTTTGTAGATCGTATGCATGGAAATGTAGCTTTGGAAACAATAAGGCAGCAACAACAAGCCAGGTTACAGCAATGGAATGAACATAATGCCTATCTCAGTCAAGGCACTATTCCATATCAACACCATCACCATCCTCATCTACCACATCTTCCTCAGCAACCAATTGGATTGCATCAACAGCAGCAAGTTAGGGCAAACTGGAAACTTGCCAGTAATACAGAAGATGAAACAGAGGCAACATATTCAAGGTATTTGTTTACTGAGTCATCAGAGCTTGTATAAAATTGAGTAGTGGACACCTGTCTGTAACACTGTGAGCAAGTGCAAGACACTTAAAGGTATTGCTTTTTGCTGCTGTTATTATGAAGGTTAAAATAGTTGGCAGGCTGACTTACAACTATGCTTTTATTGTGTGTTATGCTTTATTCTGTTAGTATATTGGGTAGTAAAGCTGTAGTGGAAAAAATACTTTTATGGAGCTTTTCAGTGCTGTATTTATGGAATAAGGAATAGATAGTAACAACCTTGGGTTTATAAAAGAGGTGTCTGAGTGTAGTTAAGGCCTATTTAAGTTGTAAATTCTTCAAATTGAATCAGCAGTCTCAGATTTCTGTGCTTGAAAAGAAACAAACCAACCCCTCCCCAAACACTGCTGCCCTATAAAACCTAAACTTTTCTTCCTTTTCAAAAAGCCTTTGCTTTTAAAAGCAGATTTAAAACAATGCTTATATTTAAGATGGAGCATTAGGGGGCAAGAAAGGAAGCTGTTGAATATAATCAGAAAAATGGTCCCAGCAGTCATCGGCTTTAATCATGTATATTGTAAAGGCTGGATTTTTAAATTGCCTCTGTTTACTGTCATCTCCCACTATGCTTTATTTTCCATCTGGTTTGCTATAGCCATGGTAAAGCATCTAAATGCTCTCTTATCTGACTCTGTGAAGTGCTGACTTGAATATTCTTGACCTTTTGAAGAAGTCTGGAAGTATATTGTGCAAGTGAGGGGAATCCCTGATTGTTCTGGGTTTTGCCTTTTAAGGGGTTAAAATTTTCTTTAACTATGCAAAGTTTTTTACTTTGTATAATATAGCAGGAAATCCTTACCTTAGTTGTCTCTTAAGAGATAACAAAAAATTGATTCTTCTGACTGAAAAGAAAATCTCAAGAGTTATTAAAACTTTGAGATGATTCGGGTAGGTATTTCATCCAGTTAATCCTCTTGCGCCTAATTTCTGATTGCTCACAGTCATATCCTTTGAAGTTAGGGTCAGTAAGCGCAAAGATGAGTATATTTAAATTCAGTGTTTTGTGCTTTGAGTTTTCTCCACCTCAAAAAGAGTGGGATTTCAGCAAAACATTTTTTTTCTTTTTCTTGATACATTTATTCTGTCAATACAGATTCCAGGATTTGCTCAGAGAGCTGTCACACCGTGATCAAAGTGAAAGTCGGGACTTAGCCGAAATGCCACCCCCTCAGTCAAGACTGTTGCAATACAGACAAGTTCAGCCCAGAAGCCCACCAGCACTCCCTTCTCCTTCCTGCAACTCTAACCACAGTGGTCACTTTCCTAACTTCACTGAAAACAACAGAGACGTTGAAATACCCAGTAACCCAGCATTTCAGCAGCATTTACCCCAAATCTACAATCCCCCTTTCTCAATGCCATCTGAACATATAACCCCATCTCCCTTGAAATACCTGCAACCTGATGGATCATGGACTTATGCTAACCTACAGCAGAATCACCTTATGGGGCAGGGCTTTCATTATGGTATACCTCCATTGCCCCATAGGTCGCAACAAAACCCTTTTATACAAATACAGAATCATCAGCATGCAGTCGGTCAGGAGCCATTTCATCCACTCGCATCTCGAGCAGTATCTGCTTCTTCGCTCCACAGCTTAGAAGAGGTAGGCATTTTTGTCTGCATGTGCAATTGTCGTGTCATTTTAATACCAAATTATATTTTAAAGTGGTCATGAATGCAAAATGGCTCACACCGGGAATTTCTGTGCGGTAAAAATTTTCTCTACGTCTTCTCTGTTCGCCCTGTGCGTATTCGTGGTTCTCATCACTGCAGGTATCACATTTTCTCTACTAAACGGGAGGTCTTGGCTTCTTGAACGTTACTCAGAGTTTTCTTGCAATCATTGCTCTATTATCTACATGTCATTTACCTGGAGTGCAAATTAACCTCGGCCCAGGTGAAAACTCATGAAACTACTCTCTGGAAAGTCAGCTTGACTCAGCCAGCCAGCTGGCTCAGTATTAAACCGTGAATATGGTGGCATTACTTTCCATACAAACTTGAGACCAGAGCAGTACAGTTGTTTCAACATGGTACAAAACCTGATTTGATAAATCCCACCTGGCCTGAGCTAATTCTGTGCAAAGCCATCCTGTCTATTTTGGGGGTTCAGAGTGTTGGAAATCAGTGCAGAGATACCCAGCTGTGCTGCGTGGATGTGGGTCCAGCACAAACCCTGCCACACCACAGCTGGCTCTATCCCTCTCGAGCTTTTTTTGTTCTGGACTCTAAGGGGTTGTGTTACGGGGTGCAGACTATGCGAGCACCCACAGCTGGGACAGGTCACATCTGAACAGGAGTTTGTAATCCCTGTTGGAATCCGGAGTGCTATGGAGTGTATGATATGTAGACGTGGAGTATGCTGGAGCCAGGTTGTATTCCAGGAATGTTAGAATTAATATTCTCAGATAATCTTGCACTGACTGCGTGTAATCCAATATTTGTACATGAAGTTAAGTGCCTTGTTCTGGGATGCATTTTTGTCAGGGTTTTTACAGAAGCCGTGGGGTATCCCTGCTCATCACTATACCACATAATACATATTTAATTGTCTTTCGACTTCTGAAAATAGAAAATATTTAGTTTATGTGCCCAAGCAAAATAACTAAAATTGTATTCCAGTGTATTGTACAGATTTCTGTCTTATACAGATCCAGAGAGGTTAATGGAGTCCTCAGGCCCAGCTAGAGCTGTAGTAAAGTTTTATAGACATTTAGAAATTCTATGTCTCGGTCCATTAGGACATACCACCTTGTATAAAATCTAATACTTTGTGACAACGGTTAATGCCGTCAGTACAGCGGGATGTAGGAACAATGGCTTTTCAGCACTAATAAACTAATAAATAATCCTATAGAGTTTGTGACAGCTCCTGCTATCTGAAGACAAATAGAGTGGGCCTTTATGTAATTAGTGCAAATTCGGTTTAGTTCTTATTTCTTCTTCCTTTCAAAATATGTGACAGAAATGCCAAATGCAGTAAAAATGTTACAAGACAGAGACTTGCTTGTAAAGTTTCCAAGACTGCTAGTTCAGCTGGTAGGTAGGACTGAATACACAAAGAAATCAAAATTCAGTTTTAGGTGTATTTTTAACATATAAGGTATAAGGCAGGTATGAGGGGGCTGTCATGACTTTTGGTATCCTTACTAAACTGCTTTCTCAATCACTATTTATAAAACTGTTCAATGACTTGATACTTGAAAGCTTTTGCATGTATTTAGTCAAACCAGAGTCGAATTGCATATCAAAGGGAATACTTAAGTTACTCTGCCTGGTCCTGTACTTGCAAGTGTCCGGAACTTTGATACCTTCCTGATCGCTTACCAAAGTTGCCTGTTAAACTCAAAAAAAAGTATAGTTTTTGGGTGTGATTCAGGCAGTAACTTCTGACTTTTGGGGTTGTTTTTTGTTGTGGAAGAACATGCCCAAGAGAGTAGGGTGACAGACTATCTAAGTGCCTTTCCCTTGATCTATCATAATAGTGTGGCGGCTATAATGAGGTATTACAGTTTTCATTCATGCACTTTTTTTTTTCCTGGCTATTTTTTGTGGATGATATAATAACAATATTGGGGCATTGCAAGCAAGTTCATTGACTTGCTTTGAATCTTGAGAAAGTTTAGGGAGGCCTTAAATCTGAACTCTTGAAGCCAACAGGTTCATTAATGGAGCTCCTGCCGTTTTCATCTATGTGATCTATAGGGTTTATGGAAGCAAGTAATTTGTGTGGTTTCAGATAAAGTTCTCTGCGTTATTTCTCCTGAGGGCACACACTTCTCATACGTACACAAAATCCAGTATACAAATGTATCATGCTTCCCCAAATCCTGGTATACAAGTCACTCATTTGTCTTTTGGAAACTGAAAGCCTATTTTGGTTTTTTTTTTTCCCCCTTCTCTGCATTGTAATGGCACATTTTCACTTGCTCTTGTATGTTTCTGTGCTTCCTTTGCTTCAGTTGTAAATGCTGGGTATCTTCCTCCTTACCATTTGATATGTCTCCCACTTAGGAGTGTGAGATGTAAAGGTTGATAAAAATTAAGGAATCTCACTTGACGCTCTTTGCACTTCCTTTAGAGTTCTGTGCCTGTTTTGTGTGATTAAAATACATTATCAGTGACTGCAATATACACCATATAACTTGAAATATATTAAATTTATTTTCTAAATGCAAGGGACAATTTTTTCCTTTTTTCTTTCGTAAGGCACTGCAGGGAAAAAAATTGGATGGAAAAATGGTGTTTGATACATGCAGTTGAATAAAAGGAGCAAAAGGCATTTTTTTGTTTTGTGTTTGTGTTCACAGTATGAACCAAGAGGACCAGGCAGGCCATTGTACCAAAGAAGAATTTCCTCTAGTTCAGTCCAGGCTTGTTCTGAAGAATTAAGCACTCCTCAAGACAGTCTTGGTCAGTGTAAAGAGCTTCAAGACCACGGTAACCAGTCATCTTTCAACTATTCATCACCTGAGTTGTGGGTAAACTCCTCCTCATCTGCCCCATACCCAAACATTCCATGCAACGGAGCCAACAGAGCAGTTCCACCCCGGGAGTTGTTAGGTGGGTACAGACTTGATCTTTGCTTCTCTGCTTCTCTCTCTGCTCCTTTAAGTAGACTATTTGGGCTGGAGTGAGCAAGTCTAAATGAAAGGGTTGATTGTTTTGGGAGTTTGGGGATTTTTCGGGGGGTTTTTGGGTTTAGTTGGTTTTGGATTTTTTTTTTTCCCCAAAAATGTTTTCTGCCATCTCTTCAAATCCTGAAACTAATTTAAAGATTTTTGAAGTATTCATTGTTTTAGGAGTTAAAGGTTTGCTTAAAGTAATCCTATTTTCATTTGCTGTCTTTTTAACATTCCGGTACATTGCTGATGTCTAAGGGAGAAACTGTTGAGTATTCTTCATCTGCGAAAAGCAATACCGCTTTTTAGTCTGCTCACAAAAGTTCTAGTAAACCCACATATACTCTTACAGTAGGTTCAGGTGCAACTGAGTTTTTGCAAAAAGGTAACTGGTGGGTTTTATTTGCAAGATAGATTAGTTGTTTCTAGAATCAGTGATATTTCTTGTTGATATTACAGTTGGGGGAGAAACAACGTAAACCGAATTAGTAATATCAGTGTCTTTCCTTGTAAATTCTGGTACTTCGTCAAAATAACGATGAAGTTTAAACTCTCACCGTGGAAGAATCACACTGGAACCTGGCTTCGCTGGTGGTAGTAGCAGTGCTGATTGGTTTAGCAGAGAGAAACTAAATTAACTTTTCAGTGATTAAAAAAAAAAAGCTGCGAGTAGAGAGTTGGAGCAGCGGAGCTATTCTTCTGTTCTCCATATATTTAATGTTTGTGAAAAACAAAATTACCAGGATAGTACAGTTTCTTTGCTGTGATTTTGCTTTAAGGTCTTCAATGATAATTAAAAAAAGATAATTAATAAAATATGAACACTCTTTAAATGTGAGTATTAAAAGCACTTAATAATGTGAAAAATTATTTATAAGCTGGTTTTATTGCCCTTAAAAGATCTAATTGCTTTTGGTCAAATTTTATAAACCTAAAGCATCTTGTGATTTCATAGTATAGTAATTATGAAGTAGAAACATGCAGTGTAGACCGAATGAAAAAAAAAAAAGCAGTTTAATCAGTGACAGCATTCAGTTAAGTTCGTAATGCGCATTTTCATTTCCAAAGCGTGAAAATGTTGTTTTACAAAACCACGTTTATGGCAGCATCTTTTATGTGAAGTTCAAAGCTTCAAGTTCAGGGCACCTCCTTCCATCTATTTATATTTTTACTGAAAATCAAGGAGCCGAATGCATGACAGCACGTGTCATCAAGAGCGGCATCCATCTCTGAAGTTGCTCTCTGGACTCTGTGGTTATCTAGTAGGAGCCCAGGAACCCTGGCAAGAGTACGTTGGGGTCAGCTGATACCACATTCCCTTGCTTTAATGTGAAGGTTGAGAACATCTTTGCGAGTAAAATCCTCAGAGGAAATAAGTGTATGTGAAAAGTACCATAGCTACACATTTGCTGTCAAATAATAAATCCTAAACAAAAGGGGCAAGTTTTGACTGGTAACTGTATTTGCTATGAAAATATTTTTTATTGTAGTTAAGCATGGTTTCTGTTTTGTAAATACACGTATATGCAACGTTGCCCTGTATCTAATAGTTCATGCAAACAAGTCTCCGGTTTTACGGCTGCTGTGCTTTTCTGCATTTACAGCTCACTGGCTATGATGATCGTATTTAAAACCCAAATGTGTTTTATAGTGCTAAGGGTTAATGACCAGTAACTTCAGTGTTTCTGGTTACTATTGATTTTTTTTTATCCATAAAATAAAACCCCATGAGAATGAGATGCTACGAACTAGTCCTGTGTATTTGTTGCCTGAGAGTGAGCAATCATGGCACCAGACCGTTCACGGGCTTATATTTCCTGCGCATCAGAAATGGCTGCGGCACAAGTGTTCGGTTAAATCAGCGTGGATTTATGGAGGGCAAGGAGAGCTGCTGCCAGTTGCTTGGTGTTGTTATATGCAGGCACTTTCCAAAATTGCAATTTGAGAGCTTGATTTGTATTGCTTTTTCTGTTGATAGAAAGGAAATGATTTAAGTTCTTATTCAAGATGTTTATTTCATATTTTTTCTTCTGTTAGACACCTCTGCTGCACTTAGCTTTCACCTCTGGCCCTGCTTGTCATTACGTGCCTTCTCTTGAGTGCTCTGGTTATTTCTGGGAGGTTTTTCTGCTTGTGTTCTGGGTTGGTTTTTTTTTGAATCGTAGCAACCCTAGCGAAACTGTTTTGCTTATGTTCTTTCCATGTTCGTTTTTCAATGGGTTGGATTTTTTTTTGAGTACTTTCATCAGACACAAGCCTGTGTGTGACCCTTCCAGTGGGAAACTTAACTGTATACTTGATGTTTCTCTACTTTTGTACTCATTTGATGGTACATTTTTGTATGTGCACTTTATGCATTTAAAGATTTAAATAATTACTGAATATATCTGTTGCCTAACTCCTAGGCTCTTTTAGATAGAATGTATACCTGCATTTGAGTGTAGAGTTTCTGTAGCTGTGTAAGACAGCAGAATTCTCCAGACAAAAGTAAGATACCTCATTAGGATTCAGGAAACTCACTTGAAAGCGGTTTTATACCTATGGTTTAAAGCACCATTTTTTTCTGATAGTTACCGGAGTTGTTAAATGTGGAGCAAGAACATATCAATTAGCAGGAATGCATTCAGACTAAAATACCAATAATTAGTTGGTTGGCATTCAAGAGTCTGAATTGCTGGTTGAGAATGAATTATATACGGTGCTGTAAATTTTAATTTTAGCCTATTAAGCTATAAAGCAAGAAGAATGAAATACCCTTTGTGCTCTCTCAGTGGATAAAGTGTTTAGAGGCTATCCTGTTCCGCAGCAGCTTACCTCCAGTGCATCGGCTAAATCCGCCTGGGCAGAATCGCGGGTTCAGAGTTACGAACTCTGTAGCTACACGCACATGGAAGAGATGTTTAATAATGTCAGTCTTCTCGGCACTGCAGACAAGGATAATACAAGATCCAATAGTTGGAAACGAAGCTGGATAGAATAATAAGAAGAATAAGAAATTTTCTAGGAGGCAGAGTGACTAAACACAGAGAACTGGTGGGGGGGGAGGTTACTGGGAGAGGTAGCTTCCGTACCCCTCTGTTCTTGCTTTGAGGTTACTTTAATAGATTTCCTTAATCAGCGCTGTTCATTTAGACAAACTCTGGTTACTCCTTTCACAGCTCCACCGAAGACGGTCAAGCCCCCAGAGGAACACCTGAAGGCCGAAAACATACAGCTCTCCAATTCCTTCAACTACAGCGTGCTGCAACACCTCGGCCAGTTCCCCCCGCTCATGCCCAACAAGCAGATTGTGGAGTCGAACAGCAGCAGCCAGCAGAATGCCGGCGGGAGCAAGCCTGTCATGTCCTACGCAAGTGCTCTGCGGGCTCCGCCAAAGCCCAAACCTCCTCCTGAGCAGACAAAAAAGAATAGTGACCCTTTGTCTTTGTTTCAGGAACTTAGCCTAGGTAGTTCATCAGGTAGCAATGGCTTTTACTCCTATTTTAAATAATCAGATTATTTTTTTTAGAGAGAATTTAATTTTTATTTGTGTCCGTAGATCTAAGATAGTTGGGGCTTCACCTGTAGTTGCAAATATTCCCTTTGTTTATACTAGTAAATATATCCTCACTTAATTGCTTTGCTGCTAGACTTGCAACTAATTTTTTAATTATATTCCATTATTTTGCATTTTTTGATGTGGGTCGGTTTTTTGGAAGCTTTTCTGTAGGAAAACACACACACATTATTTTTTAATTTGTGTAATGTTAATGATATGTTGCATTAAACTAGCAGCTGAGAGGTTACCTGTACAACTTTAAAAAAGGAAAAAAAAAAAAGAAAAAAGAAAAAAAGGAAAAAAAAAAGTTTGTCTAAATTGTATTTAAAGAGATTGTAAGTAGCATTTACATTTATTCAATAACATTAGCATACTATGCTGGGTTTCTGTACCAGAAATGGCCAGTTAATGTAAAAATGTATGTTATTTCTGCTTAAATTCATTTAATTTTTTTTTTTTTTTTAAATAAAGGTGCAGCATCTTCTAAATACTTTCAGTTTTATCAGCTTTTTTGTGAAGGGATGCTGCATTCTCAGACTTTTATAGGTTTAGATTCTGTATGATGTGGTATTGTATTTTCCATCCACTGTAGGGTAAAGTAAAGGCATTCTTTGCAGACGCCTATGCCATTGTTTGGAAACATTCAGATAAAAAGTATTGGTATACTTTAAAAAAAATAATAAAAAAAAAACCAAAAAAAACCACAAAACCCCAAAAAAACCAAACAAAAACAAAACAACAAAAAAAAAACAAACAAAAAACTCTACATTTTATTTTTGGACAAGCTAGTAATATAAGCTTGTTTGAAAAGTTAATTTGATAGGTTTTTTAAATGAATCATGAAGCTGAAAATGAATTTTTAGGTATGTTGGTGCTTAGTAGATTTAATAACTATTTTAAAAAAAATGCGTGAATTTAGTAAAATACTTTTTTGTTTGTTTGTTTAATTTTTTTTTTCCACTATGCATGTGTAAATGTTTGTAATCTGGCTTTTTCCTCCCCCCTTCTCCAGTGGTATAAAGAATTGTGCCGCTTTAATTTTTTTTTTTTTTTCTGGTAAAACTTTTGGTACATTATTTGATGTTTACATTAAAATGTGACATTATACAAGGAAATTCAGATATTTTGCTAACTGTTTTGTTTGAGGAACATCATTAAAGAAGAGATTTAATGTTTGTCAAAACTGTATCCAAATTAATCTAAATCTTTTGGGGATAAGAATGGTTACCAGGTTATTTATCTACATGAGTTCTGCTAAGTTCTCCCCAAACCTGGCCCTTTAGGGATACAAACTGAAAAAAAATAATAAAATAATTATGGGATATTTAAAAATTAAAGAAAAAAAAGTGTGAATGAAAACTCAGAAGAGAAACTTTGTCCATAAAGATTTCTGGTCTTGCGCACTGTTCATACTTCTGCAGCTGGGGAGATGGAGAGGGGTGTTTGTATAGTTTCTCCAGATAAAGTAGTCCTCCTTTTACACTTGAAGAAATAACTTTAAATCTGGGAAATATTTTACAGGGACTGAGCTGGGTGGATTTGCGGTATTCCTCCATTCGCTACATCTTAGAATTAAAATTTTAGAGCTGTGTGGGGGTGATTTCAGATTTTTACAGCTGTCCGTGGGACACCTTACTAATGAGCAGTGGCTGCTGCTGTATTCAATCAGATTTTTGCTCTGGTTACAATCAGGTGTTTTGTTTTGTTTTGTTTTTTTTTGCATTGGTCTTCATGTTTTAAGGCAAAAGTCTTTATATAATGGCGTTGATTTAAACTCAGTACACTGCAGAGGTTTGCATATACATTTTTATTACAAATCTTTGCTGGTTCATGATTCAGAAACTTATCTGAAAAACTTTTTCCTTCTTTTTGCTGTAAAGAAAAGCACGCATAACTCGTTAATTTATTTCCTAATGTCTATACCAAACAAAAGATGCTGGGAGAGGGGAAAGCCCCTGCCAAGTTATGCTTAGCACTCCAGCATATGGCATCAAATCAAGAGGACTCAAAAATGAGCAGAGGCCAAAATTCTGCAGCCTTGAATCAAGCAAAACTACAGTTAAATGGGTTTTTGCTGAGCTGACGGTTGCAGAAATAGGTCCATGGGAAATTCGCTTGGAAGGGCCGGGCGTGTGCTCGGCGTAAGTTCGCCTCGGTCTTTTTATTTCGGCAGCGCCTGGCGCTGCGCTGAGAGGAGGAGAATCTGTGTGCCCGAACATTGTAGTCTCCGAGTTCTTGATGAGGTGTGCGAGGCTATGGCAGAGGAGAGGTAGGGTTCAAATGCACTTCACTTCGCCGAGTCGGCATTGTAATTTCAGGGGTTTCAAAATCACTCATTTATATGGAGCAGTCTTTTGATTCTGTTCACCATATTTGAATATTAAACTAATAAACATCACTTGTTAATTTACTGCTATCTGTCAATTAGTTAAGGGGGAGATGGTCGCATCTCGCCACGTTTTGTTTTGTTTTACACCGGAATTTTATTTGCACTGAAGACATCATGGGTAAAGGAGCATTTTCTCTCTGACTTAGGATTTCAGTTCTATAACTTTACGAAAATCTCTGCTGGTTTTGGTTCCAAATTTTTGTAAGTGCTCTCACCCAGGAGTTTGGGGATGGTATCGTGGAGATCTTCTGACTACCAGCTTTGGAAACAGTTAGCATGAATCAGTTGCATTTCTTAGAGCTATTTTTTTTTCCAAAAGATTATTTAATTTGAAATGTCTTGTCTAGCCGTTGTATGACACATATATAGCCCTGAGTGGGATATTTTCTTTTTAGAGCAAATTATCCAATGTTTATTGAAGTCATAGCTGTTTAAAAAAATCCCCAAAACTGTATCGTAAAGTCTTCTAGGGCTTTAATTGAACTCTTATTAAAATCAAATTAAGCCTTACTGATGGCTCCAGTGGGCACTGGCTCAGGCTGCACTGTAAATACGGAACTGTTGCAAAAATTCAAAATCACGAGTTTAGATTCTTACTTTGTATAAATTGTCTCAACTCAGAGGAAACGAGCGGAGGCCTGGGCATATACACCATCTGAGTATTTGGCTCCTTCACGTTTTTATAGCTAAAATGTCATACTTAAAAGTACAGTTGGTGCCAAATCCATGCTCCTTGTCCAGGAATGAACCCCCGTTGTTGTCTGTGGAAAACTTAAATGACAAGGTCATCCTGATCTAAATTTAGAAAGCTTGTGTTTAATATCAAGAGTAAGTTCTGGTTTTATTCTCTTTTAATTCCATTTTTTTGTGAGAAAAATCGGGGTGTCTCATGGGAGGTTGTCAGTGTGGTGCTAAGAACTAATAAAGAATTGCGAGAAAGCCTTAAAAAAAAATATTATATGAACTCTAAAAATTTTTTTTTTTTTTTTTTCATTTCAAATAGAGCTTCTACCCTTTAAAAAGCTCCTTACTGAATGCAGCTGGTAGGTTTCCCTGCGTGTGTCTCAAGACTGATTTCTTATGAAACTGCAAACTTTAGACTTGGCCTCACTAAGTCAGAGAAGGAAAGCGGAGGAGATGCTGCTTGCTTCCATGGGCACAGAGATTACCTGGGAGATGGATTCTGAAATAGCGTTTACACCTTTTGATGGTATGGTGCTTCCCTTTGGTGTCCTGGGTAAGCTGGTACCGTGTGGGATAGGAACGTGCTCATCCACAGCTTGCCCAGTTTGCCTGTTTCTGTGCGGAGCTCTGCCGCAGCCGAGGCCTCGGGCAGAGCTTTCCCGGTGTGTCCCCGTCTCACTGCCTCGGTTCTCCGGCCGCCGTGTGCTCTTCTGTTGTGCGCTGGGCTCCCTTCTGGGTAGGACGCTTATGTGCGGGGGATCCACCTGGGGATGCATTCTCGGGTCTGTCTGAGCTCCTCATAAGTGAGAGCACATCATGAGGACGATTGCCCTCTCTGTTCTGTCTAGCAGAAATCGTCACTCTTTATAATGCTCAGCTGCTCTTCTGATGGCAGCCGTGTTTCCACAATCCAACTCGTAAATAGCTGTTATACATGAAAGCTGGCTAGTTAGAACCAAAGTTCTTCCATCCATATTTTCTCCTGGAAGTTGTCGTCTGGTGTAGTTGGTACTGTTTTACTTAATTGTGTGAGCTATGGCGTTACTGACGCCTCGCAGTACGTGAATGCTTCCATCGACGTTACAAACCCTGTGAGTACTACTCCCTAATTTGATTAATTAATCTTTTGTTCCGAGATTTGTCAAGTTCAACTGTTGGGTTTTTTTTTTTTCCGCAGAGATCACACTCTCTAAGCAATTCTTTTGCTATGTATGTAATATCTCTAAGTAGCACTGAGAGCAGTGTGTTTAACCACTCTAAATTTTCTTTTTAGAAGGAACTCAAGTGTATCGGAGTCCGCACATTTCCAGAGCAATAAGCCCATGGTGCTTCATGCTCTGCCCATATCATCGTTACTCATTTCATTTGTTTTATTAGGTTTTTGAAGTTTCTAGTTTTGCTAGAAAAACTGCAGACAATTAACTTGTCGAGACGGATGATGGTGATCTATAGTCCCTATAAAAATTTGCACATCATGTTCCTTGACATGAAATATGGGCTGTTGCTGTTGGTACAGCAATACTCGCACCAGCATCTTCTTGTTGGTTGTGTTAGGGAGCAAGGCTTGACTCATTCCAACTTCTTTTATTTTGTTCAAGGGAGGTAAAAGAATTTACAGCAAATGCGGTGGAAATGTCAGTTCAGTGTGGGGTTTTTTGTTTTTGTTTTTTTTTTTTTGCAACTTTAGCTTTAGTTGAGAAATGTTGAAAAGTTTTTATCTCATTGAGGATAAATATATGCTTCTGATAAATTAACAGAAAATGCTCTGCGATCTGGATTATCCAAGACTAGTTAGAAGATGTTGTCAGTCTATTTTCCGTAAGACTTGCTCCTTCCTGAAGGGCAAATACTTTCACAGGACACCTGCTGTAAAGCCATCAGGGTGTTCCCAGTGAGACTGATGGTAGTGGACACAAAACTGAACCAGAGCCCTGGGGCGCAGCCCTGCCGAAACAGCCTTGGGCTGCTGGGTGAGACTACTAAAAGTGAAAGTAGGGCAGAAATCAGAGATTATTCCCTTCTCTGCGTTTCTTTGTGGAAAGCAGAAGAGCAGCTCGCTGTCTGTCTAGATGCAGAGTGTGCGTATGGGATGTCTCTGTGGTGTGAATTTATGTTCGGTAGCTTCACTGGAGCCAGAACATCCATCAAGTATGACAAAGCAAGAACAATCTCATCCTCGACTTCAGTCAAAACAAAGACATGATGCTCTTTTCTTGCCCTTTTGGTGATAATGGGAAGGGGAAATAATTTGAATAGGTGCCTTTAAAACCGATCCTGTTGCTGTGGGTGTAATTTGTGGTATAGAACAGCCAAATACTCTGGTATTTAAGTTATAAAAATAATACAGCATTTGAAGGGCCACTGTCCCCCCATGGAAAGCAGAAGCTTATTGTAAGTGAAGTTGAAAACGAAGTTTATGCTATAAACAGTTTCTGTGTACTGGTCAGGGTCACAGCATGGCAATGCCGGGATGGAGCCCAAGGGCTCGGCACTGATCTCCAGGGCCCTCCCGGGCGCCGGCGGGATGCAGCGCCGCCAACAGCCGTCTCTTGACTGTCGGCGACCTCTCGTATCAGGTGTGTTCCTCAAGAGCTGTCAAGCCCAGGAGAGAAAAAGCCCCTCTGCAGTGGGACCGAGGACCTCATTGCAGGGGGGGGCAAGAATTCTCAGATCTTTCGGACCTTCTGGAAAGAATTTCCACAGCTGTCAAAGCAGGGAGAAAAAAGAGGTGATGGCCACAAGGAAGCAACAGAGTGGAAAGGGATCAGTGAGAAAAAGAAGTAATTAAGTATTCCTGTGCCTTTATAAACTACATGCCAGGGCGGTCAAACACCCGAGTGGCGGGCGTATGCCGGCCCTTTTCAGGCATGGACTAAGGGAAAAGTAGGGATTTGTACTGAGATTTCTGAACGTCCCTTTCCCTCGCTGCGTGCACCCATCTCTGCACCCTTGCCCGCTATAAACCCTCGACCTGTGAGCTCAGGGCGAGCTCGTCCTCCCTGGCCCGGCTGGCGCTGGGTCGCTCCTGCCGTCCTTTGCCGATAAACGCTGCACTGCAAGCTCCGCCAGCTGCTTGCGAAACGGGCGATTGTGTTCTTCAGGGTTGTTAGTCTGGCACCTTTTCTGCACATTAAATTCACACAACGCAGCATTTAAAAATAAGGGAAGCAGATTCTCTTCACGCCTTGTGCCTAAGAGCAGATCTTACTCTTACATAAACCAAAATCTGCACGTCTTCCGTTGCATTGACTCTGGGATTTAACACTTGGGCTTTGCAGTGGGGCGGGCAGACTTTAGGAACTGAAATCTCGCAACACCGTGTCACGCGCGATGCCCCGGGGCACCTCGGTGTGGGTGCCCTGAGGAGGGGATGGGCAATGATGCTGGTTGACGGAGTGGCAAATAGCATGTGCCCAAGGGACCCATGACCGAAGGTAGTAATGGGTCTGGTAGTGGAAGGACCAACACTCAGGATTTCCTGGTGGCTGGTGGTAAATACCTGTTCTGCAGATCAATTTGCCCTTTCTCTGCCTGGTGCATGTTTCCCACCCTGTTCTTAGCCCAGCTCCTAAACCCACGTGTGCTCCTCTTGGCTCTGCAGCAGCCCCATTCCCATCCCTGTTTCGCTCTGACGACTCCCTGCCAGCAAGAATGTTTCATGTTTTCGTGCTACGTTCCTGAAGTTTTGGTGGCCGTTCACTGCAATTTGCTCAGCTGAGAGAATGAAAGCTCAACTGGTTACAGCTCCCCCCACAACATTATATTATTTTTCCCTTATGAAGGCCAATTACTTTTATTAACTCTCTCAAAACACATTATCAGGTCCGTGGCAGAGAGACTTAGATATGGCAGAACAAACCTGCTGTAGGAGCAGTGCCTTTCCCACTGTGAATACCAATGACCAATTTAATGCAGGAGTCCCTCGTCAGCATTCCTTAATATCTGGAAAATGAAAATGAAGTCATCCACATGCTTCTCAATCTTGCAGGGACCGTATGAAGTAGTGAATGATCAAAAAACCTCAACTTGAGCAGAGAGTGAATCAAGTTTAGCGAGTTTAAGAGCTTTAGGAGGTGTCTGCCTCCTGTCTCAGTTGCTGTCTGTAGGTTTGGGTCTTGCTGCCATGAGCCATGTGTTTTCTCTGCCCCATGAGTAAAGTGAGCCCAGAGAGGCTGTAAAACCTTTGGATCCAGGCCAGACCCCAGCACTCAGTGGGAATCTTCCCATTGCCCTCACTGGGGCTTGGACACAGCAGTTCAGCCCTGGCAGAAGTGGGAGCGTGCATGAGATGGGGGAGACCTCCCAGGATGTATGTATCTGAAACGTGGATGTTATTGCTCATGGCTATCGCAAAGGGGAGTAAGCAGCTCCTCGGCTGGGCAAAAGGTTGGCCCATCAGGATAAGAAGCCACCTAGAAATTCCTTTGTCCCAGTAGAAGCGTTGCAAGAGAGGGATGGTGCTTCATGTGGACCAAGGGCTTCCCGGGGCCGCAGGACATGCCACCAGTCAGCACTGGGTGATGGACTTAGTCCCATGTCCCCACACCCCGCGTATCTCAACCCATTGCATGTCCAAGGTGAGGTCATTTTGATAATGAAGGGAATGGCTTTGTGCCTGCCGCTGCTTTGCTTACTTTAATCTATGCTGTGTGTGTTTGGACATCTCACCCTGGGGACAGCCACCGCAGGGGTCGCACCAACTACTTTCCTTTCTGTTATTACATGTAAAGGATCTCCCTAGAAACTAGCCTCTGTTTTCCTGAACAATGAAGATGCAAATTAAGAATGTCAGCTCTGTACCCTAAAATAAGATTTCAAAACCATTTAGCATTTCACAGTGGTTCGATGACAACTTGAAGACTTGCAGTTGTCTCTCATGATGAGAGACAGGCAGAGTTCCCAGCTCATACTCAGATCTGAGCACCAATGAATGCTTTATCCCCGAACTTTATAATATACGTGTTATTTGTACTGCTTTTCAACTTCAAAGAGCTTGAAAAATATTAATGCAACTTCACAAAAGGCTTCTGTTCTCGCTGCCACTCCACTGATGGGGAAATGGAGAGATGCCTGAGTCTGGCTGGGGGCTGCTGGGGCTCAGCGCGCCTGGACGGGGTCTGGCCAATTCTGGGGCCGCGGGCAGCCCCTCACACCAGCACGAAATTGCTGGGTAATTTCTTGAAATGTTTGAATATTTCATGATGTCTTCAAAATGATCAGGAATTGTCTGTTCTGAATTCTGTCTGGTTTTCTTTAGAATTGCGGACAGGTAAGCGTGGAGGGAAGGGCGCTTCAGTTTCCCACCCACCTCTTGGCACTGGGGGACCATGATAGTGCAAAGGGCTCAGCTTGGAGGGGCTGGGGGACCCCCAGTCCCCCCCAGTGCTGCGGGTGGCGGCGGTGGAGTGCTGCGGGGGCTCTGCGAGGCAGCCAGCCTCTGCAGCATCCCCCACCAGCCATGCCGCGGGGTTCTGCCAGCACGCTCAAACAGCGATGCGTTTTGGTAGTGTTTTCAGGGCTGTCTCTCCTGGGTGTTTCACTCTAAGACCTTTCGTTCTTGGCAGCTACCTTGAAGGATCTTTCCTAAAATGTAGTTTTAGATACATATGCAGGGAGCAAAGCACCGCATTCTTAAAAAGCCCATTCACGAGGAACAAATGAGAGCTCCGTACGGTAAATACCATCCAGAATTACATTGTCATTCTGGACCTGGCAGAATTTGATGGGCCAAGTGATTCATCCATCAAAATCATTTTCCAGAAAATCGTGCTACTGGAAGATTATGCTTTTTATTAAAGGAAAATATCACTCTTTATGTTCAGTACTTCTTGGCTTTGCCATCAAAGTTTAAGCAGAACAAAAACTATATCTTGCAGGGTTTTTGTGCTTAATTTAAAAGAACAGAACTGCAGAGTGTAAATTTGTAGGAGAAATTTTTGCCCCAATGCTAGGCAAACTTGGGTTTGGGGGTTTGGTTTGGGTTCCCCCCCCCTCCCCCAAATTTTAACAGTTTAATAGAATAGCATAAGGATCTGCAAATTATTTCAGAGTGGTGAGCCAACCCTTCTTGGGGAGGTAGAGGAGTATGGCATCAATGAGGAAAGAGACTCCCCACGGACCTAGAATTTCTCACTGTCTCTCCCTTGACCAGGTGAGGTGTAAAAGCCCAATATCCCTCATGGATCTGCTCTTTAACCCTGACTACACCAAATATCTTCTCCCTAAGAAAGCTGTCTTCTCTGGGGCACGGGCTGTCTCACACCCAGGTTTCCCCCTAGCTGCATCAGGCCAAGGCAGCCCCAGGTTGGTGCAGAGCAGTGCCATTCACCCAGGACCCTGCTGGGGCTGAACGCTCTTTCCGCTTCCTTAAAAAAAAAAAAAAGGAAAAGAAAAGAAAAAGGAAAAAAAGAAGAAGAAACAAAGCAATAATTACAATTGAACATGCCTTGGTTCGGTAATGACTTAGTTAATGGAGTGCACGTTGTACAGTGAGACTCAGACATTTTAAAAAATACAAATCTTTTCAAAACACTTTCTGGCTTTTTTTCGTGGGTGCGGCGAACATCAGTGCTCCGGTTCTGCGTCCATGCAGGTCTCCCAGGGGTTCTGGGGGAAGCGAGGCAGCGCGATCAGGAGGAGGGCGATGCCGCAGATGAAGAGCAGGACGAAGGAGGCGCAGGCACAGGCGAAGGACCAGGAGTAGCTGTATTCAATCCAGACCGTCTCCTCGCTGTCGATCATCCTTTTCACAGATTGTCTCATGACTTCAACAGAGATGATGATGCAGAGACCTGAAGGAAGATAGGAGCAGTGGGTTGAATAACCAGCTGTCATTTTTTCATCCTTAATTAACCACCTCATCTCTCTTTTTGCATACAGGAATTGCAGTGAGACTCACAGGTGAGTCATTGACTTCAATGTTTGAAGGAACCAACGCTCACAACTGCCAAGAGCTCTGCTATAACCCCGGCCATCCGAGTCAGCCGGTGACTTGTTGAATGTGATCTTTTAGGCAGGCTTGGATGGGAAACTCAAAGTGGTGGAGGAATAATTGCGTTCCCCAGGGATCTTTTCCAAAGGTTGAGTAAGGTTTTTATTGACGTGACAATTTGCACCTCTGTCTTTTAGTCACTGTGGTGTGTCGAGGTATTACTAGGTCACGTAAAGATGCAGTCTTCATGTTTTTGGGAGACAGCTGTGTATTTTGGGCCTGGATCAGCTGTTTCTTTGGTTTGAGTCTTAATAAATGAGATAGAATAGTGTATACCCCTGGTTTAGACTGGGGCTGGCACTGAATATGCCCCTTTTAAAGGTAGGTGGAGAAAATACAGACAAGCTGCCGGTAACGCTTGCTGAGCAGGATGTTCTCAGAGCTCCTCAGCTGGAGAACCACACAGGGGCTTGTAGCCTGACTGTGGCTAGGAAGGAAAGGCCACTTTCAGGGCATTTTTAGAAGTGTCTCCATCCTCCCAGGATCTGTTGAAGATGCTTTATGTTGTCCTGTGAACTGAGTGCGAGGATGTGAGCACTGAGCCTCCTACCTGCGAAAGTGTAGAACATGGATGCTGGCTTCAGCAGATAATCCCTCTTCTTGCCGAAGGATAAGAGGACGCAGATTGTTCCAATGATTGCAAAGCCAACGCTGAAGATGGCAATGGCTGCAGCCGAAATGCTGTATTCTGCCAAAGCAAAACAAACACAAAAAAAAAATGCAAATGTATGCAAATTTTGAGCATGCTCCCATCAGCTGTGGTGACTTTGCAGTAGGTCAGGGAAATACATATCCTCCTGCTGCTGTGGAGAGGTGGCTCTGGTGAACTGAGTACTTCCCTCAAATAAAAGCAGGGGCAAGTATTGGCCGTGTATATTTTGAATGTGAAGGGTATAAAAACCGAGCAGGAGGGGGAGGCACTTTCTGAACACTTACTGCAAGAGCAAGTGGCGCCTCTGTTGGTCTGGTGAAGCTCTGGGCTGAATTCGTTTTAGCTCTGCTCCATAGATGGAATGTGTTGAAGCCTTACTGGGCTCCACGCTCTCGTTTCTTCCATCACTCCAGGCTCTGCCCTCAGAGTAAATAGACAGCTCTCTGCTGTTTTTATTCCACGTCTGTATTGCAGAGCCCCAATGAGGCCCCCGTGCACGGTGCCGATGTCGGACCGATGCAGACAGACAGCTGTACGCTCCGTAGGGCTCAGAATCCGATCAGGCAAAGCAGGCAGGAGGCCAGAGGTGAAGGGTTTGCACAGCACCTTCCCCCCCGCCCCCTCCCTTAAGACAATGATTTCCAGCTCTGTGAAAATCCAGCTTCTTCAGGGCAAAGAATTAAACCCTCCATAAAACGTCCTGGTTTTTGCTAAGCCCGCTAAGATGCGCGCTGGACACTTTCCCCAGCCAAAGCACACTTCAGTGCCTGAATGGAGGGGAAGAATTGCTAATTGAATAATTCAGGCCTTCATTTACATATTGCATTCGTTTTCAGATTAGTTTAATATTTAACACATGTAGCCATGCGTGAACATCACAGTGCCTGATGATATTTGCCTTTCAAGCCATTAAAAAAAAATATCTCCCAGGCAAAATCATGAAGAATTTTTTTGCCTGTTACTAATTAGCTCCCATCAAATCATAGCTATTTCTGCAAAAGGGAACAGCAGATCACTCTTTGTTCTCGTTGCTTTTCGTACCACTGTTTTATTATAATTTCCTTAATGTTTCTCTTTACTATGTGCTGGAACTGCCTGAAAGAGTTTGTTTCAACGTAAAATCTTTTGCTGGGGCTTAAGCTTTTGCTTTTACTTCAAAGAAAGTAAGTTCTGCCTGATTTTTTTTTCTGAAATGTCTAAGAAGGATGCATTTTTAAGATCAGATGGCTGGATCTGATAGTATATAAATGAGCAAAAGCAGGTAGCTCACATATATGCTCTTCTGTCCACTTAAAATTCCCAGTCTTTCCTGTTTTAGGAAACTGCTTTTTTAGAAAACCTGTCTGCAGGGTTTTCCACCATTATCATTTCCACTGGAAGCAAAGCAGATTGTTTAATATGTGTAATGTAATCATCAGCTCATTTACTCCGCAGCAAAATAACATCGTGTGGCAAACAAGAAAGGAATTTGTCCTTAATGAGAGGGGGAGAAAGAGAGGAGCACATTAGATGAGTGCTAAAAATATTAGGCCCTACCAGGGACTTATTAGAAATGTGAAATTTATCGGTGAGAGACTGTTTTCAAAAATCCATGCTCTGTAAACACTGACTGTGTGTGTCTTTGTAGGATCTCTGTTCCTTCCTTCCATTGATCGCTCTGGTTTTTACATGACTTTCATATAAAATCAATATGAAGCATAAAATTCCTAATGGTCTTCACAGAGTCTCTGTACTTCTTTTCAGGGTCAAGGCTCTGCTTGGGGTATGATTTATTCATTTAGATTTTATTAATGTCTTCTTCCTTCGATGGAAAAGGCTCAGAGTGTCGCGGATAGTGCCAATGTTTTAAAGTCATTTTTATGCTGAAAAGAATTTTTGCAGTTTTCATATGTATTGACATTGTTATATATTTGTGGGCCAACTTTGAATAAAATCACACTTATGGGTGTGATCATATATGAAAATTATTCTTCCCAGAAAGCTGACATTTGACCTTGTTCAGAGCATTTTTTTTTTTTTTATTTTACATTTTTCCCAGCCGCTGGTATCTGACAGAAATTCCTCTACTGCTTTCAGTGAAACCAGGGTTGAACCCTCATTTTGGGGACCCCCTTACTTTAGATCTTGTGTGCACCTCAGTCAGGAAAATATTTTTTCAGGATCGTTCTTACCTTTCTGGGTGGTTACTTCAAATATCTCCGAGCTCTGTCCCGGTGTGAAGTGCTTGAAGTAGGAGCAGTTGTGCTCTGAAAGAGAAAAGGAAATTCAGTGTGCTTGGAAATCTCTGATAAAATGTAGTAAAACTGAATTTTCTTTTTATTGATGTATCAAACTTGCCGTGTTGTTACAGTTCCTACCCTTGGTAGCCCAGAGAAACTGGAGTTGGATCTGTTTTATCTGGGAGCAGATGAGTGGCACCACGTGCCAGGCCATCGGCTCCAGCATGGACAAGGCTGAAGCCCCCCCGATACCATTTGTGGGCTGCTCCCTCCAGCAGCTTTTCAACCTGATTGCTCATCTATTTAAAACATGAATTACAGATAATTTTTCTCATTCTGTCTTTGGCCATCCCACATTCCTGCCTCTCTGTGTAGCTGTATTTCCTGGTGATGAGACCTGCCGTACCCACAGCTGAGCTGGCATCTCAGCTCACCTCCCCTTGCCACTGCCAACCCACTCCAGAGTGGCATCACCCCATCGGCTGTAGGAGCATCACCACCCCTGTGGTGAGCTTGGACTCCAGAAAGGGAGGATGGAGTGTCCTCATCCACCTTCTCCCTCCCGGCTCATCCCTCTTCCAGCATGTAGACGCCACACCGCAGTGGCTGGCGGGGGGAGCAGCCCAGGGGGGTTTGCTGCATGGAAGGAGGGGGGGGGTCACCACACCACGGGGGTCCCAGAGATGATGTTGCTGCAATGCAGTAAAGCACGTGGTGTTTTACTACAACAGGGACACTAAGGGCTTTTTTTTTGGCTGTCAGTAAAAAGAGAAAAGCCGTCTGAAGCCGCAAGAAGTTGTCCGGGGAAGGGAAGGCTCATCAAAGTTGTCCGAGTGGAGGGCAAAGAGGCTTTTATGCAACCTGGCTTTACTGAAGTTCACTCCCATCAGAGCAGTCCACTAAGTTAATTTGGTAAGGCAGCACAGTTAGGTAGTATAGAACTTTATGAAGTTCCTCTATCTGGACTTTACGTGACCACACTGCCGGGTATGTGGATTATTTATAGAGGGGTTATAAAATGAACTGGGAGGAGGGAAGTTGGCAGCTGCATCTGTCAATGGCCACGATATTGAATCATACTCAGCCTAGTGAGAGCCAGCCAGCAAAGCGATGTCATTGCTGTCAATGATATAGAGGCCTTTCAGCCTCAGTGAGATGGGGAAGGGTCTGGTGAGGACCTGCTGACTCGAAGCCTTGGCAGGAGCAGGGCTAGGGTGGAGGGTGTTCTCGCTATTTATAACTGATTTAATTGGAGGTTTGAAGAGGCGCGGAGCTGGGAGAACAGTTGCTCGCCAGGAATTTAGCTGGAAGGGTGCAATTGCGGAGATGCGTTGAGTGACGCCAGCTCTGATTGCGCTATTCTGTTGAGCCGGGCTGGAGAGGACATGCTCAGCGCCTGCCCCATCACCCCTCCCGCACCCCAGGCTGGGCTCCCGTCAGACCGGGAAATTGTGCCAAGATGGCACCAGATACAGGCACCGCCTGCAGCGAGGGGCCACTTGGTTGACATTGGTATCTCTTGTCCATTGAACAATGGAGATAGCAGCAGTTTCCAGAAGGTGCTGGGAGGAAGTCTGGGAGGACGTTGTGGTCCTCTCTGACATCCAGGCTGGGACAGGCTGCTCCAGCGCAGACCGTGGCCGTAGGGTAAAGCCTGAGCCAGGTCCCTGGGGGCACACAATGCATTTAGGTGGTTATTTACAGCATTAACTTCTAGTGGCAAGAAGGTACCAGCGTACTGTACATTACCTGTTTCTTCTTGTTTTTTTTTCTGTCACGTAAATGGCAGGTTTTGGAGTTACTCATTCAAGGAGGGTTTATTTTCTCTCTCCGAGGAGAAAAGCAATTGTAAAGCAGCATTTTTGGGCCCATTGGTGGAAGATTCCTTTGAGACACTCTTATCTACTTAATTTTATAAGCTGACTTTTATTTCATCTGCAACTTCTCCTTGCTGGAGACTAGGTTAATGTTCAGCTCTGGCATCTCCTGACCTGTTCTTTATTATCCCTGCAAATGACTGGAGGAAAACATATTTGAACTCAGACCTCTATGACTGAAATTGCAAATTTGGAGCCCTAGAGCGGAGGTTGTGTGCCGCTGCCAGTGACTGAGTAGTGGCTGAAGCTGAGCATCCAGTTTGGGGATCCTTTGGCTCCTGTGCTAAAGGGCAGGGAGATGGGATGAAACTGGGACGTATTATCTTGGATTGTTTGGTTTGGCTTTTAATTAATTCTCCAAGGCTGAACTCAAAGGAGTCCCCAGGCGTACTGACTGTGCAAAGCCCAAGGTGAAGCCATCCAGACGTGGTGTGATGGAGGACACAGCACAGCATTGTGGCCATTGCAGGTGAACCAAACCAGCCCAATCCACCTTCCAGTCCGTGAAGGCTCAGCAGAGGGTGAGCATACAGAACCTTCTTTTAGGGATGGATTTGTCAGCAGTGAAAGGAGCTGCCTCTGTGTCTTGTGGCTTATCGGAAAGGTCTGCCAAGGTACGATAAATGGGCTTAGCTCTAGGGGAAGTGTTTTTGGAAAATTCATTTATTGTGGGAAAATATAACCAGGTTGTTTTTGGTGAAATAATATATTGTTTTCAGTTTAAAGATGTTTCGGTGCTCTGCTGAGGTGGGAGTATCTGTTTCAACAACGCTCCCTGTTATTCAAGAGAACTGAGGCACTTCAATGCCTCTCTGGTGTGATCATGAATAAGAGAAAAGCCCATTTGTGTCACACCACATTTACATAATGGATAGGATTTAAAATGGGTTTTATAATGGATGAAAATTGTGTGGCAATCTTTGTTTCTGTCCACCCCTAATTGCACTATATCTGCTGTGAGGTCACCTCAGTGTGCTGGTGGGAACAACCCAGGGGCTCTGTGGTCATTAAGGCTTGCGTGAGCTTCAGGGTTGTAACACGTGGTTTATCACCCAGTGTCCTCCTCCTTCCAGGTCACCCACCCTTACTGCCCTCCCGGTCCCTTCCCTTCAGATCCACCATTCCTGGCTGACCACTGTGCAGGGGCAAATGGGCCAATTCATTTTTCCTCTGCTTGTGCAAAGCCAACCTCTCCTGCTTGCTTGCCACCATGGGGCTGGATGGCAGCTGCCGCAGCCGTGGGACACGGTCAGAATGCAATCGTATTGAGCTGTGGTTAAAACTTGAGGGTCTGCAACATGGAGACCTCATGGGGGAAGAAAGGGCAGAGAGGCCACAAGGTGTTCGGGGCACGCAGAATTTCAGGTGGCAGCTGTCACCCGTGAGCATTGGAGTGACAGGCTGAGAAGGGGCTGGAGCCCACCCTCCTCTTGGACGTGAGAGGGACGCTAGCATGCGGGGTTTTGTGGCTGGCTGGCTGGTTGGAATAAAATGGATTTTAATCTGAGATTTTGACTTGTGTTAAATTTGGGAGACAGGACCTGTTGCTGTGATTAGAGGAGGTGTTAAGGTGAGGGCTGAGTGGTGGAGGGGACCAGACCTCGGGCTCTGACCTGGCTAACAAGCCGGGGGAAGGCCTTTGACACACACTGAGTTTTGTGGATAGTAACTCCAAATAGTTTAATTTCATACCAGTCTTGCAGAGTGAGTCTCTTATATGGACACAGAGAACAAGACAGCTCTGCTGATAACCCGTTTGTTCAAGCACTTTTCCTTTCCAGCTGCCTGAACTTGGGTTCCCATATTTATAAGGACCTATTTAACCTGCTGGCAGGACACACAGACTGTAGAGCATCCCCACTGCTGCTGCCCAGCTTGCAAGCACACAAGACCCCGCCTTGTAGGACACTGCCTACCATGGAGTTACTGGCAGTGAAGGTGAGCTCAGCTTACAGCCAGTAGTAAACTGCCCCAGTGCCCGCTGACCACGGTTAAAATTGCCTTGGTATGAACCTGAATTTGCCCGGTTTTAACAGCCATCTCACCGATCTTTCTGTTTCTTACAGCAAGATGCTGAAGCCTTTCCAATTTTTCAACATCCTCAGAAGAGCACTGTAAAAATTTAAAGCTCTGCCTAAGTCACAGCCCTGCTTTGTGGACTGCAGGCCAAGTCCTCCTCCTCAATTTGCACTGTGCTGAGCTCAAAACCTAATAAATAATGTTAACCATGCCATCCATTTCCTTTTCAGGGAGCGACTGGTAAATGGTTATTAATGCAGTGATAAATTCTGATGTTTCTTTTCCAGTCCTGGCAGTAATGACTGGTTATGTCTCATGATTTTCAGGAAAACCAGTGCCCACCTCTGCTCTTCTACTGCATGTTTGTTCATTCACGTTTTCCTGACTGCTGCAGGTTTCACAACCCCGGTGTTTCCCTGCCGACATCTCTTCCCAGAACTGTGAAATCAATCTAACGCGAGCCATGCGGACGCAGCATCGTTTAGAAGCCCAGATCCGCGGGGGCTGCGCTTTCCCCTTCCTCCCCTCCCTGCGTTCCTGGTGTGAGTAAAACGGGGATTAAAATCTTTATATTATAATTGAGGTGCAAATCTCGCCCTGTGAAACCTTGGATGCTGATTACGACACAGGATGTCATCTGAATTCCCAAATATCTTTAAAAACTGGAAAACCACCTCCGGAGTGAGGCGGGTGGCTCAGCCCCTCCGTCACCGCCCGGTCGTTCACTGTGCCCGGCAGAACGGCAGCGCTGGGACGTGATTCAATGCCCGTGCAAGCACATGCTGATGTCTGTCAAAGATAGTGGCTGCTTTCGTGCTGCCCTGCTTGTGAATCTGCTCTTTGCAGACAGCTGGATATTTATGAGTTTTATATTTACCCTGCAGTTGTGCAATTTTGGTGTTTATCCACCAATTTCTATTGTTTTTCCTTTTGTGGGAGTTTTCCTCCGCGTGCGACGAAAGGCGTACAGTGAGGAATATGTTTCTAGGCACGTAAGTACCTTCGTGAGAGACATTAAGCATATGGATGATACACTCCCAAATTTGGTTAGAGGCAGATCCAAACGCTGAGGCTGAGCTCCTCTCTTCAGAACATGTAATTTGGCCAAAGATATAAAGAATTGCAGTAATACAGGGAATATACAGCAAGCTCAGGCAGCAAGATTTCTCACAGGAAATTTTCAAATATATGTTAACATATATATTTAATTTCAAGCAGTGAGTCTAACATGAAGGCAATCCTGTTATTTCTGTTCTGGAAAGCATCCAGTACCCTATGAGCCTTCTAAAAAAGCAGCATAGCTCGGTCACGGATGGAGTGTATTAGTGCATGCAGCGCGAATGTTGCTGACTTTGCAATCAGCAAAACCATAATGAGCTCCTTTTACCATGGGAATGTAAAGTTCTTCCCGGAAAGCAACCGTGCCCGCTCCCCCGCCACCCTCCCTATCGATTGCACGGGAGGAACCCGTGATGGAGACATGTGTGGGACCGGGCTGCCTCCGCCAAGAGGTGAGGAGGCTCAGGAAGTCGTTGAGAAATTGCTTCGAACTCAGTTTATGACTTGTTTTTGGAAGTTGGCAAAACATACTGCAGGTCCCTGTTCCTCCTTGCCCTGAGGTAGCGGTTGTTATTGAAATAGCTCGGAGATAACCTAATGCCAGCCGCGAACAGGCTGTTCCTTCGTAGCTGTATGGATCTGGAAATCCTAAAGACCCTGCTATGTGTGGTGGACCCATAAATGCTCTTTCTTGCCCACTGCCGTCAGCATGGGTGCTGTGGGACCCTTGGCCAATGTCAGCAAAATTTCCTCCATCCCAACTTCGCTCTGTGATTTCCACTGTGTACGACCCTCCTCCCCTTCTCCCCACCACTGTCGTTGCTGCACAGGAGACTCAAATATGGTCACAAACAGACGTGCAAGGCAACACAGCGCACACTGACGGCAGGAGGGATGAAAACGAGACGTGTTTGCAGACCGACATGAAAACAGCCCCATGCAGCCCCATGCCAAACTATGTGCCACAGGAACATGGACTCTATTTTCCTTCTGCCACGTCCCGCGACCTTCTAAGCAGAGCCTGATGTGACCACCAGGTATTTTCTCCCATGCATTTGTGGGTTGTCACCTACCTCCTGGCAGGCTTATCGGCCCACAGCCCTTCTCTTTGGGACCTTGCGCCTGCATAAAAATCCGCTTTGTACAGAGTCGCCATAGCCCAAAATGAGCTGCTTCGCAGGTGGCATTATATTCCTCCACTTTGGGGCTCAGCACGGCCCAGTGGTCAGTCACTACGGCTGCAAACAGGAGGGAGACGCCAACCAGGATCACGGAGAACGTCAGCCGGACCTTCAGGGGTTTGCTCTCGTCCATCCCGCTCTAGATCGGTGTTCCCAGCGGAGCGCGGCGGGTGATTCACGAGGTCTCCCGAAATCCTGGCGCATCTGAGCGCTTGCAAATGTCAGCCCCGCGCTGCCCAGGGAGAGCGGGGCGGCCGCAGACAGCTGCTGGGCTGTGTCAGCCGGCGCAGCGAGGAGGCTATTAATGCACATAACGAGAGCAGCGCCCGGCAGAGCTCAGCTTTCCGCCCCGTCCCGCCGGGTTTGTTTTGGATTCCCACGAGCCGACCGGGCGGGCGCTCGCTCAGAGCGGCTACAGCCGCCGTTCAAAGGCTGTAATCTCTTGACTTGCGGCATGCCCAGAAATAGGCATTAATAGGACGATTAACTTTTCAGTGGGGTTATAAAAACATCTGTGTTTATAATAGCGTTGGGCCTGAGTTCTGTCTGATCCTAAATAGTTTAATAGCCCCGGAGCCAACAAACTGCACGCCCACGCCTTCGGCTGGCGGCAGCCTCTGCAAGTTCAGAGCTGGACATCCCTCCAGGGCTGAGTGCTGCGGCATAAAGAAAGTGGCAAAATAAGCAAACTTATTCATTTTGTTGTTTATTTTTATTATAATTACTTTTAACTAACCTGAAGTATTCTGAGTAGTCTTTTTTTTCTAAGGCAAAACCTCTCAAGTGCTTGCTTGCTTTCCCATCATCTGGGTGTTCCTTGATGTGTACAGTAACTCCAGCAGCCACCCGGCACATCATTTCCTTCTTTCAGAAGTGACTTCTGTCTCCCTGAACCCAGATTGCCAGGGCTGGGGCCAATCTCTCTCATTCCCTTTGATATTTCAGCTGATGATAAATCTAATTTGATGATAATGTCAATGCAGAGGCCACTATGGAGATGGCATTACAACTGCGATGTCAAACCGAGGAGGGTGACAGTACCTGAATGTCAAAAGAATGGTTAAAAAAATGCCAGTGGAAAGCTGCAAATATCATGTTATCATGTCAAGGTAATGTCAAAGCTACTCCAGTCCTGGTTTACGAACACCCTGATTTGATGTCAAAATAAAGGTGCAGAGGTGTCAGCTTAAATTAATGAGGACAAACTGAAGCAAGGAGTTAAGGTGAAAGGGCACCGTGGGAAAGGGAGAGAAAATAAAGAATACGCTAAAAAATAGTGATCCAAAATAACTGTAATTGAAATATGACTTAAAGGGATTAACATTACTCTGCTTGATGTGTTCACAGGGCTGGCTTAGCCACCCCTGGGGAGCAGGGTGACATGTCTGAGGCCGATACAGCATCTGGTGCCCTGGTCCTGCTGGGGAGGTGGGAGCTATGGGAAGGAGTGAAGGTACATGGTGCAAAATCAGGGCCCTGGGTACATGGGGCAAGGCAGGGACCAGAGACCACGGGCACATCTGTAGGAAGTTGCTCACAGCCCTGTGTAGGACTGTGATGTGCCAGGTTGAGGCTGGCAGAAATATTAGAGGCTTAAATTTAAACCAGAACCAAGAGTTCTCATGAAAGTGGAAAAGCCTAAAGGGAACACACTTTAAACCAGAAAAGGAATGCATTAAAAATGTAATGCCTTTTCTTTTGAAGTAGTCTCTTGTTAAATTTCACCAGACATCAGTCGATCTTAGGAACCGCATCCTGACTTCGCTTCCTTGATGCTACAAACTCCACAGGTCCTCTGCAAGTTGAGAGTAAGAAAGTGAATGTGTGTTTGCAAATGTGGGCACAAAGCACGGTTCTGGTTGCTGAGGAAGCAAGTGCTAATGATCATGGTTTAGACTAATTGCAACCTACAAGGACTGCAGGGGTGAGAAAACTCATTAATTTTTTTGTTGGTGTTGGTCTTTGTGTCTCTTCCAGTGTTGGCAAGAATCACGCTTTTCATTCTCATGTAGGTCCTCCGATCTGGATAAGTTCCTCAGCGTTTGGTTTTGTTTGGAGTTTCCTAATAATATTCAGGAAACAACAAAAGTGAAATCAGAAGGGAAAAATTCACCCTCCCCTCCCCTGCAGAGCAGAGCTGGGCATGTGAACAAGCTTTGATGAGCTTCAACATAAGCTGGAGACTGAAAACTCACATTACTGCAGCTGAGGTGAAACATTGTCCCCAGCCCTAAAAAAAGGACCTAGAGCCACCAGTCCCTGGAAAGAAGCTATTTTGCAGGATTATTGATCCCCATGGGCTCTGTGTGTTTGCTGTATGACCTGATGTAGCTGCATCCTACGGGCGCTGCTGCCTGCTCCTCCCGGCACAGGCTTGGTGCGTTTTTGGGGACTGCATGGTATTTGGTGATCACCGCTTGCAGTCCCTGCAACTGCCGTGGCGAGAGCCAAAAGGCTCCTCTGCCCATGGGCTGAGCCTCTGTCCCCAATCTGGGACCTCCTGTGCTAGCATGGAGGCAAAGTTGCCCTCCCTTGGGGGTGGTGGGCTCCGTGGGTCAGGCAGGGATCTGACAAATGCAGAAGTACAACTGATTTCTGGAGGAGCTAAGGACTAAGAGAAACCCCAAAAGTTTTCTGCAGATCCAGAAGACCACGATACCTAATCCTCTAGGAACGGTTCCCGCAGCCTCCATGTGTCAGCTGGCAAGTGTTCACATTTAAAAATCAATATCACATGAAATATAAACAGACTATTAATGAGGACCTGTTGGGAAGCAGGGAGGGTTGTAATTAGTTGCACTTTAGCAGCAGTGAGTGAGAGACACAATTATGTTTCTTTACTGGAGAAAATGCTAAACGAGGTGTCTCAAGATCAACTATTGCATTATTTTTTCCCTAGCAGAGGTGTTGGCTTGGCTCTGCTCCCCACCACTTGCACTTTTTTGTATTTCTTCCAGACCAGCCTCAGTATTTACCACAACCAGATTAACCAAATTCTGCAGTTCCCCTCTTGCAGAACGGTGTTCTGCACAAGACCCTTCCCAGGTGAGAATAACCCAGAGCAGAAGAGAATGTGCCTGGTCTGCTCTCAGCTCAAACGCGTTTTCAGCCAAGAGCTTTCTTCAAATGGGAGCTCTTTAGCAATATTCGAGCTCCTCAGCCTGCGTTGCCCCGCTGGGGTGAGACCACCGTGGCTCATACCCGTGGCTCTGTGTGGCTCATACCCGGGAGTGCCGCCAATGGCACCCTCCAAAAGCTCCCTAACTCTGGGGCTGAAGTCCTGCTGTCACTAAAGGCAAGAGCAAAATGTACGTGTGTGTGTTTTGGTTGGGTTTTTTTAATTTATTTATTTTTTTTTTTTTTTTTAGTTGACTCGCATGGAGAAGAAGGAGATAACGACCCCGCACTGCCGGACACAGCCCAGCCTCTTCGCGGCACCAGCCCCCCGCAGCGCCGGCAGGGCTGGCCATTCCCCCACTGCCTGCACGTCTGATCCACAGCTTCGTTCTCTTAAAATACCGGTGGCCGTGCTGGGTGTAAGCGATCCCTCTAGCTCTGGTGAAGCAAGGCGGCGGTGGCTGTAAGATGAGCTGTTGCGCAGACAGGTGCAGAGCACCCCTCATTCCCTTTTATTTTCGGCACCTGCCGTGTTTGTTAGTTTTCTCATTCCAAGGAAATGCCACATCCTCCTCGCTGGACTCTTTCTCCACTTTCCAAAGCCTTAAAGACTCTGTCTTTCCTTCCCGCTCAAACAACATCACTTTTTGACACATCCCTGTTCACAGCAGGGCGGCCACAGACTGTGGTTATTTACCCACAGAATTGCTTGGCAATGCGGGAAGAGCCTTTATTTATTTTAGTTCAAGGGAAGTGGCTTTGGGCTTGAGCTTTAAATGGCTTCGCTACCAGGTGTCAGAGGCATTTGAAAAGATGAATCCCCTGCCTCCCTCCAGACACGCCAATTGATCATACGTACGGGGAGAGGCAGGCAGAGAGAGATACACAGGCAGGCTTCATCTTTAAAGACAATCTGGAGGCTTAGGAACTGGGAAGGTAAAGTTAAAAGAGGTATTTGAAGAAGAAATATTGTCTCTGATACAGGGATGGTTCGGGATGTCTGGGAGCGGTGAGCGGCCGCTGAACTGCTGACCCGTGTTCGGTGCTGCTCGTACTGCTGGGATTTCATGGTGGTGATTAGAGCAAGGCTTTCGTGGAGCTTCAGCACGCGGGGTCGTAGTTTCTTCAGGCAAAACCGACAGGAGCAGGGAGAGGAGGATGCTTGGAAGTGAATTCACATGAAACCTCAAAAGGTGGAGGCAAAGGGCAGGCTTGGGGCTAGGACTTCAGAAGACACTGGCTTATTTGTGTTGATGGTGTGATTTGCAGAGCCTCTGGCCAACATCCCAGTCTCAAACCGGGCACCTAAACCAGAGTGTGTCTCACACGGGCCAAGTTTAAGATGGAAACTGGAAGGTTTTTCTTAGTTTCCTACCCAAATGCCTGGAAAAGTTGTGAAGATAGCTTATTTTGGAGATTTCGTGGTCTGCAGGACAACAAGAATATTTTTTTCTCTGATATATTGGTTTCCAGTAACATCCCCAGCTGCAATCAAAATAGGTAGAAATGTGTAAAAATAAACTCAGAAATCTCAGCTCAGAGAATCTGGAAGTTAAAAATCTATATACCTTTCTCCACACAAAAGTGAATACATTTAAAATGGTTTATTTAAAAAGTAAGGATTAAGTACATTATACATGGTTGTGGTTATACCGGTAGAACTGAAGCACAGTTGAAATAACACTTTAGAACTGCAGACAGAAATGTAACCTCAAGGGACATGATATATTAGCCCTTGTGGATATGTGATCCATACAGAAAGGAAAGAAAAGGAAATACAAAAATAGTTTGTTGTTAGAAGTACGGACATATGAAGTGATTTCTCATTTTAGTCCTATTGTGTATGAGAAACTAGGAAGAGAGCCCTGACAGACCTGAAACTTTGTTTCTCAGAAAATCGAATCTGATCCAATAGCATTTTTTTTTTTAGGTCTGCTGTTACAGTATGTTATAGGGTAAGACCAAAAGACTGATTATTGTTAATGATATGATGATGATATCTGCAGGCCTTATTGAGCAATGGGGGCTAATTTGTGTTTGGTGCTGTCTAGGGAAACCATAGAGATGTGGAAGAATGGATGATTTTCTTTCTTTTTTTTTTTTTTAAACTATTACTGAGTGGTTTCAGAGCCGGAGCACAATCTAATTCTGTTCAGATAGATCAGCCACGGAGCAAGACACAGCCCATGGGCCGGAATGCTGCAAATTTTTCAGTTTTGTCAGAATCAAAGTTTTCCACAGGAAAAGACTGATTTTTGGAGGATTTTTCTAAACTGAAATTTCAAATGAAACCACAATTTTTTTCTGCTTTGGTTGAACAAATTACTGTGCTGACACTTGACATAGACCATGAGTTTTAAATCGCAGCCCCCATTCTCCTACAGGATGAAAGCTCCAGTCTCTCTTATCTCCCTGTATCTTTGTTCCCTGTCCAGACCCCGTATCCCACGAGCACCCCATGAATATTTCCCCGCTCCAGCTCCATTCTTCAAAGGTTCCTGCTGGAGAACGAGCAGATGCTCTGGCTCAGCCCGAAGCAGGGCGTCACATTTGGAGAGCTGCTGAACCCAGTCCTGCTCAGGGGGAGGAGGCTCTGGCAAAGAGGAACATCCCAAAATGCTTGGTAAGAATTTTTTTTTTTTTTTCCCCGATATGGTGTAAAAATACTGCACATGCCTCTGCAGGTATGACCTGGGCTCACGAGAAGCCTTGGACTTTGGCTGGAACCAGATGGTTGGTTTTAAACACATTCACTGGAGAAGGACGATTAAGAGAACAAAACCAACGCGCGAAGCAAACCTCACACTGTCAACTTCCAGTTCAATGTACATGAGTTTAGAAAAACAGCCTATATCTAACTCCTGGTTTTAAAGGGAATGGTTTTAGTCTTAATTACAGTAAACACGGATGAGGACTTATTTCTAACTATTAGTTTATTAACACAGTGGGAAACAAATAGTTCTGGGAAATTGCACTTGAAAAATACATCGACTATAATTAGATGTAAATTAATTAGCACTTAGTATGACACACTAATGAGACAGAAGGTTTTTTTTTCATTGCAAACTTCTACTTCTATCATAGCTAATCAAAGTATTTTAATATTACGAAGTCTCAAAAAGTAGGAAATAATTTATTGTTTGAAAGCATAAAGATTCTTGTAAAAAAAACCTTTCATCAAGAACTTTAATAATTTTAGAACTCTTTTATGTTGTCCTAGCCGAAAAGTAGGTAAAAAAGTTTTCTTGTCTGCCTCTGTTTGAATTTTTTTAAAAAGCTTGTGTAATATCTTTCTCCATAGTGTGTTGATACAGAAAGTAGCACAACATTTTCTACTTTTAAATCGTTCCCATCACTCCATCCGCTTTAGCTCTCAGAGTTCAGAAGTTTGAAAAAGGATCCCAGCAGAGTTTTAACCTGAATGGAAACTCTTAATAAGCAGAGATGAAGGCTCCAACTCATCTCTGCCAAAATAACAATGTCGCTCTGCCAGGCTGAGGGCTAAGCAGAGCTTAACAGCGACTAGGGGAAGACTTTAGCTTAAAAATGAGAATTGTGTCTTGGTTCTTGCAAGGAGAGAGGCTTAGGCAGGGTTTACTTGAGGGGGTAAGGGGGGGTTCAACTTGCTTTTTGGGATGTTAAGGCAGCTCCTCCAGGGTTTTCCCGGAGAACTTGTTTCTACTAGCTGAAAGCCTCGTATCCAAAACACCACCGAGTCACTGACGCTGTGGCCATCACAGGATAAATTAAGACTAAAGAGGTTTTAACAGTTTGGCTGAGATCTTCCACCATTAGTGAGCCAAGATTTCCAAACAGTGATTTTTATTCTTGTCACCACTTCTCTAGTCTTCTGGTACTAATGATTTTCTGGGCAAAGATGACGGGTACATTCAAAGGAATCTACAGGAATTAGATGCTCCTCTCTCACTGCACCTAATTCATCCAAGGGGAATCGGGCACCTTATTCTCATATGGCTTGGTCGAGCGGTCGATAAAATCAGCATGAGTACTATTAAATTAAATTACCTTTGAGTCAGGCCCTCGAGCTTTGAGATTCCAAGCCTAAGTGTAAAAAATGAAAGCAGGAATTTAAAAGAAAAAAAATATTTCAGACTTTTTCAGAAACATACAGAAGCAAAGGGTACAAATTAGTTCCCCCCTTAGGTGATGCATAGAGTTTTCTGTGGGGCCTCTGCACGCAAGTAGATTCATCATTACAAAATAAATTAAATTAGGTCAAACCATCATTTCCATCTAAAAGCAACTATACCTTGCACCATGCGGCACTTATTCATAATAAAAAGAGTTTAATAAATATCTCATAAACAGTGATTATTTTTGTTCTGTTTTAAAAAATACAAAGTTGTCATCCATTCTGTTAACACTCAGTTCCCATTGCTGCAGGAAGTTTTGCTAGTCCGAACGTATTAGCTTCTCATTTTCTTATGCACATTGCTTAGATATCTTAGTTTCCAGTAGCGTTAGTGTTGCACTTGTGAAGCAGTAAGGAAAACAGGAATGCAGTCGCAGGGAACCGGCGGCTTCGCCTGCGCGGGCCACCCCGGCTCAGCTCTGCTTCTCGCTCTTGCTATAAGTAGTCTCTCGGGGCTCCTGACAGACAGCACTCAGCACCTTGCCGGATCAGGCACTAGGGCTAGTCGAAATGAGAATTCAAGTTTTCTAAATGTTAGGCAAGAAATGATATTTGCAAATATGCTCAAGTCCCACCTACTTTAATCCTTCCCTTTCCAGGTGTTTCAAGATGCACCCACCCTCTTCTCCCCCACCTTCATTGCCCGGAGGGATGCCTGATTCCCAGAAACGGGAAACCCCCTTACCACCCCATCAGGGAGTCTGTAATGCTCAGTACGCAGGTGCTCTAAGGTTTCAGTAGCACAGGTAAGTTTTAGAAAGTGTTGCCTTCAAAAATATTTTTTTTCTTTTTTCTTTTTTTTTTTTTCCTGAAAGAGGCAAAGCTTATGCTGCGTCAAAGGAAAGTGGCTCACTTGATGAGTAGTTCGTATCCCTCCTTGGGCTTGGTTATAAATTATATTTGCAAGTTTGTATTAAGGGATCTTAATTTCAGAAAAAAAAAAATTGTACAACAATTTTTTCTGTAATCCTTTAAAGCACTCCAGTGGCAACTCCTTTGCAGTTTCTCCGAGGCTTTTAACACACTACAAAAGTGCAGGAACATGAACTGCCTTCATCTCGTGACACCAAGAACTGAAAGAAACAAACTCCAAATAGCTTCAGAAAAAGCTACGAGCGTGTAATATCTTTATGTTGGTCCAAAGGATCTCCACACACGCCACAATTAAAGAGGTGAGAGGGTATTTTGACATCGCTCCTTCTCTTTCATGACAGATCCATTCTGTTTCGATATTTCTTCAAAAAGCTTGAGGAAGGAAGGTACTTCAAACAGGCGTTGTTCTCCTGTTGACCATGTTGACATGGAGTCCTTCCTTAAATTCCTTCTGAAGGAAGTTGTGAACCTGCAGAAAACTGGCTTCTTGGTCTGCGTTGTAGCTGGCAGCTGTTGTAACCTTCAACGGCTCTCTGGAAAGAGTGTACATGGAAATTTCGTTCATGGGAATGGTGCTTGCTATCTTCATGCCAACTGGAGAAATGTCTCTAGATGGAGAAGGTTCTGTAGATCGAGAGCTGGATCTGGACCTCCGCCTCCTGTACCTATAACTTGGCATCCTGGCATAAGGAGAACTGGAAGAAGTCTTAAGGAATTCCCTCTTGGTCTTAAACCTCAGCTCTTTGTTCTTCTCAATATAAATGTTCACAGCCAGAACACCTATGGTTTCAGCCACAATAAAAGACAAGGCTCCAAAATAAAAAGACCAACCATAGTTGTAATGGTTCTTTTTGTCCTCATCTCGCTTGTCACTTGGGTCACCTGCATTGCTTGATATGTAGACAATGATCCCTATGATATTACTTAGTCCTAGAGAGAGGAAAATATAAATCAGTGGTTATGTGGCTGTGAAGATAAAATTCAAGCCATGTTACTTTCTGGACCTGCATGGTTCAAAGATTATGACCAGGAAATTTTGTTACATTTATTTACTCCTTCATTTATCTCACAATCACATTTATTCTTGAAAAACAAAGAATAGACCCACATCTGGGTCACGTATGCTCGCATGGATCCCAAAATAATCAGCAGGATTTGTCCCCATCTCTTCATTGTCACATTGGGAAAGAAGTAGCTATGGGAGCTCGCTAATATTGTTAGTGGAATTCTAACATTCAGAATAATAATAAAAATACATTTTGAGCTCAGGGCTATGGCTGTTCACCTTGATCAAGATAAGTTCTCTTCCACCTTGCTGAATTTCCATCTAAATGCAGCACGCTTAATCCGAGCTTCGGGGAAAGCTATTAACAATGGGGCTGACTCTCTCAGATGTTTCTGGTGTGAAAAACGGGCTCACCCATCATAGGTGAAATTTTTCTGCCATCATATAAAAGAAAAAAAAAAAAGGCCGTGGATGTAAGAGGCACCTGATTCATCTAATATTTAATACATTTTAAATAGTGTAAAACCTGCTTGTTACTGACTTTAGCTTCCTTTTTCAGGAAAATGAAAAGCTTTTCTAGAATATACGTATTGTAGAGCTTCAAAAACATATTTTTGTCTTAAAAAATTGGCCTAGTGTGATGTTGCTAATGTCCTCCATCCAGGAAAAGGGTACAGGGAGAGAACAGCCAGCAAGCTTTTCCACAGTCCTTTTCAGTTTAAAAAGGCAGCACTTCTTAGGGACTCAATTTAAGGAAAACATACCTGCTGCAACAAAGAGAATCCCAGCGCTGAGAATAATGTTGTTTTTGCTGTTGTAAATCCTTCCTGCTCCGACACAGAGTCCTCCCAGCAACAGCAATATTGTGCTTAGGATGGGGAACACACTGGAGGCACGGACAATGCCTGCAGGGGACATAGGCAGAAAACCAAGAGAGGCAGTAATCATTTCAGACGCTTCCTTGGGTGCAAGTGCGGAGATTACAAAGTCTCAACCCCCCCAGCTTTTGCTGGAATTATCATTGATTCTGCATTTCTGCGCACATTTTTTGGGAGCCGAGGCCATGGGTAGGTGGCCAACGTGGCACAGACACTCTCAAATGAATAGCTTAAATCTTCTGAGTGTTCTCCTAGAAAGTCCAGTGTTATCGCCACTATCTGATGCCACCACATACAGAACATTTCTGACAAAGCACGAGGTAAGTGACAGTAAGACCCGGCACCACGCAGGGAGCGGCACTGAAAAATTCATGAGCTGGCTATGAACCCTACAACGTTTGGGGATGGCTTGAGCAGGATCTGTTCCTTGGTACAGGTGAGCAAATTACAGCTCTTGAAGTCTGCAGCATTCGTGTTACCAGTGAGGACAGCTAATAACCCGTTTTTCTTTTGTTGGATATTAAGGACGTTGAAACCTTTCAGATATCTAAGGAAGAAATTTTAACAAGTGTGTCTCAGATGTTTGTGTTTAGTTTCCTGACAGCTAAGTAGAGTAATTTAAAATTCTCTATGCTTCAGTCCATTCACCAGGATGGGCTATAAAATGTCTGAAAAAAAAATTAGACCACCACTTCAAGCCAGCTTTCAAAGTCAGGTCACTACAAGACTAAGCAGCAACCCAAAGGGAAGCGGCAGGGAGGGAACACAAGGGCTGAGAAAAAATAAACAGGCAGAAGAAGAGAGAAGTCTGTATCATTAAAACCAAAGGGGCAAAACCTGGTAGGTATTCCTGACAGGCAGAGCGAGGAACTGAGTTATATTGTCATGGAGAGAGGATTTTTTTGAAGAAGGGGAGATAAGATGCTGAGTACTGCTGCGGAAAACAGGATTGCTCCAGAGCTGGGGGCTGTGGCAAGGCAAAGGCACACGGGGAGTCCCGGCAGGGTGAGCGGGTGCTGGGGTGCGGGGATGCTCAGCGTGGGTGGGGGTCAGAGGCTGCTGTCACGGAAGGGTGGAAACCCCACAGCACAGCAGGAGGACACGGAGACCCCCAGGGCTGAGCGCACAGAGAGGAGGAAACCGCCATCTGGACCGCTCTGCTGAAGCGGTGCCATTATCGATGCGGCTCTCCCGGGTGCCATCTTCCCGGCTGACACGCACAGCGAGCGGTGCCCGTTTCCCGAGGAGAAATGGCCAGATGTTACAGCTGATGCTTTCTCATTTTACTTTTGATGGTCGTGGCGTTCCCAATTTTGTGAATTGCTGCCTAATGATTCCCCTGGTAACTGGCGGCAAAACTCCCACTGACTGCAAGAGGGACAGGAGTGGGCATTTAATAATAGTGTTGCTTTTGTGAATGCCGTGAAGCCCCCCGGAGCCACAGCTACGGCCCCAGCCCTCCTTAGGATGGTGCAAATGTAAAACAAAAAAGACAGTCCCTGCCTGGGAAGCTTATGCCCCTATCAATCTGCAACAGCGAGAAAAGTCCGTCTCCTACCAGAACTGGCAACGTCGCTGCACGTGTCCTGTACAGACGGGCCATTTTCTAACCGGCTCTAAACCCAATTCAGTCGGATGCATTACTATTCAGACAGTGTCTTGCAATAATTGGCAAATCCAGCTAACGAGGATGTAAGGTCTCTAATCGAAGCCCGTTGAGTGATGAGAGCCGGTTCTGTTGACCCGGGTGTATCCCCACATGTGGGGTACAAAGTAACAGTGGTTCGACTTTTGGGTCAGTTTTTAGAGTCAATTATTAGAACAAGATTCAATGTCAGTCTCTGCTGCTGGAGATGAAGGCATCCCAAATCACTGCCTGTCTGTTAGTGTCCTGGCAAAAGGCAGCACGGGCTTAAAATCTGCTTTGGCCCACCCTTTCTAGTTGATGTTTTCTATATTTTATGGACATGCTGTTTATAATGATTTCAATTAAATCAAAGAGCTTTCCTAAAGTGCTTCAGTGACATCGTCAGAAGGAACTTGCCAGACATGCCAAATGTAGGGGGTGGGTTGTTCTACTTGTAGCAATAATCTCCAGAGATATTTTTTCTATATTAGGTAATTAATGTGAAGAGAAACTAAACACACAGTGTTCTCTTCCTGTAAAACCCTACAGTATATTTTTTCCTACAATGTGTACTTTTATCTCTGAAATTTAAAGGGAACCTCATAGGTACCATGTAGAATTTACATATATCTCCCAATACTGGTAATAAAATGACAGCACATCAAAAAACATTAAGGCAATCTGGTTTTTGCTTTCTCCCTTGCTTTTTTTTCCCCCCTTGTTTACTGTCCTGTCTGTTCGCATCGGCTGCTCTGCACAGCGATGCGCTGTGACACCTCCTTCGGTGAAGCGCTGCAGCGTGCCGTGCTGCGAGCCGCGGCGCTCTGCTCGCACTTTTATTCTCCTCCGAAAGGAAGGAACCAAGCAACTGGCTTTAAAATGGGGATGCTATGCATGGGGATGGACATACAGCATGAATGCTATAGCATGCAGGGAAGAAGTGCACAGAAGTGTAGACATGTCCCTGAAGCAGGGTCCCCAGTCCCCCTCCTCACGGCCGCACTTTTGCACCGTGGTGGCAGAGCTCCAGTGTCCTCACGTGTGCCGTGAGGATGAGCACAGCCGAAATCCCCTTGCCTGCAAGGGGAGAGGTGCATGTGGTTCCTGCAGCATTGGATGGGCGCAGCTTGGTTTCTGGGCGCTGGCAGAAATGCAGGAGAGGAGGGAAGCCAGAGCACACGTGTGCGGTTGTGTGATGCACGCAGGTCCTGGTTTGAGCGACACGGGATTAATTTCTCTTTCGGTAATTTTACTTTTCAGTAAGGTCTCTTCTAATGCTAGGGAAACCTGCATTTTTAGAAGACTCTAGTGTCTGAATTTGTGAAAATATTTACTTTCTAGCCAGCTATGGGATGTACGTTTCAAGGTCTCGGTGTTCTCGAGCTCACCAGGTGTGGGGACAAGGAGGAGAGAGACCCGGGCACTTGACCCACACTGCCAACAGAATTATTTCATACCATGAACGTCACATTCAATACAAATTAGAAAGTCTGCTGAGGAGTTTTCTCTCTTCCATGATGGTGGCCATCCTGGCAACTCCTTGCCCCGGTGCTGGAGCCCTGAGCCCTTCCCTTCCCCCCGAAGCCACAGCGCTCGCAGTGTCTGACATTTGCTGTCCCCTGCCGGGAGTGCACAGCTTCTGCGGATAGAATGCGCTGAGTACAATCCTCGTCTATTTTATATTGGTATCGGGATCAATATTGGTTCTCTAGTGTTATTAATGTTAATTATTTAGTATTATTATATTAAATCTCTTTATATTTCAACCCTCGGGTTTCCTTGTTTTTTCCCTGATTCCCCTTCCTGGGTGGGGAGGGGTCATCGGGCGATAGAATGCTTGTCTAAACAACAATAAATTGTTGTGGCTTCTTCAAACTACAACAACGCAGCAGCCCTGGGGACTACATGGGCTCTCTGTGCATGGCAGCGATGCCTCTGCCACTTGCGGGAGCTCTGCACGGAGATGTGAAGGGGATATTATTTTTTTTTTTTAAAAAGATTGATGTGTGTTGTCACGGGGAAGGTTGAATAGGAGGGGTCTTGTCTGAGCTCCTTTGCATGTGTCAGTTGTCACTGTGGCTGTCGTTCGCTTGGTTTTGCAGGGAGCAGCCTGAATGCCGAAGGGCAAAATCCCAACTCCTGCTTCTACCCACACCCCGGACTAAAGTCTCCTAAAATCAGTCATTCTTTCACTGATTTCAATAGGGTTTTGGATGAGGACACAATTCTGCTAGCAGCATAATGTCTACATTTATCTGAAGCCTATAAAGGGGCTACAGGAAAGCTGGGGAGGGACGCCTGGTCAGGGAGTGTAGTGATAGGGCAAGGAGGAATGGTTTTAAACTGGAAGAGGGTAGGTTTAGATGAGATATCAGGAAGAAATTCTTTCCTGTGCGGGTGGTGAGCCCCTGGCCCAGGTTGCCCGGAGAAGCTGTGGCTGCCCCATCCCTGGAGGTGTCCAAGGCCGGGTTGGACGGGGCTGGGAGCACCCTGGGCTGGGGGGAGGTGTCCCTGCCCAGGGCAGGAGGGTGGAACTGGATGATCTTTAAGGTCCCTTCCAACCTAAACCATTCTATGGTTCTGTATTAGATTGGTCACTGTGGAGCAGGCTGAGACCCCTCATGTGCTCTGTCAGGAGCACAAGATGCACACAGCGTTGGTGCCTTCATCTAAGCCGGATCGAAGAAATAAGGGTTACCCCCAACACAGCCCTCCAGGAGACTTTGTGCCAACAAATGGCTACAAAGCACAGTGAACAATACAACAGAGACAGCAGACTGCAAAGGTGTTGCACAGAAGGCAAAAATGGGATGGAAACTCTCACATCTCCTTTGAAACAGGATGCAAATATCCTCTTGTCTGTGTCTAGCTAGATAATGATTTGGTCCCTATTACATGTACGTATGAGCTCATTTCTTCTGGATTTAGATACGTAACCTTTCAGTAATCTCTAAATCAACCATACACGTTTTAAGTGAAGCTGCACTTTGTCTTGTAAAAGTTAAAGCAGAGGTGTCCTGTTATCTGTGCAGACTACGCGAGGATGCGCTCTCCTCCGCCGGGGGAAGCAGCTGAAGCCTGTGTTTGCAGAAGACATAAAGGGTCGGACTAACTTGTTTTTAGGGTCTGTACTTAGTCACTTTGGAAAACAGCTTTTAGGAAACACCCATCGCAAGTACACTTACAATTTACCAATCTCATGTCTTACTGAGGAGCTGCAGACTGTTTTCCCCAGTTCTGTCTTTCCTCCAAATAATGAAGGCATAATACACTTTTATCAAGATGCTACTTAATTCTTCTTTCCTTTACAGTCCTTTTACTAATGATGTTTCTTTCCTAAAGCTGACTTTGCATCAATTTAACATTAGTTCCAAAGCTTTGTATGAAAGACAAATGCAGCCGTGCTCACACTGCTGGTCTGCCTTCGCCTGAGCACTGAAATCATGTCACCCAAGCGCTATGACTGATCTAAATTGACAAGAGTAAAGATGAAAAAAAAAGTGTGTTTTCTGGTAAAGTGTACTTTTCAGAGATTTTTATTTTTTCTTCTTGTCTTAGCAACCAGAAGTTGTTTCCCATGGGTGAGCAGAAGGGCAGAGTGGTTCTCTCAGTGGTGTTTCAGGTAATTAATAGCAGTGTAAATGAGGAGTGTTTTGCTACGCCGGGTGTTTCAGGCAGCAGCGTCATTCATTGCTCCCTGAAGCTTTCCCAGCACCTTGTGAACTGCAGTTCCTTTCCCTGGTAAAGGCCATTGCTTTCAGCTTGGCTGGTCAGCTCTTCTGTTCAGAAGGAACAACTAGGCAAGGTGTCCTCTGGGGAAGTGGAAATCTAACTCCAGCTTTGCAGGATTCATGAAGGTTCCAAGACCATTAGCTGAGTGAATGCTCGTCTGGAGGAGATGAAAAAATCGCCCTTATTTCAAGCACCAGGTTGGTGGATGAAATTGCTTCTGTGGGGGATTACAGACCAGCATGGAGCAGCAATGGCTGGCTGTCCATGCAGGGGAGCCACAGCCCATGTTCCTGCTGAGGTTTTGCTGTTAGCTGCAGAAATTTCAGCTTCCTTCCTACAATGCAGTAATTTCACTGCAGGGGGAGGTGGCTCAGCAGCTGCAAAGGATGAGGCTTGCATAGGGATTGGGTTTAAGCATTAGGAAAAACTTCCTAATGGGCTGGAACCCACTCCTCAAACCTGTTTTGATACACTGATTGGATAAATACTCCCTCTGTAAAAAACACTCGCCAATCTGGGAACAACTGCTGTAGTTTTCATTTGAAAAATTTCCATATAATGTCTAGAGAATGGGCACCACAATCGTGTGCGCTCCCCTGGGTGAAGGAAACCCTTGAAATGGGGGTCCCCGAGGGTCACAGTTGTATCAGCTGCAGCGTGAACTGGGCATACGTCACCACTGCTCTGTCCCACCAGGTTTGGGCCAGTCTCTTGCAATGAATAGGACTGGGGTTGGACTCTACAGAAGCGACACCCAGGAAAGTCTCTCTGGCCATGTCTGTTAACCCTGTGTACTAGGTATTGCTTTTCACTTACGGAGAAGGTATTCTGAGCTGTCATGGTCATAGTCATTGTCTTCAGGGAAGTGGTTGATTCGGAAGCAATGTCCTTTGTAGATTCCTAAATGAAAACAAAGCAAACATAAAATATAAGGAATAGAACCAGGTAAATGCGCTTCTGCCAGCTCTGCTTTATTTCGTTTTCCTCCCAAGCTGTGTAAGTAAATGATTCTCCTGTAGGGTTGGTCACTGTTTTTTTTTTTTTTTTTATGCTATCAAGAAACCATCTCTAAGGTCATGAATTTTGGGCAGATTGGGCTGAAGAAAGGGAGAGCCAGGATGCCTGGGCTCTTTTCTTCAGTCTGCCACTAATAGCGTTCTCTTGAGTTTTTAAATCCCTCTGTGCTTTACTTTATCAGCGCCATGCTTATCTTACAAGCATACCGAGTTTGCAAAACTTCTTTTTGTTCCTAAAGTGACTGTCACTCTGGGTCCCTGCTCCATGGCTGGGGCTCCACAGCAAAGCTGGGTGCCAATCTGGCAACCATCACCCCTCCAGTCTCGTCCCCAGTGCAGTGCTGGCTTCCCTTATCACAGCTGGTAAATGGCAAACTGTCTGAGGCCTCTTCAATTACTCTCTAGGCTTGGAAAACACATCCATAAATCTCTTCCTGCTGCAATATAAACCCGTATATCCCCCTCAAGGTTGGTTCAGCTTTTAATGGCATATTTGTTTAGTCAACTGGGAGCCTGTGCGGTAAGTCAGGGAGCGAGGGTGCACTCCTGATACCTGAAGGAACAATGCCAGTGTCGGCCAGATGAACCCCTCGCTCGACTGAACAAGACGAGGTTCAGCACTTTGTCCATCTGGGTAGAGCTTTACCACTAGTATTTTGTGTTGTTTTCTATCCTGGTTATCCATAGCCACATTGCAGTCTCAGCTGCAGCCGGGTAGCTGAGGCTGCAGTTGCACGGGGAGCTGCACGGGCACCTCTCCCCAGAGAGCTTACTGCCGGAGCCAAGCCCCGAGGTGCGATTCTGCCTTGGTGCTTTCATTATTCATTAACCAGAGCTTTTGTGCTCAGGAACATACATCATGCAGGATGAGTTATCCTCTGCACAGGAGTTTCGGTGCTTACAGCTTGAGCTGGCAGAAGGATTTAAAAACCATCACTTAATACTACTTTAACAGAAGCACAGCTGCAGTCTGTAGGATATAAGTGTGGATTTATTTCACTACCTATTACCAATGATTACAAAGATCTCAAAAGAATTACTGATCTGGAGGATTTCATTTGCACTCTGTGAGTGTCAACTGCAGGTTCGCTACTACAGTGCATTTAATTCTTCCAGTAAATGATGTATCTACTCCAATTGCGGTAACAGCTCAGGCTTTCTCTGCACAGCACTTCAAAGGCTGTGAACAAGAAGTAAGTGGCTCACGTCACATCTGGAAGTGACACACCTGTCCTGTCTGCCAGGCGGAGGAGAGCACTTCAGCTGGGACGGCTCCGGTGAAGCACGTTTGCCCATGCCTGCCTCTGTTTGCCATCAGCTGGTTTGTTGCTCCTGATGGCTCTCCAGCAAGGCAATCCAAAATTCAGATTTTAAAGATCCCAGTGCTTATTTTTATGGCAGTTCACACAACAAAACTAAATCCTCCCAGCATAACAGGGCCTCTGAGACTGGATGGTCATTTCTTTGAGTCTTTTCATTATGGTGTGCCAATTTAGAGGAAATACATTCAGAGTATGATTTTTATCCTCTCCTTTTCATTAAGGAAAACTCTAAATAATCTTCTCACCCTAATTTCCTGTGGAAATAGGCTTTTCAATGACTCTGTTCTTGTGTGTGTACAGGTGGGGCCATCTCTCAGTCTGTATGTACTTTTCCAATAACTTTCAAGGTAAGTTGGTTGAATTTATCCAGAGCTGATACAAAAGCAGAAGTATCACAGGTAACTGAGCTCCCACAACTTCCGTGCAAACAGGTAGATGCATGAAGGAGAGAGCTCTGTCCACCGAAGGCTGCTTTGTGAACTTGCACGTTCACGGAGAACGGACGTGGGCAACAGCCCAAATAAATGTTCCTCTTCCAGAAACTCAGTCAAGAGACAAGAAATCTGCAAGACTGAATTGTTCCCCAAGCCTCTTGTGTTTGCAGCACTGATGGATTGATGGAGGGTTTTGGCCTCTGTAAAATGGCCTTATGTTATTAAACTTCCGAATGAAATGGGTCCCTCAGCAGAACTTTCTCTTACAGGGAGGCCGTGAAGCCATCCCTTCCATTGCAGGACTCAAACACATCAGTGGGACAGGGTGGGTTGGTATTAGCAGTGTCTGGGCTTTTCCTCTTTTATGGTTGGAGACCTTCATTTCCTGGTGCTTATATCTGGAGCCTTTCACATGAAAGGTTATTAGCAATTCTAGCAGAGGTGAAAAAAGAGGATAATTAGCCCCAAACAGAAAATTCTAGATGAGCTTGAGAGTTCCTTTCTATTTCCAGTTTTTAGGAATACTGAGATTGGTCGTTCTAGCCAAATTTTATAGACATAGCAAGTGACTGTGAAATGTGGACCTGTATCAAAGCCTGGGAATCCAAAATATTCTTCCCAATATTTTTGCTGTAGTTCAGGTCACAGATATTGGTTCAGGGTCCTCTCTAGTGCCTATGGTATTTGATAGCTAATAACAGCAGCAGACTGGATAAATTTTTTCCATAAACTTAACAGGTGTCATATAACTCAGCAGCAGCTCATTAAACTCTCAGTGAGGCTTGAAGTTGCTATCAAGAACTCTGGTGCTCTACAGGGTATTGAGGGCTCTTTTAATCCACAAAGTATCAGAACCAAAGTCTTGCTAGGAAATTTAACAATACCCTTTTTTCATAATGATGGACTTTGAAACTCAGATTTGGGAAACATTAAAACAAGCTGGGTGGAAGCTATTGAAGCAGTGGTCAGCTTTAAAAGCACAACAGCAGAGTCTGACTTGTACTTAAACACAAAGAATAAAAACAAAGCAACACTGAGATTTGATGAAATACCCAGTTCTGTGCGTTGGATGTAAAGCAATGCAAAACAATAAAAGCCATGAAATGGAAGAGGTGGCAGAAAAGAAAACACCTCAATTAAATTCAGAAACAACCATTCCGCAGCATCTGCGCAAGATCTGAACTCCCTGAAGCCCTTCTCAAAGGCTTCACAGAGGATACCTCGAAGAAATGTGCAGGCAAAGGTGGCCCCTGGTCCACGCTCAGTAAAGGCACACATGGGCCGTTTCCCACGCCAGGACGTGACGTGGAAGACAGATTTTCTCCTTTGCTTGAGTATGGGGAGACAGTCCCTTATAGCCTTTGGAGAGGAAGATGGAATATTTAACTTCTACTGCTGTACCCACTAGAGAGAGATAAATAAACTGCAATCACTGCCTAACAGATACTAAAATATTGAGAAGCACTTCTGGATACCTCTTGAGAGTAAGATATAACATCCCACTGAGACGCTGTAAGTATTACTCCTTTCTTTGAATGATTACTGATACGTTTTAAATGATGCTTTTAGAAATACAAGTATTGTAATGCATTTTTTCTTCATAATAATAACTTTGTTCTGAATTCTGAGCCAGGACTTCAGAATCTGGGTTAATGATAATGAAGAGGCAAATCTTCTGAAGTGTTGCTGATGGTGCAAGAACATTTTTTTTTCCACAGGTTGTGGTGTACTTAGGTGGCATTTAAAAACCAAAAATTGTTTCTGACTTGGTTTTACTCTGTGTTCAAGGGCTTCTCTGACAAGGTTAGTACTTCCCAATCTCACTAAGTGTTGTTCAGATAACTATAATTAGAGTGTGATGTACTCTGATAATTTGATGAGGGAGGGAATTGTAGTTCCTAAGTGAAGATTAAGCTTTGTTTTGGGGTTTGAGATCTCAAAGTATATAGACTTTTCAACAGTAAATCAAAGTAGTGATCCCAAATTCTGAGGACATACTACCTTCTCCTTGCTCTTTCTCAAATAATCCTTTAATAATCCTGCCTGTACTACTGCCGAATTATTTACTAGGGTTTTATTTTTTGATGACTGAGAGCGATGGTTAATGCTATAGGATTCAAATGCTTATTAACTTTGTTTGTGGCCATGCGTTACATGATGACGTTGGTGTTGGCCATACCAGCAGCCATGTCTTTGAAGGAGCCATTTCCCGTGGTCACTATTTATCAATGACAACATTCCCTGATGCCCTGGAAGTGTTTGCACAAATCAGCACTGGAAGATAGAGCACTTAAATGTCTGGCAATATTTGTCAAGACAGGCTGTACTTTTGTTTTCTACTCCCCCCTAATCCTGAAAACTATATGAAACAAGATCTTTCCATAACATTAGTGTTCTGTTGTCATTTAAAATAGGTTTCCACCACGCAAGACGCTAGCAGCTTTGCAGCAGAGGACCTTGTCTGCAGGGTACTTCTGTCGATAGCAATTTTTGTCTCCTTGCTCTGAGCACAAGCTTACGGGAGGCGATATCTGATAGCAGTGGGAGACACATGAGGATAGATGGGTTGAGCTGCTGCCGCCTTCTCCATCAACAGCTTCTGCAGAGCTATTGCTCGATTAACTATTTCATCTACCAACCCTCTCGGCTGCTCTTGTTGGTGAGACTATGCAGTAAAACATCAGTTTGGGGACTTGACTGAGAAGCATTTCTTGCTTTCCCATGGGACACCAGACATTCGCGACCTCCTTGGCTCTAACTCTCCTCTGCCAACACGCCACATTCTTGTAGCCCTTTGAGCAGCTACAGATACGGAGTGCACACACGTGCACACTATTAATAGAGTTAAGCAGGGTTTTCTCCTGAGGGGGGTTATACTGATGGAATGAGTGCTATGAATGTCAGCTGCAGAAGTGGCTGCACGGCTACAGCAATTACCTGTGGGCAGGTAAATACACACCATAATTGTCCAGCCTAAAATCCCACTTACCAGCTGATTTTTTTTCTGGCAAATGTGGGTCTTCTGGGATGGTTTGAAGACGTGGAAGGGAATGATTTTCAAGATCATTTGACAGCAAGTGCTTGCAGATACAGGGAATAAAAGTTACAATGAGCTGACTGTATATTAAAAATAAGGCAATTAGTAAGGAGCCATGGGAAATCTGGCCCGGTGGTTGTGCTTGTTGCATCTATTCTGTGATTAAATGCTGTGCCTCAGTTCCAGAGCCAACCGTTAGCCTGATTTACTGCAACACTTGAATATCTGAATGTTTAAATGGCAAGTTTTCTGAATATATCAGCACAGAGACGGCTGACTGACAGATAACATCACAGACAACAAGAAAAGCATGACATGCAGAGCAGGGCTGTTGTAACAGAAGTTCCCTGAACACAGTGCCCATCTGAGCATGCTGTGTGGGGCTGGGGTTCCTTAATGGCAGGGCTTTGCACTTCCCTGGAACAACAGCGGAGAACCTCTATTTATAGTGAGCGAGAGTGTGTCAGCGCTGGACTCTGCCAAGGGAGAAGAGAAACAGTTATATATTTTTTCCTTAGGAAGATTTCTCTGCTGACAAGTTCTGAAATCCTTTGCAGCGTGATTTGAGCAATAGTGAGCAAAGGAGATCAGACATGCCAAAAAATGTTCCTCTCCGCAAAATTTATAGCGTGGAGTCTATCTGTGCCCTGTGTTCATTTCTTTGATTATCTACCAGTACAAATCCCCTGTCTCACTGGATTGACACACAACAGCAAATGCAGCTGCTGAGTTAACTTTCTTTCCTCTTCATTCCTCTCATCATAAAATAACCCTTGAAAAGAGGAATGGGTGGTGCACCTCCTTTTACTTTCAAAACCTGCTTTGTGGTGCTGATGCTCAAACAGGGACTATTATGGTCCTGAGCTCTCCACTCAGACCACAAGGAACAGCATTAGATATTTTTCTGTAACTTGGCACTTTCTATGTTAAATTGTCCCGAGTTCGATTATTTGTCTCCTGCTGTTTGCTGAGAATTTCACAGGCCAGTCCTTAAGTTACTTGAATGAGCACAGATCCTGTGAACCTCTGCCAGAGGATGTTTAATGCTGTCATTATAAAAGAAATCATGAAGTATTGATGCAGGTTGTGTGCAAAACACACCCCATGTGAATTTGCTACCCCACATTGCTGCTGTAACGCCTCTGTCAGTGCCACGGAGGATGGAGCCAGCAGAGAAAGAAGCCTCGGGAGGTTAAATACACATTTATTGGGTGTCTGCCTTTGAGAAAAGTTTGGCTGTTGTGACAGCCTCGCGAAGCTGGAAACTTCAAAGCATAGGTTGCTTTTGAGACAGATGCTGTCTGACACTCCCTGACTCCTGCCAGTCCGGGAAATATTTGTCCCTATGACAGTTTGTATTTTTGCTTCATCCTGAAGGTGAATTTGATGAAGAGCACTACTAGTACCTGGGGTTATTGTCATAATTCTGCCAGGGTAGGTCTTGTTTTCAGAAAATGCTTAGCATCTAAAAAGATTAGAAGTCCATGCCCATAACTGTGGTCTAATGCGGTACCATAAACCAGCTGACTACCACTGGCGGTCCGTGTGTGTCATGGTCAGGCTAAAGCAAATTCAGCTCAGGAAAGGAAATTATCCTGAGTCTTAACCATGTTTCTCTACAGGTGTTCAGAAAGTGAAACAATAATCTTCTATTTTTCTTCCTAAAAGTCGTAGATTCATAGAATCATGGAATACCAGGTTGGAAGGGACCTCAAGGATCATATGGTCCAACCTTTCTCGGCAAAGGCACGGTCTAGGCAAGATGGCCCAGCTCTCTGTCCCGTTGGTCCTTTCCTTCATCCCATAACTCAGAATTCACTTGTTTCTCGTTGAGGGGAGCTGAACTACCCACTTAGGGGCCAGATTCTGATTTCAGTGCAGTGGACTCAAATCTGTCTCATCCAGTAACAGCGATATCAGAATCTGGTCTTCTCCTTTGTTTGCTCCCCCTCTACTTCCCGGGCAAAAAGAAAAAGATTTAAAAATCTTCAAATCTATGAAATTTGCCCCACTTTCTTACTTAGGAGCTGTCAGCTCTAACAAACCCTTTGGGTTCTTCTTTTGATCTATTTTCAATTGTCTGGTGGGCAAAGCAAAACTCTTCCTTGAGTCTCTTATTTTCTTATCTTCTGCTGTGACATGAATTTCCCCCTTTTCCAGTCCTCCCCCTTTGCTGCCTACAGACCCTCCGCTGCTCAGAGCTTTTCATCCATCCCCTCGGTGCCATGTGAATAACTACCGGTCGCTTTTGCCACCTGCTCCATCTTGCTCTTCTTTAATGTTTTTAAATGCAAAACACCTTCCCGGTGTGTTTAACACCTTGAGAGGGCTCGGACAGCCCCGACAGCGGCAGCAGCAGCACTGGAGGAGACGCTCACTGAGCAGCTCGCAGCTGCTTCTACCCACGCGCTTGCAAATGAGCTGATGTTGGCAGGGGACCGCGCTTGCTCTCACCCTGGCCTTTATTCTTAGCGCTCGCTCTTCCCCTCAAGTCTGGCAAAAGCATGTTTTCTCTAGGAACAGGTCTCCGTTTATCTTGTCATTTGACATGCTCAGTCCCACCATTAACCTCACTCCACTTCTTCTCTCACCTTCATAGAGTGGCTAATGCTCCCCCCTGTATTTATCACACACTTTCCATGATAGAAGAGACTGTCGTATTCCACCACTCTCAAGGATTTACTCTAGGATATTATAATCTGTTTTCACCGACTTGTCTGGACTGTGGCAGTGTCTGATCCAGTTGCCTTTTGCCATCTGCAGCCTCTCCTTGCTGCTCCTCTACAAAGCCTATCTAAAGGCCTCTCTGTTGGAAGTGGAGGCAGCTCACAGCTGCGCCTTTCGCCATATCCCTGCAGAACGAAGGCTGTGTTGCTGTAGTCCTTGCATTGATTTTTTTCTACAGTGGTCTCAAACTGTAGTGGAGCTCATGCTACACATTTCTGAAGAGCCATCTCCACTGACTCGAGTGCCAATTTCACAGCCATAAATAGCAACCGGTGAGGTTCCCACTTGGGCAGTTTGACCTTCATGTCATGACCACCTTTTCTCTTCTAACGCTCTTGACTTTCCCGAGGCCCAGATGTGGTGCCTTAGCTGATCTCCTCCAGACATCAGTGGATGCTCACCATTGCCCGAAGAAGTTAGCCACATAGGAGAAGACGTAACTCTCTCAGGTGGTGAAGTCTGCTGCTTAGTGGTGACTTCTACTTCTGGCTTGAAAATACTCTTTGAGCTACTTTTTGCAGCTTTGGCATGCTGCAACCCACAATGTAACACCTGCATGCTATTTTGTGCAGCCTGGTAAAGCATCTCCAGATTCTGGATTACCTACACCAGAAGGCATCCAGGGAGGTGCCTACAGAGGCTCAGTTGGTTTTAATTCACGTGGATATATACAGCCTCAGCAGCTGACCTGTTTTCAGCTGGGCAAATATCATCAAAGATGCTGTGCATTTGTGCAAGAAATGAACAGATGCAGAAAAGATGCTTTAACAAAGACAACTTTAAAATTCTATGACAGCCTTTTGTTCCAATATAAGATTTTATTTGAGACCTTGAGTGATGTTAGAAAATCCGTGGCAGCGAAACTCATTTCCCAAAGATTCACCTCACCTGCACATCTGGGAGCTAATAAAACATGTCACAGTGTTTGGCTGCTGTCCTTTAAATTCTCTTCAGCCATTACAAAACTGCTGCCAAAAGTACTAAGTGTTCTTGTGCTACCACAGTGAATACCAATAGTATCAGGGAAATGTAGGACAGCGGCAAAGTAGATAAGAGTTGATTGTATGTTACATGTTGTTTTGAGCTACTTGATTTCCATTTTCTTAGAATGTTCCTCTCCTAAACCAGCATTTTAGCCGCAGAAGCCATGATGGAGGTTTTTCAGCAATGCTCCTATCCCTTTCCCAGCTGCCCTTCATTAGCCGAACAGCAGACAAAATAGCGTGCTGCATTATTCCACCACCTCTGCTCAGGCATCCCCAGCAGCCCCTCTGTGCATTGCTGATGGTCTTCCTACTACCATTTGCAATTTGCTCCCTAGTAACCATGTCATCTTCTGCTGCTTCTTGGATGGCAAAGTGGGGGAAAATTCAAGGGATTCTGTGGCTTATTTTAGTCCTTATTTTTGCTCCTTTTTTATGGATTTTATTGGAGGAATGGCTCTGTCTTTTCTAGGATGAAACACTGACATCCTTCCAGCCCTGGTGTTCCATTTGCATTTCGTAAATCATCTGCACAGGGAAAGAGGGGCAATTCCTGAACCTGGGTATGACATGAATCTTTGGGACAATGTCGGTGATGCTGCTTGAGGAACTTTTTCAAGTCAGAGCTAAGTTAGCCTTGCACGATGAGCATTCCCATGCCTGGCTCAGTCCCAACAGGCTGTCAACATTTCTAGTTGTCATGGGGTTGTTAACTCACTTTTCTGTGTCTGCTTTTCTATCTGCCACCACGGCCCACACTTGCTGTGTTCTGCCTTCACACCTCGTCTTGTCCTGCATCTCATGCTGCAGTCCTTTATCCCGGCAGCCCAGAAGTTTGTCTCACCACTCATTTCCATATTTTTCTCTGCTGCTGCTTTGCCAAAGCTGTTTCTGGGTGGCTGATATAATTGTTTTCTCCCTTTTAAAATGAATTTGGAGTTTGGACAGAAGCCTCCATTAGAGCTTTGTAGTTGGCTTTTTGACCTCAGCTAAAATTGGTCTAACACTTGAGGATTTGCTGTTGGCTTCTTAGGTGAGCATCTTCATCCATCGCAGTTTGAACTGAAAGTCATTCTCCAATGAGCTCCCAGCTCTCACTTACATTCTGGTCCAAAACGCCTTAATTTAAAGAGGTACTTGGTAACCAACAGTGCTTTTGGCAAAATGTGTCACAGACTAATTTTTTATTCACAACTGTAACTACACAGTGGCCATGATAGCTCCAGCACCTCAGAGAGCAGTGGGAAATAAGATGTGGTGGCCTGTATGCTAGCTAGGATTTGGATATATGTTGATTTGGACCAAAATGCACTTCCCCCTCCCCCCAATATTCTTGACCCTGACATACATTCACTGGTACAAAGACTGCTCATTCAGGCAGATTGCTGCCAGTCCATCAATCATTATGAGAGGGCTGAAATGCCAAATTTTACTGGATGCAATTTTGAGAACAGATAGTCATTTTGTCTGATGAAGCGTTCATATGCTGCAAAATGACAAATCGTGTTTATTTTCACATTGTCAAACTGTGCTTTTTTCCTGCGTTGGCACAATTGGAATCAAGTTTCCCTTAAGGGATAGTTTGGTTTTTATCCATCTGTTTTCCCTTACTTCAGTAAGTCATCAGTTCTCCCTCATTAACATGGTGATCAACCAGGACTTGATGGTTTCACCTCTTACGATCACAGCATGTCTATAAAGTCTGTATCATGGCTCGTCTCTATCTGGGGGAGGAAATTTAAGGAAATGGACATTCATGTCTCTTCAAAGTCCCTACTGAGTTTATAATTTGAGACATAGTCACAGTCACATCTGGGGAATGAACGCTGTTCTTGAACTAGACGAAATATACCCAGTACAATGGGTGGTGCTTTGTCCCTTGTATCTTCTGCCACTTACATACACTTCCATATATTTGCAGCCTTGAACCTTCTCACGCTTAATGTCTACTTTTAGACCCTCTTAAACCACCATTTTTCAAGTGCCTGAAACAGCTTCATTTCAGAACATGCAGGGTTTGCTGTTGTCATACAGCAGTCTGAAATTTAAGAAACAACTCTTCAGAATGAGGACCCGGGTAATTCTTGGGGATGTTTGGGGTAGCATGCACAGGAAGCTTCTGTAATGGAAAAACCCTCCAGATCCAGTCAGTAGGAAAATGGTTCATATTATTGATACTCCTTGTGAGATCTCTTGGTGTAGCAGAAGCTTACAAGGCATCATGTAATTACCTTTCCGCATAAAATGAATTGTTGGCTGCTCTAATAGGAGGGAACGTTTCTAACCTGATATCTAGAACAGAACTCTTTCTTTACAAACCTTTTTTTTTTGGCTCATTCATGCACACCACAAGGTTTTTTCATGAAAAAACAGTGAGGGTTACACTGGAAAGTAGTGATATAGGAGCTCACTAGTTAACTGATTAGGAACATGCAGGATATCTGGACACTCCTGGAATCTTGTAATGTTTCCATGTCTCTTCAATCCATGGTGATTCATCATAAGATGATGGCATTTAGAAAAATAGTTGGATATTGAAGAAGCAATAGGGAAATTACACTCCATAAATCATCTTAATTGAAGGGAATGCTTGCAATATGTCTGTCTTCATAATGCAGTGACCTTGAGTTGGTTCTGCATTCATTTTGGAGCATGTCTTCCTCATTTCTATGCCAGCTTGTTGAGTTATACATAGAAGCTAAACCTCCAGAGATTGATCATGCACAATCAGTGATGCAGGACTGAAACAAGGCAGATGACAACGGGGAATCTAAAGGTTAGGAGAAAGGGGGTCTAACTGCCAAACCCTGCTGATGTCTGGATTTGGGAAATGCAAGGCAAAGGTTTCAAAAATCATCTGCGTGATATATTAGTGGAAAAGACGCTCCACTGAGAGAGATTAATGTGGTGCATCCAAGAGACTGCATTGTCCAGTTGAATACTTAGGGCTTGGGAACAAATAACAGAGCTGCTGGTTAGAAAGTCTAGGTTCCAGTATGAAAAAATAAAAGGACCAAAAGTATGTTGCAACAGTAATATACCCTGGAAGAAAAAATAAAGGAAATATGAAGGACTTTAGCTTGAATTAGAGTTATTACTGATTTGGTTAGTCCTGATTCCCAGCAGTATGTGCAACCCGTAATGTGCCATACCCTCACGGAGGGGAGGTGCCGTCAGGCTCAGGAGTCTCGGGAATTTGGTGGTGGAGGGAGTGTGTCCCCTGCAGCATGTCCCTGGCTGTGGGCAGCCTCCTGCAGGAGATGGGGCAGGCTGGTCTCGCTGGGGCACTTTGAGAGGGAGAGGAAAATGATGAGCAGCTCTGGGGGAATAAGGGCCTGGGGGAGGAAGGCAGAGAGCAACCTGATAAAGGAGGAGGAAAAGAAGCGCTTTGAGGCAGAGCAGGGAGGAACAGGAGGTGGTTTGCAGGGGAGGAGGAAAGGAAGCTTGGAAGAAAGTGGGAGGGAGAGAGAGCTGAGGAGGAGGCGGAGGAGACGGGAAGGGTGGGCGGTGGGTGGCCGGAGGCGAGGAGAGGGCCTAGGAGGAAAGCAGGAGCTTGGCAGATTGGTGGTGCCTGTGGAGACGGGGACCAGATGGCGACCTGGGTCTTCCCTGAGCAGCTCTGCCTGCATCCACAACCCTGCCCAGCTCGGTGTGTGCACCGCTCTGCCAGAGCGTCGGTGCTCGTACTGCTGACAGAAGGTGAGGGGATGCACAAAGCCGCTGCCTGATGAAAATTAAGAGCCTGAAACTTTTAATTCCCAGGATTGATTTAAATTATTGCAGTTAACAAATGACCTAATACATAAAAATGGAGAGGGCTACCAAATAGATCTGTTTAAATGAACACATTTGGCTCCTACACCTGAAACTTTCTATTTCCTAATGCAAACTAAGCAGTGACAAATAAAAATGAGACTGCAAAAGCAGCATGACCTCTTTAAGCTTTAATTATTCATTAGAACTGTTTTCTTCTCTGCTGAGATTCAGAGCAACACATTTAAGTGGGTTCCTCTCAGGTTTACGAAAGATGTAACTTCCTTGTTACACCAGCTAATAAATACAACTAAGCACAATGGCCCAACAATATTTGTAGAAACAGCATTTGGGAAAATGTGTTTAATGAATCAGAAGTGCCTTAATCTAGTCAGTCTTGAAAAGCAAAGCATATCATGCAAAATTACAATGCACTAAAGCACAGATGCATAAATATTTTATTGTCGAGATTTCTGAGTTTACTTTCAGTATTTCAGAATTGCATTTTACTATAAAATGTCTCTACCTGCACTGGGGAAGGATAATAGTGGTAGTAGCTTTGGGAAAGCCAATCTGGGATCTCCGACTTGGATTTAAATAATGTACCTGAGAGTCCCAGCCCTCATCAGCATCAGGCACATCTTCCATTGTAACCAGAAATGCTTATTGCTTTTTGCTGTCTTAGGATGGCACGGAAGTGTCTGGGAAGGTTCACAGCCGGGAGGAGAAAGACAAGAAATTTTCCTTTTGCTGGGAAGACTGGACAAAAGGCACATGTCCCCGTGCCTGGCTGTGCAGGCTGGTGTGCCATTGACTCCCTCACAGCCCTCCCCCGTCAGTCCTTCATCTCTCCCTGCCCTTGTATAACAGCATCTCCAGGGACCATATTTCCTGCTGAGTTTTGAAAGCAGGAGAGGACCAGTTTGTCACCACCTTGGCGAGACCTCCCGAGAGGTACGCAGCTTGGGAGGCAGGCAGCGGCTCCGACCGCCCGGGAACCGTGCCATGCACAGGGGGAGATTTACAGCTCCTCTCCCCTTCAGACACTTCATTTGGTGCGATGCAGAGCTGACAGCTCCTCATTTCCAGGTATTACAAACTCCTCTTCCTCCACAGGAGCCTGTACGGGCTGTTTGGGGTCCCACACGCTGAGCCCCCCCAGGGCAGCATCCCTGCGATGGTCCTGGCAGCTGGGCGCAGGCAGCCGAAGGGCAGCTTTCCAAAACCCGCTTCTCTTAACGGGGCCACGCTCTGGTACTTACTCAATCTTTACAACTCAGTGATATGCTGCCAATATATTTTTGCCAAGGAGACAAAAATACGTCTCTTCTTCCTACTCCCTCAGCCTATGAAAAATCTCTGCTGTGTGCAAAGAGACTCTCTCTTTCTCTGTGTCTATATGTGTGTGCGTTTCAGGGGGCAAAAAATAGAGTTTCTGTTAATTTATTTTCCAGTTGAAAATCTGCCTTGTAGCCAGGGAAGAACTGTTTTCACCGTGTATAAATTTGGGTAGAAAAGCCTTACTTTGTGCTGAGCAGAAATGGCAGTGTGTGCAATGGGAATTGGGAGCAAATCCTTTAACTGCTCTGTGTCCCTGGTTCTCCTCTCCAGGATGGAGGCATGATGGCTTATAAATAATTTGGGGATTTATGGGTCAAAGAGCCCCGTATTAGCAAAGTTGTCTAATAATGGACAAAGAAGAGCAGCATAATCTTTCTAAGGTGGGGAGCTCTGTTTAAAAAGTGCTTGAATCTCCCCAAGGGCCAGAGAGACTCCAGGTATTTAACATGTTAACTTTTAATTAAGCAAGACTCTCCCACACAGCCACGGTTTGGGATTCTAGCTATGCTCTCCGGATGGTTTGGGTACTTTAAAAGCACTTGCTACAAAAAGAAGGGATGGGAGACTTTTTCTAAGCTTCACAGCAACTTTGCAAACTACGCTCCAAAAAGGTGTATTTCTTTTTCCTCCTTCCCCTCCCTTTCCCCCAGACCTCGCATGACTTCAAGGCATCAAATGTTAATGAAAGTTTGCCAGGCTTCAAGGGCTGTGAAATGGAAGTTAAAACTCCTGCACCATAGGATGGCTCTAAAAATACTCGGTTGTGTCGAAATATCAACCGGCTCCAGCAGCTCTCCTGAACACAGCACTACCGATGTATTAGGTCTTTCTCTCCTAAATAAGCTCTTGAGAAAGTTTTTGTAGTGACTATAGATCTCTCACGCTCCATAGACTGGATTCATCAGGCTATGTGCCAGCAAATATCTCCTGGAGACCGAGGATCTGCCGTGTCATTTAACTCTAACGGTGCAGCGAGGAAGTGCCAGTGTCTGAGGGAGATCCATGCCCGCTCCGCCATGACTCCATCCAGATGACTCCTAAACGTGATGCCCATCCCCAGCCCGAAACAGCAGCCCCGTGGGTCTGCAAAGCTGAGGCCTGCTGCCAGCCCTCACCATTAGGGTCCCGCTCCCGAGCTCTGCTCTCAGTCTCATTTATTGTCCAGGGCACTGGGGTCTGTAAGCTGAGTTTCTACTTTTTAGGCATGGCAACACCTAAACCCCTCTGCAGATCTGCTCCTAAATGCTCTTGAGTAGGACAGCTGTACCCTCATGAGACATCAATGCTTTTCTGCAACAGCTCCCCATACCTCAGGTGATCTTAGCTGATGCGTCCTGCTAACCTGCGCATACTCGATATGCTGGGTGTACCTTCGCTGACTTTGAGGGGCTCCAGCAGAGATACTGTCATCCCCTTGTGCTTTCAAGGCGGTTATTGTTGGATTTTTTTTTCCCCTGACAGTGCTCTCATGAGTGGAATCCGGGAGCTGGTTTTCCCACACCACAGACTTCTCTTTCTTCTCCAAGAAATGCAACATACTTTCTCCCCGTGAAACAAATGAGGAGCCTGAACACAATGATTTGGATCGTGACTTCAAGCACAATCTTGAATACGGTGTCTAACCCGTTCCCATCACAGGAGAAGCCACGGGAGGCTGTGACTCAGCTGTGCCTCTGAGTCACGCAGCATGATGCTCCCCTGCTCTCGGGGGACAGCACTTTGCCGTTAGCCTCTGTTGACAGCGAACTACGGCTCTCCCTCGCTGGCTCAGACCTTAGTGAGATGTCTGGACCCCGAACTCTGGCCATTCCCCGCTGACCCGTGCCAGGGGAGAGACAAGGGACACCGAGAGCGTGTCCCCAGCCCACAGCACCAGGCCCAAGGGGAGTATTTGGTTCAGGTGTGTGCAGAAAGTTTCGTGTTCCCAGGCATGGGCAGGCTGCCTGGCCACACTCCAGCCCTGTGTAAGTACATTGTGAGTCAGGCTCAAATTGCTATTTTTGAGCAAGTCACTAGAAATAATTCATGTACGTGCAAGTTAAAATTCTGCTTAAAAATCATTCTCTGCCTCAGAAGATTGAAACCTGGGAGATCTACAAGAGCAGATATTGAACTTCACTTTACTAGTTTCTTTCCAGCTGTTATGGTAAGCTTAGAACCTCATCCTGCATTTCTTCACTTTAAGGTTTTTCTCTCATGCAAATTTCTCTGATTCTAGCACTAGCAGGACCAGCTGCACATGTAAGTGTTGTGAAGAATCTGCCCCTTTAACTGGACCAGGTAAAGTCTTGCACCAAAATCTGAAACACATGATGCTTCTTAAGTGAAAGTTCAAGTAATAAACATTCTTCTTTCAAGGATTTCAAAATAAATTTCCAAATATTGAATTAATTTATCTGACGCTATGAACTGAGGTTTTGGAAAGCTGGGAGGTGCAGGTTTGTGTGTGTTAACTGTGTGAGCAACAGCGCAAAAGGAAAATGCTTTTTCATCCATATGAGCTTCTGTAAATTGTATTCTATTCTTAGGAGAGTAAACATAATGTAAAAAAAAAAAATCTAATAATTTAAACCTTGCAGGAAAAGAGGCAGGAGCGATGGGAACCTCTGAAATGATAAATGTACGAATTTATTCCACTGCCACTGTTGGGTTTTAAATTAGTTTTATTTTTCTTTTATTTCTTGTTGTTGACAAGTTGGCTTGCATTGCTATCCAGTTATAATGTTTACAGATAAGAAAATCTTGAAGGTCAAAAATTCTGTTCTTAGTTATTCTTGTATAAGGTAATCTTCTTGTGTTGGTGATGATGTGAGTGATGTCAGGTCGCCATGGGTATCCAAATCATGCCTGTCTAACAGCAACATTCTCCATTCCTATCCCCTCCCCTTAAGTTCTTACACAGAAAAAAAAAAATCTACAAGAAAAGCTTCATGCGTGATGCAGATGATGGACTGGAGGAAACACTTGTCTTCAAGAAAGCGCACTGTGCCAGCAGTCTCTCACCGCACCCATGCACAGTTGGGGTGATGAATTAGTTTGCATTTGACTGTGACCAGTAAGAATTTTGCCACGAATGCTCCAAAACGCAAACTGAGCCCAACATGTTATTAGTGTTCATTACAATGCCTACATGTAGACATCAAAACTGCCACCGTTCAGATGGGTACCTTTGTCCCCATGGCAGCCTTGACCAGGGGCAGGCGCAGCAACCTCAGCTGCAGCTGTAATTTGTGTTAGACCAGCACGAGGAAACTGGAAAATTGCTGAAATCCAGATGATGGAGGAGAAGTGAGACCAGCATCTGCCCACAGCTGATCATGGCAGGGACATGGCAGGGAAGCACAGAAGCGCGGTGAAATGAAGGTGGAAAAAAAAAAGACATCCTTAATTATGCCTTCCCATGTTTCTACAGGTTCAGTTCAGTGCTCTAATACCTGCTGGATGTAGCTTTCCTTGACAGTTTTGTAACATCTAAAGGAAAGAAAAGAAAATGAAGAGGAAGCAAAGTGTACAGGCCTTGATCGTGACAGGGCTCCAGCTCTTTGAATGTTTGCTTTTCTCCCTGCTACAGCATGAAAGTTTTTGGTCTCTGCTAAATCGCGCTTTGAGTCAGTGTGGATGGATCAGGTACATGAAAGACCTGGAGCAACAGTTTCTAGAGGCTGACAGCATGGCTGTGGATCAAGACTTCTGCCTTTTTCTTTATCGATGGGATGGACTGAAGTCTAAATTTGGGTCTTTGAGCTGAAAGTCTTTATGCAATCTTATTTTAAGGGGAAAAAACCCACACAACAATAAAAAAAGAGAGTACTCTCCAGGAAGGGGGCTCAGGCAGTGCAAGCGGCACTTTTTTCTTGCTAGCAGGATTTCCTTTTTACTAAAATATTTCTGAGCTCCGTAGTATGCAGCAGCCAGGTAAACCAGAGACCTCAGCTGGAAGGTTTGGACCTGCAGTTCCTGGAAATGGGACAATACAGTGGAAATCAGATAAACCAGCTTGTACATACCACCTTGCTGTGAATTAGGACTGTCCTTGCATTTCACTGTTGTACAATCAATTTTCAGAATAAAAGCCTTTCTTTCACATGGTCAGGGGGCTTAATTCAACCCTGGAATAAATGGGCAGCTAACAATGGGCCAAACTCTGCTTGGATGTTGCTCTAGTTAATTAAGAAGAGTAGCATCAGGGCTAAATTTGGCAAGGAGTGTTTAAGCGACTGCCTTCAGAGACAGGGAAGAAAAACCCTTGCTTAGCTCACTGCATCCAGCTCTTCAAATGCAAATTAACCTGTCAACATCTGCATGCAGCCACACAGGACAGCTGCAAAAAGGAGCTCCCAGCACCCAGAAGAAGGGCTGGAAATGTTTAGTTCTAAACAGCTATTTTCTAAAATAATTTCTAGTAAATAAGAATACATTTAAAGTGGTAAACTGAGCATCTGCTACATGAAACGAATGGAGGACAGCATGTGAAAAGAAACATATGTCAAGTATGCACTTCAGATGCATTGACTACTTGCCTCCAAAACAGAGCAAATTTAAACATATTTGCAGCAAACACGGAGGAAAAATTGCCTCTGCAACCAAAAGAAGAGCCTCAAATAAAGGCACAATTTAAGCTTGGCCATACCTTGCCTTTCCCGTGGTGGAAGAGAGCAGTTCATCGTATTTTTGGCTCCTGCCTGGCTTCTTTTACTGAGGCACACATCGGGAATGCCAAGCCCAGTCGGCTTTTGTTTGGAGCAAACAACGTCCCTTTACCAGTATGTTTAAAAACCGAGCAAACCAAATCACTGCTGGAGCCAAATCATACCAGATTCAGTTCCTAGGAGGAAAGATACGAAAATACCCCTGTACTTTCTATAAAGTATCTTATGTGCCAGCAGAAGAGACGGTGACATCCTTACTCGGACTGATTCAGCAACATGTACAGCAGGAACCGGGCTCCGTCGCTGGAAGGGGATTGCTTGTGACTCAATCTCTTTTCTTCAATACACTCCAACGCAGGGAAATTGCATTTCAGTATTTCGTTGAGCCCATTATCCTCAGACAAAATCTCTACTGACTTAACTGAAGCTCTTACTTACAAAACAAGTACAGGATAAGGCCCCTTCAGCAGGCAAGAGGAGAGGTTGGATTTCAGCTCCAAAGGGTGCAACTCTTCTTTATGAAGCAGCGTGCAGGAATATTTCGCTCTTGCTTTCAGTATAACGGGGCATAGGACAAGCTCTGATGTCTTTTTTGTTTTGTTTTTTTTTTTTGTCAGGGAAACAATCTCCTGACCAAACCAGGGTCGCTGTGCTGCCTGTCAATCTGCCGAGGCTCTGCCAAGTTTTTAGTCATGCGGCTGTGATCTGTGGGTGCAGTCACCTCCTATAGTCCCCTTAGGAGAGAGGGAAACCAGGATGGAAACAAGCCACCAGCAGCTTCTGCAGAAATCATTTTGCTGTGATAACGTGGTATAATTAAACAGGAGTAAAAAATCCCACGTTTATAAAGACCCACGGCTTGTGCCAAGGCTTTCACTCATTTGTGAGTTTTTAGCCTGAATCAAGGCTGAGGAAATAGTACTAAGATCTTTGACTCAGTTGACAGCGTCAGGCTTTGTCCCATTCACCTCGGTCTACCATAGCATCTTACTAACACAAAATGAGAAGATGAAAGAGAAAAGCCTCTGGAAAATCCAGAAACCTGCCAGACATTACTGCAGTTCCCAGGGAGAACCTCAGAAAGGAGATACGGCCTCTTGCCCCTTTGCAGCGCCTTCACCTCTTTGCTTGGTTTTGCTTCAATACTTTTTTTCCTCCTGATCCTGGGAACTACAATTACGGAAACGAAGAGCCTCCATTGTAACAGTGGCGAACTGACACGGCCCAGCAGCAGAGCCGGGGTTTTAATCCCCTTGGCTCGCAGAGCAGCACAGTGTGCTATTGAGTGTGTGTCCACCATGGCAACAGCCGTGGTGCTCCAAGAATTCGATTTCCACGGTGCCCCTGGGCCTTGCCTTGACATCTTCATTGTTCCACAGTGAAATAAATAAATAAAAATCCACGGGTAGCGTAAAGGCAGTGCAAAATATGGAATGTTATAGAACAGGGTTACCTAATGGTTAATTTACAAAGGAACATACCATTAAAAACGTATGAAGGTGGCTACATATTGACGTTGTATAAATATTTAAAGGGATGCCTCTCGTAAGGGCAGCGTTCCAAGCTACACCTAAAATAACGTGTGCAAAAGAAAATTAAAAGAATATTTCACCATTTGAGCTTGTTTAATCTGCCTTTGAAAGGCTTTTTCAGCCCAGCTACTGAACATTAGTATGGAAAAGGATATCAGACAAAACTCTTTTTGGTGTAATTCTACCAAAGTCAGCAGAGTTAAAGTGAAGATGATTTTTTTGGCCTTTTAAATAGAGTGTAATTTTCTCCGTGGGTAGTTATTAAATGCTATTGAGAGAGATTGCTGCAGAAAGCCTTTGGAAAGGCTTTCTGGAGAGGTCACTCTGTCCCATGTGAATAGCACCAGTGAAAAACCAGAAGGTTTGTAGTTTTTACAACTTGAAGAGTCCCTGGGGGCTCTAACTACACCACACATCACTGCCTGACCCAAAGCTAAGAGCACATATCTATTCTGAGTTGAGATATCCTGGCTTGACATCCACTCCTACATTACAAGAATTCTGCCCGTAGAAATTGCTTAAAATATTGGAGGGGGCATTGCAAAGGATATCCATCTGGACATTTGGTCCCATCTCCGTCAGAGAGGACATATTCCCTAAGTACACTTTCTGAGGCTCAACTGCTCTATATTGACATTTTGGGGCTGGTTAGGGTTTGCATCCCTTTCACCAGCTGTCCTAAGCACTGGTTGAGAAGGGCTTTCCCTATCCGTCTTATTTTGGACTCTGATTCCCGTAGCCTTGTCTGCACATGGACCAATTTGAAGGGTGAAAAAATGCCCGACTGAGCACCTACTGCATGTCCTCAAGACATGACATACATCTTCAGGCTGAATAAGTCCTAGACTGAAAGGTTCCTATTTTTTTTGGTGTTGGCAAGACTAGCGTCTGGGAAGGCACCATTGCTGTCAGCAGCTCTCAAAAGGCACCTCAACGATCTGGATCTCAAGCGGGTGGATGGCATCGCCCCTCGCGTGGAGCACTGAGCCAGGTACCCAAATAGCATAGATAGGCAGGAACCAAGAGGCAGCACAGCATTAACCTTCCTGCAAGTTGACGCTGGCAGGTCCCCACACAGCACACAGATTTTCAGAACTGCTCTTTCAAGGCACCTCGTTTTTCTTCTTGCCCACACAGGGAGCTCAGCTGTCCAGCCAAGGACCCTGCCCTGTCTTGCAGAAATCAGAAGGTACTCTTAGGTAACGCAGCACCAAACTTTGTCTGGATGGTGCATAAACCAAGAAAAATCTTAGCTTAAATAGGGGCCAAATCTGGGCCAAACCCAGAGAACTATTTAACCATTTTACAAAAAGCCCAACCAGAAAGACTCTTGAGATGAAAATGGGAACACATGAGACCTCATAATTTATATCTGTATTAACTTCCCACTGGTGAAATTAAAATGCAAAGTACTATCTCTAAACAAAATTGTGAAGCTCTATCCCTTGAGATAGTTAAAAATTAAATGGGCAAAGCAGATACCAGAGGATCTATTCTTACCCTCATAGCACTTTGGGCTAGATCGTAGGTATTTTCTCTCTCTGAGAGCTACAATGCTGAGCTCCAAGAAAGGATTTGTCTGTGCAATACAGTGAAGCTCAGCAATAATTATCCATTGTGCTATGTGATGAGCCATCCTTTTGGTTCTTCAGTAACCCGTGCACCTGGACTTTAACTAAAACCAAATAATATGCACAGAAAACATTTTTATGTAAGAGGAGGTGAACATCACTAAAAATCAGAGAGCCTTTGTATGGCATGCCAAACTGCTGAAGCGAAAAAATGTCTTCAGTGAAAGGGCTCAGATGTGAGCATGTTTCAGTGCACAGCTCCAGGAAAAACTCTGATAATAAATGTGAGCTTGTTATCGTTGCTTTTCAGTGGGAAGTAAAGCCGGAAGCAGGGTCGTGCTGGCTAATTGAAGCTTACATTTTCATTCAAGCACTGCATTTTAATTATAAACTGGTGACACAAGTGTCACTTAGTTCTTATCCTGTTTTAAGTGTGCGTACATATAAAAAATATTTTCAGTTATTAATTTATTCCTGTGATCATACTCATTATCCTACATTATGTCTACCAGGCACGTGTCTAATGACATGTTTGATACATGCTAATTCTTATGCCTCTTTTAATACAGGGCTTACACACACATTTTAGGCTGAACATGGTGCCAGTTGGCCACCAAAACAGGTGCACATTAATGCTATAAAATCAGCATTAGGAACTGCCTACCCATATTCTGGCCAGCTGCAACCACTTGCTCAGCCCTCCCGGGGCAGAGCCGGCGTGCCAGAAAAAGGGATAACCTGTGGCAATAACTGCATCCAGCGCTGACGCCTGGAGATGCCGACGGCGGGGTCCTGGCTGCCCAGGCCTGGCCCAGATCCTGAACCACTTGCCCTTCGTCCAGCTCCTGTGTCTGAGCGCTCCTCTGATCCTGCAGAGGCGAGCGCGTCGGCTCTTTGTGCAGCCGAAGCCCTGGGTAAGACTTAGAATTCAGGTGGAAAATTTCTGGCCTGTTTTTCCTTCTCTACGGGGTTTTGCTGCTGTGTCCAAAGACTGGCTCCGGCTAGAACGCTGCCACTTATATACAGAAATTAAAATAGAATGAGGAAAAAGGTCACTGGGAATTGGCCACCGAGAGACACAAAGTAAGTCATTAAAAATCAGACCAGGAGTACAAGTAAAAATAAGGGGAATATCCCTAGAAAGCAAGTTATGAGGGTAAATCTCTTTCAAAGACGTAGGATGGAATGGGATAGCTATGTTTTCCCCTCTTAATTTGCTACCAAACTATAAAGAGGATTCTATTTTAATAAGCACTACTGTAGCAGGACATTGCAAATGAATTGTTCAGATAGCTATAATTAGAAGTGATACTGTGAATACAGCTCTAGCATCGTTCCTAAATACCACATGTTTTATTTCAGGTCTTGCACCTTTAAGGATCCCAAAGCATCTCCAAAACCGTTTGCATTTGCCGGCGCTAAAGGCAAGGACAAGAGTACAGCAAAATGTGCAGAGCAAAGGGGAAACGCTTACCAACCTCCGAAGCAAACCTTCAGTCTGCTGGGGAGAACCACAGGATGTTTAATCTCATGATTAGCAGATAGTGGCATAGTCTTGGATAAATATTTTTGGAAATACCTAAGTAACCTAAAAAATGCAATCCTGTTGACTCCCAATGCAACGTAAGCTTCAAAGACAAACCTTCACTGGAAATACGGTTAGAGTTCACAAGCTGCAGTCTTTGAAAAGACTACTCATTGACTCGGAGCATCTTTTGTCGACAGACAAAAATGTGTTTTCGCAGTAGGCAGAGCTGGGGGGATGTGGGCCAGCCCTGATCCAAATGCAGGGTGTGGGGGGCAGATCCAAGCAGCATGATGCCCGAGCCAAGAAACTCAGCCTCTTGCCAGGTTTGTTGGCTTGGATTCAGCACATGCACAAATCTAGAGGGGCTTTTGGATCGGGGCTGTCTGAATCCTACCGGTCCGTCTGGAAGAGGTTGGTCTGTCTGCAAAGAGCACACTGGTGAACCCAAAACTGCTGTAATGGCAAACAACTGACCGCCTGCTGCCTGCTGGCAGGAGGATGAGGATAAGCACCCAACTGGTTGGGGTTTGCAGCTCTAGTTTTAAGAAGCCATTTCCAAACCGTTACTTAGCTCCCTGATTTATTAATTGATATTTTATCATGTCTAGGGATAGCTCTGCTTGATACTGACATTTTCCAACAGTTCCCCTAATTAAACCCAATTGGAATTGTTAATAATGTTGCCGAGCTCTAACTGTACAGAATAAACCGCTGTCAGCCGGTGTATGTCAGGTGGCAGGGTGAGACCAGGGGAGGTTAAATTTGGGAGAAAATAGATGAAGAATCTGGGGGTCCCTCTACAACCTGCACTGGAAACCAAGTTCCTGAAGCTTTGGCAGTTCACAATTGCCAACAAATAACCCACCCACCACCAGCAGAGGCATATCTGGAGAATAAAAATCTATTTTGGGCTATTTACTCCACTGGCTCAAGAAACAGCTCTGTTCAGTGATTCTGAGGGCTTCAACCCTGTTCATGATCCATGTGGATAAAAATGTGATGCGACATAACGCAAGTTGCTGTTTCATCAGCTTGCTAAAAACAAACTAACTAACACAGAAAGAAACGAACTCTAGCCAATTTTGCATTAAAATGTATGCAAGTATGTAAAGAAGCATTGCTGTGGTTTACCTGAGTTTAGAAGATCTACTGGACAAAGATGATTAAAGCCCCCGATTGCCATAAGTGAGTCATACACAAAGAAGTATTACTAACTTTCATATCTGGCTACTTTTGAAAACTTAGTCTAAATAGTCACAAGGTCTTTCAGTGTTGAGAGTTCGCTATTTCATTCGCCTCTGGGCATCTAAATGCTGGGGGCTGAGCTTTAAAAAAACCCAACAGCGTGGCAATCCTTACAACAAAATTATCCATTGTCTTGCTAATAGCCATCACTGATATTCAGTGAGCCATGGGATAGGTATGCACAGCTCTAAGATAGTTTATATATATATGCAATAAGTTGTATTTTAGATTTGATTATATTTAGGCAACGTACCTCTGGCAAGATCCTATTTCAAGTCATAATTGCAACATGTCATGGTTCCTTTTTAATGCCTTGCAGCAACGATAGATAAACTATGCCTCTGGGAAGCAAGTAAGACACAATAACAATCCTAACAGTATTGAGTGCTATATATTTGGACAGGAAAAAATATTCAGTCATCTGTATTCTCCACAAAATTGCATTATTTAAAATGTATAAATGGGAGAAAACTGATCTGAAACCTCCGGTAGAGAATTGGCAGTGACTTAAAAATGGTTATTAACTAAATCTGAAAAAAACCCTGGCAGCTAAACGAGGGTGGTAATTCCTCACTGAACTGGGTGCCTCTCCCACTCGAACAGGGGATGCTTGTTGCTTCTGAATATCTTTGAAATATTTGGCATTATCAAGCTAACGGCACTGGCTAAGTGAGAAGCATTCAAAGGGCATAACTAAGTGGCACAATTCCAAAACAGCAATTAAAAGGCGGAATGCTTGAAAAAGAACAATAAAAGAGGTTAATTCGTATCAGGGTCTGGCAATCTGCACAGGAAATACTGTAATTCCATAACGCACTTTCCCTTCATCCATCTCTCCGTATCATGACCGCATGTTTATGATCTAGCATTCCTTCACATGCAACATTTGATGAAAAAATGACTCAATTCTATTGAAGAAGAACTTACAGTGCTACTTGCAAAGTAAGCAGAAGCCTGGATAAACACATGGGAAACAAAGTAAAACAGGTAGAGAAAAGAGAACCCAAACCTCATACCTTTTGACAAGTACATGATTACATGTTTTTCCTTGGCAGGAGGGCACAGAGATACCCAAGAGTTAAGAAGAGAAGTTAAAAATCCTAAATTCCTACTTGGGGCAGTATCTACCAGTTTTCTAAAGAAAGACTCTTGCACCGTCATTGAAAAGCTAATTTAGAAAGTACCTTTTAGCAGAAGGAAAGGTATAACATTCCAGCAAGGGGAGGCAAAAAGAGAACGAGAACAAAGATGTTCAGACAACAGGATGCCAGAAGAAGGAGGAGAAAGAGGGGCAGGACTATCTGCCAGGCTAATTCAAGAGCTACTTCAATGCTTTCACTGCATTTGACCCACAGCATGCAAAAACTGGCAAAAATGCCCCCAGATTTGAAAGGAAATCTAGCCAAAGTCTGCCTAGGCGGGGCCATCCATCCTGCAGGCAGCCTGCGCTGGGGCTTGCTATTTTGAGAGATTAGAGAGGCCACATATCATTAATATTATAATAAATCCCAATATAGAAAGAGTCACCATCTCAGATGTTGCTGTGGTCCCCGGCACCTCTGTGTGCCCCTCAAAACAGCCCAGACAACCACTCTGAAAGAAGAAATACAAGCCAAAGCACAGGAAAGAGCCACCTTCCACTCTAGAATTTTGAAGGTAAAATGAACTGATGTACTTTGGGAGTGGAGACAAATGACTAAAAGGAAACAACTACCTGGGAATAGAAGAGAGAGTACAAAATATATTGTAATTTAACTGACCAAATATGCTGAAGAAGTGAGAGACTTTAGGACAAGGCAAAAAGTAGTGAGAAGCCCTGCACAGCACTGGAGCTGTCTACTGAAAACATCCTTTTGTTCTGAAGTCAGAAATGTGTATCAGCCTCTCAGACATATGGGCAGTTGTGCATTTATCCTGTTTATTTTACTACTCCTGTGCATCCTGCCTTGCCATCTGTTGGTAAGAATTTGGATGCTGAACCACAAGTCTGCGACATAATAAATACCAGTAAACAGAAATCTAAAATTAAGATAAGCACAAAGTAATGTTTGGAAGCAGGACCAGTTTTTCACTTCGATAGTATGATTTATTTGCTGAGATGATTCTTGGCTCAGAAAAGAGGGACCAGCAGGAAAAGGTCCAACTGAAGGGACGCATCTATGATCCCTTCTCTTATATTGGCTTCATATTGGCATAATTCCACTGCCTTCCTAGAAAGCAGTTAAATTTATGTAGGTGGAGAATCAGACTTAATCCCATCCCTCAAGGAAGACATGCTTAAACACAAAATATTGCATGTATAAAACATAAGTTGCAAGCAAAATGCTTCAAACCCAGTTGAAGTAGTGTTCATACACCTTCTCTGAGCTGGGCAGCCCTACCGCCACGTCCCAGTTTCTCGGCATCTTCTTTTCCCTTTTATTATTAGGATGAGAGGAAAGTGGGTGGGAAGGAAGCACAGTTATCCCTCCTAGTCAGGCGCAGAAATATAAAATAACCGGCCCCAAATCAGGCAGGAAACCTAGCGAAGCCTGGACCCACACGCACATCCATCCTCCTCCTCCCTCTCCATTTGCAGTCTAGGGATGTGGAAGTTACTGCTCAGCTCTTTGACACAAAAACCACACAGACACCAACTACGTCTCTGGGTGCTGAGGTATTAATAACAGACTTCAAATTACACTCAGTACCTAGGTACTCCTACTGCCTCAAAAGAATTAAAAAAGGGGGATGAAAGCACTAGCCTTCCCTCCTAATAGATTTTCTTGTTTTCTCTGTTTCTGTGAGTATACACATGGCTACAGCACGGAGATACCAGATACACACCCCTTCTCCCCCAGCTTTTTAAGGAGGTTTTATGTGTTTTACACCTGGCAAGACTCTGACCAAAACTACAGGTTTGACAGCATGATCTGGGCAGAAGTAACACAGAGCGAACCAGCGAATGGGACAGGATGCACTGGAGAAATAATGACTGCGTTGAAATTTTACAGGAACAAAAAACCACATTGTCATATTTGCCTGTTTTACCAGTCTGCACTGGTGAGAGTTAGTAGAGCTGCCAGAAGGTAGGGCAAGCCCTGATGAGGTGCAATGGCTACGAGCTCCTGCCAGTATCTAAAAAGAGTAATAAAAGCGCGTGGCAGAGGGTCAGTTAAAGGTAACGGCAGCTGGAAGAAGCCCAAAGACTACATTACATTACATTGCAAAGGTCCCCATGAACCCCCAAATGACTTACTGTGGCTCTGACAGATACTACCACAAATGCCATCTGTCAACCACCTACAATGTGCAGTATAATTATACACAGAATAAAAAAGTAACTATAGCACAACACAGCCACAGGTATCCTATTTGTATAATGCAATGCATCCTTGACTCTTTTCACAAAACATTTCTGAAACCTAGGTAAGATTAATATTATCCACATTACATCTCGCACAGATGAAGAAGCTTTACAGCTGGATTACAAATGTGCTTCCATTGGTTTACAGCCTTCGGGGAGTATTGCTAATGCAGAGAAAGTCTTTGGGTTCTAAGTTTTGCATTGGGGTATCTGACGTGCTGAGAGGCACGGAGAAAAAACCAAACCCCTCGTGTAGCCTGATAGCTCCCTACAGGCTATAGAATAGATCGAGTTCAAGAAAGCAAATTAATTCATTAAAGCGACATATAGTCAGTCAATTAGCTTCAGATCCCTGTTTCACAGGGCATCTCAGGAAGAATGGATGTTTTGTTACATCAATACGGTCATTTGAGAGCCTCTGTTACAAATGTTCAAAAAGGTGCATTTAGGAAATCTAAGATAAAGCCTTAACCCATCTTCTGCTGACAAGATTTCTCAGTATTTTAAAATATGTTGTACTATGGACAATATTTTGAAGAGATTGAACTCTGTATCCCTAAAGACTGCTCCAAATTCGGAAACTCTCTCTAGCAAATGGAATGCTCTTGAAAAAAATTAACTTAAAAAGGCTGTCAGAAATCACTCCATCAATTGCTGACAAGACTGCACTGCTTCAAACACTGTTGCAAAGATGACGTTGGAGCTCTAAGAATTGCTTTTAAAAACAATGAGTGCAGCACAGGCACTTTCTCAACAGCACGTGTTTTACCAAGGAAACGGGGATGGTATAAGGAGGATGTATGGAAAGAAAGAATGAAAACATGGGCTGAATCTCAGAAAAGTCCTTCTCTAACATGTTTACATTTGTTTTGAAAGATTCATGGATCAAAGTTCACTCTTCACGACCTAGAATGCATGTACAAAATACGTATATATTGTGCAAGAAATAGGGCACGGCATACAAGACTAAGTTTTCCACAGCAGACACCCATTTGCGTATTCTTCATTTGTAGCTACCTTCTTTCATAGTGTGACCTGTAAAAACGAAGGCGGCCAACCATCTCTTAAAGTGGATATAGCCTCCAAGGCAGGTCACCTCTGATATTAAAGTGATAGAACATTTTCTCTTTGACAAATAAAACTTTGGCAATAGCATTTCAATATAAAGTCTGCATTGTATTTCGTTTATTACAAATAGTGGTGGTGCTAGGACTTCATAGCATTGCTTTGAGAATACTAAAGAATATTCATTCTTTTTGGATGAGCCATGAATTTGCAGTATTGATGGATGGCAGCCTTCCTTTATTTGCTTGCCTCAAACATTTGTATAAGCATTTTTATTTTGTTTTCAAGAGTATCCATGGAAGCAGCGCATGCGCGTGCTGCGGTTCCCATGTTTGTGCGCATTCATCCAAGCCGGAAGACTTGCAAATAATTGTGCAAATGTGCATTTGTGCAAGTTTTCAAGTCATAAATGATTTACTCGATCCTTCCTCCCAATTATAAGTGTTCTAGCCACCCAGTCAGGAAGGACACATGGTTCCACGTGAATTAAATAACCAATTGCACCACTTGAAAAGTAAATGGCAAACGGGGAATACTGAAAGCAGTAGACACAATGGGTTCAAAGACATTCATATGCTGAAGTGTTTAATAAAGTACTCTTTGAATAAATTTAAATTACAAGTACATTACTTGATTTCACATCTTGATGTCACAGGGCCTGTAGAGCTCTCTATTGTGAGCTGTTCTATTAACTCCAGCACGATTGTTCACCAAGATAAGCAGTTTCAGTGGATGAAGTGGTGTTTTTAAAATCTTTTTTTTTTCTTCTAGGCAAATATTTTATAGCAGATCCTCATTGTGACTAAGACAGTGCAACGCTTACCTAGTCGTGCTGCACATTTACCATAGGAATAGGGGCTGCTGGAAAATTACGGTGGTTTAATCTCTCTTTCTCAGGTTAGCTTGATCGTGAAAGGATTATTCATAAAACACAGCATTTGCTATGTTTGCAAGACTCTGGTCTGCACCATCTTGACAGGGACCCCCCAGCTTGTGACAACTACTGTAGCTCAAGTGTGGACACGGGACATAACAGCAGTCCCTTGAAATGGGGCTGATTTGCTCTTAGTATTAATTTGTGGGTTGGGGTGCAGATTTCAGGCGTGGCCAGGATGGCTGCATGGGGGCATCATCAGAAACTTCTTACTCCAGTGATAAATTAACTTTAGCTGTCAAAACTGCAGTTACTGTAGATCCTGTGGCCCTAGAAAACCAAAAACCAGCTTTGCCAGGGAGCCCCTGGGCCATTTTACTGCAGGGGCTCTGTCGAACAGCATCCACTTCTGCTGAACGCACATTCATACCAAGAATTATTTTAAACAGTTTCCTACGTAAGGCAATTACCTTGCATATAAGTTTTAAAAATCCACGCAGAAATACTGCTATTGTTTAAAATCCACTCAATGAGCCTCCTACCTCCACCTTTGACAAACATGCTAAAAGAACAAAATTGGGATTATACAGGCAAGAGTTTGACTGATGTATCATTAACACTACTTCTTGAGTGACTAAGCTCCATAGTAGTATCGACTACTAGTACTGAAACATGATTTCATCCCCAAGACAACTGCAGCTCCAAACAAAGATAATATGCTGGCTCCCTAAACTGTACCATTCCAGTTATCATTACGATGCTAATTTGTTGTAAAAACATTGTCCCGAAGAAGAAAAACAGGAAAACATTGAGGAATGCCTAAAAATTCGCTTAGAAGTCTATGATTTTCCATTCTGTTTCAACAATTTTGTTTGAAATCTTGGAAATGGGGATACTGAACTGGTGACTGGTCAAAATCCAGCACACAGGTTGTTTTATGGGTACAGTGAAAAAACATTTTAATGTAAAATTTCAACTGACCTGAAATTTACTCTGCAAAATGCTTTATTCATGCCAAAAGCAATTTAAGAGGCTGTTCAACGTATTTTCAGCTTTTGCACATTTGCGTCTTAGATTTGTCGTTTTGAAATAAGAGTGAAACGGTGCTTCAGACCATTAAAATAAATTAAGTGGGCTTTTATAATTATTAGTCTAAAACACAAAAAGAGTTCTAAAAATAGGTTTGAGCCGGACTATTTAATCATATATAAAAATCTATAACTGAAATTATTTTATTGCTGTGTATCTCCTCAGAGTTGCAACTGTTATGTTGATTTTACTAAAAGACCCATCCACTCCGAATGAGTGATGCTCTGAAACAATCAAGGGGCTATTGTTTTAAATCAGCTTTTAGGAATGGTTTTATTATTTTATGAAACAAAAGAACCTTTCCATGTTGAAATCAAAGTCCCATGATATGGTTTAAAACATGAATAATTTAATGTATCTATAGATTTTATCTTACAAAGACAGAACATACTGAAAATGTAGGAGAGAATGTAGTCTCTGTTCCTCGTATCTGTGAACAGATGACAGCTTTCTCAAATTGTCCATTCTTAGCACATATTTGACAACTTTAAATTTTGTAACTTGGTAATTTGATTATGAGCATTTGAATTTTGAGCAGAACAGCTCAATTGCCGTCGGATACATGGGTCACATGAAATGCTTTTCTGTCGCCCAAACTGATGAGGATTCAAGGTTTGCTTGCACACAACTGCGGGGTGCAATTTTTCAGCAAATACCCTTGCAAACAAAATGTGCTCAGGAAGGCAGAGGCGCTGCCCCAGTGATGCAACGCGACCGGCGCTCAGCCAGCATTACCAGGCACTGTTTGCAACGCTGCCCATTTCTCACGACTTCACTGACGACTTCTTTTTAAACAGAGTTCTTACTTAAGCCCAGTTTAAATGAAGGGGAAAATTCCACCCGTTTCAGTCAAAGCTGCGCTTCATTTCTATGAATGAGATTCCTGGAAGACCATACAGAAATCCTGATGTCGGGAAACTCCGGGATTTCTCCCGGAGACGACAGGCCCAGTCTAGCAGAGCAAGCTCAGCAACTCCTGCAAGATGCAAACAAACTTATTTTCCATGAAAAATGGACACTGAAGACACTAGAACAAGCTCAGCAAAGATCACAAGGTTCAGTTCAAGTGGAGGATGCTCAGCACCACTCAAGCAAACTCAGGAGCTCTTAGACGCAAGCCCTCATTTTCCAGGTGTCATAAAAGCCCATACCGAGAGTTAGATTTCCTTCAGGAGTTATGAAGCCGAGCATTATTATTACCTGTAAACCTTCACATCTCAGTAATTCTTTCTCTCTTTATTGTCTAAAAATATTTTCTTCTCCTACAGCTATTCTATGTATGTATACTATTCCTAGAGAAAAGAGAAAAATGATGTTACACTGTAGCCTTAAATTGTTAACAGAAGGAGAAGATGAGAACAGACGTGAGGATGAGGTGCTTTTACCATGCCACAGCCTTTTCTGGGGAGGAAAAAAACCTCCAAATACAGCTGCTAGACTCTGGACTGTAGCTGGGCTCGTCTGGGCTGAGCTGTCTGTCAGTTAGAATAAACCAGGAAACCAGGTTTGTAAAGTTCCTGTGTGCTAAGTTGTGTGGATGGAATGGGGTGTGCTGAAGCCCATATGCCAAGAGCATTACTGTGGGAAGAAAGACTCCAGCGTACCCCCACACCCACAAGCCACAAAGCAGCTCGGCAAAAGTCAACAGCTTTCCTCTACGCTCTCCCTTTCATCCAGCATCACCGAGGCTCTGTTAGCTGTCTGCACACTGGGAATGGACCCGGCAGGTGAGGGGGTTCAGAGCCCCTGTGATCCCTGACGCTGCCAGCGCCCGCTCATGGTGTGCGTCCCTTTCCTGGGGATGTGCTGAGTTCCCACGGTCGGAGCTCCGCGCACTCTGCTGACAGATGTTGTTTCCCATCTGGGCTTTCCGATCGGCGATGCCAAATCCTCTAAACACCCATGTGTTTCTTTGTCCCGGTAGTTACCCGCCGCGCCTTCTCTACAACTCCATTTTCAGAGAGGGAGCCACATGTTTGGCCTCTGCGGGGAACAGGGTGTCCTGCTACCCATGCCAGCCGCCAAACCACCTATCTTTTTATTTGTTACCATCATTCAGCCTGACCCTTGGGCTGCATTAAGTAACCCCGAGTCCACGCTGAAGCACTTGAACAGTAGCAACAACATCTTCAACCAGGTTCCCGGTGCCTCTGTCTGAGGGTAGACAGAGCAGGAACAGAGGGAAGAACTTGGGTTTCTGCTGTCCTGCCCGAGAGCTGCGGCTGAGCCCCGAAGCCCCTGAGGCCAAAGCCCCGGGGGGTCCCCAGCCCCCAAGGCTGGCAGACTCAGATGCGCCCTGAAAATCCCTGAACCCGCCAGGAGCCCCCCCCAAAGCCCTGGTTCCCCGAGGGAAAGGGGCGGGGGGGGGACACACGACGGCGAGGAGCGAGGTGGCCCCCCTGGGCAGAGCTCCCCCGGGCAGAGCTCCGCATCCCGCCGCCCGGTTCCCATGGCAATCTCGGAGATGCCGGTTGCCACGGTAACGCCATCCTCCTCCTCGGCCGTGTCCGAGGCAGCGGCGCGGCTCCGGCTCCGGTCGGGCTCTGCCCGGCGGCTCCGGGCGCGCAGTCGGTCCCCCCCCACCCCGGGAAGTTGTTCCCCCTCACCCCTCTCCCCGGTACCTTCGAGGCAGCAGATCCTCCAGAGCCCCGAGTGGGTGAGATCGCCCCGCGCCCGCCGCGGCGGCCCCTGCGCGTCGTCCGCCGTGATGTTGGTGCCGTTGCAGATGTGGGCGCTGGAGTAGAGCCAGTAGTCGGTACCGATGGCGATGGCCATGAGGCTGAAGGCGGCGAAGGCGCCCACCGTGGTCAGCAGCATCTGGACGCCACGGTCACACCACACCATGGTGCTTCATAGTCCCCGCACGGGCGCGGGGGGCCGCACGACACCGCCCGGCAGCCGCCGCCGCCCGCGGGAGGCACAGCCGAGTCACGGGGCGGGGGGCGGAGGCGGCGGCGCGGCGGGCGGTGGGGGGGGGGGCTGGAGGGAGCCGGTGTGTGTGTGTGTGTAGGGGGGGAGCCGCCCGCCGCCGCCCCGGGGCCGGGCTCCGCCGCCAGCCGCGCCCCCGCCGCACCGCACCGCACCGCCCCGGCCGCGGGAGGGAGGGATGGAGGGATGAGGGAGGGGATGCCCGGCGGCGGACCCCCGCGGCGGGACACACACACACACACACACACACACACCCTCGGCCGACCCCCCCCCCCCCCCCACGTGCGGCCGTCCCGCAGCCCCCGGCCGGGCTGCAGCCCCCGGGGGGCTTTGTCCGTTTGCGCTCGGGGCCGGCGGAGGGAGGGGCGATGCCGCGTCCGATGTGGCAACTTCGCGGGGTGGGGAGGGGGATGTGAAGGTGCGAACAGAGCCCGGCCAGAATCTGGCTGGAGATGGGGAAGGTGCTGCCCGGCTGAGGGGTGCAAAGCTCCGCGCTGTCACTGCTGTCTCTTGGGTGGGTGACACGCACCTTCCTTCTGCTGCCCTGGAAGTCACCCCAGAAATGGTGCCCAGCACAGTGGGGACAAAGCCTTGCGATCCCAAGGAGAGTGCCCACGTTGTCGGGGGGCTACAGCTGAGCGAAGGTGGGGGTTTGGCCATGATTTCCTCCCACAGCCTCACCCTGCGATGAGTTACGCAAGGAGGTTGCGGGCAAGTATTTGGGTTGCTGGTTTTCTCCTGTTTGGAAGGGGATGGAGAGAATCCAGTGCTTGCAAGTATTTTCCTTTGGAAAACCAAAGGGAGAAATATCTACACCATTTTTTATCGTGCTATCCTGCCTTCCACCCCTGACTCTCGTCACTGTGAGTTGACAAGTCGGTTCTGCCTTCACCTCATCCGAGTGACAAGCCAGATGAATGGGAAGGCTTCCTGATCAGCTAATGCATTTGTGTGGAGGGAACGTGGCAGCACACCAGTTTTATGTATATGAATTAGGGAGTGGGAGGACAAGAGCTACAAACCTCGAGAAATGCAGCGCTCTTCCCAAGCAGTGCGTGGATGGCTGCAGGTGCTTGTGTGACTCCACTGCTCAGCATACCAACGCAGAGATGCTTTTCAGCTGCTCGTCCTTTTCATAAAAACTGGGAAGGCAAAAAGCAAATACAAATTAAAAGCTGGTTTTTATTTTACAGAGACCCCAGCAAATTGCTCAGACTGAAGCCTATAAACATAGACGAGCTCCAAAGTTAGATGCTTGGCTTAAGCACGTAAATTATGCTTTTCTTTTCAGTTGTAGTTTGTAGGTGTATCAGTGCCTTTGCAAAATCGCCTCCTAAATGAATGTCTCCATTAGGGATGGAAGAATGAAGTCAGGTAAACTCAAAAGCAGAGCGAAGCCTCGTTCAGATAAACTAGATCAAGCATTTAAGTTTAATGAGGTTCAACAAACTTCTCATTTAAAATATATGTTTGTACCTCTGGGCTTTGGGGGTTTGGACAGAGTTGGAAAATGAGATACTGAAACAGCAGGAGAGAAGCTATTTCTATAGCTTTTTAAACCTATCGAGCCGTAATGAATATTATTTATTTTGTGTTACTGTATTGCATGAGAGCTGCCTATGGCTGGCTCTCCATAGCAAGGAGCAGGGGAAGGGCTGGGGGGGCTGTAACCAGGGCAGGGATCCCACTTGGCACGGAAATACCCTCCTCAAGTGCTCCCAGTCCAGATGTGCAGAATCGTGGTTGGTCTGGTGGGTCCTCAGCAGCCTCCGCCAGAAGGAAGGGGACACGCAACTGCAGGGTTTTCCACGGGCTGGGAGCCACCAGCCCTGCGGCAAGCCTCCCGCGCAGTCCTATTGATTGTGCGAGGTAACAATACATTAACAGAATTTATTAATAAAATCTCTTGCTCCTCTTCCTCCTCCTGCATTTTTGCAAAGAAAACAGCTGTTTCTGTTTCTAGTGCCCCGTGAGAAAAAACTCAGGCTCCTAAAGGGTTACAGAGAAGCATCCAAGGCAGACAATCATTTTCTGCCCAAGCTATCTTCTTTAGTTAAAAAATGTTCTCTATTCTTTTGAAATGCATGAAGTAGATTGTGGGAGAGCTAATATTATATTCCACTACAGAAAGCTGGTGGAGTATTTTACATTGATGTCTGGCTCTAGTGATTTTCTAAGGATTTTGAATTCATTAAATCCAACCATTGAATAATCTCCATTCGTGGCAGAAGGATGGCAAAAGTGCTTATGCTTCTCAGTAGCAAAAAAGCATGTAGCCTTTTCTTAAATGTGAAAGCTAGCTGACCCACTATATGTAGTAAAGGTTGCCCATCATGTAACCTTTGATTTGCAGACTTTGCTTATGATACAGCCTTCCAGTACCGCCATCGAACGTAGCAGTGGAGCAGCCTTGGCAGGGTGTTTTGCACTGCAGCAGCATCCTCCATCCTCAATCAGAATTAAGACCCAATTGTTCCAAGCTCAGACCGGAGACAGAAACTCACGACAATGAGAGAGAAAGCCCCACAGCTTCTCCCTGTAATTTAGCCCCCGCCCCAGACAGCACCGTGCAAGGGCGAGTGTCCAAACCCAGAAATATTTTTTACACTGGAGAAACAGAAACTTGAAACAGAATTGTTTTGATTCCTTGATGCTGATTTTCAAAGCTTTAAATGAAATCCCGTGCCTGATCATTTTATTTCTGAACTGAATAACAGTTACTTTGGAGATGAAACTTTGGCTTTAACTGAATTCAGTGAGAGCTGTCACTAATAAAATCCTGCCCCAGAGACACCACTAGTATCAGAAGAAAACTGCAAGATGTTACCGTTTAGCATTACCGCTTCTGCTGCTAAGTGTCAAACACACCGACTTTAATAGATTAGGCTTTTTTTTTAAAAAAAAAATCTATCACCTAGAAAAATAACACTAGAATTTCACTAAAAGAAACTTTTGGAAATTGCTCAAGAAAATCTCAAGAGAGTTCTTTCTCAGAATGAAAATAATCACTTCAATTAAATACAGCTTTTGATGTAGATACAGTCTAACCATCATCAAAGCCTGGAACGGATAGATATTTCATCCTCCCTTGTCCTTTCTCAGCTTTTATCTCTATGCATGTGAGAATGAATTTCAGCATCCAGGAATGTCCTAAAGCTATAAGGACTTCTATATAATTGACTACTGTCATCTTCTATGGGTCTTGATATCTTTCCTATCTAATTTGATGCTGATATTAGGAAAAAGATAATCAATAATTTCCTTCAGATTACACTACGAATGAAGAACTGGAGAAATGTTTCATACATTTTGTAGCGTATCAGATAATCTCCTTTTATGCACAGGGCAGCGCGATGGGATTCGACTCAACTCACCAGATGAGCAGCAGAGCTTCACAAGCGCAAAGACCTCCAGCCCAAAGAACCTTGCAAGAATAGGCAATATGGCAGAAAGTATCAGTTATGTCATAGGTGTATTTAAGAAGGAATAATATTAAAGTTGTTCATGGAACTATATTTTCATATACCTTGGATCAGATCTTGCAGATGAGCGTGGTACCTACTGAAATACGTTAGGAGACCTTTGCAGAGCTGGATCCAAATGACATGCCAAGCTCATAAATTCTGTGGCAAAATGAAGGCTGAATTCACTTCTTCTGAGGGTTGGTACAGCACCTGACCCACTGACACACCTATTCCTTCTATTACCATTCATCAGATATTGCAAGGACATAGTGTCTTTCACCTCTGAGGGCCCCACTCTGTGTGGAGAGTCTGCTTCCTCCGGCAAGGGAAGGTTGGCAGAGAAGCCACCATCACATTGCAGAGAGTTGTGTCTAGAAAAAGGTGAAATTGAATTTTGTTTGAGGAGTTAAGGCTGAATTTCTTTTTTAGTCCTAGAAATGATCATCTGAAGTCAGCATGAATAGTTTCAGATTGTCCTTCAGAGCTGAAGAAATGGTCATCTTAAAGGAAAAATATCACTATTCTTTTGCCGCTTGAGGGGCAACCAGTTGGCCTCGATTCTATTATTCCTTTTAATATATTAAATATTCTTTGGCTTAGTCATGGGAAGCAAAGCAACACAACTGCTTTCTAATAAATAAAATGTGCTCAGAAGCAATTCTGAAGCTTTCCAGATAACTGCATTTCGAGTTTTCCAGGAAGCCAGATGCTGCTATTGGAAAAGTAGCTGCTATGGTTTGTCATCTGAGCCTAGAAATTGATACCCAAGAATGATATAATGAGACAGACTCGATGATAGCACTGCTCTTTCTATAAATAATTTGAAGAAAACGTTTTTTCATCTCAAAAAAAGTCTCTTTTGCTAGAGACTTGCACAGCAAACCAGAAAATTAAAAAGGATAGGCATGCTGTGTTTGAATAGGGCCATCAAAACAACATGATACACACAATTTATAGAAGAATATATAGCAGCTCTCACACATTTTACACTACATATGCTGTATTTTTTCCATAAAACTGATAGGTATGAAACTCATTATCTTTTTGACAATGGAGAAAGAGAATATTATTCCTTTACTTGCTTGATCATGTCAAATGTCAAAGCAAATCGTGAATGCTTGTCCTTCAAAGACTTATCCCTCCTGGTAAGATATTAAATATCAATAGTGTTCACATTCACCTACAGAATGAACTAATATTGCACACATCTCACAGATCGAAAGTTCACCGTGCCCGTTACCTGTCACGCGATCTCATCTCTCACGTCCTATCTCTTGTCTGTGTCCTGAGAGCTGGGAAATTCATGGCAGTGGTGAATGCCACATTAAAGATTATCTGGAGGATGAGTTAAAACTGCGAGCAGGGGTTACTCGTGAGTCTACAGTGTTAAAAAGGAAATGGGAGAAAGAACAAGGGGTTAGTAGGACTAGAGCCTTGAGTTTGCATCACGTTTCAAAGGATTTAGAGAGGCAATATCCTGATGAGACCCTACGGGAAGTTTCTAGCACAAGAGACCTGCTAGAAGTGCAGTGAAAAAACTCATTATCTTTTTGACAGGGGAGAAATGGATGCACTGACCAAGGGTTCATCCAGGCAAGGCACTACTGAAATGAGCTGCGTTCGTTCTCAGGGGAGTGTCCAGAGGGAAATACAAATTCTCATTGAGAATATGGTGCAATGACCGAGGGGGGAAAAAGAATGGGGAAAAAAAAAATGTGTGTGAGGTTTTGTCATGCCACCCATTATCAGTCAGTTCTAAGGAATAATTATGCACCTGTAAACAGCCCAGCAACAGGCTATTTATGCTATACAAACAAACACACACACTGCTACTCCACACAACCGTACACGAGCTTCAGACAGACTAGAAAATGAAATAGGGAGTCAGATGTCACTGTGATGGATTGCACTTCTAAGGGCCCTCTCCAAGCTTGCGCCTGCACATCCTGCTGATCACTGCCAGGACTCCTGAGCACCAGGTCCTATTCACTCCACAAACAAAGAAACATTAGTCTTTTTAATGTTTTTTTGTTTGTTTATTTTTTTTTTTTTAAAGTCTTTTTTCAAACAAATGCTCCTTCTCAGACCTAAGGGAGAAGGTGCTGTAGCAGAGCAGCACGGCGAGGCTCGCTGAAGTCACATGAAGTGTAAAATGAGGCAATCTGTTGGGGAGCTTATTGCCTCTGAAACACTGCATCACCTGCACACCCAGAGGATGGAGGAGAATTACCCCTGGCCAGCGAAAGGGAAATTGCTTGCTGCACTCCGATTGCATTTTAACCTGAAAAGAAGGGCTTCAGTGGGAACGTGTTAGGAGGCAGATTGAGTGAAGAAGGTTTTTAGGATAAGTCTTAAATACTTAAATCAATCATGATAACTTGCTGCACTGAATTTATCTCCTAAGCTGCCTAAAGTAAATTCCTCAGATCTGTCTGAATAATTTTGAGCTGATAATGCAGCGTTCGAGTAGGAAGGCTGTTGCCCAGTGAAAAGATTTTCTCACCAGAATTTCATCTGATTATTCACCAGAGAGATGGTCTTTCAGGAGCACACCCCGGCAGCTCACTTGGAAAGCTTTTATAAACACTGTCTACTGAGAAAGGAAATTGGAAGGTAAAATTAAAGCTAGCCATTGCTTCTGAGGGGTCAGTGACAGACCAAGCATGCACAACAAGGTTTATCTGATCTTCCCTGTGCTCCATTTCTTTTATTTCTACACCAGAGACCAGGAAATCCTTTCAGATCAGCCTGCTGCAACAGTCGGAACTGCAGTCTCTAGTGCTGAGCATGAGTTATCCAAAAAATGATCTTGCTCCAATGTTGGTAACACTTAACAGGTACAAAGAGCTGCTTTTCTATAGAATTGTACCTGGGAGATGGCTACTGAACCACATAATCAAAGCTTTACTGTGAGACTCCTTACTCCACTGGACTGAGATTATCTAAACCAAGAGGCTTTAAGGCTCCGTCAAGGATTTCTCACATCATTGCTCTTCTCCACTTTCAATACAATTAGTTTTTTCAGGACTAGCAAGCCAGGGGGGATGGCAGGTGAGACAGAGGGAAACCCGAGGGGGAGTTTTGCCATCGTCTCAAAAAGAAGAGCAGAAATTTAAACCCACCCCCAATTCATGACCTGACTGAAGAGCCCAAGCACCTCTTCCCATTTAGCAATCGTGTATGTGGAGTGGCAGAAACTCCATTCCCTGGACTATTACATGATAGCAGCAGCGAGGACAAGAAGAAAAGCAGTAGCAATAACAACAAAACACCCTGACATAGTGTTTTAAATGAGCTGTAAATATGGTCAGCAGAATGCCATAAAAACTTGCCATACACATTGCAGTGGAACCGTAATTTGCGCTATCACTTTTTAAAGCTACACTGGCGTCTCGATGAAGTATTTCATTTGGGCTGAGTAAATGGCAAATGGTGTATTTATTGATTTTTATCTCTCTTCACACCTCAAAGGCTGCCTGTCTGCTCAAGGCCAGGTCACAGCACACTTATTCAGCAAACACCTATTCCATGGCTAAATCATAAACTCTTTGGGACAGTCTCTTTAATCAGCATAAGGTTCCAAGGTTCCCCCTGTTCTTTTTCCAAAGAGACCCAGTGGTGACCCCAATGCAATGCAGAGCTCCGAGGGAAAGGCTGACAGGACGAGTAATGCTTTACAGAATCACAGAATGGTCAGGGTTGGAAGGGCCCTCTGGAGCTCCCCCAGTCCAACCCCCTGCCACAGCAGGGTCACCTCCAGCAGTGGCACAGGACGGCGTCCAGGCGGGTTTGGGATGGCTCCAGAGTGGGAGACTCCCCCACCTCTCTGGGCAGCTGTGCCACGGCTCTGTCACCCGCACAGGGAAGAAGCCTCTCCTCAGGTTGAGATGGGACTTCCTATGCTCAAGTTTGTGCCTGTTACCTCTTGTTCTATCACTGGGCACCACTGAAAAAAGACTATTCTCATCTACTTGGCACCCTCCCCTTAAGTATTTATAAGTATTGGTAGGATCCCCCCTGAGTCTTCTTTTTTTCTAGACTAAAAGACCCAAGTCCCTGAGCCCTTCCTCATAAGAAAGATGTTTACATCCTATTAATGCCATGGATAAAATTGTTTGAACTTGGTACAGTTTAAGCTGAAGTTTCTACACTCCATACGGTGATTAAGTATGTCTAGCTAGTAACACCTGCAGGTTGTGTTTAAATGCTTCTCCCATGGTGGTGTGAATTTTTTTTTGGGGGGGCAAATAGCTCTACAATAGACATTTAGTGGTAAACCGTAAACATAGAAAATTTTCTAAGAGGGCTTTTGCTAGAGTAGCCAATCTACTGCAAATATGAACCAAATCAAAAGCAATGCAAAAGAAAAACCTCAAACTCTTTGTACTTGAAATTGCCAAAAAAATAAGTCAGAAACACCTTGAAAGTATAAGATCACAAACCAACATGACTGTCTTTGTTCACCTGCCTAGAAACTCTCTTCAGAAGGATGACTGAAGAACATGGAAGAGATTAGCAAGATTCTGGATAGTCTGGTGGGACTTCACAGTCCTTCAGTGGTCCTCGTGCCGAGGTGGGCAGCACTGGTGCCACCAGCATCCCTGCCATGGTGGCTGGGGTGTGCCGAGGCTGGGAAGAACCCAGCCAAATGCTTTGCTTATCCCAGGGGCTGACGGCTTGCCATCAGTTTGGGTAGTGCAGGAGTAGTGAGGGCTTATCCAAGGAGCCAGAGGACAGCAGAGCCCCATCCCCATGGTGGAGCGAAGAAAACCCCGTGCTTCCAGCCCTTGAGCTCCTGCTTTATTTTCTCCTTCCTGGGTATGTGCAAGGGCAATGCCAGGCTGCACCCAGCAAAGATCACGGTGCCGGGTGGATGCTGCGCTGGCACAACACTGCTCTCCAGGGCTCTTGAAGAACATCCAGGAAACAGGAGGTTTTGCCCAAGAGAGCTAAAGTCTCATTGGCTCAAAAGAAAAATGGCTTTTGGAGAAAGATGAGAAATTGCAGCAGCCAGAGTTGTGAAAAGCCTTGACAAAATATTTAACACGGAGAAAAGAGAACGCTTGCCAATTGCTAGAGCCTTCCTAATTCAGGTTATTAGATGGTTACTGCCACTACTATTAAAAAGACACTATTTTCTGAGTGATCTATGCAAAGAAGGGCTGGAACACACCTACAGAATTTCCATGTGCTTTTAGCTCTGCTAATGGAGAAAAAAATTTTCCTCTTATATGAGACTCAATTGAATAATTATTCAATTCAATTAACAAATAAGCAATGTGGTGGTTTGTGATGTATCCAGTAAATATATGCCTAGGAAATTCAACAGATAACTCTCTAGATAATGTTTTACGTTCATCACACATATGTTGATCCAACTGGATTATTTTTTTTTAAGCTGTGTATGAAGAAACCATTAAAGAAAGAAGCTGAGGTTTAAAAAAAAACACCAAACAACCTGAAAGGAATTAGCTTTCCACTGAGCTCCACACAACAATGGTATCGTGTGAGTAATTCTACTATAATTTACTTCATAGAATGAAAAATAAAAGCAGCTATTCTGGTTGGAAATAACCTCTTTTCTCGTAGCAAAGACGCATTACAAGGTCAACATCGACTGTCAGACTTCATGATTAGGCTCATTAGAACTGTGCTGTTAAATTTTTTTTTTTGGAAAGAAAACCATGCTTTCAGCTGATTTTTTTTCTTTTTTGGTAGGAAGTGCCTGCTTTTCTTGAAATTTGTACATATTCTTATAAGGAACTTTAAAATCCATAATATGAACATCTGATCCTTCCCCACACCATCCTTCCTTTTTTTTTTTTTTTTTTTGCATTATTTAGGTGAATAATTCTAGCAAAAATATTTTGCCTTTTACTGGAATTTTTACAGGCAAGCATTCCAATAAAATCTCTAGTAATACAACGGTTTCTAGGTAGCAAGGAAAAACCCCCACAGCATCTCTACTGAAAAAGCTGGCAGGTGTTGACTTTTTACCCATAACTGTAATGCCTCTATAAAAAGGAGCATTCCAGTCTTACAAGCGTTAAAATGGAAAATAAATAGAAGTGGCGAACATGGCACACCAAAGAGTATATGCGAGGGACCAGAAATTCAAATCCCCTCTCAAAGGGGACATTGCAGGGGTAATGAGAAGATGCAGAAGCTTTTCAATCTCCAAAATCAGTCCCTCATGGAACATCATCGAGGCAGACAAACCAAATGGGGCAGCATGGGCGGGTAGGATTATTTAATGAGTATTGGCTGATGCGAGACACCCACAGACACCCCAAACCGCAGTTTTGCAAAAGAAAGTGCCAGAAGCCATTCCCATTTGCAATAAATAATTATGTGTCAGGGGTTTTCTTCTTGTTTAGACAAACTGTCTGTTTTATTTACGGTTCTTTGCACTTTTGCAGCCTCATGGAGGTGGGAGAAGGTGCACGGGTTCCCCAGACGGTAGCCCCAGTGCTGTGAGATGCCGGAGAGCGCTGGGCAATGCCCACCTTATTAGAGGGTTGGAAATGCAATAAATACCATACAGACGCATCGGGTTTTGGTAATGGGCTAGACTGGGCAGTCCAACACCATCCTCCCAAGGCGATGCCTTAAAGGCCACTGAAAATACCATGCACATAAAGGGCTGGGGACACACAGGCTTTTTCCATCCTGCAAGAGCATCCTGGTGCCACAAGGTATGGGGACAGGTCGTGGGGACCACAGGGGCTCCCTCTGACTTCGGAGGGGCAGGAGGCTAAAGACAGGAGATTTTGGTTACTAAACATCTAAGCAAAACTAGCTTGATTATTGTACAGAAAACTGCCTTGCTGAGAAGAAGAGAACAGCCAGGTCCAGGCTGCGCACATGGACTCCTACCTTCCCTGGGTCCATGGCTTGCAGGGTGCCATTTTTCCCCCCACTCTGTAGCACAGTCAGCACTTGTTCTCACAATCCCAGCCCAGAGCTGCAGAAGAAACAGCGTCCTGCTTGATAGGAGGAAAGAAAGGTGAAGTAGATTCTATTCAGTTGCTAAAAGCTTGGAGTAATTTGCACTGTTGTAATTCCAGCAGTTGAGATAGCCAGAAAAAAAAAATAATAATTTAATATCTCAATTTTTCTGCTTTCCCTGCCCCCCAAGACATTTTTTCCTCAGTGGGGGGGAGCGCTAACAATGACTTCAATAGCAGAACGAAGTTTAAAGCCCAGATCTTTCCAATTCTGCTTATTCCTTTAAGGTATTCCAATCCCCTTTATGTTCTTTCTGCATACACACATCTGTCTTCTTCAAAGCCTTAACCATCTCTGACACACCTGACCTTTCCATCCAAGCGCAATGGTTAGATGCAAAGAAAAAGCCCTTTACCTACAGCAAGTAACTCTTTGTTTCGCCGATCCCACGCCTGAAAATTTTGTTGCTGCAGGAAGTAAAACGGCGAGCAATCTTTCCTTCTCTATTGAAAAATGGAACTGTCATCTCTTTGAGAGAAATAACAGCTTATCTTTATTTTGTCAGACATGACTGTTAGTTATTAGAGTCTTCTTAAGAAAATGCTACAAGAAGAATTAGGACAGTATTGTCACAGAAGTGTCAAGAGTTCAGAAATTAATCTGACAAGATCTGGGAGATCTCAGATATCTAATTAAACTTTCTGTGACAGTTATGTTGTGTAAATACTAGAAACCTATTAAAATCAGGTAAAACTAGTTTCCATATTCAATTAATAGATGTTTCACCCATTCAACAGCCATTACTCTGATTAGACCCATTCAATCCATGCCAGTAAATATAATTTCATCTATTCATGCACACAAAGTTCATCCGTTTTTAACTAAAATATCTGATAAACTTATGTCTGTTAATACTACTAGATTTTTTGCTGGAGTTTGTATAGACATTCCTCTCCTCCACTTAGTGAATGAGACCATACCTTGCCATATGACAGAGCACATGCAGCTCTGGTTTTGAAGGTTTTAGAATAATTTCTGTAGAAAAAAAAAAAAACGTGTTACGTAGAAGAAGAGAATTTAGGCTAAGAGGAATTATGGCTAATAGATTCTGACCTCAACAGGCTATAATGCAGGCTGGCTTTGCACTCAGTAATATTTGCATCAAGCCCATGTCTCATAGCTGTGCTAAATCATATCAATTCATCATTTAAAGAAGCCACTACATCCATTAGTAAATTGTTTTAATAGTTAATTATTAGCAGTATAAAAAGGATGTGATTATCCCCAGCCTGAGTCTCCAGGGGCACTGTCAACATTTGGATTATACTACTGCTGCAACTCCTACTCAAAGCCATCAGTTTAATGAAACATGAGAAACATTTTTGAAACCAAAGGTGTTGGCTCTGGTTAGCCAACAGCTGGATATTAGAGCTGCCAGTCTAGGCTTCCACAGAGGGTAAACAGGATTCAAGTGTAAGACACGGCACCACTGCTGCACACCCAGGCAGCCTGTGCTGCTGCCGCCGCCGCACAGGGGTGGCCATGCAGGAGTTGGCACAAGCCCATCCCCATGCATGACTTGTCCCCCAACACTGATCTGCCACAGGGTTGGTCTTTTCAGCTGAGGATGGGAAGGCTGCACATCCCCAGAGATCAGTACCAGTCAGTGTGTGGTTGCTAAGCAAGTTCATCAATACCAATTAACCCTGGAGGTGATGTCTCCTGCACATGAGCATGGCCAGAAGATGGATGTTCTGCAGCTGGAGGACGTGATTAATAACCACAGCTTCAGCTGTTAGGGTGGCCAGTGCTTCCACCAGCACTGCAATGGAAGTGGAAAAACCAGCCAGCCAGCTCATTGCTGCCAGACACAGACCTGCACAGTCATCTTCAGTGGATGCAGATGAGCTAAATTTAAGGAGCAATACTCAGAAGCTGCTCAGTACACAGAGTGTTTTTGTTTCACAGAGTATAATAAGAAATCTCATAAATCAGTTGCTTCCATTATTTGCTGCAATTTCTCTAACTGATCTTAGCACTGGGGTTGGCTAGGAAGGAGGAAGAGCATTTGCCATTACAGTTTTTGAAAAGAACTATAATAATTTAGTTCAATTCCCCTCCCAAATTATTTTCTGATGCAAAGACGTGAAAATTATTAGTTGAATTTCAAGTTCATTTTGTTCTTTGAAAACTGAACATGGCTTATTTTTCAACTGGCATTTTGTCTCCTTCTGCACCCTCAGTTCTTACCCCCCCCCATCTTTTTCCATCTCTCCTCCTTATCCAGTTAAGTTTTATTTTCAGATTGCTTGGCAGAAGACACATCTGAGGGCAGTTACCTCTGCAGGTCCTTTGGGGCCAGCAGTCACCTCTGCTCTGGCAGCCAAAGGGGAAATGCGCATCTCTCCAGCAGCATCCCCAGAGGAGAAGTGATACACCAGAATCTCCATCACCAAAATCAATGAGCCTCACCCTGGGCGTTCACACTGGGAGGGCAGCACCAACGTTTGTAGCTGAATAAAGGGGAAGGTGCAGCCCAGCAAAATGATCCAAGGAAAAAAAAATGTAGAAAGAAGAAAACAGACACTTATTAAAAAAAAATTAAAGCAAAGAGTTCTTTTGTAAAGGTTTTTCTAATGATTGAAAAAGGAAGACCCAAATGTCCTACCAGCGTTATTTGTTCTAGAGGCAGGATAGGACACCATCAAATCCCATAAGCAATTTGCAGTGCTCTCTTACCAAGCACAGTCTGGCAGAATAACTCCCCGCCTCACTTAAAACAGCATCTCTGTTCCTGGATAACCCCCAAACCCATGGCGAGTAATGAATAAGAAAACAACGGGTTGTTGTTTTGCTTCCCATTCCCAACACTCACTCTGCATTAAGCTCCATCATTTCACAACTCGCTTGATGTAACACGATGTGGCAGAACGTACCCTGATCCAGAAGTGAACCCTGACGCAATGCAGAACGGATGCCTTGGACTGAAGCTGCTCCTTCCTTGCCTTCCCTACCTTTGATCCACATTTTCTGCTTGTGACAGGCTGCAAAATAAATATCAGTGACGAGGCTTGGTATGCGTTTGTTTTCCTGCAGCTTGCTTTCTTTTTGTTCTGCTCTCCAAGCTGAGTGTCATGTTGACAAACACACAAACTCCATTACCAATTAATGGGTTTAGCATGGTGTCCTCTACTCTCTTTACTCCCCAGTGCCAGTTCTACACATTAGCCTGGATAACATTCAAAGATAATTGTGTTTTGTTTATTTGTTTTGGGGGAGTAACAGCAATCAGACAGGCAAATCCCAGTCCTTATCAAAGCTGCAATTCTATTTTCAAATGTAGCCCCCTCCGAGGAGAGCTAGAGAAGCACACGCTGCATTTGCTCAAGGTGAAACCTCACTTTTCTTTCACTCTTCATTTTTTTCTTTTCCAAGAAAAGGTCATCTTTCTTAGCACCCAGGGCTTTTTGCAGGCTTTGTATATACAGGGACACCATTTCTGCAGACTCTTAATCTGTTTCGTCACTTTTTAAAGCCCACCCTTATTACATACTGCAGTTAACTGAAAATGAAAAGTCTTGGTAATATATGTCGGCCCCAGCACACTGTAAGAATGGTCAGGATCATGCATGTTTGTGCATAGAGACCTTTTTTTAATGTTTGAAGAAACATTTCATGAATGTTTTCAAAATTGGTCATTGACTTGGGGGTACCTCAATTTCCAACTCAGCTGAAGAAGCATAGTTTTTGAAGACTGGGTACTTGGGACCTTTGCAAGCAGGAAACCCAGAAATCCAATACTCTTAGGAATCCAGGTAAATTAAGTTCCTGCAAGTCCTCTGTGGAAGAAAAACATTTGATTAATGTTAATTAATGTTTGATTAACTGTAAGTGCAGGCGGAGGCAGTACAGCTTGAACATGTTAACGTGGCTGCAAAAGAGAGTGAGCAAGGGGTGAGCTTAATTCAGCCTGTTTTCTGCTTCCAGAGATGTAAAGTCTTGCTGAATAGCCGTGACCATGCTGCATGTTAACCGAGGAGACACGAGACACAGTTGGCAAAACACATTAGCATCTTCCGCTCTGATAATTAGTTTAGTGAAAAATTATTGTGTTATCTGTTTGGTTTCACTAGAGACCAATTGCAGTCTTAAAAAAAGAAAAGCTCACTTTAGGTGCTTTTAATAAGACAATAAACTGTATAGTGTTTCCACACAAGATTTAAAACCCATTCAGCACGTGAGTAATTAGTACAAGTCAGGTTGGAGGCCAAATGCATTATTTAGTAATGGGATTACATTTGCTTAGAAAGAAGGAAGCCCACTAAAATCCACAAAAATGCGTAAGCATTAAGGTAATGTATTTAAAACATACTGCAACAGAACTGCTAACTTTGCCCTAGGATGTGGTTCAGATTTTAGCAAATATGCCCCCAATATTATGGTCAAGGAAGATTTTATTCCAGCTATGCAAGGAGAAATAATAGTAGCAGAGCCATATTGCACAGCAGGTGTTCCTCTCGCAGATGAGTTGAAATCAATTATCAGCACTGACTGCTGTACCATTGGGCAAGAAGTCCAAGATCCTCCAAATTACCCTCGGATTGTCCATATTTGCATCCCAAAGAGCCACTGGAGATAGTTTTCCTGGTACAGAAAGCCCTTCTACAAGAACAACCTGTCTTTTTTTCAGGAATGTGACACAGAGCAGTATTTTCTTACATGCTGTATTTTTAATTTTTTTTTTGTGGCATGGGCAAATAAACTTATCAGTACAAAGGATTCAGAAAAGCATAGACTATGCTTAGCAACCTGCAGCAAAACTAGCAGAATGCACTTGACAAAACTTGCGCTCTATAATGAAATTCCTATGAAGGCATTCAGTACTTAAAAACTAGGACAAATTATGCTGTAAGGAGCAGAATATGTAAACGTGGTAAGGAGCTTCATTTTATATTCTGGCTTCAGAGGGGTTACTTCCAGTTGACAGCAGTGTAAACCAGACCAGAATAAGACCCATGCCCACCAGCAGAAAGATGAAGCTGGCTTTGTACAAGAAAATATAGAAACATCCCCTAACTGGGTCCATGTGTAGGGTATTCTGAGAAAGGAGGTGGAGTGTTTGCATCTCTGCCATGAATACATTCAGAGGCCCTTTCACAGGGCAGCTTAAGAAATGGCAACAATTTTGGAGCCGAATTACCAGCTGACAAATGCCCCAGTGACTCGCCAGCTCGTCCCTGTGGTAATTCTGCAAACCCAGCAGCGCACATACCATGCTTCCCCAGTACTAATAGGACCACAGTAATTTCCATGTTACTCAGCCAGTAGTGACAAGTGGAAAACAAAAAAAGAGAATAGAAGCAAGAAACATGGCAGCTAACTTGACCCAGAGACTGGTGGCTCTGGGAAGAGGAAAGGATGGCTGCTGATCTCTGGTGTAAGAGTGTGAGGTTTCCAAGTCCCTCTGCAGACCACCCTGTTCTGGGGGGGTTCTCCTGCAAATGTGCCTCCAAGTACCTTCTCGAGACTTGTGTTTTCATTGCAAACCAGCAGCAGCGCTGGGAGTTCGCAGAGGTGCCTGGCTCGCCCCAGCAGGGCTTATGGGCTCCTTAGATAAACACTCACTGCAGAGTGATTTATGCTTCCAGGATCTGGACTTATTCCTGCCTCGCTGGGATAAGTGTTTACTTTCAGAGCCAATTTCCCTGATGGAGCAGGGATACCCACATCTTGCTTTTCCTCCCTTCTGCTTTCCATGCCTGCACAGAGAGCAAGGGAAGGGACTGGGTGCTACACAGAGAAGAGCAGCGCTGCCCCAGCCACACACCTCATCCCAGAGGGGCTGCTGCCTTCACAAAACATGCACAAAATGCAGAACGACTCTGGCCTGATACCTAATTCAAGCAGCCCAAACATCTCAGGCTGTTGGCATCTTTATTTGCAGCCCACAGTCACTGATTTACTTCTCATTCAGTTGTGACAATGGATAACCCAGCATTGGCTGGGCCACCCCTTGCTGTAGTCCTTGCCAGACCAAACCCATGTGCAGGACTGCAGAAGAGGGCCCGCGTTGGCATCCCCAACCCAGCCCAAACAGCTTTTGCTCCAATTTCACAGCAACACACCCAGACACAGGGATCTCTCCTTGCAAGGTCTGAATAAAGCCTCAGCACAAAACAGTCTGACAGTCCTGAAAGAAGTCAGCAATCTAAGGAAAATGGGTTTGTAGGTGATGCAAAGCTCTCACAGATTCACTCCGGAGCTGCTGAGCCTCTTAACATCTTCAAAACCTATTTTCTCCTCTGGGGTCACAAAGGAGGCTGCGTTTCCTGGAAAGCGGCTTTGAGAGGTTTGAGACTCCAGGAAAGCCATGACATTAGCAAAGGTCCTGCCACAAACCGCTTGTAAAACCAGAAGACTGAGCTCTCCATAGTGCATTCATCTTCCTTTGAGGCACTTGCCCTCATTTCTGAGCTGGCCACTGCAGCGATGAGCCATCCCCACCAGCAACTCTGAACACCACAGGTAGCTTTTGTGCTCTATTTTTTCCATCTTGACCCTTCAGGTAAGTTCTCCAAAGGTAACTTCATCTCAGGGGCCTTCTACTAATAATGTCAATCTGGCAGCAGCTGGACTAAGTAACACATGGGGAGATTGGCACATCCCCCCAGCACCCCTTTGACACATCAAGTCAAAGTTTCATCTCCAGTCCAGCCCCTGGCTCCAAACTGGTCCCAGGCAAGGCTCAGAGATCTGCCCAAGTTGGGGTGGTAAAACCTCAAGCTTTGGACCAGAAGTCATTATGGCCATAAAAGAATTTCACCATCTTAAGAGTCAGTCTGGTTTTTCTAGCAGCTTTCAAGGGCCTTGGAAATTTGACCAGAAATGAATGCGTGGCCTGAAAAGCAGTTTTGCGTCAAGAACTCAAGCGCCAGCAAGAGCCCTTTTCCCAGCAGTTGTTGTAATGAGCTCAGCCACTGCTCAGATGATGACTGTCACACACCGACAGCCAACCAGAATACTTGGCTGGGGAGAAAATGAGACATTTCCTTCGTCATCGTTACTAAAACAGACCTGTGAAGGATTACTTGCGTATTACGACAAACTTCAATTGAAATGGGCCATTACTTGCCTCATTAATATTTCAAATGTGTTTGAATGCACTATGGCAGAAACATATTACTTGGAAACAAATTCAGGTAGAAGGAAAAAACCCCAAAAAACAAATGTCATTAAATAATGAACACATGCTACACTAAGCCATCCTGAGATTCAGCCCAATAGTGTCAGAGACACTGGTGTTCTACTTATTTATAAGGCAAAATTATCTATTCGTTTAGGAAAAAGTAATCATGCTCAGTTAGACACACCAGACAAGCATATGAAAAGAAAAATGGCTTTGAAGCTGCTCCTGATAGCAAGCCTAGACAGCTTGAGAAGAAAACTCCGTAATCCAGGCTCTTTTTTTATTTTTTAAAGTATACATTAGGAAGTCTATTAAAGAAGTGGCGTGAATTCGCAATTTTTGGTTGCATAACATTTTTGAATCTTTGAGAGAACATTAATGCCATACAGCTCACTTTGCCAGTACACATGCACTTCAGTTGAAAACAATTCCCAACTAAAGGTGTTCCTTATAAATTGGATCTTAGCAGGGAACCGAGCAGAAGATACACCCCTACTGCTGTCCTGTTTGTCTCTAGATGGAGCATGGCCTACCAGTTTTCCAAAGATGCAGGGTAGGGAAGTTGTCTTTCATTTATAGTTTTGAACTACCAATAATTAGTCCAACTTGAGTAGGGAAGGCTTGTTACTTACCTTTATTTGTTCACAGCGTCAATGCATGTTATTAAGATCAAGTGTTGAAGAAATAAGGGTTTTGATCAAAAACCTCCACCAGGGATCTCAAAGGATCCAGCTCTATGTCAGGCTCACGGCTTTCATCTGAATTTTGTCAAAGGCATAGATGAACAAAAGAAAAAAAAAAAAAGTATCCTGGTATGGAAAGAAAGCACTACTAGAGTTTTCCATCATTGCCTGAAAGCACAAAATTCCCTGTTCTGGGAGACAGCAGCTGGAACCAAACCTTCCTGAAGACTGGATTTTTCCCCCAGATATGATTTTTCAGCAAATGACCAACATTTTAGCCCTGTCAGAGAGTGGAGGTGAAGAAACATCTCCCTCCGTATGTAAAGTCTGAAGAGACTTCTCTGAAGCTAGGGAGTGGGGACACAAATTTTTTAACCATCTTTTCTTGTTAAAGCAACTACTAATGGGTGATGAGCAATGCCAAGCTGCAGCCTGATTTTTAGGTGAAAACCGACAATCCCAGCTGTAACAGGAGCTTTGCTGCAGTGGAAGATGGATAGAGGAATTAGCAGTGTGGTTTATCCACTCAGGAGTTTACCACCTGATTACAGTATTCTCTGGTTGAGAATTAAAAGAACTCATTGATATTTTTAATCAAAGTATTCCTCAATAGGACCATAATTATTTTCTCTTGCCCATCTCCCCCACCCTGCTGCTGCTCACGGGGCAATATCTCTTGTTTTCACCTACACGTGGTCTATAGATACGTATCAGGAGAGCTTTTTTTTTGGTGAAGACAGGAATGTAAAAATATGGCTTTTAAAGCTAACAAATAGCAGCTTTCACTTCACTTAAAGCCATTCATGTCAACGAGCCTTCTTCCCTCCCCTTGGGCCTGTGACATGGTCCAGCAGAGAGAGGTCCTCGGCTGCCCAAACAAGCCTGGACCTCGCAGCAGCTCAGACCATGAGATGCAGGGTTTGCTAGCCTCTGTTTAACCTTTATTTTCCAGGCAAGAAGCTCACCTGTGGAGTCTCAAACTGCAGCCTCAGCAGGTTCTCCAGTGGGCATAGCAAGAGACTTCTGCTGATGTCTGCAGGGGCTCCTGAGAAAATCAGGTTTCAGGATAAGATGAGAGAAATTTCGGTTGAAAAGCAGCAGTGCTAGAGCAGAGAGGAGGACCCTTAACCTGAGCTGATGCCCCCCTCCTCCTCCAGCCAGCGAGGCAGGACTGCTGCAACTGCACCTGGCCAGAGCAGAAACCCTTCACAGGAGCCTCCCTTATCACTGCTGAGCTTTTATAGCCCCATCACTCCCCACCTCTTCAGCACTAATTAAAGGGGCCAAAACCCACCGGTGCCTGAAAGCAAACCCAGCTGCCCATGGCAGGCAGGCAGCGACCTGGGGGACCGCAGGAGGGGAGGCTGCCACCAGCCCTGAGCACCGATGGGCTCAGAGCGTGGAGCGGGGCTGGGAGGACGCAGCGGGCTCAGCACCCACCCATGTGTGCTGCCTTTGCTTTGCCCTTTCTTGCTAATGAGACCCACTGCTGCGGGCGCTGCAGCTCCGGCCCTCAGCACAGCCTGCAGCCGCCCGTGGGGCAAAGCCCTCCATGGGGAAGTGGCATCTTCTCTTTTCCTGCACTGGGGAAAATTACTGTCCTGCACGGATGCAATGCATTGAAAAAAAAAAAAAAACCCAACCAAAACCAAAACCCAACAGGCAGTTTCCCTCTGTCTGCATTGGAGCACTGTCTCTTGCATGGGCCGTGTCAGGATTAGTTCCATCAGTCTGTTCTCACATGTGTATTAGGTGCTGTCTGCATGAGCACCTTACAAAAAAACCCCCAAAGACTGAGAAAAATTACATTAATTGAGAAATGCCATAAATTGTCAGATTTTACTACATCCTGATTTGCCCAATTCTTGGCTGTGCCTATAGCTTAAACACTAAAAGCTAACTAAATACTTTTTTTTTCCTAGAATAGAATTCAGAGACGTGAACAACCTCAGGCCTGTTTCCAGGGTTAGCACATCCATGGGAAAGGCGCTGTCTTTCCCGCATTGCCGTATGGAGCCCGTGCTGTGCCCACCGCTCGCTGCGGGGCTGCTGCCCTGGGCTGGGGGCTGCGGGCACTGCTGCGCCCCGAGAAATCCAACACTTCTAAACTTTTTGAGTAATATCACAGCGATTTCTGCCAGGCACTCAAAGCAAACTCGTCTGCCACCTTCTGTTCCTGAAAGGCTATAGCTCCCATGGAAGAATATTTTCCCATTTTTCTTTGGGCGGGTCTGGTAGGTAGGGATGGGTGAGAGGAGTTTTTGCAGGTAGGTGCTGATTTCTGGCTCTGCCCGCCCTGCGCCAGAGCCTGGGGCACAGCCACAGCACATAAACATGGTAAGCAGAAAAAGCACTTGCGTTTCAGGGCTAATTTACAAACAGAAGGAGACAGATAAATGATGGGTGCCAGGGCTGTGGTTTCCAGCCCACGTGTGGAGAGGCATTCCCCCCAGGTACATTCGATAGCGATAGGAATTTCCTTCCAGAGAAAGCCTGGGCTGGTTTTGCATTACAGCAATGCAAAATGACAGCTGCACATGGCCATATGGCTAAAAGCTCGGTTGCCTTTAGCCATATTGATGAATCAGAATGTTTGCTTCGTGATGGACTTGCTTAACCAGGCAGGAATGACCTCGGGTACCCGGGAAAGCTGCGTTACCTTTGCCGATGGGATGCGAGCGGCAGCCCAGAGAGCTGCTCGGCGTGGCTCCACGTGCCGTCCCAGGAAGGGAGCGGGGAAAGCGGATACAGACACAGGAAGGCAAAAACCAAAGTGGCATTTTCTCTGCCCCAAGACTTGTGACTGAAGGGATAATTGAGAAAAATAATCAAGAACAATGACTGCTCCACAATGGCGGCAAATTGGGTTGATAATCTCAATGCTCCTCAATTAGTCTGTACAAATGCTAATTGGAATAGTTCCTTTCTGTGGCTGCATGCCGTCAGCACAAATCTCAAAACTCGAGATACATTTTCTTTTTCTGCAAGCCATCTGTCATGCTAATGTATCTTATTGCTGAGAGTTGATGCTTGTTTTTTTTTTCCTTTAGCACCACTACAAAGAGGGAGCGCTATGTTTCTCCCAAACCCAGCCCTGGGCTCCTCCATGGACCATGGTTTCTGTGCAGAAAGCAGCAGCGTTCCCCATAGCCTGAGATCTGAGTGCTGCTAAGTGCTGTGTGGTGGTTATTAATATTAAAGGAACCAGGTGCCCTTCTGGATCAGGGGCCTGTGCACCTTGAAATTGCTCTGAAGAGGAGCTGCAAATAAGACCCTCAGCTGATGCTTCTCTTTCCTGGGGATTGATTTATCCTGATACCTATGACTGCATCTCAAGGTGCATTTAATCATTTGTTCCCTTTAATAATGCAGGCAGATATTGAGGAGGTCTTCAGCTTCCTGAGATAGGCTCTTTTAATAATAAAAAACATTTTCATTTTTTTTCCTTTTCAAAACAATAACAGGAAGACTCAGGGGGATTCTTAATCTCAGCACATCCTTAATTTATAAGGGAATTTTTTGATTTTTCTCCTCCTGCCACGCTCTGGTCCTCAGTGAGCCACTGCGGGATGCGGCAGGATGCGATCACCCAGCTCTTGTACACGTTGGACGTTTTCTGTCCCATCTCTCCTCCTCCAGCCTTTGTCAGATAACCTTTGATCCCCCTGCCCCAGGCTGTCCGTGTTTAAGCAGGAGCAGCCCACCTTTAGCTGCCCAGTGTTGCAGCCTGGCTGATGCAAGGCGGCTTTTATTAGGGTGGTATTTAATAAGGGGTCAATTCTGTCCACACGGAGGCATTCGATTCTTATCAGCGAAAATCCATGTGTTATGTGTAGCTGTATCCCCGAGGTAGTTGCAGAGGCCATGCAAATCAAAGTTCAGCTGCCAGAAATCACACCAAAGAGGTGTGTATTGACACATCACTTTTGCCAGAATGAAAGCTGCTCCATTATTATGTGACAAAGTTCCTGTCCCAGAGCTATGGACCCGGAGAAGGACAGGATATTCCCCGTGGCAGGCTCCTTCACCTTTGGGGCATTTGCTTCCATTCTGCTTTCCCAGATCCAATAGTGTAAACACTGAGTGTTCTCAATGTCTAAGCAAAGGCGGAGGTGTGATACCTTTTTCTTAAATGTCATAAAAGCAACATTTCTACAGAGCAGAAAGTCCGGGTATGCTGAAGTTTTTGGTAATTGCATGTGACAGCATCTGGCAAGTGGAGCCTGACACTTACAGTCAGTGCGTCAGCCAGTGTTCCCCGCCAGACCCGGTACTCAGAGTCACCCACAAGTGGAAAATACAGAACAAAATCAATTATTCAGCTCCAAGATGCCCTCCATGGTGTATGGGGCAGGAGGGCTGGGAGGACGCGCTGGAGTTGGTGAGACCACCCATGCAGTGGCTTCTCAGGCTGGCAGGAAAGCTTGTACATGGCTATTCGCTGCTAGGTTTTTGCTTCTGGTTTCCAGAAAGTTCCTGATTCCTCTTTTCTGCCACCCCTAGCACAGGACTGGGTGCTCTCCCCTCTTTCTCCTGCTCCTCCATGCTGGTTTAAGTGGCTCCTTTGCACCCTCACTCTTGTTTGGCTTTGTCTGCTCCAAGGTGGTGCATTTCCCCTGTCATCATACTACTTAAGAGGCACTTTAGAGGTCCTTCATTTGGCCCTAAAGCCCTTTCATATTGTGTTCCCATTCACAGCATTTTCCCTGTCTGCTAAGAATTCAGAAAGCTTTTGGCTTTTTTTTCCTTCCCAAGAAAATGTGGTTTGTGTGGTCAGTCTGCAATGCTGACTCTCTGCATGTTTGTGTGTCTGCAACTTTGCTTGACCGTTGACCTGTGAGTCTCTCTCCACACCTTTTGAACCTTTGAGCCGTTTCATTTTGATATAAGATGCAAGCCAGAACAATATCAGAGCCAATGCAAATAACTGGACAAAAGAAGATGAGGATGCTAATACCCCTGCTGGGAAGACTACTGTGGGAGTGTGTCTCCACCAGGCATGAGAGACCCCACCACAAGTCCCAGGTCCATCACGAACCAGGCTCTGCTAGTTGTTTCTCTGCTTGTGAAAGTATTAAGTTTCCCTAAGAAAATTTGTCACATCCCTCCAGTAGCCCCAGGTTTTCTGCTGATTCAGCAACGTGGCTGGTTTAGATCAGAGCAAGAGCATCCGTGAGAGGTTGCACTGTGACTGTGAGAGCGCAGGACCAACGCGGATGCACTGCAAGGATGGTGACGGAGTTACTTCCTCTTCAGTCACTGCTTGGTCCCACAGCAACACTTTTTGTCACCGGCCAAGTGACTTTACACTTCTTTGCCTGTGTTAATTGCTCCAGCTGCACAGTCTTGTGCCACTATGGGAGCAGGTTTCCCTGGTGTTAAACGGGTTAATTCCTTTCTGCCCTTAAAAGAGTATTATATATACATATTTTTTAGCTGCCCCAGTCCTTGGGTTTTTTAAAGAAATATTTTTTTCTCTGGCAAAATCCCGATAGACTATGGAAGTTACATCTGAGTGACAACTTTGAACTCTGCTTTCACTGTGTGAACGAACTTCTTTCTGCAGAAGTAGCGTGGTTTCTAGAGGACAGCATCACAGTTTCCTCTCCAGAAGGAGTTTCAGCTGCTTTTCCAAGAGCCCGCCTTCCCAGCAATTAACCACGGGGCTCAGTGCCACTGAGGAGCCTTTACAGCCTCCCTGGAGACGGAAGAAGGAATTTCTGCGCTCTACTCCCCGCCTTCCCGGGTGCTGTTTCGCCGCAGGAGCAGGAGAGGGTGCTGCGAAACAAGCGGCGGGGGCTGCGGCCGAGAGCGGGACCCCGGCGCGGCCCCGGCGCCCGAGAGAGCCTTTTTCTCCGAAGCGGGGGGGAAAGGTTAAAAAGCCTCTCTGGAGCAAAGCGTTTCAGCATCCCAGTGATGAGCAGTCCAGGGTGAAAACTGCTCCACGTGCAGTATTTTAAACTTAAAAAAAAATAAAAGTTCCTAAAACCACATTTTAAAGCCTCTGGTTTTCAGTTTTCAGCTATTCTGTCTCTGGGATTAAGGATGAACTTTACAACCTGTTGTGTCTTCCATGAAGCAAAACCGGGTGGGCATTCTCCTGTGCCTTTTATTTAATTATCAATCCCTGCCTGGGCCAAACACAAGCGCTGGAGCTGGCAAAGGTGTTACTCACACCGGTGCCAGGCAGAAGAGCCCCGCCAGACTGGCGATGTGCCTTTCCCCTTGTCCACTGGTGACAGCACCTCTCCGCTGGGCACTTGGTATTCAGCTACCCTGGTGTAGTTTGCAAGGGAAAAACAAATGTCATGAATTTCTAGTGCTGAAAAGCAGCATAACCCTGGCAGGGAGCACAGGGATCGTGCTGGTACCCTGTTTTGTCCATGGAGCCCGGCCGCTGCTGAGACCACAGGCAGCGAGGTGCATTGGGTAGGGGCAGGCAGGAGTCTGTGTGCCCTGAAACCGGTGGAGAATTGGGTTTTTTCCCAGCTTTCGCTGCAGCTCCTTGCACAGAGCCTGTCTGGAGCAAGAAATCCTTTGGGGTGTCAGGGGAGGGAGGCCCCAGTGGCAGTGGTTGAGTAATGCTGGGTGCTGTCACACGGCTCTGTCTGGTACCCGCGCTGTGAATGGCGGAACAAGCGTTTCCCATTGCCAGCTGGAGCTGCTGAGCTGCTCTTAGGAAGCTGCTCTTTAGCCACGGATGCGAGCACATACAGAGCCACGAGTGCAGGGCTGGTCTCCTCGGGGCAGTTACTAAGGAACTGTCCTGGCTGCTCTTAAATATTTCAATCTGTGGGGCTTCCCTCAGCCTTGTTTGTCAAAGTCTCTCAAGTCCCTCCCGACGAGCACTCGCAGCCGGTGCAGATCTGATGCTGGCTGTCAGGAGTGCAACCTGTCGGCAAGGCGGCGAGGCGGACGGCAGGCTGGAGGAGCTCTGCATCCATTTGGATCATGAATATTTGATGCGATGAGCGATGCAGCTGGGATATCGCAGAAGCCACCAGTCTTCCCACACCTGCTGCTGAGCCCTGCTGCATGCCCAGGACACGGTCAGCAGCCTGAGAGCCTTAACGCCAGGAATGCTGCAGGGCTGAAGCTGAGACCGGGAGCTTCTCTTTAACAGTTGCAAGTTTTGGTTGAATTTTGTCCCATTCCAGCCTCCTCCAGACCAGCAGTGTCTTTGTCCACTAGACTGAAGGGTCCTTTTGTGCTTGATGTCTTCTGTGCTGTGACCCATGGTCTCCCCAGCTTTTTCTCTGAAGCTTTAAATAGATGGTGCTTTGTCTCAATTTCATTGTAAATGGAGAAAAATGTTAACTCCATCACTGAGGGCTTATGAAACAGGGACCATACTTCCTAAGGGTTTCTTACCGTTCCACCCTTCCCGTGGGTTACCCCACTGACAGAAAGCCATCGCCCGTAGGGTGGGATGTGCAGATGCCTTCAACACGTAGGAGTGCTATCGGCAGATGGAGAGATGTGCCTGCTCCTTCAAACTCCTGGGGATGAATTTGGAGATGCAGAATGAAATTGATTTAAATGAAATAGGCTGGAAGAGGCAGTGATGGAGAAAACCTCCTCAGGGAGAAGCCCACAATATCGCAGGTTAGAGACCAGCCAGAAGGTCATAAAGGACAGTTATAGGGTTGGCTGATGGAAATACGTGTTGGATTAATGGCCTCACCTTCAAATGTCCCAGTCTGAAGGTTTCCCAGCCTGACTAGGACAGTGAAAGACAAAGGTACACATCATTTATGCGCCAATCTTTTAATTGATTTGCCTAAACAGGCCCTGACCATTCCAAGTTTTAATTATTACTCTGAGCTAAACAAAACCTAATTTATTTTCAAGCATCTTTCCTGACATCTTAAAAAATCCAACCAAACAAAACCCAAAACCCCTCAAGCAAATAGGACAGGTTGACAGATCTATTTTCACAGTACTTTAAATTGCATTTTAATCTTCCCAACCTCTCGTTTCATGTACAGCTCCAGCACAGAGAAGGAAGACAGCCATCCTTCGCCGGCTGGAAAAGGGTGCTGTGCATGGAAAGAAGAATTCTACCCCCAACAAGAACAGAGGGAGATAACCAACCAAACCAAACCCCAGTACACAAAAGCTCGATGGCATCACCTGGATCAAGGACAGACCTGGTCAAAGAGAGGAAATAGAGTTTTTTACCTCCCCATTAATGACCCACTGACGTCTGCAGAGGAGGTGCTGGCCAGAGCCTGGGTGAAACTGTGTTGTGAAACCCTCCTCTCACACCCCTCTTTGGGAGCATCAGGGCATCACCTTCCAACCTTCCTTCTCAAACAAAGGCCAGCTGGACCTAACCCTTTTTTTTAATCTTTTTTTTTTTTTTTTCCTGCGATGTCCTGGTTCGAGGTAAAACAGAACCAATTTTCTGTTCTGTAATTTTACTTTGCAGTTAAGCCTCTTCTAACTAACTGAACTCTCTGAAATTAAAAGCATATAGTCCGGACACTGTTCGCTCCCAGGGAGATAAAACCTGTTTTTTTCTAATTTATGCCCAGGCATGGTATGCAGAGAGGCTCTTGCTATATTAATTGCTATAACACCCAAGGCCAGCTAACTTTGTTATGTGCCCAGTTGGAGGGTCGGAAGTGGAAAAACATAGAAGGGTCCCACCTGCGGGGAGGAGCGGACAGGGCAGGTGACCCAAACCTGACCAACAGGGTATTCCATCCCATCTGCCTCATGCTTTTATTACAGATGAAGCACCAGAAAACTACGAAAATGTGGTAGAAAGCCCCGTTCTTTTCAGCTCGTCATTCCTTCTGTCACTGTTTCAGGCTCCCCATTTTTTTCTGGTAGTGCAGGTCCCCAGGTCAGCCCTGACATCCCTCTTATGGCAGTTTCTATACGCAGCTCCGATTTCTGTTGCAGTGGTGAGACACAGCCCCGCGCTGGGGAGGGAGCATCCTGCCAAGAGGAGCTCAGTGCTCATCACCATGCATGAAACCTCCCAGAAAACAGTCTTAAATATCTGTATGCATACTAAGGGCAACATGTTTCATCCAAAGTTCCCAAAGTACCAAGATGCCAATCAATAGTACAGTTTCTGTTTTATAAATAGGGAAACAGAGACAGTCAAACCGCAGTTTACCACAGGAGCGTGTTTTCCCATGGGCTGCAGCCATGGTATCTGTGGGGCAACCTCTCAGCCCCATTGGAAGTGGCTCTGATTTGCCCCGAAATATTTTACTGGACCAAATGAAAATGCAGGTATTGCTCATGAACACACCAACCCACTCTCTGGTACACACCAGCAGGGGGGCTAGCAGCTTTGCTCTTGTACTTCAATGCCTCAGCTTCTCTGCTCGTGCAAAGCGACTCCCAGCTTGCTCAAGAGCCTTTTGAGAATGATAATTGGTAACATGGGCTTGGCAAAATGCAAATATACCAGAGCTGATGGGGGGGGGTGGGAAGAAAAGAAAAAGCCCCCAGGAGTGTGGAGGTGGCAGTGTTATAATCTCAGGCTGTCATCAGTTTAACATTATTAAACAACTTCTTAAAATAGCAGCCGTAATTATTCCTATATGGAGCTCAATCTGGAGAGCTTTAAGCTCTTTCTCTCCTCTCCTCTCCTGCTTCGCTCGGTTTTCCCGCTCCCAGAGCGGTGATTTGGGCTCTGGGTCCATGGCAGAGGAGCGGGGGACGTGCCGGTCCGGCAGCGGGGCTGTGCCCCTGGGGATCCCAGGAATCAGCCCTAACCCAGTTTCACTGGGCTCAGCTCTGTTGACGTGAACCTAATTTTTGTTGCATTTTTAATTGTAAAAATGTATTTATATGAATAAAATACAGCTCAGTTGGGGATATGACCTACTTTTTATGGAAAGATAAAACAACCGTAGGTTTGTATTTTTATTTCATTTATTTCGACTGTTCTAAGCCAGACAGAGCTGCTGAAGCAGATCAATAGGAAATCCACAACTGCCAGGCTGCTTTTTTCTGTAAATAATCACATTCTGATTGAAATGACGGGGAGCTGCTACATTTCCGTGATGAAGCCTTTAACCTTCAGATCAGTAGAGCAGTTTTGACAGTACATAATTTATATGGAAATAAATAATTTGACGGGATTTTACGTGTACATGTTCTGCACCGCTAGAGAGACCTTTTCTGTTTATCTAAATTATGAATAATAATACTAAATAATGTATAATCCTATTGTCCTGGACAAACATGGTCATTCCAAAGTTCGTTAAGCACAGCAGGAACTGGGGATGATCTCTCAAGAAACAGACCCTGTGATTCCCACTAAAATAACTAAAATAAAACACAATTTGCTTTTTAAGGGTAAGTAAGAGCTTTTGCTCAGATATTTGAACTCGTCTGGTACTGAAGCAAGACAGCTTTCAAAGGTGTATTATTTCAACGTGAGGTGTTGACTGGGCAGGATGCAGCCCCACAAGTGCCACGGGATGCCTCACTTATCCCCTCGCTTACAGCAGCCTTTGATGAGCCGAGCCGGAGACAGATTAAACCAGCATTAAGGTCCACACAACACTCAATTATGCTAAATCTAAGTACCATAGATTTACTTATTAAATATAAAGAAATGAGCAGGATCTGACCTGTGCTGACATGACAGCACGCTGAGACTTAAGACGCTGCTGCTCCTTGCTCGTGTGTGTGACACTGATAGTGTCCCCTGGCCTCAGAAATGTCCCCTTTCCCCTTGGAGGTGGACTCACCAAGTTCACCTCCAGAGAAGCTGAGTGACATTACAGTACTTATTCAAATTAGCTGTTATTAATTAAATAACACCTTTCAGCTTTCTTGGCAGATTTTCCCTCTGAAGTTGCAGTGGGAAGCTGGTGTGTGTCAAGACGCCAGGCAGATGCGAGAACCTCAGGGTTATATTGTCGTGAACACACACCTCATTAAAGATGCTATCACTATAGGAAAATAAGGAATTTATGGTCATGTCTTTTCACTATCTCCTCTTTTGTGCCCTCCAGCTCCTGTACCACAGAAACCCACTACCAGGTGCTTTTAAACATGCCCATGAAGATAGCTCTTCTTCAGCAGAGCTTCGCTTGGGCTTAATTTTCACTCTGATATGGATCGTGCTGGAGTCCAAGGGATTTCAATGTGTGCCTACGCACTTTGCTGATTAGCAACAGAGCGCTAAAGCTCAAGTCTGGGAATTTGTCTACGTGTGGATTTACAGGTGCTCGGTGCTAGCGGGGACCGGTAGGGGTAACGTGGGCTTTGGTCCAAAACGAGCGATTTAAGCAGAACCCAAACGCACTGGCTCCCGCAGCCCGTGGTGCAGCCTGAGCTGCGTTCAGCCTCGGTTTAAGAAGCTGCAAACCTGAACGGGCCCAAGTCATCAAACACCCTCTCTGCACCCCACTCACACCGGGTTTGCCTCTTAGAAAAATGAATTCACACTGCCCTAACATTAAAGATTAAAAGCAGCTGCGTCTCATCACAGCCAGGAGATTTATCGGGACCCGATGACAAAAATGATGGCTTATTGGGGAATAACCTTGAATACTGGCACTGCATATTTTCAAGGCATATTAATCGCAATTTGAGTGTGAATACTTCTCTTTTTACTGGAAACAGAGAGAGGGGTGAGGCTTGGGGATTTTTCAGATGGTTTGATTAAAAATGCTGGACAAAGCCTGCAGAACACCACAGTACAAACTGCTCGGGGCTTGAAAACATCCAGTTAGAGCCAATGTACTCCTCAAATACAGCCTTTGGGACAGGAGTCTGGCAACACAGTCGAGTGGGGCTAATCTTTTGGTTGAAATACTGCTTTCCTGTGTTGCAAATGTAATAATAAAAAAAGAGTCTTTCCCCTACTGAAGACTGAATTGGCTACAGGCTCAAAGATGAAGTGGTGTGAAAACAAGAGGGATGTTGGCACGGTTATGCTACACACCGACTGCAGCTGCTGCAGTGATGGGCACCAGGCTACAGGACAGCAACACCGACAGCGTCATCTCCTCTTCATCCATCCCTGTTTTCACTGGATTCATTTGTGACACAAGCCAGTGCGACTGAATGGCTAAAGGCCCTTCCTTGTGTCAGCTGTTGGGACACCGTGGGCACAGCTTATCAGCTTACTCAGCACTGCAGTGCCCATCACCGAAATCAATGTGACCTGAGCATATATTTTGCTAATCACGTATTTTGCAGCCACAAGGAGGGCCAGACAATGGGCAGTCCCATACCACCCAGAGCCACATCTCCTTCCCTTTCAAGGGTTCCATCCAGGGGGCTGGTTTGCGATTAAAGATACACAGGGTAATGGCTGCAGCCATCGCCGGCCCATTATAACCACTGCCTGCTGAGGTCACCGCAATCCAAACTCTAAGGTATATAAAACCGTACATAAAGATAAAGCAAAGAGGCAGCTCTTCCCTTTCTGTAATCTATTGTATCCATGGGAACAGGTTACAATTTGATATCTACACAATAGCGATAGACAGAAACCCTGTGGTGCATGGAGAGGTCAGCGGAGCACCCCAGCCATGGTGGGGCACATGGAGTGGCACCCACTGAGCAGCCGGGGTGCCGGGGACACCCTGCCCCAGCAGTCACACCTTTAATGTGCACAGGATAGCTGTGGTGCAGCCAATTTGCAGAAAGAAAAGTTAAAGAGCTGATGTGGTTTTCAGGAAAGGCGACATGGTGGAGCAACCACAGCAAGGGATGCTGCAGCAGGGTGAAGGAGACCCTACCAGGAGGTCCTAAAACTGCATGAGAAAAGCGAGGAGGAAAATCCAGTGCTTTTTCTAGGTAACGTCAATCTTTTGTGGTGGGAAAAAAAAAAAAAGGCAGTAAATAAATAAATCTCATAAGGAAGGAAGAAGAAAATAAGTATCTCTCAGCTTCTTCTCATTAGTGGAGGAGTATTTACTTGGGTGAATATTTTGCCTGTTCACACAGCATCCCCACCACGGACACGCTGGTTCTGCACAGCTAACAAGCTATCAGCAGGGAGGAATAAGACTATTTAATTTCTTAGCACACCTTGAATAGCCCATGGGGCTAACTCACATTTGGGAAAATGAATACAAATACCTGACAAATAGTATTAATTATGCAACACGAGGACTTGCAAGCAGAGCGCTGTGTACTAAAAACCCCCAAATGGCGTACACTGTGCCTGAGTCAGCTCTTTGCCCTGCTGTGGTGACACCTGACTGAAGTATACCCCACTACAATACCTTTGGCGCTTGTCTGCTTGAAGCTGATGAAAGGGCACAGGTCTTCAGTCCTGTGTCCAGAGGAGGCAACAGCAAGATTCATTTGGGGTTTCCCCAGCTGTAGGGATTTGGTCTCCCCCCCGCCCACACAAGCAGCAGCTCCATACTATCGTCCTGGGCAAGAGCAGGACCAGGTTGCCCCAAAACACCTGCCCAAACCTCACTTCACAACAGCAGCTTCACCAGCAGCTGAAACAGCTCAGTGGTGCTCTTGGTCTGCATCCCTGCTGGAAGGGGGTTACCACCCAGCAAGGGCTCCAGCACTGGAGAGCATTTCAGCTATTCCTATATGTAGATTTATATATACAGAGATATTTTTTTCCACTGTGCAAGAAAGAGCTCTGGAGCCACAAGCTGCTCCAGCAGCAACTGAGGGAGAACATGGCCTAGCACAGCCTCGTTATCCCTGGCTACTTAATTACTGCTCACAATTGGTCTCTAATGATCCTCTTGCATCCCTACCTCATGATTGAATAAGGGTTTTCAGGACAACTAATGGGCAAATGGAGCCTCTCCCCATCACAACTAGGTCCACGGGAACGATGTGGTGGAAGGGTGCAATGAGGAGAGCATGCCCTAGGGGTGGGAGGGAAGATGCTGGCAGAGACAAGCTTTCATGTACTGTGGGAGATACAGGCCAGAAAATGCCTCCCTGGGATTACAGAAGGGGTCTTTAATTCAAAAACCCCAAACACACAGGGGGAGGGTGGTTCCCAGGAGTTCCCCGAGAAGGTCTCAGGGCAGCTGGCTTCCTGACCAGCCTCCCCTGAGCTGTGCAGGCTGGGGGCTCACTTGCCTCCCACGTGCAGTTTCTTCAGCTAACATCCATCCCTCCCGGTGCCGTGAACTCCATATGGCACCCAGGCTGCCGGGATGGATGTGTGTGCTGCGTGGGAGGCTGATGGCAGGGACAGAAAAAGCTTCAGCCTACTGCAGTCCTGAGCAGCACCAGGGAGCAGCGAACTGAGCGTGGCTCAGGCAGGTTTTTATTTAACCCTTAATCCCGGTAATTTGCTCTAACACCACAGTTCAAGCAGGCACAGCCGCGTGCACAGAGAGTCTGACACCAATTAGTCATTCATGTAAAACAAGAGATTATTTTTGCTTCGAAGTGCAAACAATTTTCTGCAAAGTGTCAGACGAGCAATTCCCTTCCTACAGGCCCGTGAGCAGCTTGACTTGTCCCATAGGGTAAATTTAAGGACTTTAGTCCCATAGGGGTTAAATCTCTAATTTAATTGCAAGTTTATCCTCAAATTCCACTTTTAATTTATTGCGATCCAAGCAACAGACACAGAAGGAACACAGCGGGAGGCCGGCGCTGAAACAGGGGTAGGAGAAAGACTGGAGGAGGCAACTGGGCGCTGTTATTCAAGCGGGGAAGGATGTGGCATAACAAAGATTAAGGTGGGGTGAAACCATGCCGGGTGACTAGGAGAGGTGTCTAAGTGATGAGCAGGTGTCCTAAGGGGGTGCTACATTTATTTACTGAGCATTTATTGCTGTGGAGAATATCAGCCACAGGGTGATGCTATGGGGACAAGGACCTCGTGGGGTGGCTGTGCTCCCCAGCTCACCCCACCACCTCGCCCACACCAAACTCACGTCTCCGTGCCTCAGAGGCTCAGGAGAAGTTTCTCCCCAGTCAATGAAGGTGTGATACTTCCATTTAGAGGCCATAGCCATCCATGCCGAGAGCTGCTGCCACTCCGGGCACTGTTAGAGGGACAGCAACACCACCCGGCGGCACAAGCACTGTTGCCCATGCTTTACCAAGCACCATATTTTCCTGCCCAAACCCACGATTTACTGAACCTACAGCAAACACTTATTTTGACAGATTTCTTTTGGCAGTCCTGCACTTATGAAGGGCTTATGCTCACTGGATGAATGTGCGAACTCCTGGGCTCACAAATGCAGCCACATGGTGACAATCTCTCCAATGAATTAAAATAATTACTTGTCTAATTCACCCCTAGACTCTGCTAAATCTTCTGGGGCCTTGAGGAAGGCACAAAGTTTTTTTCACATCTTCTGCTTCTGTAGGCAGACATTTTAATTTATAAAATGAATTATTCTGTATTTAACCAGTACAAAGGAAAATTCCACTCGGGGATGGGGACAGGGACATCTCATGATGCTGCACAGAGTTAACCGCACTAAACAATGCCCTGGTGTGGCGAACATAGCCATGTGGGAGAGCCCTCGCGCCTCTGAGCATCAGCGATTTTGGTCATCCCGAAGGTCTTCCTCCCAAGAAGGACTGAGAATATAAAGGCTCCATCAAGGGGAAGATGCAAAGGCAACTGTCTTTTGAACCACCAGAAACCACTATCATCAAGCCCAGCAAAGTAGTGAGCTCCAGTGCTTTCTTGGAGCCTAATTCGCACCAAAAATAAGAAAACCCAGTGGAAAACTGATGGTTTATCTGGCTGGAGTGAACAGATGAGGACCAGTAAGCTTTGTCGCTGGATGGTGGGCGGTGCTTTAATGCTTGAACCTTCCCAGCAGCAAACCTGTCATGTAGCACTTACAAACTAGGTTATAAAATGAGAAAACAGATGCTTGAGGGTAATACAAAAACTAAGGGTAAATACAACTGTGTCTACAAAAAGATGCCCTGGTTTTAAAACTCAGTAAATTAGGAATCAGTGACAGTAGGTATACACTAGATATATGTTACTTGCCTATCTGAAGGAACTGGAGAGGAAATAATCCTGTTCAAGAGTTGGCTGGATATACGCCTGCAGTGAGGTCCCATGGGACAGGTGTCAGGGTCGAAGCAAATAGTGGTGCTGTGCCAGGACTTGGACCCTACTTTGGAGTAGTTTATAAATAATAATAGTAAAGAATAAATAATAAGTATTAAATATTAAATAATAAACAATAACAAAGAGGTGCAACATTCATTACACTCTATGCTACAAATGAGGTTAAAAGTGCCTATATTCTATTTGTTTTAATTACAGTAAGACAGAACAAGCTCAGATATACCAAGAATCCCTGGAGGGTTTTGTTTCACAGAAAGGAAATTTTCAGAAAGGTTTAAAATAACAAGAACAGAAATAAAGTTCGGACAAAGCTCTTTCTCCTGCGAGGTGACAATTCGTGGCTTGCACAGGAGCACATGAGGGAGCACAGCCTTTTCCTTCCCTGCCCTTCATTTTCAATCAGAGTGATGCTGTCACCCTGGCAGCTGTCTAAGACCAGAATGCCAAAGCGTCATATGAAATTTTAAAACTTAAACCCTCAAAATAAGTCTTATACAGACACAAAAAAAGCAGCTAAAATACCATTTTCTTGCCAAAATGAAATATAAGCCAACTACTTTTCTACGCTGGACTAGTGCCATTAATTTCAGCTACATCACTTTATACTGGTTTGGGATCTTGCCTTTCACCAAAATAACTTGCACTTCTGGCCATAATTTCCCCTAAATCTTGTGCCTAATGTTTCCTACAGGAATGTTTTAGGTAGTTTTTCCACTTGATGCTCCACTGAAATTCGCCCAGTCACTCTTCAGACCTCCAGTCTATGGGATGGCGGAGGAAAAGTGGGTTGTAGTGCCTCCAGTCTGACGTGGATATTTAAGCAACAGTTTGCAAGTGGCCATAGAGAAACAACAACCTGCTTGTGTCTAAGCCTGCTGAGGTATAGTCAAGAAAGATGGCTATTTCCCATTACAGCCTGATTAAAAGTGATATCCAGCAACAAGAGATATCAATCGGTAAATATTGAATCAAGACAAAAGTTCTATTTTCCTAACGATGGCTGTTTCTTGGAAAATTACACTTTTACGCTTGCTGGCACTTAGGCCAGTAAATCTATAATTAAATGATACAGCCAAACGCACAAACTTTTGCAGTCTACCTAAACCAAAAAATACACCTTTTTTTTTTTTCTTAGTTCTACTCTATTTTCTTTTTTCTGCTCTTGAGTCCAGCCCTGGATTTATCCCCCAGGCAGAACTGCTGTTTGCTCAGCGGGATGAGCTGAAAGAAGAGGAATTTGGAGAGATTTTTAGTTATGCAGGGAAGAATGAAAAAGAAAAACAAAGAAAGGAAAATATCCCAATTCTCTAGGTTACATTATTGGTTATATAACCAATCTCTCTGGTTATATTTACGCTCCTATAAATAGAGAATTGCCCCGAAAGAGTGGCCTAAAAAATAAATGACAAACGGAGTCAGGACGTGGTGACCATCGGCCCTTGGGTGGGAGGAGGCGCAGGGGTGGTGGGGCTCAGCACGGGGACGAGGACATCTGGTCGTAGTCAGGACACTTGAGCAGAGCCGGGTAGTTACTGTTCATCTGCAGGGACGCCTCGCTGGAGATATCCGAAGGGCTGCGTCCCCGCACCCACGCGTCCGGGTGCAAGAACTGCCCCGAGTAGTCGGAGCAGTTGCTCAGGCGGGGACGGTAGAAGCCGGGGTGAGGTCGGTAGATGTCCTCGGCTGTGTATCGCTTCATGAACAGGTAAACAGACATCACCCCGGCGCTCTGCAAGGGAGAGAGAGACACGGCCTGATGCTCACCCTGCTAACGGCTGCCTTCACCACCACCAACAAAACAGAACAAAAATATAAATGGCTTTTTTTTTGCTCTGCTGGCGATGCACAAGGGCTCCTGAGGACAGTCACTTCACTGCCCTGTGCCCTGGTTCCTGCAGCAAATAATGTCACCTCCTCTGCATCCATGCTCGGCATCAAGTCATGACCAAATGCCCCATCAGTGCTCCAGGCTTGGGGTCTGTCCCAACTGTATATGTCTCCCACCATACTATATATCTGCCCTCATAGCCTATCCTTAAACCCCATCTCAGTCCTCTTTTTGGTCACAGCTCCAATGCCCCCCCCCCCCCCCCCCCCCCGCCCCCGGCCCCGAGAACAGGATACACTCATTACAGGGATGTGAGAGCTCCCGAGTACCTCTGTGAGAAGGAATGAGATGGCAGAGAAGGCAAATGACCATCCATATTTGTAATTGAAGAACGTTTCTGAGTCCTTGGTCCTGTTGAGCATCTCGTCATTAATGCTGGATATGTAGAGGACCAGCCCCACCACCAGGGACAGGCCTGGGGGGAAACCAAAGAGAAACACGGTGGGAAATGCTTCAGGGACAAAGCTGCTGAAGAATCCCCTTTCTTTAAGACCTGATTTACATGTGAAAGGGTAAAACTGTGGAAGTGTGCATGAAATAACCAGGGAAAGAAGCTGCTTTCCTGCTGAGCTAACCCAGAGCACTCCTCTTGTTTCACTCAAACCGTTACCTGCTCGAGCAAGACCGTGTGCACCGGGTAAGAGCTGGCTTCAAAGCTCGGCTGTCACAGCTATTTGTTTAACACTAGCACAACAGCATGAATAAAACATTCACTTGTCTCATGTAGAAACATTCCGGCTGAGCAGTTTGAAGTTTCAGATCTCTCCTGCGACCAAGGTGCCGTGAGAGGTGTCCTCTCCCCCAGCACCCGCTCTTGCACGGGTGGTGGGTGCTTTCCCTGACATCTCCTCGCTGCTGCCACAAGCAAGTCTTGCTCTGGGTGATTTTTTCATCCTACAAAGCTCAAGCAGGCTGTGGGGCCGAGCTGGGAGCCCCCATGGGTGATGACTCCAACGAGGAGCCACCACAGAGGGTTAGGAGAGCACCAGCAGCTACAAAAGCAAATGTGCTCCACGCTCAAGTGTTTTCAGGAGAAAAGCTGGCTAGCAGAACTCACCTGACAGGATGAAGAATATCCCCGAGACGAAGGCAAGGATGGTCCTGTGAGGCCGAATGTGGCCGATGTTGCTGAGGATGAAGCCAATGAACATGAAGAAGAGGCTGACCAGAGGGAAGGGGGTGGCAGAGCGGATCATCTCTGGCAGGAGAGGAGCAGAGGAAAGTGAGAACAGGTCAATGCCCCCCCCCACCAGCGCAAAAAATGGGTGAGATGGCTCCAGCCCTGCTGCTCTCTGACCAGGTTGTGTCCTTCCTTACTGCTGACTAATGTGGGTGCCCCTGCACGGCTCCCCAGGCCCTGGCAGGGGTTCTCCTCTCTTATTTGGCTTTGCTGAGTGAAGAGGTGATGCTGTCTGGCTGCGGAAATGTCTGTTAATGTTTGTATTTCCAAGAGTTCCTATGTGAAATGCTACATGGGAAAAAAACATCAGACCCTGCATTTTTCTTTAGCTTTGCTGCAAAACTGTTTGCTGAACACTTCCATTTATTAAATCAAAAATGACTGCAGAATTCATGGTGAGAGCTGTGACACTCCATCCTTAATTCATCCCACCATGTAAAGTGTAAAATTGATTGCTACAGAATAAATACAGCTGCAAATTACGGAGAGGAGACCATAATGCCAAACACGTCCATAAACATCAGTGCTGAATAGCCAGTGAAAGGAAATCGTACAGCTTAGAGCCTCTGAGAGCACCCTGCCCTTAGAAAGGGATGTCCCCAAAAGCTTAGGAGCACATTGGGTGACTCACATAGTGAAAAGTGTAGTTGCATCCTTGCGTGGCAGCACTATCAGGGAACCAGGAGTTTCTCCAGTAAGAACTCAAAGGGGATTTCGAGGGGGAATCCCTAGTGACCCTTTGGTGCTTTGCAGGAGAGAGTAAGACCCCACCGAACCACTTACTCAGGACATTGACTGTGGATTCAGACGTCAGCTGGATGTTCATGGGCATGACGTATTCAATAGTGAAGCACCGGCCACGCTCTTCCCCTGCGGCAGACACAGACCGAGTCACACCTGCAGTGTGTTTGCCTGTTTATTTTTGGTGGTGGTGGGGAGCGGCTTTAAAATTAATTTCAGTGCATGCATAAAAACAATCTTGCTTTTTAGTGCTGCTTCCATCTTGGGTCTCAGTGCTTGGGGCTGAAGACAGACATCTCTTAACTACCATCTCCTTTGTGCAAAGGGATCCCTTTGTACACAGAAATGTGAACCCTGAAGCCAGAGGATTTAAGGTGACCCCAGGGGCGGTACCAGAGCTCCTCACTCCAACTTTGTCAAAGCAGCGGTTGAAACTTCATGACATTTCATATCGGTCACTTTGAGATTCCCGTTCCCTTGGGTTTTGTTCAACTCCATCCCCGCAGCCAAATCGCTTCATCAAACTTGGCGCGGACGGAGGGAACGGTCCAGCTGACCTGAATCTAAATATTGCAGGGACAAACAGGAAAGTCGTGAGCTGCTGCCCAAGGCGCTGTGGCTGCAGCGCTGGGATGGAGCGGGACGGGGGGCAGTGGAGTCTGGCACGGCAGCAGCAAACTCATTCAAAACCTGCGTGCAAAGGCACAATTATCCACCTGACTATTCAAGCTGGGTGCGGGGTGATGGCATTACTCAGGTTGTGCCTAAGTTTGGAAGCAAAGATGGACACATCCTCGAAAAATCCTGTTTTCCTCAGCCCTTTCAGGTGGAACAACACTGACACACAGCAAACATCACCTTACAGGGGATGTTTTTGGGAACAAGGCCATACCTGCCAGAAAGCAGACCCTCCAGAGCCCCGAGTGCAGCGACAGTTTGATTTCGGCCGTCTGGTTTTGGGGCTGGACGATGCCCTCCTCCAGGTAGAGCCAGTAGTCGGTGCTGACGGAGATGCCCAGGAGGCCGAGGCCGCAGACGGCGAACACGCTGCTGAGCAGGGTCAGCGCCTTCCTGCCACAGGCGCTCATTCCCAAAAGCATGGGGGGCCGAGGCGGCGGCGGGGATGGCTGTCAGGAGAGAGGACATAGACATCAGCACGGAGCCATTTACCGCTTTTGGGGGGAATGGATGTGTCAAAGCTTTGCCCTCTGCCCTTAAGTGCTTATTTAGGTCGAGCTGAAATAAGCTATTAAAACAATCACGGCGTGCCCTGACAGATGGAGAGCTTGAACCAAATCCCACCTGACTGCTGCTCCACGCCGGCTCAGGGCTCCTGGATGTGCCGAACGCTGGGTGCCAGCGCCGGGGTGGCGCAGGATGGCCGGGAGCTGCTCATCGGCTCCCGTTTTATTTGCTGGAAGTGAATTCCTGCTGCTCCGGCCAAACCTGGCACTCGTCTCCCCAAGGATGTAGCTGAACGGCAGCATCTGCCATCCTCAGAACCTTATCTAAGGGTGGCAGATACCTCGGCACGGGAGACTGTTGAGGCTCACGGACACTGCGCTAACGGAGCGACAAAAATACTTTTAGCTGCCAGAACAAAACCTGTTCCTGAGCAGCTCCGGTCACCACCCCACTCCCCCCCAGTATTGTCATTTTTCCTCTTCCAGGGTAGATTTACCCATCGGGGGAATCAAGATCATGATTTTGCAAAAACCATGCTACATTTATGCCCACCAAATGACATCATCAAACGCCTCAAAGCAGAGCAGCGTGATGCAATAGACTGCCTTTTTTGCTTTTTATTGTGCTTGCTGGATCAGAGCCGCAAGCACCGGTGTTGCCTGAATGCCGAGACTGAACTGGTCCAAACTGGGCTTGTGCTACAGGGGGGAGGCACGGAAATGGGGCCAGAGAGCTGCAGTCAGGCCCCGGGAAAATATCACAGGAGGAGGCAAAAAAACCTTCCCTCATCCTCCATTTCACTTATGGATGGAATAAATTTTTTTCTTTTATTTTTGCTAATTTGTGGAATTAAGCAGTTCTCACGGTGCCCTGCAGACTGATAAAATGTCACGAGAAATCAGAGTTCTTGGTGCAGCAGAGAAAAAGCGCAATATGGGGGGGAAAAAAGCCACAGAAATGAGAGATTAGAGGAATAAGAGCAAGAAGGAAAAGATTCATGCAAGAGACAGTCTTCTGGGGAGTGGGAATGAGGCAGATAACACTATTGACTGCTTTTATAAAGGCACTATGGATCACAGATAAGTGCCATGTTGTATATATTTTCCAAGGCACATTTTGCCGTTTTTCAGCACTGCAGACAATAAGGAAAAAAAATAATAATCCAGCTAGACAACAGAAACTACCAAATTTAAAACAGCAGCAGCACGACACATCTTCCTTGGGCTCCCTTTAAAATTGCACAAGGCTCGGTCACGCCGCATGAAGTGTCAAGGGACAACAAATGGGAGAGACCTGGGGGCAGAGCACTGCCAGTCCTCCTGAGCACACATTTTATTTGAAACACCTATTCCCAAAATAATGACGGATAAACAATAGCCCTGGGGCACGTACGTCGTCCCTCTCCCCAGGCGTCAGCTTTTGAACCTTGGCAGGAATATCTCCACTGCACCTGTACTCCCAACCGATGCTCTCCATCACAGCACGTGCTGATGAAGCGGCTCTTTGGAAGAGAAGACTCGTTGCTGTTATCACTGCGGCAAAAGTGGTGGGATTTAGCAATTAAATTGGGAGATGCTACTCCTGCCAGGGCCAGGAGATGACGGCTCGCTGTTCTGACACGTCCGAGCAGACTGGAGGAGGGCTTTATTTCTTGCACCTCTGATGTAAATATATCAATACTTGCTTACAATGACTCTCAGAGATGCCAGGAGTCCTCACAGCTTGCACTTTTACACTTGAAAGCCTTCAAAGATAATGTTCGGCCATAGTTCCCTCATGATTAATACAAGTAGACGATGCTGATAGTTATTTGTTGCTGCTGAACCGCCTGCGAGCCAGGCTCTCTCGGGCAGCTCTGTACTCTGGCAGTGCCCATCCCTGGCACATCTACAGCACAAACGTACTGCACCGAGCTGCCCCACAGCCCGGTCCTGCAGCATGTTGCGTACAACACAGATGTGAAGGAAAATTGTAGTTACTGTGGAGTCCACATAACTGCATTCACAGCCCAGAAGGCCAACCGTATCCTGAGCTCCATCAGAAGAAGTGTGGCCAGCAGGTCAAGGGAGGGGATTCTGCCCCTCTACTGTACTCTGGTGAGACCCTCACCTGCAGCGCTGCCTCCAGCTCTGGAGCCCCTAACATAAGAAAGACATGGACCTGTTGGAGCCGGGACAGAGGAGGGCCCGGAGATGCTGCGAGGGCTGAGCCCCTCTGCGGGGAGGACAGGCTGGGAGAGGTGGGGGTGTTCAGCCTGGAGAAAAGAAGACTCCGGGGAGACCTCAGAGCCCCTTCCAGTGCCTAAAGGGGCTCCAGGAGAGCTGGGGAGGGACTTTTTACAGGGCCATGGAGTGATAGGACGAGGGGGAATGGCTTCAAACTGGAAGAAGGGAGATTTAGAGGAGATATTAGGAAGAAATATTTCCCTGTGAGGGTGGTGAGCCCCTGGCGCAGGTTGCCCTGAGAAGCTGTGGCTGCCCCATCCCTGGAGGTGTTCAAGGCCGGGTTGGACGGGGCTTGGAGCACCCTGGGCTGGTGGGAGGTGTCCCTGCCCAGGGCAGGGGGGTGGGACTGGATGATCTTCAAGGTCCCTTCCAACCTAAATCATTTTATGATTCTATGATTTACCAAACAGATTCAACATCCAAGGCCTGTCTTCACCTCCAGCTCGCTGCTGTGGGCAGGTCTAAGAGAAAAGCAGGGAATGCTGCTGGAAGAGTTGCAAATTCTTGAGAGAAAAGAAAAGAGAGACTTTTATTATCGCATCCTACCCTGAGTCCAAAGCAGACAAGTACATCTTGGTAGGAAGCAGATGTACTTGCACCCTCAAGCACTGCAACAGCTCTGACAATTCCCTTCCATATGAAATTAAGGATTTGGCTCTTCCTACGTTCACACTGAGTCGTTTCCCAGAAGGTACCGACCTACAGGAAGGGGAGTGCTGTCACTTACAGACAGCCCAAGCAAATGCTCATGCTACCGCAAGCTCTGCACCTTTGGCTTTGCTAAAAAGCCTCACTTTTAATGCTTTTATTTAGTGTTTCCCTTAGCTCAAGAAAAGTAAGATGTGTTCCCAGGCGGGACACCTCCCTGCCAGGGGTGCGAGAAGTGAGATGCACAGAGGAGATGCCCAGATTTTTTTTCCTGAGGAATTAGGAGGCAGCAGCTAAAGAAGAAACTGGTAGCTATGGGGCAGAGAAGCACATCCTGCAAAGGTAGCCCTGCACCTTCATCGCCTGAGGACAACCTTACTGTCAAGGGGAGAAACTGGCACAAAACTGTAGATGTTAGGACGCCACTTCACCCCTTCACTGGATGGGAATATGCCATTTCTCAGGGAATGTGCCATTTCCCATCTCTTTATAGATCCCATTTGATCCAGCAATATGACCAGGCAAAGCACAGATCCTCTGGCTCATCTGTTTTTCTCCCTAACTCATTTGGAGCCATATTTTCTAGTTGCTGCCTCAAAATGAACAGCGTTTACTACAGGGTGTCTCATCTCTCTTGGCATTTTGGTGCCAAAATGGTAAAAGGAGCTGGAATCTATTCTTGGCTCATGTATCATCAACAAAAGTCTTCCCTGCACATTTTTTGTTAATAAAGAGCCAAAATCAAAGTAGGGAGTATGTGAAAGTCCAGATAATGCCATTCAGAGGGAAATAGCTAAGTATTTCCTGTGATTTGTTGTCCATCAACACCAGGCACTGGAAAATATACCCATTTGGCATCATTTATTTTGGTCATTGGGGCAATGCTCGCAGCAGGGAGAGGGGTCGGGCGTCAGAGTCACGCCTCTCAATTGCCTCATTTCTTTTCTCTCTCACACTTCAATTTCCATGTAATCATGGATGCATTAGAGAGTGATCCCTATTACTGCCTCGCCGGCACATAAAATCGAGCTGATGCGGTGGGGGACGGGAGGCAGGGACAGTGCAGAGCAGCCGCTTGGAACAAACCTTCCTCCATACCCAGTGCCTGGAGAATTAGCAAGGCTCCCAAGAGAAAGATTTTTCAAGGACATGAACAGGAGCTGGCTCAATTTTCAGCAAGGATTTAGTCCCCAGTAACCTTTACCGATTGTGTTATGCTTCCTACAGCTGAAAAGGTGATGCTGCTTGGTTTCCAACAGTAGCTGTATTTTAAATTAAATGAATATAGCCCCAAAGATTTCCAAGAAACAGGATCTTAGAACTGTTCCTGCTCCTTCAATCACACTGTGCCTTCTGGTCGTAGTCCAGGGAATAATAAAAGCAGACTGCAATGAAATCTGCAGTCCTCAATGAATTTCTTCTTGTCTTGGAGCTATAGCTTCTGATGGGAATTGCACATGTCCCTCGCTGGGACTGACCCCTTTGGAAAATGAAATGAGTATTGGCATTGTTCCTAACAAAGTTCACCCAGATCCAGGAGTGAGTTGAAGTCCTCACCTATTGCTCCATAGTCACAAAGAGAAAATACTATCCGTGTCTTGATTTCTGAGCCCACTGCACCGTGACCTCATGCCGAGCACAGGCCACCGCTCTGGGCTACATGGATGGGCTGAGAAAAATAAATATATCTCTGGTCAACTGCCCAGACAGGATGGGTCATAACAATAAATCACTGCTCCAAGTTCAGCAGAAAACAACGCTCCTTCCTGCCCTGGGTAAAGGCAGAAAGAGCGGGGCTAAGCCAGGCCAAGGAGGCAGCTATTGATTTTTGTGTGGCTAGAGCATCATTTCCAATTTCCTGACATTTGTGAGGCGGGGAAGCACAGCCAAGGTTATCGGAGCAGACGGGAGGGAAGGTTTTGTTTGTGGAGGGGTGTTGGGATCCAGGACGAGCCTGGCGACCTGCCTCTGTGGTTGTGAAAGACTGGTCCCTGCTGCAAGCCAAGGGCAGAGGGAAATCAGAGGTTAAGCGATGGACCTGGAGCAGTGGGAGAGGCTGAGCAGAACATAAAGGAGAAGGAACGAAGCCTGGTGGAAGGGGAGTAGGAAACCCACTGAGTGAGCAATCGATGTACAAAGAACATCAGGGACCTGGGTAAGAGCCGGCAAATGCAGGAGAGCGTGAGCTGTGATGGAGCTGAGCTGAAAGGACCAGCTCCCACTAAGCTCTGACAAGAAAATTGGGCTGGCTAAAAATAAAGGGCCTTCAAGCAGCATGAGCTCTTCCTCGGGACACAACACAGGCCACAAACGTGGGCAAAAATAAATAGGTCAAGGAGAGCGGCTCTTTCAGAACTAAACTTTTTGGAGCTGGCAGTGGTCGGGCAGGCAGGACTGTGCCGGGGGGCTGGCAGAGGCCACCGCCGCATCGCCACCCTCCTTCGGGCAATGCAATGTCACCTTGCCTGCCTCGTGGGCAAATCCAGAAAAGCTTAATTTGGTCATTAATAACCGTGGTGGAATAGAAAGGCAGTCGCAAAATGGCATAGCGGTTCCCCCTGAGCTTACGGAGCCCCCAAAGGGTGCAAATGCTTCGGTCCTAAAACAGTGTGTGCCAGCCGCAGCCTGCCTCCAGCTGACTCGCGCTGATGCTCTATGGGATGCAGAGAGGGTTTTATCCACGTGAGGAGCACACAGTGAGATGACTTCAGCCAGGCATGTGCAGCTCCGCAGAGGGGAAGGAGAGGAGGAGACGGTGGGGGCAGTGCCCGCTGCTCCATCGGGGGACCCAGGAGAAGCAGGTCCACAAACCTGACCTGGAAAACTGGGCGGTTGGGGAAGATAGTTCTGGTTTTGGAATTACTGCTTGGGAAGCAACAGTCCCTCCTGAAGTTTGGAAAGTGTGTACTGCAGGCAGGAGAGAAACACAAGACTGCTCTGCTTCCAGGCAATAGCTGAAGGAGAGCAGGGATGGCTGCAGAGAAAAGCAATGTCTCCTGGGCTGGTACGCTGAGAGGGAAATGGCCGAGGGGGACGTGGGTCGGAGCTGGTCTGTAAGGTTCCCAGGAGCCCTGTCCTGGGCTGCCGGCACCCGGCACCTCACGTGGTACATGGGAAGACAGAAATATATAAGGCAGCTTTACAGAGCTGCATTAGTGTCATATAGAAATGTCAGCTCAATTTCTGAGAGAGAAATTATGTATTGGAAAAAATAAGTACAGAAATAAATCTTTTTGATGCGGAAGAGGTTTAGCCTGGTATTAAGAAATGAAACAGTCCATCTCATGGCAGTTTGAACAAGCACTAGTAAGCGCAACTACAAGCAGCCATAAACTTCAAAAGGATCAATACTGGACTTGAAAGCTTCCCCTTGGCTGCTAACGGCGGTGCTGCACGGCCGGCCCTGCACGTGGCACTGCCGTTACAGCCAGAAAGAAACAGCAGCATTGAATCAATCGAGTGCACTGGGCTCACAGGCTCTCCAGAGAGGGTTTTAGAAAAAATAAATAATAAAAAGAAGGCTGGTTATGAGTTACTTAAACCTAGATTGAGCCACAGCAATCATAAACATATTAATGTTTTGCTTGTCATCAGACACAAGGAACACCTGAAAAATAATCGAAAAAAGCAATGTGCCACACACTGCAATGCTCACCACTAACTAATTTTATGAGTGGGATTACTTGGGATTTTTCTCTTAAACTTGACTTCCGTAATTTTTCTAAGAAATTCCCCTTTTCCGTAGCACTTCCCATGCTTCATTTCTTGTCCAAGTTATGTTTTAAGCTTGATCAAAAATGCTTTAATGGCAGTACAAGAGTGAAAGAAATGCTGCATAGACAGTACTGTATTTTTCTGCTGACCCCTCAGCCTGCTTAGTGAACCCCCAAGGCTGACCCATGGCTGCTCTTCCCTCTCCTTCATTACCATGCAACAGCCTTTTTGCTGTGGGCTGCTCAAACCCTGCCCTTTTTGCCTGGGTCAAGTTTGCAGGGATGGCTATTACTGATTAACTGAGCCCACCTTCACCAAATATCAAATGATATTCCCAAGGTCAAAGGAGCAGCAACTTAGATTTACGTCCCCACCCCAGCCCTCTGACCAGACACTTTCCCGACTGTGCCACCTCTGCCGTGCCACCGCACTCACCGGGGCGATGGCTCCGCTCCAGCTCATTCACACTAATGGCTTTGGATGATGCTAGCAACTTCCAACAAATAAAATCATTGACTGAACAGCCCCTGCGGTCCCAGCTCACACGCTGCCGGCACAGCCCGTGTGCGTACAGCTAGTGCTCATTCACATCGTCTTTCTGGATCCACAAATACCTCCTCCCAAGACCTCTTACAGAGCACATCCCGCCCGCGTGTCTCCTTTCTCCTTGGTGTTTAAGACTCTTACCTCTTTCAACCCCAGTTGAAGCAATGCTTTGGCAAGTGGACAACCTGCGACGTGGGCTGTGGAGGTGGGAAGCTCAGGTTCTGGTAGACTGACTGCGCGGCAAGTGTCCCAGTGAGGAGGGTCCTCGATCGACGCTTCGGCTGCTGGGTGGCTCTGGGAGGAGCTGGGAATGGGGCGGCTGCAGCAGTGGGCAGGGGAGCGCTCCCGGACTCTAAGAGAGGGCACAGCCTCGGCTCTCCGCCTCCGACCGACTCACACGAGGGATGCACGAGGCCCGGGCGCAGGGACAGGCGGATGGCAGGCACAGCTCCGCATTCACGCACCAGCGGCTCCCACCCTGTGGTGTTGTAGGAAAGCGTTACACAAAGTGTATTGCTCAAGTGGGAAACAGGAGCTAAAGCTCTGAGTTTGCAACATTGCCCATGCACTCAAGTCCAGTTCTCCAGGTTTAAATTATATATACATATATATATATATATTCAAAGTTTACATCACTAACAATAGCTGAGCCCTTTCTTTTGCAGAGCCCTTCCCAACGCCCTCTCACCCTCTGCATATCAAAGCTGACATACAGTATTCACCTACTTGCAGTGTGTCAGAGCGCTCGCGGTCGGGGACATGAGTCAAGCTGCTGGTTTCAATACCCTACAAAGAGCTACAAACGCAGAATAAAAGGGGAAATATCTAGTGCTGCAAAGTGAACCAGCTGGCGACTTTGCTATAAGCGCTGCAGAAATCTCGTTGCCGTGGGCTGTGCGGAGCGGTGCTTGCCCATTAACCTCTGCGCACTGTAAATTACAGGTTGGATTTATATCCTAAATATATAAACTCCAGTAACCTGACGATCCAGTGACCCTCTTCTGGCTTCGGCGTAGTGCTTCCCTCCGCTCGCCTCGGCTGGTGCAGAGGGAGCCCGAGCAAACCCAGCAGCGTACGCAATGGCCGGAGGGGAGCAGCGGGGTCAGCTGCCGGCACCCACCTCCCGCCAGCACCAAGACTGGGCTGGTCTAGGGGAATAATGAATCTTTAACAGTTGGTTCTTGCTCGCTTCTACGTGTCATTTAAGATGGGACAGAGTCCTGCAATGGCCTTGTGTATTAAATTCCTTTCATAATGACAGCTTTTCAAGGTCTCCATGTCCTTCCAGCAGCAAGGCAGGTCATAGCACGACTGAAGATCTCGGACACCTTTTCCATAAGATATTTATGTTGTTTTAACCTGAAGTAGGTATGAACAGAATGCACAAACGCAGGGTAAGCCCTGCAGGAGCTGTGAATTATGAACACCAGTGCATGAAATTTCCCTGGGCTATAAACTTTCACCGCTGCAGAAGGTCTAGGACCAAGCCCCAGTGGCCAGCCCAGGTTGCGGTGGCCAGCCCAGGTTGCAGGAGATGAGGCTGCTCCCGCCAGACTGCTCAGCAGAGAGGGGCAAACACCCCCGCTTCCTTCTTTTCCCCTTAACGATCAGTGCACGACAGCTTGAGCTAAATTAAGCAGTGCCGGGAGGTAAAAAATAGCATCAAGTGCTAATTAAAACCCTTTCGCCTCCCCCGTGTCGGTGGTGGGGAGAGGCGAGCTCAGGGTACCTGTGCCATGGAGGCACGCCGCCTGCCACAGCTCTTCCCCCACCGCCGCAGCTCTTCTCGCCAGCGCTGGCAGCTGGAGTGTTTTTGTGAACACTTTCAGTGTGATAAATGAGAGAAAGCAAGAAATCCCCCGAGCGCCGTTGGCGTCTCTGAACGCCGAAGGCTGCAGACAAGCGGCACGTTGGCAGGCTGCACGCACCGGCCACGGCCACCGAGACCTCCGTCCCCTCGGCGTGATTAAAGATGACTGCTAGCACGAAGCAGACACCTTGTTATCCAGGAGATTGCATTCCCCCTTCCACGCTTAGAAAACAGCTTTACCACAAAGCCTCCGAGTACCGAAATGATGGCATAAAGAAAGTGGAGAAGGGCTGTATCATCCACACCTCAGGCAAACACTTTGATAACCCAAGCGCCATCCATGGCTGCCATTAAACCCGGTTACCAAACACAACGGCTGCTCCATCCAGCTTTGCTTAAGCAGTTTGGGACACAGCTCCCCAGATGCCGGTGGTGTTGTCCTTGTGCACAAGCTCTCCGGTCTGACACCAAGCCGCTGCAGAAGTTTGGTCCCATCTTCACACAGGAAAGGTCTTTGCTTTGTGTAACTTGTTGGGTTTAGTAGTGTATTAGTACACTGAAGTACATAATATGCATCTATACATCATTGGAGATATTAAACTTTCTACCACCCAGATTTTAGCAGGATTCGTTGCCAATTCCAGGATTTAATGGTAAATGTCCTAGTGGACAGGGTAGGAAAAACCATGCAGGACACAGAGCAGCCTGAGACCAGGCACAGGCAGTGTGACCCAGCCGGAGGAGCACAGCTCAGCACAAAGCCCAGCGTGGCCGTGGGAGGACATCGTCTGCCTGCCCTGCTCAGCGCAGGGAAGCGCAGCCGCATCCTGGGAAAGCCTGCGGGAACAGGCAGGGAATAGACTCGGTCTCACTTTCTCCATCCTTCCCCCAGGCCAGCACCTATGAACCAGGTACAACTTGGTCTGGCTGTGTGTACCTGGTCTTTACCTACACCCCTCTCCTATTCACGCTGCCCCTTTGTTTCACCACGTACTCATTCCTGCGGCACCCACCCAGCAGTACCTCTCCTGCCACCGACATAATAACCTGCTCTTTGCTTCTCCATGTGGTCTGTAAGATATTTTACAGCATGAACTGTAAAACAGTTGACACACGTGATGCTGATGTCGCTTTCCTCTTCAGCCGTCCCCACCTTCCTTCAGTCGTTGTACAGAAAAAGGCAGTTTTGTCCCAGTTTTTTTCCCTGCCTGTATCTCACCTTTTCTGTGCTTCAGGAGAGCTGTGCTGTTTCCCAAGCAGCAGCTCCAGCATCGGATGGATTTAACACAACTTTCCCAATCACGCGGTTTTCTAGGTTGGGTTTGCTGCGTTGCTTCTGGTTGTCTGCAGCTTTCAGGGTCTCCCAAGAGAAATCAGGAGAGGACCATTTTCTATTGAACATAAAGTCACTGCAGCTCTGAGCATCCCTCCAAGAGCCACCGCCGGTCAGTCGCCACAGCAGCAGGAACCGGGGGAAATCTGGCACGAGGGAAGCTAGGGATGGCAAGAAACAAAAGCAGAGCCCCAGCTTGGGTCAGGTATTTTGGCAATGCCAAGGACAAAGCTTTCTGTTCCTGTAAAAAGTGATGGCATCCACCTGCACTCAGGTGAAAGGCACAGCGGTAGGAGACGAAGGCAGAGCAGCCACCAGTCCCCCCATGGCTTCACCCAGACCCTGCAGCAGGCCTGGGAAGGGCTCTCAGGTAATGGGCTCTGAGTCACAGTTTCAGCTATGGAATGAGCAGGGTGTTCATGGTCTGTCCCTCCATGAGAGCCCATGGAGGATGCACCAGGATTTCCCTTCCGTCCTTGTGACAGTGCCTACCATGTGCCCCTATGTTGGTGCCTCTCACCTGGCTCCGGGACAGTCTGCAGTGTCCAACTTGAGCATCACCTTGGTTAAGTATTTCCAAAATACTTAAAAAATATTTCTCCTGTGATGCATTGTATCTCAGCCCCTGAAGTGCTAATCCTTACACAAGAGGTGTCTCAGCTTTTGCATGGGACTTGGTACGCAGTGACTGACTTTATCCTGGGAAAGGGAGGGCTGGAAAACTCTATGTGCACGTGTCTAGCAATGGTTGGCACGCCTCACCTAGGCTGGGCATTATGGTATCAACCTCTGTTGCTGAATTTTTAACAACCAAACCCATACAGAGACTCTCCTCCCACCTACACCCAACTTTCTGACTGCTGCAAAAGGGGAGGTTTCTACCCACCGTGCTCACAGCTCTGCTGTCCCCGCTGTCCTGCTGGTTGGAGAAGGCAAGGGGACACGGATGCCTATCCAGCACCCCACTGCAAGCCCATGCTTGGGCCATCTCTACCAAACTTAACCCAGCACACTTCTCTGAGCAAGCAGAGCTATTCCCAGCCAGAGCTGCCACAGAGAAGAGGGACATCTATTGTAACCAAGTGTTTAATGTCTCCTGAGAAGAAGCCATGGCCATGGGGCTGCCCATGGCTGCAGGGCTTTGAGGCCGAGCGAGGTCCTGCCCTGGCAGACCTGAGCCTCTGCTCCCTGCGGACAGGGACATCACCCAGCAGCACTGAATGGGCACCGAGTGGGAAAATGGATTATGGGCAAGTTGTCTTGGGTCAGTGGATGCTATCTGCTGTGCTGCTCAAATAATCCCCCTCAGTGCAGCTGTGAGCACCGCCCTAACGAGGTTTTTCAGTGATGAGCAATACCTCTCTCATAATAAAGGAAAAGCTGCAAGTCCCATCTTCCAAAGGGACCAGACACAAACCCCACTCATCTGTAACAGCCCATTTTCTGAGCCTGACGATGCATCAGTGTGGTCATTTGACAAATTCCATTTTCCCAGTAAATAATTTACTATAAATGTTAGAAGTTTTTGGCTATACAGCGATAAAATCGGTGTGACTTTGATTCCAAAACCTCTTTCTAGAGTACACCTAGAACCCAAACCCCCTTTAATGCCAGTGAGATTAAGACTCCCAGATAACTTTTGTCCTAGACTCCACAATCTAGTTATTTTTAAAATGCCACCTTAAAACCAGGGCTTTAAATCTTCCCACTGATTTACGAAAAGCTCCCGGTGCTCACTCCAGCTGCACGCTTGCGCAGCTCGCAGCCTGCCCGTATCCTTGAAGCCTCTGTGGGCTTATGTATTATTTCCCTTTCATATTTTATATTCCCTTCCCTCTCCATAAATGAAGCTGAAGCTGCAAATGCTGTGGTATGGATGCTGCCAGGTGGGGATTCATTCAGCTCAATGAATATATTCAACAGTTGCAATAATACAGCAAGGGACTGGAGAAATAAACACACAGAAGCATTTCTGTCCTCTGGATGCCACGTGGAGCAGCCGCACGGTGGCTGAGGGGAAGGCGGGATGGCAGCGAGACGGGCTGCTGAGAGCCAGTCTCCTGCCCTTTGGCTTTTTACGTGGGTCATGATGTGACAGACTGAAATGGTGCCCCTAAAATCCAGCAGCAGATGAGCCTCTGAAGGGAGCCCAAACGCACGGACCTTGTGAAACCAAAGGGCAGCAGCGATGGAAATGTGGGAATGCTCCTCCAGCAAAGCTGCCCACCTGTGTCACGCCACTGACACCTGCTGCTACTGTGCAAAACTCAGTGGAAATACTCCTTTTTAGCTGAAATACTCCTTTTCGCCATTCTTGCTGAAGTAGTGCTATTTTCACTGAACGCAACGCCCTTGCTGCCCTTCCCGAAGGCTCACCTGCACCGTGCAGGCCACCTACCAGCTCCGGTGTGGCCTCCTCCTCGTTGCCCTCTCCCCCGTGGAGGTTCAGGGGGGCGCAAGGGACACGGCGGGGACAGCGGTGGCGGTGGTGCAGGTCAGACCGGCTCTCCGGACACCACCAAGGAGCCTTCTGCTGCTTCGTGCCTGGAAGACCCAACCCTAAAAGCTGCAAAAAGCATCAGGCGTCAGGGGCTGATGAAGTTTTACAAAATGCCAAGCAATTAATCAACAGCCAAATGGGGTGTCAGAAACCTGCCCTGCTCGCTGCTGTGGTGGCTGAAATACCGCGTTTCACCACCTTTCACATGATGTGAATAAGTAGCATGTGGAGCAGCGCAGACAGGCTCCATGGCCCCATTTGCCTGTTCATATGGTAACACATGATCCAGCATTTTTTTTTCCTCTCTCTACTTTACTTCACTTAACAACCAGGTCAGGTTTTTCTCCGATAGCTTCACTTGGATTCCCACTCCCCTCTCCAAGGGGTTTACTACACTGACAAACACTGGCAGCAGATTTTTATATTCCCTGTGAAAAATACACTTCCTTTCCTCAGCTCAGCGTTCAGGAGCCACCGGTGAAGACAGAGATGCTCACAGCGCCCAAGAGATGGCCTCTGTGTCTCTGAGCAGTCTGGTGAAGAAAAAGCCCTGGGATGAAGAGCCGGGATGCTAAGGTGCACCCTGGGCTTTCAGACGGGGCTCCGGCAAACCCAAACTCCCATCGCTTGAGTGGTACCGGTGGAGCGGAGACGGTGCAAACCGGGGCGGGTGTCACAAACCGGGGTGGGTATCGCAAACTGGAGCAGATATTGCAAACCGGGGCGGGTATCGCAATCCGGAACAGGTATGGCACAGCGGGGCGGGTATGGCACACCGCTCGGGCACGGCGACACGGGCACGGTGACCCGGCTCCAGCCGCTGGGCGGGCGTTGGGCAGTCGGGGCCACGCTAAGGAGGCGGCTGCGGCCACCGGTGCCACCGGCGCTGCCCGGGGCTGTGTCCCCCCCCCGCTGCCGCTGCCCCCCGCCCCACACACCGCCCTCCCCCGGGGAGCTACGGGCACGGCCGGCCCTGACTGCAACGGGGATATGGAAAGCAGAGAAATACGTACCCCAAACGCTGCCGCTCCGCACCCGGGCGGCACCTCCCGCCCCCCCAGCTCGGGCTTTAAACTTTCAGGTTTTTACATCCAAAGCGGGACTCCCCCCACAAAGCCACTTCCAGGGCTGTGTTCCCCACCCCGTCCCCGGGGGCAGCCTCGCCCGGACACGGGAAGGGGCCCCCCCGCGGTCCCCGGCACTCACCGGCCCCGCGGGCGCTGCTCCGGCGGCGGATCTCAGCCGGCGGCCGCGGGGATGCTCCGCTCCGCTCCGCGCCGGGGAGGGCCGGGAGAGCCCGGGGAGGGGAGGGCATCACATGGCGCCGGCGGGGACAGCCCACCTCCCCCTCCCTCCATACCCCCTTTCCCTCCCTCCCTTCATCCCTCCTTCCCTTTCTCCATCCTCCCCTGCTTCCCTCCCCCTTCCCTCCCTCCCTCTTTCTCCATCCACCCCTCCTTCCTCCCTCCCCCCCCCTCACTTCCCTCTATCCCTCCTTTCCCCATTCCTCCCTCCCCTTTCACCCTTTCCCTTTATTCCCCCACTTCCCTTCTATTCCCCCCTCTTTTCCTCTGGTCCCCTCCTTTCCCTTCTCCCTGCTTCTCTCCATCTGTCCCCAGGTCCCTAGCTGGGGCTGGTGGCTCCAGTTCCCCACGGAGGCAGGGTGGGAGCCAGCAGTGACCTTACCCCTCTGTGCATCCTCCCTTCCACGCCCCCCTCCAGCCCCTCTGCACCCCCCACCTGGAAAAACAGCCCCCGCTGGGGTGGGACTGGAGACGCTGGGTGGACTGCGCTCCCCGGGACACTCATTTGGGAGCTGGGGAAGGCAAAACTGGCTCCAGCCACCAGTGTCAAACAAATCCACATCTAAGGACAAAGCAGACAACGGGGAGGATTGGAGGGCAGCAAGCCAGTGCTGGAGAAAGCCAGCTTGGCAGGGCTCGGATCGGGGCAGGGAGAAAGCCAGGGCTAAAGGAGAGAGGGACACAGGGGCAGATGCTGTGGGCTCTGGAAACCACGGCCAGACTGAGTGATTCAGCCAAAACACACAGAAAATTAGCGGCAGAGCCAAGAATAAGGACATAGCTCCATCAGGGTGTCCAGACACTTCCTTGGATGCAGCGGGAAGGACAAGAAGAGGGTCACACACACCATGTGGGTGACTCCTGCCACGGGAGCTGCCAGCCCGGGCAGCAGGGCTGAGGGCAGCTCTTGGCCACCATCGTGGCACCTGAAGCTCGGGATTGTGTGGCAGTTTCTGCAGCGAGAGCTTATTCTGTGCAAGGGCTTTGCACGTGGGAGGGGGGCTCCTCCAGCCGGGTCCCCGCAGCGGGGAGCCGGGCAGTGGCAGCAGCGGCGCAGGACGGCAGGGGGGCTCCCAGGGAAACCACTGCTGATGCCTCCCAGCAGGGAAACAACAAAACCAATTTACTAATTACAAATCTAATAAATTCAGCCTCTAATAAATACCGGCCCACCAGTTCCCACTGCTCTGGCTAAAACGTGCCGCATCGCTCCCTGATACGTCCTCAGTTAGCACAACATGACTATCTTAAATAGAATAATTCAAAGTAAAGTGAGATATGAGATGTGGAGGAGGTGTTGGTTGGATGGCTTGTTTGAAGTCGATGGAGCCATGTGCTCTGGCTTGTTGAGCTCAGTTTTGATTTATAGAAATAACAGAAGCCAATGCAGATGTATAAGTTTTGATTTCTCCAACCAGAACGTGGTGGAGCCTAATACAGTGAAACCCTAGTGGGATCCAGGCTGGTGGAAACCTGCCTCCAGTAGGGCCCCAGCTGGCAGCCAGAGCATACTGGTTATTTGTCTTTGCGGGACTGCACCTCCGCATATGTTCTTTCACACAAAATTACAGTGATACTTAAATTATAGAGGATTCAGCATGTTTTCCTGGGCTCATCTTTCAGCCCCCTAAGGAAGAACTGGCTGGCGCTGCAAAGATGCATCTTTCAGTGCATCCTTCCTTTCAGCTGGAGCTCTCAGTACAATCCCCAAATGTATTTAGCACCTCTTAAACACCTCTCATTTGCATTTGAGGAATAACTGAAGGCAGCAAATCCACTGGGGGACAGACAGTAAGGAAAGAGCATGGATTTGGTCTGCAGAACAGATTCTGCACTGGAAAAAGGCGGTCAAAGAGGCGATGTCCTGCAGGACCCCCGGCCCCACGCAGCCCCAGGGAGGAGATGGCTTCCCTGGGATGGACCTAATCAGCAGGGAATCACCAATAAAGTCAAAGAGCTACAAGAGGCAGGTTAGACCTGGATGTTCATCATGTTCTGTCAGGGTACAGTATTTTAATACAGTAATTGGCTGTTCATCATTTTTCTTTTCTCTAAATTGTTAAAAAAACTACCCAAAACAAAGCAGACCTTCATTTTTCTCCAGACAGGCAATCTGCTCTATTAGCCGCCTGGGCACTGTGCAGGATTATTTGAATACAACACGAATAAAGGCTGCAGCGCATACAGCCAGTGACATAATTAACCATTACAGTGTAAGAGGCCCCCAGCAGCCATGCATATAATCAATTAGAAATACACATTTTCGGCTTCAGTTTCTTCCCCCCCGCTTCTGCTGCTATGCAAATGTACTTAGGCTAAAACACTCGGATGGATTTTCCATTGCTGCTTGTCTCATACAGCAACTTGTGCCGTGGCAAAGCACGTGCATGATGCCAGCACTCGCACCAGGAGCGCTTCCCACCGGCGTGCTGGGGCCAGGCTGCGAGAGGGCACCAGCAATGCCTCCCAAAACCCCTCTGCAAGCCCCAGAAGCACAGCCAAACTCTCCTACCTCATTAGCAGCTCTCCATAATTCCTTCCCCATAACACCTGTCTCCCTGCTGATGGCAAAAGATGGTGAAGATGAAGTGGAAACCCATTCTCCTGGCCAGGATCTCAGCATGGCAGTCCCAGGCAGGACAACTGGCACTTTGCATCTTCTCAGCATCCTCCAAAACGTGGGGCAGGACCTTGCCAAATCCTGCAACAGCTATTTTTTTTTTGCTGTAGTTTTGTTTGGGCTTTTTTGTTTGTTTTGTTTTGGGTTTTTTTTGTAACACTATCCAGTGTCATCTCAGCATTCCCAGGGCAGCATCATTTTGACCTCCCCCCTTTTCACAATTTCCTGCTGATCTCTCTCCTCCCCGAGAGGGAGGGTCCTCCACCGCAGCCTCACGTGGGGCAAGTGGAGCCAGGGGGGATTTTCCACGTTACAGGACGTTACTCAGCTGTGCCAATCTTTGCAGGGCTGGAGTGAACTCAGCGCTGCCAACCCTCGTGCTGGTGGAGCAGCCTTCGATACCACGTTCAAAACCCGTGTGGAAGCATGAAGCTCCATGGACACCTGAGCAGGCAGGTTTCAGGATGCACCCAAGGTCAAATCTTATTAGTGAGGAGGGATTTAAACATCATTAATGGCCCAGACCAGCAGCAGTTCTTTACAGCAGCTCTCCCTGGGCTGTCAGCCATGTGGCACAGTGCTGAGGGCCCCTCTCCTTTTAGCTACAAGTGTTTAATTCCTTCAGGTGACATCTGCAGGGAACCTTTTTCTTCGTCTTTTGGCTTCCAGCAGAGGTCACCTTGAAGGCACTTAGGATATTTTACAATAAAAGGCCTGGTCCTGTCAACCTGGGCCATGAACTGATAGCCTCAGGTTTGCCTCCCCTCCCGCCCCCTCGAATCGACTACGCTGAATTATTCAGAGAGCAAACCTGCCCAGCACACAGCGTGGGATGAGCCGCGCCGTGGGCAGCCGGCCCTCGAGCCCATGTGTGGCTCTGCTCCGGCGTCGGACACAGCGATCGACCAACTTTAATTGCACACCAAGCTGCAAGAAGCGGTTTGGGCACAGGAAAGGAAAGTCTGCTGCAGCCAGAAGTCGCAATGTTTGCCCGAGGAAGGAGGCGAGAGAGCAGGTAGATGCAATGAACTGGTGACACGATGCTGAAGCTGCTGTGACTTGTGTGGGAGGTGATGGATGCTCCATGCCAGCTGCCTCGGCGCCTGCTATTTTTTGTCATTTTGTGGGCAGCACGGCTGGGGGGAGGCCTGGGGAGATGTCGGAGCATGGAGGAGATGCGCAGCAGCGCTGGCACAACCCTGGGGGAACCCACTGCCGCCCCGCTGCTGTCCCCACGCAGCTGCCAAAGGTTGGGAACCACCTGCGAGAAAGACTTTCGACATTTTTGTATTTCCATGAGAGGGTGTTTGCAGGACAGGTATGGCACTGGATGGCAAAACTGGTGTCAGCAGCCTGGGTTTGGGATCCACCGCCGCAGCACCCGTGGCTCCTGTGCAAGCGGGATGTGCCCTTGGGACGGGATGCTGCAGTCAGGTCCCGTTACGCGGCAGGAGTCAGCACGCGCTTCGTACAACTTCTGCTCCTTATCCCAGCAGCAACATTATTATTTTTGTAGCTTTCAGAAAAAAGCAGGAAAAGAGGGAAAACTCACAGCACCGAAGAACACCAGTCGCTCTCCCCTCTCCGGGGAGGGTTTTCACATCCCGCTTGTGCCACGACTAAATTAAAGGAATTAACTCCTGTGGGCTGTTGGAGCTGAAGCTCCATTTGCTATTTCTCCTGCACATCCCTCCGCCTGGAGCTGCTGCTCGGGAGGAAGTGCAAGGAGAGGTGCAACATTATTTTTATCTCTGCACCCACATGCTGTGCAAAAGCTTAAAAAAAAAAAAAAAAAGGCACAGAGCCTTTCGCAGCCAACCTCCCCGGGAGGCTCTGACGCACGGAGTAACAAAGGCGCACGTGCGAACGGAAGTTATAGACTTTATTTAAAATAAAATACCCTCTGTAATTATGTGGGTCTAAATTGAGCTACTAAAAGCTGAGGATGTGCCAGTTCTGGAGTTTTGCCCCGGCAGCTCAGCCCGTTGCATCCTTTGCCCCCCGCGGTGGCCCGGGCCAGCAGGCACCGCTGCCCCAGCCTGCCCGGCTCCTGTGGTCCCCACGCCGGAGGGAAGGGGCTGGGAAAGGGCATGAAGGCGCTTCATTGTGCGACCCAGAGGTCGAAGGCAGTTTTGATGGAGTCCTCCTTGACTTGTTCACGATGGTGTCTTCCCTAATATTCCCCCTTTCTTGGGCTATTTTTATACTATTTTTTACGTTCAAGGTGGAGTTTGAGTGACTTCAGTCATAAATACTTTTATTATGATTGGTGTAAAATTCTCTCACTTCACATATAAAGGTATAGTTTACCAAAAATACAAGATGCAGACTCAAGGAGGAGTGGTCGCACCTTGGAGGCGGGTCGCCTTTGGGATGGAGGTGTGTTTAGGTATTATAATGACATTATAATGAGCAAAGTTCACACAAAGGACAGCATTTTGTCAAAATTAGTGTATCCAGAATCGTGACAGTTTAATATATATATTAAACGCGACTGGACTGATAGTGGTGGACTGGACATCACTCAGAATTCAAACCTGGCCTCCCACCTCGGTGAGGAGTGTTAGAACACAAAGGGGTTTGTTTTCTGCCAAACTGCTCTACCCTTGAACGCAACAGTAAAAAATTGGTGTAGTCGGCAGGATTGCCATGGATAAACTGCTGCAAAAATACGATTGTGCCCCTTCCCATGTTGGGAAGGAGTGGGCCCAGAAATTTTGGAAGGATGAAGAGGAAGTGGTGGAACATATCAAACAGTGTCAGGCTTCACTAAAGCTCACACCAGGGAAAGGCAAGGGTGTGATTTGTGCAGCGTTAGGCACCTGTTTATCTTGTACACAACGAGAAGCTAAAGAAGCCCCTGCTCCTAACCTAATTTCTGCTGTAGAATATGCAACTCTGAAATCAGAAAACGAGGTGCTGAAGTCATTAACTTTTCAGAAGGAGATAGGAGAAAAACTAAGAACTCACATTGATAAACTCGTGAGTGAAAATCTCCAACTTAAAATGTTACTGGAACGGGTGAATGAAAGTGAACTCTTAGATAAAACACAGCCTCAGCCCAAGTCCAACAGATTCGTAAGTTAACTTGTGTTGTTCAAGTTCCGAAACTCAGGCTGCGGATTTTTGGTCTAACAGTGATGATGATGAGGAAAATGAAGCAGAAGAGACTTTTGCTTCCAATTCCCAAGTCTTTCCTCTACGACCCCTAGTTAAAACTGAAACCGCAGTGGATGATGATGATGAAGTTCATACCACTGTGTGCACTGTTCCATATGTTCCAACTCCAACAGAGTTGGCTAAAATAAGAGAGAAATACTCAAGGCGACCAGGGGAGTCAGCTGTTGAGTACATGTGGCAAGTTTCTTCTGAAGGAGGAGATAGAATTATGTTGAATGAAGAAGAGGCAGGAGACTCTTGGGGACCGGGAGTGTTTGTAACCACCATGCCCAGAGATCATAATTATTCCCTAACTGCTCGGGCAGCCTATTGGGCAGGTGGTATGGATCTCCGAGAGAGGGGGGAGCTGTTAGAGATCAGAGCTACAGGCTACTCTGATCTGTCTGCGGCCGTATGAAAAGCGGCTTGTCTGCAAGCCACGTATGACCGAGAAGATTTTCAAAAATCTCCAATGTTAGCCCCAATCGACCCGGAACGATTAGCCCCTCTCATCCGTGGTCTTCCAGATTGCCTAAAGCCATTTGTTGTCAACACTCACGAGCGCATATGAGGTGCTCAAAGAAGTCATAGGCGAGCCCAGCGTTACTGTATACCCACCTGGAATGACTGCGCGCAAGAAATAGACAAATAAGGGCGCCAAATGGGCTGGGCCAGCCTAACTAGTGAAAAACCCACTGATTACCCCCGAAGGGTTCGTCAGGTCCAAACTCATGCTCAAAACCCTAAATCGGGTGGAAAGTTTAAGCCTGATAAAGATCGAAAGGAGTTGTGGCGTAAAGCCTTAGATCCGGGGGTACCCCAGCAATTCTTGCATGGTGCCCCTACAGAGGATCTCCGTACACTAGTCCAGTCTCTAACTAAATGAAATAATTCGGCTGGGGAAAAAAGTCTGATCAGAGAGCCCCCAAGCTGTCAGAAAGTTGTGCCTTCTGCACCAGATCATAACTTAACAGAATTGCTAGAGTCCCAGCCAAGAAACTCCTATCCCCGGGGAGGGCAGTGAGCCACCCTGCCCGGCAAGTACTAGCGATTCAATGGCTCTCTCATAAAGACTCTGAACCTATTATTGCCATTCCTGTTGGACCCCGAAAGATGTTAGTAAACTTTGTTATTGATACCGGAGCCCAAATGTCTGCAATCACCAATGAAACGGCACAACTTTTGGGTATAAATCCCACCAGACGTAGAGTCAACTTTACAGGAATTGATGGTGTAGTAAAAACATGCCCCCCTGCAAAAATTAATCTCTGGTTGCCGGGGGGAACAGCAGCTAACCAGGACAGAAGTGCTCGTGGGTGCCTCGCATGCTAACCTCTTAGGGTTTGACGTGTTGCGTGGGCGAATGTGGAAATTCCCGGATGGAACAGTGTGGAGTTTTGCAGGACATGAAAAGGGATTAGGCACCGTGAAAGTGAGTCTATTAGAAACTTCCATACCTTTACCTCCCTCTAAAATCACCAATGTTCGGCAATATCCACTGCCTGCAGCTGCGCTTGCAGGAGTTGACGGGGTGGTGTCAGAATTAGAAAAAAGAAACATAATTAAAAGGACTCACTCACCTTACAACTCACCGGTGTGGCCAGTAAAGAAACCAACCGGGCAATGGCGTTTTACAGTAGATTACCGAAAGTTAAATGCCAATACTGCACCCCTGACCTCTGCAGTTCCCAATATTGCTGAAATTGTGACAATGATACAAGGAGCTGCCCACTCTTGGATGGCTGCCTTAGATGTTAAAGACATGTTTTTCGTGATTCCCTTCCTTGAACAGGACAAAGCGCAATTCGCTTTCACGTGGAAAGGAGTCCAAGACACTTTTAACTGACTTCCACAAGGATGTAAACATTCCCCCACCATTGCCCACAATGCTTTGGCTAAAGTCTGGCAAAGGTTCCTGTTTTACAGGGATGTACAGTATACCAAAACATCGATGACATCCTAATAGGGGGAGAAGACCAAAAGAGTGTAAAAGATACGATGGAGAATATCCAGAAAACATTACTTGATTTAGGATTAGAAATCCCAGACTCAAAATGTCAGGGACCTGCCCAGGAAGCTAAATTCCTGGGAGTCTGGTGGATGAAAGGAGCTGCCTCAGTCCCTCAGGATACCCTAGAAAAAAATAGAACATGGACAAAACCCATTTAGTGTAAAAGAGTTACAGCAAATTCTAGGAACTTTAAGTTATTGGCGTAAACACATCCCTGGTTTTTCTGTCATTGCTCGCCCTCTTTATAATTTGCTCAAGAAGGGAAAATCCTGGGAATAGACTGACCGACATACTAATGCCCTAGAATTGCTAATAAAAGAACTAAGGTTATTCCAACATCTTGGTCCTATACATCCAACTGACCCTATCCATGTAGAATGGGCGTTTAGCGAACATGGTTCTCACTGCAACTCATGGCAGAAGGGTCCAGCAGGACCAGAAAGACCATTAGAATTTAGTTCCCATTCCTTTAATGATACTGAAAACAGATATTCAGACCTCGAAAAAGGTACAATTTCACTTTTATCAAGCCTATAATAGTGTATTATCTTTGGGGCTATAGCGATACACAATTATTATTTGAATTTATGATTGACACAATTGCATCCAAACCCATTGAGGAGAGCACAGAACCTGTGCCCCAACAAACTTTTACAAGTGTACCTACCCAGCCACCCATTAGTCTGACCCCTTACATCTACAACACCGGCCCTTACATAATTAAAAATACTGGTCAACAACAAGTACCGTTTAATCCATCATACTCGCTCAAGCGTGCGGAATTCTCAATGCAAATTAATGTCTCTGTGATTACACCTACCTGTTCACCATTCCTGAGTACATCTTACGCAGGATGGTCAGCGTGGTTACATCAACGGACCCTCATCTCCCCAAAACAGTCAGAGAGAGATGTGACTGGTGTCTTGGGAACAGGACTGGGAGTCCTAAACAGCACAGATGCAGAGGTACTTGCCAACAAACTGGCCACAGTGACCAGTGACCTGAATGGATTAAGATATCCTGCGCAGTCTTCTCTTTCAGCTCTGGGAACTAATCAACGGTTCCTATCAGATATGTTGCCTCAGTGGGGAGCACTAAATGAGAAAGGCCACCACTTAATTACAAATGCACTTGATGTGGCCCAAAATAATGTTTCTCTAGCCCTTAGTTGTGTCCAAGCTCAGCTGTGGATGCAATCAATGGCAGCTGCGATTATACGAGAAGGTGAGGAAGATACCTCACCTACTGAAATTCGAAAAATAATTTGGGATAATGCAATTGAATTTGGAAAAAAGTTTCAATCCTGGTGGCATTTGGTTAATGTCACTTATGACCCCACTGACAATACAGCCATAGCTGTATTCCCCATGGGAATGGGGGGGCCGGCACCCCAGAGGGCACCCGGCACCCCCAGAGGGCACCCTGCGTCCTCCCTGCCCCCCCAATGGCACCCTGCGCCCCCCCAATAGCACCCAGTGCCACCCAATGGCAGTCTGCACCCCCAAAGGGCACCTTACCTCCTCCCTGCCCCCTCAATGGCACCCGGCACCCCCAAAAAGCACCCAGCATTCCAAAGGGCACCCTGTGCCCCCCCAATAGCACCCAGTGCCACCCAATGGCATCCTGCACCCCCAAAGGGCACCTTACCTCCTCCCTGCCCCCTCAATGGCACCCTGCACCCCCAAAAACCACCCAGCACCCCCAAAGGGTACCCAGCACCCCCGAAAAGCACCCTGCACCCCCAAAATGGAACCCTGCACCCCCAAAGGGCACCTTAACCCCTCCCTGCACCCCCAAAATGGAACCCCGTGCCCCCTCCAATGGCGCCCTGCCCCCCCCCCAAATGCCACCCTGCCCCCTCAAAACGGGGCCCTGTGCCCCCCCAATGGCACCCTGCCCCCCCCCAAAATGACACCCTGTGCCCCCCGAATGGCACCCTGCCCCCCCAAATGACACCCTGCCCCCCCCAAAATGAGGACCTGTGCCCCCCCAATGGCACTCTGCACCCCCAAAATGGAACCCTGTGCCCCCAAATGTCCCCCCCGCACCCCCCGATGGCACCCTGCCCCCCCCAAATTACACCCTGTGCCCCCCAAAAACCACTCTGCCCCCCCAAAATGGAACCCTGTGCCCCCCCAAATGCCACCCTGCTCCCCTAAATGCCACCCTGCAGCCCCCAAATGCCACCCTGCTCCCCCCAATGGCCCCCGGTGCCCTCCCCACTGCCCCCCCGCCCCTCCGGCGCCCCCACTGACGGCTCTCTGGGTCGCAGGGTTCGATGTTGTGACCATGGCCCAGGCGGGTGCGCAGGGCCTGGCAGCGGCTCTCCTGATGCGCCCTCCTGATGCGCCCTCCCGGTGCACTCTCCCGGTGCGCTCTCTCTGTGCGCTCTCTCCGTGCGCTCTCCCGGTGCGCTCTCCCGGTGCGCTCGGCTGCCGTGGTTTGGCCTCAGGCGGCAGCAAAGAGCCACGCGGCCGCTCGCTCAACCCCCCACAGCGTGGGGGAAATGGGAAGAGAAAGGCAAAACTCGCGGGCTGAGATAAAGGCAGTTTAACAGAACAGCAAAGGGAGTAGAAAACAGTAATAATAACACCGATAAAGGAATATACAAACGCGATTACGGCACCGCCGTCACCGACCAGACCCGCACTGCCGCAGCCCGCGCTGAGCAGCGACTTCCCGCCCCCTCCCCCGGCAGCTCCCCCTACAGCCCGGGCATGGCTCACATGGCGTGGAATACCTGTGTCCCCTCCCATCCTTGGGGACATTAACCCCAGCCCTGCTGGAACCAGGGCATCATCCAGCAGGTGGTACAGCACCAGCCGCAGGTTCCGCTTGGGCTTGATGTCCTGCACACGGGGACAACAACGCCGTGGGCACGGGGACGCCACCATGGGCATGGGGACACCACTATGGGCACGGGGACACCACCATGGGCACGGGGACACCACTGTGGGCACGGGGACACCACCACTGTGGGCATGGGGACACAACCGTGGGCATGGGGACATCACCATGAGCACGGAGACACCACTGTGGCCACAGGGACATCACCAGGGATGTGGGGACACCACTGTGGGCATGGGGACACCACCACCGTGGGCATGAGGACATCACCATGGGCATGGGGATGCCACCATGGGCATGGGGATGCCACCATGGGCACGGGGATGCCACCGTGGGCACGGGGACATCAGGGACATGGAGACACCACCGTGGGGACGGGGACATCACCATGGGCATGGGGACACCACCAGGGACATGGGAACACCACTGTGGGCATGGGGACACCACCACCAGGGGCATGGGGTGCGTGGGGACACCACTGTGGGCACGGGGACACCATGATGGGCATAGGGACACCACCACCATGGGCACATGGGGACAAGGTGGCACCCACAGCCTGGACCACAGGGACAAAGGCGCTGAGAGCACCCACAGCCACAGGCAGAGGGACACAGGGACATCAGGGGGGACCCGGGAACATCGTGGGGCGCAGAAGAACCTCAACCACAAGCACGGGGAGATGCGACCACGGGGGCAGGCGGGCCTTCGACCTTCAAGGAGAAAAGCTAGAAGAGATGCTGGCGGTAAGTTTGTCCTCGCTACCGGCATTGTCTGTCTGCAAAAGGAGCGGCAGTGCCAGCCCCACACCCCCTTTCGCAGCTGGTCTCAGGGGCTGGGACCCACCCAGGTTCCCCAACACGTGGAGCCACCGGGCTGGCTGGAAAACAGGCTGCTTGTAGGATGAGGGATGGCTCTGCCCACAGCAATCATCAGATTTAAAAGGTCATGTTTTGGAAAGCAGTTTAGATGACATTAATTATTAAAGCCTCATAATGCTTGTATTAAGGGTAATAGTTTTCCATATGATTTATATAGCACTGAAATTCATTACCAATCTTTTAACGACATTAGGGTAAATCAGGCAAAAGAATGCTAAATGACTCAACCCCAAATGACCAGGAACTGACCCAAGGAGTTTTGGGATGCTCTCGTTGCTGGCCTGCACTCTTTCCCTGCTTCTGCCCTTGCCCTCGTTGTTGGTTGCTTTTATAACCATTTCTGATGGACTTTTCCTGAAATCACACCTAGTTGGTGTCTCAGACATGATTACACTTGTAGGAGAAGCAAATGAATCCTGTTAAGAGTGTTTCTGGAGGTGTCACTGAATATGTTGAAGCTTTAATGAAGTTTTATATGGATTATTGCAGAGTGGTTCACATGGATTCAGAAGTCTCCCTGTTATGGGCACTGAGTTTTGTTCAGCGCTCTGAATAGAGGAGCAAGAGAACGGGGGGATGGATCAAGTCTCCAAGGCTGAAAGAAAAATAACACAGATGTGGATCAAATATTCGTTTGTAACCTGAGAAACAACTGGTTTGTGCCCAGGCTGCCCAGGTACCCGTGTGCCCTGGAGCCGCACACGAGCGGCAAGTAGGCAATAAGCACAGGTTTGCTGAAAGGCCAGTTCCTGAAAACCAGACTTTACTGGGAAAACCCAGCGGCTGAAATGCTGCTACGGATGCCCGAGCATCCCCGCTCACCTGGGTCTGGGGCAGCTTTGTGACACACACGTACGAGCAGGATGGTGGGGGTGGCCAAAAGCTAACGTGAATGAGGGCAAAGCCGTCGGTCTTGTGGGAACCTGGGCATTGCAAACCCCCCATGGCATTGCAAACCCCCCTGGGCAGCTCTGGCTCAGCCTCTCTGCAGGGCAGCAGCCGCGAATTAGTTTTCCTTAAACTAATGCAGGAAACATCAGTGTGTGTACACGGCCTTCCAAAACCCAGCTCCTTTCAAAAACAGTTTTATCGGGAAGTTTGCAGTAACCCACCAGTGATTAAAGCGCGTGCATTCCGTGCTGCTGAGAGGCAGAGTCAGGCCCCCACCGCGTCTGCTCCAACATCCAGCCACATGGGCCAAATACTCGACGTGCCATTAGCAGCCCCCCCACCAGCCCAGCAAACGGCCACGCTGCCACTGCCTTTGAGGAGCAGCTGAATTTTTGCTCCCAGCTGAGCCCTCGTGCTGTGGGGAGAGGTCTGAGCCCCCCGAGGACCGGGAAATTCACTCCCAGCATGTGAATCACAGGCTCTGCTGTGGCAGAGAGAGAGGCGGGTGATTTTTGCCAGCCTTGTTGGGCGAGAATAAGATTTAAAACACTTCTAAGCAAACTTCCACTGTGGGGTTATTTTTTTTTTTTTTTTTCCCTCATGGGGGTATTGCACTTTAAATTGGTTTTGGAATTTTTCCCCTCCTTCATCAGATTGTGCAACGACATCTCCTGAAGTGGGATGTTAGGCGCTGACTCAGGGACCAGTAATGAACACTGGAAGTGGCAGCTGGTGTCTGACACCATCACCCTGGCAGCGAATGTGCCATGTCCCTTGAGAAGGAGACAGCATTGACTCATTTCCCATGAGATCTGCCTTATTTCATGCTCTTCCTTGGAGGAAAGCAGGAAAAAAAGGCAAAAAAAAGGCAAAAAAATAAACCCTTGCAGGTAACTGTGTGGGTCCAGACTTGCCACTGACTGTTCTCCTGGTCAGGTCCCCATTTCTTTGGGTATACCACCACTTTGGGAAGGTGACAAGTGACAGATGCGGGGGAAAACACCCCTTTGAGGAACACCCATCCATCCACATGTGGCAAGAGCTTTCCTGATTGGGGCCCCTCATTGATTTATCTTTGCTTTACCATGGCTCCACAGGGCTTACTCAGGGTTTTTTTCAGCCAGGCTCCGAAGGCTGCCTTTGCCGATGCAGGTGGGTTTATAATTATCATGTGGTAATTAATGCAGTCATATTTTAGCTACCCTAGCAGCTCTCAGAGGACATGGTTATATTTGCAACTCGCGTACCAGTTCTGTAAAAACATTCTGAGATTTCTAAGTTGAATACCCGAATCTCTAAAGAGAAGTTGGGGCTGGGAGAGGGAGGTCGTGCCTTCGGCTGGGGGTGGCAGCCCGGAGTAATTGCTGTGATTTATCGAGTGCTGGAAGCGTTCCCAATGGAGATGCTCTCGTTTATGGAATGCGGCCAGCACGGAGAGATTCAGCCTCTCCCACAGTAGCCTTTAACTCTTAATTTTCCCAAGGACCACCCGCCTAATCTTGCTTGCTTAGAAGTCATACAAAAACCGCACAGCTTTACAAATTCCCTCCTTTCCACCCAGGAGTCCATCTCCACGCCCAGCCGGGACAGCAGAGGAGCGGGACGACCCGCGGCCAGTTTGCTCTGCAAGCGCCAGCCCCTCAGCGCCCGTTACCGATGCTCGGGTCAGGCTGGAGTAATTTTCCGCCCACGCACGCCTCTGCCAGACTCGCCTTTCCCCAGGGACAAGTCTGGAGGGTGTTTAGAGACTCTCCTCTAACGAGCTCTGTCTCACCCAAAAAGGCAATGACCCCGTGAACGGCTGCCGTAGTGCCGGCAGTTTGGCTAAGCCACAGCCGGAGAGGGCGATGTGCGTGTGTCCGCTTCACTGGCGAGGGGAGCAGAGATGAGCTACAAAAGTTTTTTCCTTATAGAACCATAGAATTGTTTTGGTTGGAAAAGACCTTTAAGATCATTGAGTCCAACCGTTAACCCAGCACTGCCAAGTCACCACCGACCCACACCCCTCAGCACCACGTCTACGCATCTTTTGAACACCTCCAGGGACGGCAACTCCACCACATCCCTGGGCAGCCTGTGCCAATGCTTGACAACACTTTCGGCGAAGATATTTTTCCCCAATACCCAGTCTAAACCTCCCCTGGCACAACTTGAGGCCATTCCCTCCTGTCCTACTGCTTGTTACTTGGGAGAAGAGACCGACCTCCCCCTCACTACACCCTCCTTTCAGGTAGTTGTAGAGAGCCATAAGGTCTCCCCTCAGCCTTAGTCTAACTGTTAAGAAGGAGGGCACACCTTGCCACCAAGTCTCACAGCAAGATTTGAATCAGACTCTCTGACCTGAGACCTCCCTTCGCTCCTGGGGCTGTGTTTCCCTGCGGCATCCACACCCGAAGCGGCTCAGCGACGCCGAGCCCAGCCAGCGCGAGCCAGGGACCTGCTGGCTCGAAGAGCTGCCGGCTCACCTCTCGGCATGCAGAAATCCTCTTAGAGACATCTCTTTTCCCCAGTTAAGCCTCTGTTTCTCTTGATTTATTAACAGGAATTAAAAAAAGGTCCCAGGTTAAAATTCTGCGTATGAATGGAGAATCAGGGGCTGGATGCGGGCGACCTCTGCGGCTGATCATGCCGTAATCTCTGCAGCCTCCGGGCCGGGGGAGCGATATCCCGGGGTTACCTCTGCGGGGTGAATTTTGAAGTGGGAATTTCATAAAGGCAGACGAAACCCTCACAAAAGTAATGATCAGTATTTTTATTCATACACACTTGCTTTGAAACTACAATTAATATTTAACAAAAGCATTTCATGCAAACAAAGATTGAAGATACTGTGAATTAAGAAAAAAAAAAGATGCTGTAATTTATACATCAGTCTTGCCCACTATACTTCCAATGATTTTTTTTTTGTTGTTGTTTTTGTTTTTTAAAAATGAATGGCCTCTCCAAATTTTCTGGCAGCATCTTGCAGATAAATGATAAGAAAATAAATAATGTTCTCTTCATAAATACAAAATTTGGGTCTTAAAATAATACTAAAAAATACGAATGAGTTCAAGGTGGGATTACTCCTTGTTTAAAAAAAGATAACATTAAAATAACATGCAGTCATTTTAAAAGTTTCAGGTGTGCTCTATATTGTCGTGCAAAATCATACATGTGTTGGGAATTGCACATTTTTAAAAGTGGCAACGAGCTTCATTTCGTTGACATTATTTTTCTTACATTCATTTCAATAGCACATGAGAGAATAAACGAAAGGCTTTGTGGGGAACAAGCCACTGATTAAATTTGTATTATCACCGCAAGAACATTTTTTTCTGCCCACAGTCAGCAACGCATCCGAGTGTGCAAACTCTACTGCCGTCCCCGGGATGCGAAGCTGCGCTGCTCAAAGGTATTCCCAATGCCCACGCTCTGCTGAACAGCAGCGGCACCAAGCACGGACTTAGTATTTTTGGTGAATTGGGGCTTAGAGGCGTAGTGCTGCCAGGTGCTGGATACCGCCGCCGTGGCTCCAATGAAGCACGAAGCACGCGGCGCGCTGCGAGCACGCAGCCGTTCCGCTGCATGCCCTGCAAGGCCAAGAGAGGAGCACAGGAACCTCAGGAAGGACGGAGCCACCGGCAGTACTGCCTCTCGGGGTTCACACAGAAGGAAAATAAACACAATTCAAATAGTTCTTAGGAAAGGGCTTATAAAGATCAGAAACATCATTTTGCTTTTTACTAACATGTTCCTGTCACCAGCTTACAACTATAAAACGAATGTAAGATCAGCTGTAGGCTTTCCAACGTATCCCGGAGCGAGAAATGAGCTTCAAGGGAAGCAGGCTGGGGCCAGTTATCAGTGCTCTTGCTACTCTTCCTGCATGTCACTGTTTAAAATTAACAGACTGCTGATTTATTTTTTTTTTTTGGTCAACCAACATCAATGGAAGAAAAATCATAGCTTCTAGGGCAGTCTTCTTTTAAATTTGAACTATGGCGTCACACACAAGGAAAAGCAAAGCATGAAGATACACGACACAGGAATACATTAAAATATCAACGGAATAAACCTGTCATGGACGGACCAGCTGCATAAAGAATATCGCTTCTCCTTCAACAGGAGTCAGTATAAACATTGCTAGAAAACAGCTGTGCTGACTTTATTTACCCATAGGGAATCCCACCCTACAATAATCAGTTCTGCTAAGACTTCCATTTACATGGAATTTTTAAATTGCACATAGAAATCTCAGTAATTGGAAAAGAGGTAAGTGCAGCTGACCTACACAATCAGCAAGCATCACTCCCCACTGCACCCTGTCTCCAGTTAACAAAAGTTGGACTCCAGATTCTGTAAGAAACATATCAGATCTGATTTTATTTTTCTTTAAATGGTTTCAGCAGAATTACTAAAGTTCTATAAAAAAGTAGAAATAGCATGGTATATCCAGCAATACCATGTGAATCAAATAACCTGATTTAATAGTAAAAATCATAATAATACTTACACAACTCTTTTCAGGTTAAAAGTGTATTAGAAACATTACCTAAGAAGTCCTCACACCTCCCTGTGAGGTAAGTATTATTACCCCCATTTTACAGATGAGGTAACTGAGGCGGAGAGGTTAATAACTTGCCCTCTCTCTCAAGGTTTTCCTAGGGACAGGAGGGCTGTAGTGCATGATGATTATTCATTATAAGGCTATTTAATTACCGATCATTACTGGCACAGATACTGGTTGATATGAAATCATACATGTTTATGGAGTCAATTCTTGTTTAATTCTTCAACTGAACTATTTCAGATCCCATCTAAGAGTGTAGAGCTGAGGAAAAAAGTGCTTTAGCTTGTCTACTTTTGTGCTACGTGGCAGCTCGGTGCGACCCACCGAAGAGCACACAGATATCAGCGCGTCGCCTAGAGCCGACACTCATGTTAGCAAAGAGACAAAACCTATGTACAATAGTTTATGACTAAAAGAACTGAAAATCACATTAAATGTTTCCAGAAGTTTCGTGGCAGGTCCGAAAGCCCACTGTAAACTCAATACTGTAGATATGCTCTCTAGTCATATCAAAGCTTTATTATTGGCTAATTACTATTTCCAGTGATGTACTTTGCTTAAGAAGGAGGATCTTCCCACTCTGCTAACGGCACATGTCTCCTATTGCATTTAACTGGGACTGCATACGGACGCACCAGTGAGAAAATGGAGTTTGCAAGTGGTACCACTCAATCCCGGCCGTTGGACACGTCATCGTTCCAGCTAGACGACAAGTTCCACTCTCACTTGACCTCATTAATTTTACAGGAGCCCAGCAATATTCAGTTGAATTCACCCCAAAAGACAGGACGGATTTCAAAGGCCAACAGCATTTAGATACGATGAGTTTCTTTTAAACTAACAGCTGATTTCCAGAAGAACTTTCTTCAGCTTGTAAAAGGAAATTCAATTGTATTTCATGAAAGACTGAAGGATCAGAAAACTAAATTGCATTTCTCTTCTAAATTGGATTAAGGGGGCGTATTTTATTATGGGAATGCGCTCTCTCCTTCTCAAGTATGTGCAATCCTTGCTGAGAGCACCAAGACTGGTTGCTGGGGGACACGGCTGTCCTGGAACCCCACCACTCCGCTGAAGTGACTCAAAGGGGTTAAAACCACCCAGATGCCCGAATAACGAAGAGATTTGCCCAGGAGCCAGATACGCCCCATTGAATCCCAGAAACCGCTTGGAAGTTTTACATGCAGACCTGTGCCTCCCCTGGTGGGAACGGGGCTGCTCCGGAGCCCCCGGGGACTCCAGCACACGTGGGACGGAAACAGAGCTCCCAAAACTTCCACCCCAGCTTCAGTGTATTATAGTTTTCCACTTGACTTTTAGAAATCTTTGTGATAACGTGGGTGTTCGGATTACGGTTGCTACTGAAAGAAAAGCAGTTCTAGTGCCTCTCCCGCTGTTGATACGTGTTCTCCAGAAAACCGCATCTTGTGAAAAATATTGTACAAATAACATCTGTATTTAAAAAGATACGAAAATGCTTGCTGGATACCTAAGGTTTTACTTGCAATTATAAATTTCTGGATGATAAGCAAGCCACCTGGAGTTCTCATTAAAGAGCTGGTCCAAGCGTGAGCGTTCACCTCCAAGTGCATCAGGCAGAGCAACACAAATATTCACTCCCTGCTTTATACAACCCAGTCTCGTTCCTGCGGGATCCGTGAGTTCACAGCACCTTTCCGTAAGCGTTACAGACACCGACAGAAGACGACATGAGATGTTGCAAGCCCAGGGATTTGAGGTACCAACGATAAAGATGAATTTCTGCTTCTACATCAGAAAAACCGGGGAACAAATGCAAGTGCCTAAGAAACTGGTTATGAGAAGTAGCCAGAAAATGAGCAGCTTCATCCAGATGTTGGACCAGCTCTTTAATGCCGTGTTCTGGTGTGAACAGCACCAACCGCCCGCAATGGGACTTCCCTGCACAATTCGTATTTCATCAGGAAAACCAGACCGTTTGGGAATCTCTACCCGCGGGACCTCCTGCCCGTTTCGGACTTGGTTGAGATCTGCCCCTGTACTGCTTTTCTTACCGCAAAAACCTGGGCGCTGGTACTTCTCCCTGCATTATCCTTTTTCAAAAGTCTCTTTTTTACTTCACATTCTTAAAACGCATGTAATGCCGCCTCTCAGCCTCTCTACTTACAGGAGAGCTCCTTGTTTATCAAAAATCTGACCCTCAGTAATCTGTTGAATCTATTGTCTTCTACAGCATGATACCTAGATTTTCCTAAACTATGGCAGGCTAATAATACTGAAAAAACCATAAACAGTCATGAATGCTGCACTAGCCCACATGCTTTATGGTGAATACCATAATTTTTAAAGTATATAATATACAAACAAGAAAATGAACTCCCAGACTTGGCTAATAACGTATTTGACACAACGGTTTGAAAACTTTACTCCTAAAATGTTTTAAAAACTTTGAGTTCTGTTCATTTAGGCAACAATCTGAGTTCTTGTTAGTTGGTCAACACCCCTCGTTAGCCGCGTGTCTTCCCATGCCTCAGAACGGTCTGGTTCGCTCAGCCGTCCCCGGGGGGGATGGTCCTTGCTCAGAGCTGGGGCTGCGAAAGGGCTACGACTGGGCAAAAGTCACACTTCTGGAGTGTCACAAATCTGCGTCCTCGGCACCAAATATATGGCTGCAGAGGGCACCACGGGCGCAGAAGCATGACACAGCTGCCGTTCGCATCCCACTGTGTTTCACTCAAAAACTGTCCCCCTCTGCCACGGGTCACCCCCGTAAGTCCAACCCATCCGCTTGGCCACCCATCTGCAGGACTGGATCTTTCTGTCAGAATCTTTGGCACAGGTTCCATGTTTTATTGTCATAAAAGATGATTAGAAAGTAGGTTCCCCTCCCACCCCCACCCCCAGTTACATATTCTAGTATAAATTTAAGTCTTTTCTGGCAAATACCTTACTTTTTGAATATGTTTACATGCTGGAAAAATTGTAATCAGTCTGCATGCAGCAACAGAGACATCATGCTTCTGGCATCGTCATGCACATCTGAGAGACAAAAAGTACCTATGGCTGCTAACGTTAACGAGGCAGAAGGGAAAAAAAAAAAGGAAAATGCACTGACTACTATTTTACATGCTGGAACAAAACCAATATATGCACAAAAAATATTTACTGATATCTGAATTAATATCTTCTGGTAAGTTGTAAAAGGAAATATCAAAATTTTTTATCTAAGTGATAGGAGAGGAGAAGATTGCATTAATTACAGTGTTCATCATTGCAAATAAAGTCTATTTCCTTCTCTGCAAGTAATAAGCAGACGTGAAATGAAAGCCTAATTGAACCTCGTATAAAACCTGCAGGTAGCAATTATTGTTTAAAAGTAGAACTACTTTTAAAAAAAGAGATTATACCCTAAGCCATTAACAATATCCAAAACCTAAAGTAAAAACCAAAACAATAGCAATAAAACATTTAGCTAAATCTAAATGATGTCATTCAGAACAAGAACTTTCACAAATAAAGCACAATTTGTTTTATAAAATTTTTATAATACTCTTTATGCTTGATACGATTATGTCAATAATATAGATCTGCTTATTGTTAACCCTTATTATTAAGAGTTATTACTAAACATGCAAAATTCATTGCATGAAGCATATGTAAAACGTATTAAATTCCATTCTAACAATAAAACAAGTTTTAGGTGCTTCTTCTTTCAGGCTTGATTATTCTACAGCCCCAAGTTTTCTGAATTAAAACTGATTATTTTAAGACTAAATCTCACTTGATTTTCATGAGTTATTCTGCAGAAATCAGGAAGTCACTTGGGGCTGCATTTTTTGTTAATTTATTATATATAATGCTTTCGTAGATTTACTGCCCTATACTGCAGACTATAAATAAACACATGTAAATAAGATTTAAGGGATTACAGTTTTGGTTTACATTCCAGGTTGACAAATTTCATAGTAAAATATTGGTATTAGAACTGGTTAACAGTAAACTTGAGGAGCGGTGTAAATTAAATTAACTGAACAAACAATGGCACCCTGGATCACAGAATAATCTCATGGAGATTAAAATTCACAAAAATATTATTAAAATTATTACTATTATTATTATTATTTTTATTAAAGACAAAATTTCACCCTTGAGTTTATCACATGCTACTTAGCAAAGATCCTAGAGATCTGGCCACCGCCGAAGTGTGTTTAAGCATGGTGTTGCTTACAGGACCGGTTCACGCAGCCTCAGGGTCGAATTGGGATTTTATCCCGCCCCTCCCACCCGCTCCCAACTCGTTTCTGTCGTATTTTCGAAACAACTACTTTCAACGCTTGTTCTGCAATGCCTCTCCTCCCCCGGTGCCGCCGCCGTTTCAGTCTCTTGTGCTGCAGATGTCCCCGACGTCAGCAGGCAGAGCGGGGAGGAGCGGTCCCTCGGGCAGAGCGCTCCCAGCATCCGCACCAAAGGACTAAAGAGTCGAGGTTGGTTGGTTTGGTTTTTTCTTTTTTTTCAGACTGCGTGTTAGATTATTTCTAACACAGCAGAATGGAAAAGGGAGCAAAAGGACAGTGGGGAGTTACAAAAATATCTAACGTACCAAAAACTGGGTAAGTTTAGACGAGTCAGTGGTGACTTCTAGAAGAATAAGTGGGCACCGTACACTGATTTATCTCCCATTAAGACAACATCGCTCTTGTAAAGCCAAAATCCTGAATAAGTGGCCTTTCCTCCGTCTTATACTTTCTAACCCTACAATTTCCAGGCCCAAATGGAATCAACAAGGCAAAAGCCTAAAAATTGTAGGGTTAAGGACTGTTCCCCGCTGAGGGATTTGTTCCTGTTCTGCTGTTTCACGCTACATTTTGTAAGAGGGGGTGCACGAATTGGGGGTTGACGTAAGAGAACCCTTCAAAATCTGTTTGGTCTATGTTAGCAATGACCAGCTGATCCGGAGGTGTTAACACCGGTTGTCCTCGTGTAAAGAATTTATCGAAGTTTTCGGCACCCTTGCCACACTGCAAGAAAAAAAGAAAAACAGAAAAAAAGGCTGAAAAAATCAACAATACATTGGCAGTTCCAGCTTTTCGTAGACTTTTCAGGATACATGCAAGGCTTTCCCTCATTTCTCATGGGTACTTAAGAGAAAATTTTCGTTTCAGATATTTTAACAAAAAAAAAACCCCAGGCAGAGAAGTTTTAACAGATGAATTCTGATGAAAAACAGAGTCAGAAAAGTTCCCATCCATCAGCATGAGGTGACACGGTAGAGAGGCTTAAATACTCAGAATTACTGGGATAAAAAGGGAAAAAGAAAATATTTTATGGACATGTATTGGCAAGAGATACTTTATCTGTGAGGTCATTTCATTCTTAAAACCTTTATGATGCAAAATTAAATTTTCGTGTTAGTCCCTGTTTCCTTCACGATCTGCAGAAAGCTTAATGTAATTTATAAGCTTTGATCCTTTATTTTACAGCCTATAAACTCTCGGATATTCGTAAAGGACAGCAGAGCTCCAGTGCTGGGGACTGCAGGAGGGCGCTGGGGCAGGGTGCGCACCATGGGAACAGGCCCCCATTACAAAATGTGCTATCACAGGTTTCCTCCGTTTTTTGTCTAAGAGAAACGTCGTCTTGCGAAGCCCAGCGGAGAAGGGGGGTTATATATAGCTACACGCTGAACACAACTCATTCCCAACAGAAAACAAAAGAAATGTGTTTTGCGAAAAGGATAGTTTTGAGTAACGCAGCAAAGACTCGGAAGGCAGGGAAGTACGATTAGAGGGAAGTTAAAAAGCATAAAAGTGGGACCAGAACAAAATTAGCTTGGTTGCAAGAAAAAAACTGCGCATTTGAGGAGAACTAGGCATTGAATATTGTGGAGAGGTCTAAAGGAAACTGGCAAATCTGGCTTATCTCAAAACTATCTACTGCAACAGATCTTTGAACTCAGTGCAGTTGTATGATAAAGGCACTGAACGTTTCTTCCCTTTGCCCCTGACCCCTCCTCTCCATCCATCCCTACAGGACAGCTGCACCATCAAATACTTTTGTTAGTGGATTCAGAGGATAACATCACATATCATCTTCAGGCTTAGAGGATAACTTGGAAAGGGTAGAAGATGGTTTGTACAATAGACCGATATTAAACATTGATTCGCCTGAACTAATGCAACATGAATAAAGCTGCGCATTTATAGGAGAAACCAACTGACGAGGGGCCCGTTAGGGGAATTTGAGGGTGAGGCATTTGGCTGTCTTGAAAACAGCTCAGTCACGGTTTCCAATCTTCTCGCAAAGCACCCGGCACGTCCTGGACTGGGACACGCCATCCCATCTGAGCTGCAAAGAACTTTTGCTGCCTCGGGCACAAGTTGGCTTCTATTTCAGATGAAAAATGCGTGCTCAGGTACTGGACTGCAGTGCTCACAGGAGGACGCTTGTTCAGTCTTGGAAGAACACAAGCAGAGGGACACTTTGATGGGTTAAAGGCTAATGGTAGTCTGCTTTTTTCAGCCAGGGTTCCACACTCACCACATACCCTGCTGCCCCCTGAAGCCAACGCATTTTGGTACAGAACCTCTGCAGAACAAGAACGGACAGAGCAGAATTTTGACAAGGGGAAAACTCTCCATCATTGGAATGGAAGTTGATGTATCCCCAAATTAACAGTCAAATTTATTTAGAAGCAGTACAGTCAACTCAGAGCAGCAACGAAAGGGCTTTTTATACAGGGAAGACTTTTTGCTAAGAAGATGTTCTACAGATATCATAGAATCATAGAATCGTTATGGCTGGAAAAGACCTTTAAGATCCTCAGGTCCAACCGTTATCTAACTCTACCAGGCCACTTCTAAACCACGTCCCTGAGCAATCCCTATGCATCATTCTTCCACAAAATTTGCTGTGTCTTTTTTCTTCTTTTTTTTCTCTCCCGGGAAGTGGAAGGTAGTAAAGAAAAGCTGTATACAGAAACCAAAGTTTGCTAACTCCATTAAGCCTCTCACTACTGCTTGTACTAGTAGAGGTTGATAAATAACTCAAGTGAAATTCGGGTATTTTTTTGGGTGCGAATGTAATAATTTATCAATAAATTTGCATCTTCAAGTACATATTTGTCTTCACATTAAAGAGGAGCATTGCTATCATGAACGTTAATGCAGTATTAAAGCAGAACTGAAAATATGGGACTCCTGGAACCCCTAAACTTACACACACGAGTAAAATGTCCTCCTTGCCAAATAATCAGTCCACACCTATAGCCTGTGAAATGTCAATCTGGAAGGGAACACATCATTTAAACCGACCAACTGCTAACCCAAAATCTGCAGCTCTGTGTTGGAGTGAGAACTGTGCCTGTGTGAAAGAGCAGCAGGATTATTCCTGCAGCAACGTTCTTCCTAGAGAAGATGCACCAAGAAAGGCTTTCTGAAAAAAACCCACCCCAAACAAAGCCTATAAATACTCCATAACTTCAAACAGATTAAGGGTCATGTGTTTTGTGCTTTCTAGAATCCATATAAATAGAATCAGCAATCACAATAAATGAGTTATACATAGGGTATGTAAATATCTGGCTTGCATTTTAAATTATTTTTGTCTGGGAAAGTTAGGCTCCATGTGAACACGCCTTGGTGTATTTTAATAGCAGCCTGTATAAACAAAACAGGTCACGATAACCAGGGAGATGGCGCACAGCTGCTCTAAACAGGAGCCAGGATCTGCCACAGAATGTGCTGTGATGGAACCAGACCATACTCCAAGCTTTTAGCACCTTCTCGCTGGTATTACTTTCAACTTCAAGAAGAGTCTCAGTTCCTGAGCTAATAAAACTTATGCATGTGAAGGCAGATTTGCTTTATGATCAGCTTTAAGTTTGACTCAAGAAGCTTGTAATGAGAATCTTCCATAAAACATGCTTTAAAGAGGTCCAGTTCCCCTTCGGACAGAGTGCGCTGGGGACCGGCCGGGCAGGGTGGGGACACCACCCGGGCTCTTATTCACACCCTTCCCTCCTGCAAAATCCACACCATCCGGAAAGGGCATTTCCCCTAGCACCAGGCACTCTGCTTGGCACGCAACTCCCCTCCTGGAGATATGAAAAAGTCATTTATACACAAAAAGAGAGGAATATATTCTGCCACCGGGTAGTGGCCTCCCTCTGTTCATTAGTTTGTGCTACCACACTACTGTGTCTGTGTCGGTAAATAAATCAGTGTACAGACCAATGGCCCCATACCTGCAGTGCTACAGCCAGCTAAGTGTCTCAGTCGAAACAAAAACGTGTTAGAGAAGAAAGATTCAATGTTAGGACATAACGATTTACAGCCGTTCCTGAAAGCTTGTATTCTTGTGCGCAAATACTTTTCTTTGCCCATCAATAGAGCATGGTGCATGCTGAAGGAAATTCTGTGCCAACAAATACAGCTCTTCAAATTATATTATGCAAACAGGTTCTCAGAGTAAGGACATCTCTCACCTGTTTGGATTTCTAAAATATTCCTACAGATACATGTGTGCAAACCAGTAACAAACGTTCAAAACAAATCAGGGATTATTCTCACAAATACAGCAGATGTCACTCCGGGATGGGGAATACAACCCCCCCCCTCCCCGTTGTGTTGCCCACCGTGGAGGAAATTCACCCCAATAATTCAGATACCTTTAATCATTGACTTTAGATGCTGTTCAGAGGAGACAGTTGGGAACAGCATTTATTACAGGTCTCAAGAGGCTGATGTGCATACACCAGTTTTTCCCTGTTTTCAGCATCTCACACAGTGCGTGACCGTCCAGACAGGACTCAAACCATCGAGAGACTTTTGCACAAGGAACAAAGTACACTGGGTTATGCTACAGGGTGCCAAAACATGAGCAGATTTTACAGACTGGCCTGCCATGATCGAACTGCCTTATTTTAGAGGCGTCCCAGATCTGCAGCGCCATCCAGCCAGCATGACTCTCACCCCACGGGAAGGCACGACTGCAGACACATTTAGCGAGGGAAGTACTTGGCATCTCACTCACCACTTTAGGTTTGAAAGGTGGCTGAATCTCTCGATTTTCCAGTTTCTCCCAGTCAATTCTCCTGAAGAAAGCATGTTCCCTGATGTCTCTCTCACCTTCAAGGCCACAGCCAAGGCGTTTTGCAGGATGTTTAGTCATTAGCTATTAGGAAGAAAACACCAAAGGATTACATTTAACGCTGGAATGAAAGTGAGACAGAGTTTCCCCAGATAGCGATGCTCTTGCTCCTCTCCTGAAGATGCAAGTTGCTAATAAAATTGTTTTGAAAAGCTAAAATTCATTTTTTGAAGATTAGTTTTCTTGTTTGATTACTGGAGACAGCATGTCAGCAGCAAAATTAAGGGTTGCACTTGAGAACTTTTTCCCATTCGGCAGAGGTTGCCGCTGGGATGCGGGTGGGCAGGCGGTGCCCGGGGCACACTGCCATGGTCTTAGTGCGCAACCCACTCCTGAATTTCACCTTCGGTCTTTCAGTTCAGTCAGACAGATCTCCAGAACAGCTTCTGCCCTACCTCAACAATCAATTAAACTTAATAAATTCCAATATACTAAAGCAATATGAATTACAACCCCCCTCTTTCATTTTCCTGGGCTTGTTCAAGACATCTCATTACAGAGCCTACAATTTCTTGGCACCCAGTTGACAATATCTAATCTGTGTTTCCTCCTTTGCATCCTTAATGACTTCTTGGTCAATACTATATCCAGCTGCATAGATTAAGCAGACTTGGGGGGAAAAAAAAATCAAACCCACCAGCATTGCATGCTTGGAAACAGTGATATGCTTCCTAACTAACAAGCTCTTCAAAATCTTTTCAATTGATATGTACATTAGGAACTGAGCAATGTAGCCTTCAACTCTCTGTTCCAGTATTGTGGGGACTTCTTAAAGCTCTCCTACAAATTATGTATGATTAATATACTGCTGGGAGTGATACCTCAACACATCTTTTTAAAACCTTAGCTGTACCGCTTTAGTCTTCCTCCAAATGTTGAGTTGATCACATTCCAATTTTGAACCTAAAATAAAAGCGACTCTAAGCAGACTTTGGGAAATTGGCTGTGCGCTGGGATAGGGATCACATCCCATGTCAGGCTTAACAGCAACGTTCCCATTTTTGTTACCTTTTCTGAACCCCTTGCTTTAACAGTAGGGGATATAAGAAAACGTGAATGATTCTAGCAGTTTTAATTCTGTTCCGAGGTTACTGCATTTACCAAACCCAACAAACTCTGAACCAGTGGAATAGATGTCAAGCAGACAATTCAATTTCAAGAGCACAGCGGGCATGTTCGTCTTGCCCGATGGTGCACAGTCCCGGGATTGCTGAGCTACGCCTGACTACAAGGTTCAGAAGCTTTCTCATATTGACTTCTTAGCTCAGGCATAATGCTCACTGAAATTTGGGATTAATTTGTTAGCTTAATACAGGTGATGAACATGTTATTATGACAGAGACTTGACCTCAACCCCAGGACTGCAATGCAATTTTAGCTTTCTGACCTCCCTTTGCATAAGCACCTAGCAGAACAGCAGCAAGCAGGAAAGCTGAAAACATGGTAATTAGATCAAGTTCAAACTGCGCTGTTTGAATATAAGATTTTCACGACAAGGCATCAATCTACATGTACTTTACAAAATTATATCACGTTTTGTTTTTGTTGGCCAGCATATCTACACCGGGCAAGGCTCCAAAATTAGAGTGGTCTTTCCTTCTAGCTGGTTGTTCTAAACAGCTTTTCTTTTTCTTGATGATTTTTCCTTAAGGAATTAACATCCAGCTCATGTCCAATACTTCATAAATGGTTGCAAAGCAGAGGAAGAAAGTAAATATCAAATTAACTGACACTAAGTGCAGTGATATTTTATCAGTGTAAGAAAGACATTAAATAACACTTTATAGGCGGTGGTTTGGAAAAGCTGCAGACTGACAGTACTCTCCGGAATCATGTGGAGTCAAAGGAAAGTCAAATGAATTCCTTTTTCCTGAGCTAATCCCCCAAAGTCAAATCTATTATTTTCCGCAAAAAAATTTATTAAATTAACTTGGAATCTAAGATAAATTTTAGGCCACACAGGTTACCACTGGGTTGGGATTTCCCCCGCAGTTTCCTAGCATTTACGCTAAGGATTTTCACATAAGCTCACCTTTACCTACATTTAAAAATGAATCGTATGAACTCTTTTGCTCTGCTGCTGTCATTAGGCACACTGGGCTGAGGACTCGCCGGAGCATCTGGTATCCATCCAGGCTGAGAAATCTCCTCACCCTGCAAAACTGGGGCTGTGCTGCCGAGGGCTGAGGGGAGGCAGGGTGGGTGGAGACGCTTCGCACCATCGTCCTGTTTATAAATTCTGCTTTGGATTTGTCAGCTATTGATTGTGACATAAACCAGGCAGGCATAGCGGGAAGAGCTGAGCACTTATCAGTGACACCAGGCGATGAGCACTTCAGGACAATATAGCTTAGCACAGCCTGACAGAAGTTGCCCTTAAAAATACTACGGTGCCATACCAAAGCCAGACAAATTTAGTTACTCACAAGGATTGCCAAAAAAGAACTTAATGATATCTCACCCCCTTGCAGATGGAGACAGCTTCTTTGGACAGTGATTTTGGATAGGAAACATTATGCTCCATTATGGACTGGAAAAGTTCGTCTTCATCTTCTCCATCAAACGGAGGCTGTTGAAAATAAATCACAGGTGAGTTACTTATTGGGTTTTGTGTTTGTTTTTTTTTTTTTAAATTCTCCACTTTTTATGAAATGGCATGACAATAGTATGGCCATGCTGGGTCAGGTCAAAGGGGCATCCAGCCCAGCAACCCGTCTCCGGTCAATCACAGGTGCACAAAGAGATCAGTACACAGCAGTGGTCCTTGCACAGGGGCACGCACCAAACTCCCAGCCATCGGCACCTCGGCATCTTCTGACCCAGAAGCTTAACGTTTATCTCTCAGGTAGAAACCGAGGAGAAAAGTTCATTTCTGCCCCCAGCATGGCAGCCAGGTTAATGAAACGTGTGCAGGATTATCTTCATGATCACCTTTAATCAGTTTTTAAATCCTCCAAAGGGTGAAGTTTGGAGACTGTAACTTTCCATCACCCTCTGTTAAGGTATATCCATTCCTCACTTAATTCCAGTTAAACTTCAGTTTGTTTTATAAAACGTGGCTGTAGACTCTGCTTCTGTGAAGGTGAGACTGTATCACAACCAAGGGCTGCGTTTCAGTTTTAAATACAGGGGATGGGGAAAGTGTCCGTGGGTGAGTCCCCGGGACACGGGCACTGTGTGAGACTCAGCCAACAGTAAATCTCCTTTTCTCAAAAGCATTCAAAAGCCTAATATTTGCAGTGCCGACTGTAAACGCTAACAACGGCAATTGCTACACTTTAAAACTTTTAAAATGTCAACTGAAATTTAGTAGAGAAACTATTAAAGGCATTTGTTAAAAATGTATATTTTAAGCTTAGGAAATGCGTGCATTTAGCTAACGCTCATTGAAAGGCAATTGCAGAGATCTTTTCCAACTCAGGACTAAAAGAATTCCTTGAAGTTGGTATTTATCTACCATTTACTGCAGTACAGTGTTGCTTTTCCACTTGAGTGACTCACAGAGCAGTGTATCATTAACTGTGCAGAAAAAGAGGTCTGTAACTGAGTATATTTCAAGGGGCGAGACCCATACTTTACCCCTAGGACACACAATACAAAAACTGTATTCTTGTGACTTAACCGCAATGTAGAGCGTATACACACTCTTATTATGTTTCCCCATGGTTTCAAACTACTAAATGGTATTTCTTCCATTTGACATGCATTTGCCTGCTCAAGTGTCTCCCATTCAATGTTGAAGATGGCTATTTATAACATTATTACAGTACAAAGAAGCTGTATTCAAAGGCAGTGCTTGATTATGTGGGTGCAATATCACAGTATCACAGTATCGTCAGGGTTGGAAGGGACCTCTGAGATCATCTAAGTCCAACCCCCCTGCCACAGCAGGGACACCTCCAGCAGTGGCACAGGACGGCGTCCAGGCGGGTTTGGGATGTCTCCAGTGAGGGAGACTCCACAACCTCTCTGGGCAGCCTGTGCCACTGCTCTGCCACCCGCAAAGGAAAGAAGTTCCTCCTCACGTTAAGATGGAACTTCCTGTGCTCCAGTTTGTGCCCGTTACCTCTAGTCCTATCACTGGGCAACACTGAAAAAAGACTCTTCTCATCTACCTGGCACCCTCCCCTTAAGTATTTATAAGTATTGATAAGATCCCCTCTCACTCTTCTTTTTTCTAGACTAAAAAGACCCAAGTCCCTCAGCCCTTCCTCATAAGAAAGATGCTCCAATCCCCTAACCATCTTTGTAGCCCTCTGCTGGGCCCTCTCCAGCAGTTCCCTGTCCTTCCTGACCCGGGGAGCCCAGAACTGCACACAGTGCTCCGGCTGCGGCCTCCCCAGGGCAGAGCAGAGGGGGAGGATAACCTCCCTTGACCTGCTGGCCACACTCTGCTTGATACACCCCAGGATGCCATTGGCCTTCTTGGCCACCAGGGCACATTGCTGGCTCATGGTCACCCTGTTGGCCCCCAGGACTCCCAGGTCCCTTTGCACAGAGCTGCTCTCCAGGAGGTCAGCCCCCAACCTGTACTGATGCATGGGGTTATTCCTCCCCAGATGCAGTACCCTACGCTTGCCTTTGTTGAACCTCATCAGGTTTTTTTCTGCCCAACTCTCCAGCCTGTCCAGGTCACGCTGTATGGCGGCACAGCCTTCCGGCGTGTCAGCCACCCCTCCCAGTTTTGTATCATCAGCAAACTTGCTGATATATATATAAATATATATATATTTTTAATATAAATATATATATATCTTATATATCATATATAAAAAATATATATATTTAAGATAAATATATATTATATATCATATATATTATATATTCATATATACAATATATTTATATGATATATAAATATATATTAAATAAATAAATATATATAAAAATATAAAGAGCTTAAAACCTAAATACATTCTCAGTGGAGTCAGTCAAGAGTACAAGGAGATAATACCAGTAGGAAAGGCCCCAGTCTTGTCCCCTAAGGGTCTAACCCTTTAGGGAGCCTTGAAACAGAGCAGTGTTGGAGAGGCAGGAGGAGGTCACAGCGAGTGGGAGGGTAACTCTTACCTGGCCAGCCAACATCTCATAGAGCAGCACTCCATACGCCCACCAATCCACAGACTTCCCATAGGGCTGGTAAGCGATAATCTGTATAATCACAAAAAAAAAATACCCCAAAGGAAAAATCCTTATGTTAACTAACACCCAGACTCATGACATGTTAGATAAACACTGACATACAGAGACAAACATATTTCCTTGAAAAAGCCCAGAAAGTGAATCCTGTAATCCTCACTCCAGCTAATCACTGGTTTCAGTGGGAGTTGGATTGTTTTGCAAATGTTAGTCTAAACCCACCCACGTCTTTTGGTACTCCGGTATCTTGGGAAATGCGGCTCTTAGGAGACCTGGGGATGTGCACTTGAAGGCAAAGAAGGAAGTACAGCAGCACAACGTAGGAGACAAGGCAAAAATGTTATTCATCCATTTGTGTCAAAGCTTGAAATCATGAGACTCACTTAACTTACAGATTATCAATAATTAAGCCTTTCTTTTCTCTTCAATATTTAGATTTTTGTTCTGCTGTAAAAGGAATCAAAATTCAAGAAAAGAGCATAAACCCTGAAAATCTCAGTTACATTTTCCCAAGTTCCATGATTAAGATGATACTTTCAGTATGAAGCCAGGTACCAGCTACACCAAAAAGAAAGGGGTTTCTGCTGTTCAGCCTAATGGAAATGTCAAGTATTTTGCATCCTCTGGGTTCACATCTGACTCACATGGAAGCACAAATTGAGTTCTGACACAATGAAAGGCTGCAAGTGCCACCAGCGCACAGGTCCCCTCGTGCGTCATTTTCTTTAATTGAGGCCTCTTCAGAGATCACTGTTAATTTATTTACGAGATGTGTTTGGGCATGCTATAGAGGAGTTTTGAAGTGCAGATGTTCTCTCAGATCTCCCTCTAAATAACTGTGAAGGGATACTGCGCATTGCGAAGGGATGCAGGACGCCCCAGCTGCTGCCCACCCACAGCACTGCTCGGCTAGAATAAGCAGAGAACTGAGGCACTCATTACCCAAGATGGGCTGGCATTGATTTTCCTGTTTGCATGTGGTTTTATTCTTTGTGAAACAAACTGCTAAGACAAGTACACATCACACATTGTAGATTTTCTAGTTATCCAGAAAAGAAGTTGAACTGACAAGTTTTGTAGTTTCTCAGGAAAATACTGAGTCACCAGTTCAATAAAGCAGGGCTGCCTGGCTACTAAAAAAAATTAAGAGTCTCTGTGTGAATATACGTTCTTCGCTTGGGTAACAGCAGTACATGAATTAAAAAATACTGCAATGTTTCTAAGCAAAGGATTTCAAAATCAATCGCACTTTGAAATATATTACACAACCAGAGGCAGTAACAAGATTCTCAGCTGGAAGGCCCTACACAAAGGCAATCTTTATTAGGTATCTTTTAGCAGTAATATGGGCTTCAAAATATATATTTGGGACATTCATTTCATATTATAGTGGTTGATATACTTGGTCACTCTCGCTTTAATTTCTATCACCAGTAAGTTCCCTGAGGTCCGCTGGAATCAATGGTGCTTCTTGCAAGACCAAACACTTTCAAAATTTTATCCAGAAAAAATACTGGCCTGTACACACAGAAAATGATAAAACATTTCATCCTCAACCCTTCTCTGACAATCTCTCCTTGCCTTATGGAAAAGACTATTTTATAAAAAAAAAAAGGGGGGGGAGGGGTTATTTTTCAGAAGGTCATTAATTTGTAAGGGCAGAACATTTTGTACAATAAGTGTGCTTCATGTCAGTGGTTTTGGTAGGAATAGTTCATTTCAATTATCAAATGAGAAAAAGATGGATCCACAGCAGTTAGAAAGAAAATGCTGCTACACCGCCATGGTTCTCAACCTGGCAGTCAGGTCTGTCCAGGAGGCCACAGTCCACCTCTCCTGTTGTGAAAGAATTTGACGGGAGTGTTGAAGAGGGGAAATCTTTTAAATACGGTACTGCAATGACATAAAATGAAAGATGTAACAACGCACGGACTCAGTGACGCTGTTTGTTTATCCAGCAAGAGGTGAGTCAAGATTGGGTCATTCTCTAAATAGCATTCTCATCAGCAAATGTAATCTGCCCCAATTAAATCTGCCTTTGTGAGAGAGTATCAAGCAGAATCATCAAGAGAGACAGAATTAACATGAAAAAAGCTCCTACATTTAACCTAACATATGGTCAGAGTCACTAAAATTTTCGTCCTATTTGACACCACACGTCAACATCAGCAGAAGCATCCGACGAAGAGAGCGTTGCCCCCTCCGAGCTGGCACACACCTCCCACACCTGAACCAGTCGCTTGATGAAAGAGCGGGGTTTGTGAAATAAATACAGACACCGAGTTCCACTGGGACTGGAAAGGTCCCACTGCAAATACAATGAAAACACTTTTTTCATTGAACCTGTCGCAATGTAGGAAAAGGTGGTACTGTTGATGTCTGCTGCTGGACACTGGACGTTTTTTTCCTTTAACCTAATTAAACCCGCCCAGTTTTGATCACCAGCTTAATCCTGGTAAGGATATTATACAAGTGAAACACAGAAAAGCAATCTGCCACGTTCATTCACCAACCTGTGTGTCATGCACGAAAACTGGGGGTTATATTCATAATACTGGGAGCTATTCAAAGCATTAATTGGAAAATGAAAACAGGAGGAAAGAACGCTCACTTCAAGGAAGGAATTACATGTGGGAGGAAGCAGATGAGTTTTCAATATACAGTCAAACATGCATTGGTACAAAGTCAGCAAGTTATAAATGTCGTATTTTCAGTAGTTCCCTCCTCCTCATCCAGAAATCGTCACGTATTACCTACCAGCTGCTGCACTCAAAGCCATCACTGGCTGCCTTGCAGCAACTGCCAAAATAATCCTATTTGCATGTACAAATTTTGATATCTTTTAGAATAAATAGGGGTATATTAACATGACCTCCTATCTCACCGCAGCGTGCAGAGCAGACCCACAGAGCAGGGAGGGAGTTCACGTGCCTAGAAATGAAGACCCGTACCCTCCTCTGGCTATGATCTCTGCTTTCTGCTGGCCAGGGAGGAGTGGAAAGTTGATAGGACCCTTTCCTTCTCCTCCTTCTCCACCATTAATTTAAATGAGTGCCTTTTTTCATCTCCTCTTGCATTTCAAATGTCCCATTTTCGCTACCTATTACTATATTTTAAGAGCTCTGCCTTGTCAGATTCTGTGGATTTGAGAGCTGAGGAGGAATTTCTCTCATCAAGCCAAATTGGCAGAAGAATGTTGATTCCTCTTTTTCTTTTTTTTCCATTTTGCCTCCAAGGAAGGCACAGTTAAGAACAGGACACAGAGATTAATACCAGCAATTTGCCGGAATGTTTAGATCACTGCAGCTTGCAGCTGGTAGCCAGTTGGGATGAAAAGATTATATCCCACAGGCAAGAGAAAGTATTTTGTGAACATATCTTATATCTACTGGAGAACTTAAAACTCAGTTATTAAAAGAAATAAATATCACTAGGACAAGAAACAGTCAAATGTACACTTTCCAAACCTTCGTAATACCTATCAGCCTCCCATAATCCTGGCAAATGCAAGGGTAGAACTTAAGGTTTTGAGGGTATTAGATGGAGGAGAAGGGGAACAGAGATTTTAATTTAAATTCTCCTGAAATTCAAAGTCAGTGCTCTAGCTGCTGCAGGGATGCTGATGGTGGGTTTGGTACTGCACCACAGGCAGTGGGCTGTGCTGGCCGGATCCCATCCCGCTAATCCTCTTGACATCCATCTCCTTCTGTCTCTCTTGACTGGTCAAGGAAATACAAAGTATTAATTGATTTCATGGCTATTTTACCGCTCTGACCATAAATATTTAAGTTCAGCCCATCGATAAATATTCTTTGCTAGATAACCACTTTCTGCCTGACAGAAGTGGTCAAACCAGGAATTCTACCAGTTTAACCTCTGCACGTTTCTCAAGCTGCAGAGGGCAAGAAAATGAATAGCAATTCCAGTGCGTTATACACCTAAGTAATAACAAATGCTGACTTTCCCAATCATTAAAAAAAGGAAAGCATTATTTTGCAGCACACCGAAGTATGCAAGTCCACTCTGCTGAATGCAGCACCATATTCTCCCGCTTCTCAGTTCGGAGATCATACGTGTGAAGCCAGCTGAGATGTCCCTGTATGGTCCTTCCAGCCGTGTTATCCCTGAACTAGGTCTGTGGGTAGCTCACGTAGAGGCAGGACGAGCTCCTTCAGACCCCACTCTAGCCACAACTTTACTTCCCAAATACTGATGAAAAGAGATAATTCTCTATGTCTGAGTGCAACACACTCACAGGACTACTCTATGCTAGATACCTTCAACAGTTTATTTAGATTTAGCTCATTTATCTCCACCCAGCAGGGAATGGTGCCGTGCAAATGCATCCTCATTATAATCTATTATAAATTTATAAATTTTAGCCCATGGAAACCTGCTAAAACATTCCTGCAAGCAAAACACGAACCTTACTTTGAAGTTTACCAAAGATCTAGTTAGCAATTTGTCAGTCACAATAATGTGTTCTGAAATGAAAGAGAATCAGCCAACTAAAAAAAATAACAAAATGTCTGTTTGTAAGATAATAGAAAGACTAATTTCCTCCCAGTTACTGAATGTTTTGGTAAGAGGTTTATTTCTTTACATGAAATTTCCAAATAAAGTAAAATAAATCATTCCAACACTGACCCATATTGAGCATTTTGGCACTGACAACACGTTCTTTGGTATTATCTGGCATAAGACTATTGCCACAGAAAGGACACTTTTTAATTTGTAATATTGGCTTCATTTGTGTTTTGACAGGAGAAAATGAAATACTGCTCTGGTTGTTCTGATATCCTGCTGCAAGCAACAGCGATTTGGGAAAAAACAAAGTTCTATAATACACAATATTTCACTCTGAAAAGCATGAATTAGCAACTGGAAAAAAGCAAACTATTTTTCATTCCAGTTTCACAGAGATGACAAAATTCACCTTAGACACTAATTTACTCGTCCATGTGGAAATCTCCCATATTCCAACAAACACTCAGCTACAGCCAGAAATGTTCCAGCCAGAGCTGCCTCTCGCCCAACACTTGGTGGAACACCGAGTGGCGCGGATCAGGATGCAGCCTCTCGCACTGAATTTGCAGCCAAACAAATCAAGACTCTGGAAAGCTCAGTATGCACAAATACCAGATTTTAATATTCGTATTTTTGAATCATTTCCAAATCACCACATGTGCTTGTTTTTCATGTTTTATACCTAAACTACTGAAATACAAATCATATCCAGACTAAAGATCTTAACTCTAAGAATGTATTTACCACAGTGCTTTAAAGTAGAACCGTATTCCTCACAAACAAATTTTCATTTTAGAGATGTTGCAGTTAGGTTTGTGTTTGAATGTGATTTTCAGTGGCTCGAACGCAGCCCAGGTATCGCCAAGTCACAGAAAAGTCAAGTCAAATTATGGATTTATTACACCAACTCCATTCAAGCCCTGATCTCATAGCTTAGTTGAGGCTTTCAGTGACTGGAGCTTTCCTGAGACCCAAAGCAGTAACTCAGGACACTTCTGTACCATTTGTAAGATGTGGCCTGGAAAATACTACAGTAGTTTTGCACAGAGGTCTGTGAAAAGCTTCAAGACCTCATGAATACTTTCCCAAAAATCAATGAGCCGTTTGTGATTTCCTGAAAATGCCAAATAATCCTTTAAATATTTGTATTCTGTCAGTTGCGTGAACTTATGAAGAAATACATTAAAGAAGCTGTGTTTGCTCCCAGTAAAATGTTTGCTAACCTCATCAACAACCTCAACAACGCCCATGAACTCTCTATGACTTCATAAATTGAAGCACAAAGTTCTCCGTAATAACAAATGTTATTATACATATAATAACATTTCCAGGCTACAATTTAAAATCACAAGGTGGTGATCCAGCTTTTTTAGTCTTTTGCTAGTATGAACAAAATCTGAAGTACTGATCTCATGAAAAGTTAGGTTGTCAATCAACTAGATATTTTTTTAAATCATAGAATTATAGAATCATAGAATGGTTTGGGTTGGAAAGGACCTTGAAGATCATCGAGTTCCAACCCCCCTGTAGTGAAGTCTTATCGATAACGTTGCATTAATTCGAGAAGTTATTCAATATACCTGCAGAAGTATAAATGGTACCATCCACAGAGTATCCGGAGTTACAGCTATCCAAACTTGGTGGTGTAAAATATGCACAGGGACAATTTTCATTTGAGAGACTAAAAGGTTCTTGAAATGGTAAATATTTACCTCTGGTGCAATGTAGTCTGGAGTGCCACAGAAGGTCCTGGTTGTTACTCCATCTAACATATGTTCTTTGCACATTCCAAAATCAGCAATTTTAATGTGTCCTTCTGAATCCAACATCACATTATCTAATTTCAGATCTCTATGAAGAATCACAGTAATTTAATGTTAATGTTTAGGATCAACTAGGGCCAATTTATCTACTTCGGAGTCTAGGTGAAGGATATGTGTAGGTATCTGGGGGGGCAGAGGGGACAGGGGTGCACACGCACGGCAGTCCACAGTCTGGAGGGGGCTGAGCACCTCACTGCAGATATGTAAGAATGACCATAAGCCCTGAAACTGGACAATTCACAAAGGGATGGATGTATATGGCCATGAGCACACTCACACTGAGACTTCTGAGCGGGTAAAACAATGCAGCATCACACAGGAATGCAGAAGGTAATATTTTACATTTTCACGTTGAGTTAGGCAGAGCACAGACGTCGGAAAAGCTCAGGTAAAGCAGCGGCTTTGCTTTACAGCACACCAACACAACAAAATGAACGCTACGGCGATGGCTTTTTATAAAATGTTTTAAAAACGCACTGAAACATTAAAGAAACTGATCCTTTTGGGATTTTAAAAACAGTTCACAAATTACTTATGTCTGATGATACTCACCTATAAATAATTCCTCTGTTATGGAGAAAGAATAACCCAACTGAGATCTCGGCTGCATAGAACCTGTGTGAAAAAGAAAACCAACAGATTTCTTACTGCCTCGTGATTTCCTTCTGACAAAATATTTTGGGAATGCATCGTGGTAAAGAATGTTAGTATAATAGCATATAAAGTATAATATACATTTTTATACTTTAATATATATATACACACACTATATATTACAACATATAAAAATACATATTACAAGTAGATGACAGAATAGACACCTTACTTCAATTTGACTTTAATAGGTATTTTGAGTATTTCATGATAAAATAATGCAGAATTTAAAAAAAATTTCCAAATGTCTCCCTAGACCAGAAAAAACGGTGCAGCTGGAGCACAGCATTTTCCTGCGCTGATCTGACTCTGTCTGCGAAGGTCATTATCTCTAATCACATATCAATGCTGAATTCAGGATGCAGCTCAATTTACATTGCAATTCACATGGCATGAAATAATTTGCAGAAATAGTATTCCTTTATGCAGGCTGTTAATGGATTAATTACATAAAGCTAATTCAAATGATTACCATATAAAATATAATTGCTGAATGTAGTTAAAGGATATATAATATTGATGGATGTTTGAAGCCAGTTGCTGTGGAACTGGGCAAATTATATGCGAGGGGATTATTTAAAGATAAGATTAATTTTAAGGCTGGCATAAGGGAAAGGCAAGCTTAGCTCCGAAACACTTGATCAGAGGTGTTTGTGAACGCGTGTGCCTGAAGATGCTCCACAGGCGTAAGCTGTCATACAGCACCATAGTTTTCAACGAGTGTTGGCACGTTACATTAGCTGGGAGTCAAGGACGAGGTAACACCATCTAGTTTTTATGCAGCAAGTTGTTGAAATTTTGTTCTATATCTCAAATGCTTATATTTAGAAGGCCTCTCATTTAAACAAGTCCTGATTACTCGAATCAAAACGAGAAATTATTTTAGCTGAACTCTTAAGACAGTTGGTCACACTTGATTTTAAAGTTTCATTGGTAAATGATTTACGAAACACTAATAAATGATGATGAGATGTTATAAGCATGACTAAAATGGTACTGATGGGTCTTTCACATTTGAACATGGTACAGATCATTATCGGTTGCTCATTGATGTGCCAGACATACAATTACCTGAAAGGGACCATGCATATAAACAATTTCTAATAATTTATTAACTCCTCACAAATAAAACATCTATAAAAAGTAGGATCACAGAAATTCTTATAAGCTGTACATAGAATTTATCTTGTACAACCTATAATTTATATTGCAATGCTGAGTCTATTTGTGTTGCCTTTCCCTATAACATTAATTCAGACTGAAATGTTCTACTCGCTTCTTTTTTTTATATCTGCTTTTAAAAACAACACCAGAATACCAAGTAACATCTTTAATTTCCTGTTGCCTTGTTTATATTCTTGTCACTTTTAAAGTAGGCACTGCATGCCTTTGTTCGCGCTGTACTTTTGAATAAAAAGGCACAGCTACCTTTGGTCTATGTGTGCAAACAGTATTTTCAAAATAAACTTCAGCTTTTGGGCCTTAAAAAAACACAATCAAAAGAGGCCAGCCTAGACTTCATACTGAACCTGGGAAGATGCTACTAGATAGTGTGATAAAGAAACCTAATCCTTTTACAGTGTAAAATTAAGACGATGACATAATTTAAATATATAAACATGAACACTCACACTGCTTGTGGCTCCTTAAATTTTCCTACTTGCTGAATGTGATACATGAGATCACCACCATTCACATACTCCATAACAAAATACAGACGGTCCTAGGACAAAGTATTAAAGATGCACATAAATACATTAGAGAAAATATTAGATATGCATTGATCAGCAAAAAAGTCACTAATATGTCATTATAAAGCTTTTAAGATTATTAGGACTGGTTGTACATTCTGGCAAAATTGATAGATCAGGAAATGGAAGTGGAATGTTTTGTAAAACCTGCAAGAGTAAATGACTGATGAGATCTGTCTAGATTTGCCAATTTTAGTGACGCATTTTTATATATTATTTGTCTACAACGGTTCCCATAGTTATTCACATATAGTTCTGTCTGAAAAATCCGTCTGTCTAAAAATAAATGTAAAAAAATGTTAAAGAAGGTTGAAAATTCTTGCTTTGATGCCATTTCTAATCCTTTCTAATAAGTTTTTCTTTGGAAGATGGGAAGTATTAAAAATATATTTTTTTGGTTATTAAAAAGAGGCAAAGGAAAGTAGTTGTAGGGTTTACAGAAGCATCTGGAACCTTTACAAGTGACACTGAGTTAATTTCTCATAGGTAAATATTTCAGCTAGAGGAAGATGGCAATAAGGTATTTTGGAGGGAGACTCTTCTTCCACAGTGAGGACTTTTAAAGGCCATATCCAAGTATCTCAAACCGAACATGACCGTAATATATTTGAGTGCACTTAAGCAGTATTTTCCCACCCAGTGATCTTCAGACAGTAAGACTTAGACCAGTAGGTCTGTCTCCCCGTTTTCAGAGGACTAAAACTGAGCTCTTCCAAGTGACTTCAGTAAGAATACATTGTTTACACTCTACAAACCTCTTTTATTTAGGATGGATGATTTTGATGACCTAACAGATTCTGGTGAATGGCACTATGGCAAGCTTACTATCCGCAGTTATAACATGATCCAGGCTGCAGATAAGATGCATTAATAGTTTTCCTCCCAATTACAGAAGACATATTTTTGGCTTCCTCTTATTTTCCTTTAGTTATTTTTGAAAGGATCACTATCCCAAAATATTTGTAGAAAAGTTCCAATCCAATATTCTCATTGAGACACATTACTAAGATTCTCTAGTTCAATCTCTTTCTTTTAGCATTGATTGAAAAAAAAGTCTCCAGTTGTCCAGTAACTAAGATTTCAGAACACCAACATACATTTAAAAGCTGTGGTTTCCTAAGCTGGGTCCAATAGACAAGCCATGGGCAAAATGTTTAATTGGCCAGATCAAATTTATAAAATTTAGATTTTTGTATGAATTGTCTTACTGTAAAATCCATGGCAACAGAAGCCTGCAGCTAAAACCACCAGCAAAATTAATCATTTTTTTCCTATAGTCACACAGTTTATGCCTTTTCTTCTCCTTAATATACGATTTCTCATTTTGTAGCTAATATTAATCCTCAAGAATATTTCATAGCACCAAGTGCAAACCACTCAACTCTTAGGAAAACATCAAGTAAATTAGGCAAAGTTGTTAACGATTTATCTAGGCTTTTATGTACCTCCATTGCTTTTGTACATGATAAAACAAACAAACAAAAAAATACTGTAAATACCAAAATCCCCAACTTCTTTCCTCCGTTCCCCTTAGCCAGAAAACACTAGACATTTATACTTTTAAGATTTCACATTTAAAACGCAGTTGCTCAAAAGAAAGGTAAGATTAAACAAAGTGGTTGTTCTTTTACTGATGACACTAAGCTTTTTGGTTACTAATGAAGTTATATAAAGATAAAGAATTAGAGGGAGATAGAAGTCTCACTAGGACCTCTCATCTTGTTACAGCAATCTTCATATTATAAGTAGAGACACAAAAAATATTTTAGAAAGCAAGGATTACCAAGTGCAATAGTTCCCAGATTCACGTTTTAGTGTGATTAATTATGTCTGCAAACCTGTTGCATTCAGGCCATTTTCTGCTCAGAGACTTGTAGACATTAAACAGTCTGAAAATGCCTCTAACAACACAGACAATTACGCTACGAAACGGGGACGGGATGACGTGGCTTGTTTGTGGACTATTACAATGTTATTACTTCAAACTAACTCCCTGTTGTTCGTTTGTTTGTTTGTTTTTAGATTAAAAACCATCAACAATGTAGGAGGTAAAAGATATGGTCACATGGAAAAACAACCACGTATGTCCTTTCATCACCTCATTAAGCGACAACCCAGCCCTGGGGCACTAGTTCAAGGCTGCGGTCCTAAGGTGGCTACAACGTGAGGCAAGGAGAGCCTTGATTTCTTGTGAATAAAGACCTCTACCCAGCTTGGGACACTCAGAGCCGGTTCGCTAGTGGCAGGGTGTATCCATGCCCACATCAAAAACCAAGAGCGGACCGAGCGCCAGCTGTCTACCACGCGGCTGTCCACGTCATCCAACAGACGGGGTTGGTGCCGCTGGATCTTCTGGTGCTGCTGGATTGTTAGACCCATCCTGCAGTCTGCCTCTGGGAGATGTTTTGCAACGTGACTGGGAAATACCGACCTCATATAGGGATGGAAGAAAAAACCCCAATGCTTTCTTCTGTGCCAGGAGTGCCAGAAAACTAAACTCAGTCCATCAAACATCGATTCATGACTAATCACCTCATGATATAATAACAGCCATGAGGTTTTTTCACGCACTAGCCTCAGATCCTTAAAAGTATTTAGGAACCTTTGGGAATCTGGGCCTAGGGCTCTGACTTAGCAAAGCAGACATTATTAAATTTAGGAATTGTCACACTGGTCTGCTTGAATTACTGTGCGAAGAAAGATCTTTAAACCTAGGTTTTATGTTTAAAAAACAAGGGGTAATTACATGGGGTAACTCTTTCTTCACCGTTTTCTATGTGCAGAAGCTAGAACAGCTCGGATAATAATAAATGTTATTGAGCTGATAAAATCCAGTATCATATATTATGGAAAACATCAGGGTGGCAAAAAAAGACAGAGCTCACGTACAACTGTTTGGAAACAAGAGTGAAGCTGTGTCAGAAATGGTGGTTTATCTTGCAATGCCAGGACTCGTTTTTCAACCATTGTACATTCAACATCATCATCCTGAATCACCACATCTTTTTTCAGGATTTTGATTGCATAGAGCTCCTCTGTCCCCTTCCTGTCTGCCAGCATCACCTGCACAAAGAGAAACAACAGGGTGAAAATCTTCCTACCTGCCAAGGAGGGAAGGTGACTCATATGCCCGAAGATTTGTATAGATGGCGATCCAGCTTTTTCTTTTATTGGTACAGACTAACTTGATCAAAACTCCAAAAATATCATCATTACTCACCCCCTGCAATGAACTGCACCAGTCATTTCAGACAAAGCCTGTGCCAAAACCCTCTGGTTAATCGCAGGCACGTTGCCAAAGGGCTGATAAAATGTTAAGTTCCAGGGGACTTCTTCAGTAAAGAGCACTTTATCACATAAGTGGTTGTTCAAACAGACAGAAAAATAGCCATCCTTTCTTTTGACTAATAGATTTCAAATATATACATACTATTCCTGTTTTTTCCCCAATATTCAGCCTTACCAATGTTGGTGACTTCCAGAACTGGCAGAGTGACCTAGGTAGTAAAGCCAGAAAAGTAGACTTAATTTCCTTGAAACTGCCAAGAAGTGAGGATCTAAAAGTCAGCAACTGTTTCTTACATCCTGCCCAACAGTCTGAGTTTGTTTTTTTTTTATTTTTTATTTTTTTTCAAGAAGACTGCCAATCATGACTGAAGCCTGCTAGTCCTTAGGGAATCACCCTACTCCACGTTAAGAAATCTCCCCTCAAAAACGCACATCCTTTGGACTCTGGATTTTGCTTCTTACAGAATTATTCATTCATTTTTCCTCAAGAAAAAAAAAAAAGAAAAAAGAATGTGTGTGGAATAGTTATCAAGACTTCCTACCTTCCCGAAGCTCCCCTTTCCAAGAACCATGAGAAAGTTGAAATCTGTCAGCTTCACCCTGTCCAGATTGTTGGATGGCACACTTGAGTTCTTGTCTTCTGCTGGAGTAATGACTTTGTTACCAGCTGGCCCAAGTTTGGCTTTCTGAAGAACATACACACACGTACACACACAAAAACAGGAAAGTAAGAAGAGGAGCCCGTTTTCTTGGCAGAATGGATCACTGGGTGAAGGTTAGAACTGGAGACGACCATATTTGAGGCGGCATTCCCAGGAGAAAGGCTCCATAACAAAATTTGCACAGACACGACTTCGAAGACTCATTCCAACAATACTTCTGACATTATTGAGTGAATTAAAGTGGAAAACTGTGTTTATGTATAACCAGATAAAAGCAGATATACTTATCTGGTTAGAAGAGCAAAACCAAAGCAAAAAACAAAGCCAAAGGAAAAAAAATCACTTGTTTTCATGCCAAAAGCAGGCTTATCTGGTGTTTTTGTTTTGAAACACAAAAAATGTTTTTCAAAAATATCATGCTATAATCTACATAGGGTATTTTAGGATATCAACAGTCTCTTCAGTACATTCTCTTTTAAAATGTAGTTCTTAAGGTCACCGCATAGCAAGAGTTAGGAAATCTTTGACATGCATTAAATAAAAATAACCTACAGTAAACAAAAACCACAACACATGAGAGTTAATGCAGATGAACATGGCCACTTTCGAACTAGCAATACAATCAACTTTGATTTTCAATCAAGTGTTGATCCGGAAAAGTGAGGAAGGGAAGTATTACATACAAAGGTTCTGCCTTGGCAAGACAGTCTGGTTTGCAGGAGGTTGCAACAGTCTCAGTATTTCATACGAGACACCGTGTAATTGCTCAAGTAAGTTGCATTTCAAATCTCAAAGTTAATAGAAGAGAAAAAAGTAAGACTCACCGCAAGATAATGCAGGCTACAACATAATATCCCTCCTTTTCTCAAAATAATCCCATATACCAGCAGAAGCAAAGCCAAGAAAGTTTAATAACACTTTGGGATATAAGTGCTTTCCCCCCATCTGTCTAGCGTGTTGGTCTAGTAAATAACCTCTAATATGGTTAATTTACTTTGCGCCGTTGACATATGCACCACAAAAGGACAGTATTTGCATATTATCACTGTTTTACAGAAAGAAAATTATAGAAATTAAAGTTCATTCAAAGTCACATAATAAATGACCTTAAAAGCCTAGCCTGGCATATAGCTTTGGCAGCCTCACTGGAAACTGGAAAACACAAACTTTCCCCTCCCCAGACAAGTTTAAAACCGTAAGATTGAAAGGGACGACTCGACTGATAGACTCCAGCCCTGTACTGCTGCAGGCAGTAATGTCAAGCCAACCTCTGACAAAATAACCACTTGTCACTTGAAAAGCATATTCAGACCGGATGACTTTCCCTGCAACTTTATCAATGCAGAAAGTATTATACCCTGCCACAGGGATAGGAATTTTGGCAGTTTGATCTCTCTTTTGGTTTTTATTGTAATACAGTTTAAAATGTGGAATTTCTTCCACTGTTATTATTACTTGCTTTCATGAAAGCAGCACTTGGAGATGCTAATTAGGACCGTGTGCTGTGCAAACATTTAGGAAAATCCAGTCCTGGGCATCAGCCTGTCCCCGAGTCTGCAAGGGACGGTCCCTCGGCAGCCCCAGCTGCTGCGACAAACCCAGCGTCTGTAATGGAGCTTTTTTGGGGACGAAGCTCCTTTCAAGACCACAATGCAAGACTAAGCCATAAGCAAACCAAGTTAAAAAAGAAAAATCCTAATATCCTGTATTTGCACAAGATGAAGACACGGTTTAAAGGAGCAGCTTTGCTGGCCGTGGCTTTGTGATGCTCTCGCATATGGGATCTCAGATAAAAGATGCAAGGAGCAATTTCAATATCCGCCTTTTCACCAAGTAATGGAGATCCGACTCAGGCACTGAACAGAAAACACCAGCTTGCTTTCTGATGTTTCAAACCCACTGGGCAGGTTGTTGGCGGCCTGTTTGAAAAACGTATCATTCAAAACCCCAAATGGAATTTTGTCCTGAGACAGTTTGCTTCTCCGGGCACAAACCCGCCGCCCAGGCAGGGAGCGCTCTCGGCAGTGTCACGATCCCAGGCACGGGGCTCAACAGCACTTTTTCCAAAAGAATACAAGCAGCAGATTCATCGGCAGGTTCCTGTGCCCTCTGCCGGCTCCCAGCGCTGAAAGCACCGCGCTCGCCCGGATCAAACACAGGCGAGATGAAATTGTCAGGTTCTGAAGGCGGCATCTTAAAATAGTACCAGAGAACCAAGCCAAGGCGCCCTTGCAAGGGAATGCTTAGCTCTAATAAGCTACAGAGATGCGCTCCTTTACTTCAAAATTTTCAGTCTTTTTTTTTAATTAAGACCCCGCTCTCAATTTGATAATTTCTTTTTTCGTATGGCAGATTTTTAAGGAGAACATTGGGTGCCTCCTGTTCGGTCACGTGGGCTCCTGTGCAGGTCGGTGCCATGGCAGGCAGGAGCTGATGGGACCGTACTGTGAGTGACCCGCGCCGACGTGGAGCCAGCAGTCCCGGTGAGCACATCCCCGGTGCCGAGCTGCCTCGGTGCCTCAGCCCGGACACCGGTACGTGTACAGAGAGAACCAGTGTGTCCAGTTCTGGGCTCCCTGGGTCAAGAAGGACAGGGAACTGCTGGAGAGGGTCCAGCAAAGGGCTACAAAGATGATGAGGGGATTGGAGCATCTCTCTTACAAGGAAAGGCTGAGGGCCTTGGGGCTTTTTAGTCTGGAGAAGAGAAGACTGAGGGGGGATCTTATCAATACTTACAAATACTTAAGGGGAGGATGCCAGGGGGATGGGAACAGTCTTTTTCCAGCGGTGCCCAGTGACAGGACAAGAGGGAATGGGCACAAACTTGACCATAGGGAGTTCCATCTCAACCTGAGGAGGGACTTCTTCCCTGTGCGGGTGGCAGAGCAGTGGCACAGCTGCCCAGAGAGGTGGGGGAGTCTCCCACTCTGGAGCCATCCCAAACCCGCCTGGACGCCGTCCTGTGCCACTGCTGGAGGTGACCCTGCTGTGGCAGGGGGTTGGGCTGGGGGAGCTCCAGAGGGCCCTTCCCACCCCCACCACTCGGGGATTCATTCTGTGATTCTGTAACCCTGCTGCAAACTGTATGTAAGAAAACGCAGGAACACGACATCCACATGCTGGAGAACGACCAGGCTGACTCAATGAACGCACACGGACCCCCGGGCAATGGCCTAATGACCTTATCAGCTTATCACAACCTTATTTCCATATAAGGTCCATATTTCCTAGATTCACCTAGGCCACCGACCATTTGTTCGTGAGCATGCCGAAAAAAGGTTTTCACATTTAGCATATGAATTCCTTTTACTGCTTTTTGGCTTAAGGTCCTAGTGAAAATATAGTGGGAATTTCAACACTGGCAAACATGTACTGGGAGGGGAAAACAAAAAAAAAGGAAACAATAATAATCCAAAACAAAACATTTCACAGATGATCCATTAAGAGCCTCCCAAAATGCTACTGCAACATGTTTCAGTTATGACTTAGCCTCAGGCATATAATTTTGTTGTCTTCTTGGTACTATTTAAAAAAACTTCCAGAGCTACTGGAACAAAATTAGGCTATGGGCACGGAAATAAAATTAGATAAACATGGTCAAACCATTACAGATGCTACCTGTGCCACCAAGTTTCTGATGGGACAATAAGACATCTGTATGAAATAAACCCTGAAGATGTAGTACTTATTAGCTGTCTCTGAGAATTAGCTGCTGTGTATATTCCATGCTATTCATGGAATTCATGAAAAGTTTCTATACTGAGCAGAAACGTGACAACTCATCACTAGTAACTGATGTTGATGAATTTAAGGAAAGCCTTTAACCTTGCCCTTTTGTTACAGAACTTAACCCAGAATATGGGGCAAAGCAACAGTAGTTCACAAACTCAACTAATGATCTCTGGTTATGACTAAAGGGTTAGGAAAATGTCTTCAAGCATCAAAATTGCTTTACATTAAACCACAGAAAGTCTACAAAGGGAGCAAATGTTGTGCCTTATTGCAAGCAATGGGTGAAGACACAGAGAAACAAGCATTTGTTCACAAGATTTAGTAAAGATTTGGAGAAAACACATTGGAAACGTGCTGGGCTCAGTGCACATGTGGAGAAGACCTCATCCACCCCTATGCTGTGGCCGTTTCTGCAGGGTTTCCAGCATCTCAGAGGGCCTTCATCTCACTCTCTGGTTGAGTGTTTAGCTGGCCGTGCCCACTGGAATTGTTTAATGACGCTCTGTACAATGCGATGACTTGCAAACTTTCTTCACACACGGTAATGTTAATTTCTTGTTACGACCCACATGGGAAATAACTTGCTGAAGAGATATTTTCCTGGAAAAATACTTTTCCTCAGCTTTTTGAATACCTTAACATGTGGGACATTGTTTCTTCACATAAAGAACAATTTATGTATTTCAGATAATTCAGATAGGGAACTAGAACTAAAATTCCTGTTAAAATACAGTCAAGGAGAGGAGCACAATAAAAAGAAATATACTAGAGAAAACGTTATATTACTGATGCATTTGAATTTGTGTAAATGAAATGTAAAAGCACACACCATTACTTTCAGTCACCTCTGCATCCAGGACTGCCCATTCACAGAAGGGAAGAGAATCTGTTTGAGGGTTATGCTCTGTTAAGGCCAACTTAAGCTCTAGAAATAGGACAGATAGAGAAGAGATGTGATCTCCAGAGCTCCTGGGAATGCTGTTTCAACAACAGGACTACACACAGAGGAAGAAAGAGACCCAGGGCTCTCTTGGACAGATAACCTGTGTGTAAGGAGAGCAATTTGAGATGTAGAGCTTTACACAAGTGCAACTGGAGAGCAGGGCATTGGACCCGAGACAAATGCACAGGTCAAGGCACACAGATGTGATACCGCAGACAGATGTCTTGGTCCCTAAAGATGACACTGTTAAATGCTGTCCAGATCTTTCTGGATCTTGCATAGATACTTCATTTTCTCTTCAGGCTCTGGCCTTATAAACAGCCCAAGAAATGTATTTTCTCAGGTGTTTATCTAAACAAAGTCAGTTTCTTGAAGAGAAGCAGCTCTTGGACCAGAGACCAGCTCTTGGACCAGAGCTCTTGGACCTGGACCAGAGAGAGAGGTGGATCTGAAAGGAGGAAGGGCAACCCAGAATCACAGCCACTGGCTGCTGTCTTAGAGGGAAGCTTGTTTCAGAAAAAGCAGTTCTAATAGATTTACTTAAAATGTTCCGTATTATTTTGGGACCTACTCACCCTTACAGCATTACAAAAATCACAGTTCAAAACATTTTATTGATTTTATACATTAGGGTTGTTGGTTTTTTACAATTACAGGAATGCCTTAGCTTGCTTAAAATTGTCCACAAACCCTTTTACAACAAAGAACTACTTTTATTCAGATTAGTCCAATGCGGGGTCTGATGACTGGTAATACTTACAAATCTTTTGGTAGCTGTAGAGGGAGAGCACAAAAATGGGTATTCTAATTTCTGCGTATCCACAGCCTGTGTGTGTTAGTATATTCTCATCAGGTCAAGAATGGGAAACGTTTTAACATGCTGTCCTGGTCTGAGCGACACAGGAACTAATTTCTCTTCTAATACTTGGGAAGACGGAACTTTTAGAAGACTCTAGTGTTTGAATTTGTGAAAATATTTACTTTCTAGCCAGCTATGGGATGCACGTTTCAAGGTCTCGGTGTTTTCGAGCTCGCTGGGTGTGGGGATGAGGAGGAGTGAGACCTGGGCACTTGACCCACACTGCCAACAGGATTATTTCATACCATGAATGGTACGTTCACTATAAATTAGAAAGTTTGCTGAGGAGTTCTCTCTCTCCCGTGATGGCTGCCACCCTGAGAACTCCTTGCCCCGGTGCCGGAGCCCTGAGCCCTCCCCTTCCTCCTGAAGCCGCAGCGCTCGCAGTGTCCCACATTGGCGGTCCCCTGCCGGGAGCACACAGCTTCTACGGATAGAATGGGCTGAGGATAATCTTTACATATTCTGTGTTGGTATTGGGATCAATATTGGTTCTTTAGCGCTATTCATGTTAATTATCTAACCTTATTCTATTGAATCTGTTTATATTTCAACGCCTGGGTTTCCTTGTTTTTTCCCGATTCCCCTTCCTGGGTGGGGAAGGGTCATCGGGTGACAGAATGATTGTCTAAACGACAATAAATTGTCATGCATTTCTCAAACCGTAACACACACTCTCACTGAGCTCTACCATGAGTTTTATTCCTGATAAGCCTTCAGAGGGAAAATGCCATGCAACCAACACACTTCCAGATTCCCAGAGCAAAAACAGTTTTGTAACTACAGGAGGGACCTAAATTCAAATGATTCATAAAAGTTTATTGGAAAAGCGCAGTGATAATTCGCCTCTTCCTACCATGACTAAAGTTGAAAAAAGCACAATCCTACTTGAATCCACCCTTATTTTTTATGGATATTAAAACTTGTTGAAGTTGAAGATGGCATTCCAGGCCCTGCATTCAGACTTCTTGGCTTAATATCTTTGATAAAAACATAATATTGTTATAACGAAGCCAGCTTGCAGCAAACAAACCAGGAAAACAGTATATTAAAGAGAAATTAGTCTGCACTGGTAGCAGAAGAGTTAATCTTAAAAGAAAACAAGACATGCACATCATCTTACTTCCTCTGGTTTGGACGCACCTTATCTCGGCCAGTTCTTTTGCCCTGAAACCACAGGTGAGACATACTTTATGTATTCAGCCCAAATGCACTTCTTCCCAGAGTGTTACAGAAGTTACAGTGTGTTACGCTGGACAGTGTCTTGGAATTTGGTACGCGCTTTTTGGAAAAGAGATCTCAGGTTTTGCAGCAAAAATGCATTAAATTTCTTTTTCATCTAAGTGTAACAATTGTTCTTTTAATTAGGTATGAAAAAAACCCCAATCTTCCCCAAACCCTAATGAGGAATGTGAAGCGCAGAAGAAAAAGAAGTGATTTAGGGAATAGCAATCCATTATTGCACTAAATTTTCATTTGCAGTAAATGTTCTTGTTGAGCCTTTTCAAAACTTTCTGCTTTTTTAACGTGAAAACAAACTAATAGGAAAAAACAGTAAATCTGAACATTGGCTCTTCTGCCCTCAGTTATTATCTATAGCTCAGAAACTTACGAATTACAGAGCAAAAAGACTGAATCAGTCCTTTTTCCCATTAGCCAATAAATAAAATTTGTGAAGAATTGGAAAAAAAAAAATCTACGCAATTCACATTCCTACCCTCAATCTCCTTAGGGCAATGAGTTACATATCATTACATTAGTGCTTTTAACACCTCGTACCGCTCACCTTCATTAATTCTCTTCTCCTGCTGTTTGCAACAGTCAGCTCAGTATGACGGGCTTTGTCCCCGTACGGAAAATGAATGCTGGGTTCCAAAACTGCCCAAATTGGCAGCTGCACCCCGCCGCCCTCCATGATTCATGAAAGTTTATTGGAAAAGAGCAGTGATATTTTGCCTTTTCCCACCATGACTAAAGTTGAAAATAGCACAATCCTACTTGAGTCTTCAGAAGGGAGAAACCCACACCACTTCCCATGAAAAACTACTCAAGCCAACAAAAGGCCTCGCGGCGTGCAGTTCACTAGAGGATGTATTTCTCAGTTGTCAAGGCAACTCGCTCCTAGCAAGTTCACAGATGCCCAGCGGGGAGATCTAGCGGTAACAGATTTTCAAGAGGAGAAAGTGAAAAATGAGAAAATATTTAACAACAATGCTGAATTTCCATCACATGTGCGGAGGTATACACACATACAGCACACGCAACTTCTGTCTGGAAACAGCACGCTTGTCGCCACGTTTCCTCCGTCACTTATTGGCTCCACTGACTCCTACCAGGAAAAGACATTGCGAGTTCTGTTCCCGGCAGCTGAGTCTCCCTGAGACTCACAGCTCCGCTTCGCACCACACACCCGCACCCTCTCCCCCCCCGGCACCGACGGCTGTGCCCGTGCAGTCGTGGTCAGCTGTAAACAGCAAACGAACGACGGGACAACAGGGAGCAGAACGGGCTTCAGTCTCCGTTGAAAAAAAATCACTATTTTGATAACACGAGGGTCAGCAGTCTAAGGACTGGCTCAGCAGGCTTCATCTTGGGTCCCAGGAGTTTCTTGAGATCTGTGGAGCAGGAATGTCCCCTTGCCGGGATTCAATCCCTCCGCAAAACAAACTCCATGCTTCTCGCACCTCCACAAGTTCTCACTGGACCCCGACATGCTCTCCAAATGTCACCAGGTGATGGAACACCCCATCTCATGCTAGCCCGCCGTGTTCCCGGTGTTTCTGCTCCTACTTCTTACATTAACCCAAAGCCACAGCAGAGCTGCAGGTGACACTCGGCACATCACTTAAAGAAATGGCAAAATGGGTGCTGAGAAACGAGGAAAGGAACAGTCTTAATAACAATATTCCAGTTTCACTATCAGAGCCCAGGAGGCTTTGGCTACAAATGTGTAATCAATGCTCAATTGTGTCTGTCGCTACTTGGACTCTACAAAACACACATCAGAGCAGCTCAAACCTCGGACAAACCATAGAAGATGTCACTGACAGAGCTGGCAAAATTCATACTAAGGGTGTAAAAAGGAGAAATGGAATTAATTTATCCAAATCTCAAGGAAGGACAAAAAGCCCCATTCAGGTTTCCAGTCATGAAAGCTCAGTGGGGATTTTGATCAACAGGTTGAGCCATTAGCAAGCCTTTAATAAAGTAAATAAATCCAATAAATATCAAGTCAAAATCTGGAGGAAAAAACCTCCCATTCACTGAAATGTTCTCGATCATTGTGGCAGCTTGTTTCTTATATTATTGCATTTCCAATTCCATGTAATTATAGATGCTATGAAGGACTATCAATTTCCTAGTTTATACAACTTAATTATCACGATGCTGAGAATTTGAAATGAGAAGAGTCCATTTCTAAGCCCCAGCAAGACCTAATACCTCACCAGACTGCGTTTTAAGCTTAATACCCTAACCTAATGCAAGCTTATAATTCATTAGCGGAGAGTTTCGTAGTCATGGAAACACTGGAGAAACGAGAAAGTTGGAGCCCGAGCTCCAGCTGATTTGGCAGCCCAGCAGGTCTCACCGAGCGGGGACGGCACCAGCGTTGCATCTCCCCCCAGCCTGAGCTCCTGTCCTTGCTCTTGCAAGTCAACGGAGGGAAGGAACTGCCTTGGCCATTTTACCTGTTTCCCTACAAAACATGCGCCGCGCAACCTGGGGAGATGCTTCTGCATTAAATTTCCCATGAAACGGAACAAAAGACACAGCGTCTGGCTCTTTTGCTTCTTTCCTTGGCTTAACAAATGCTTATGAAAAAGGCGGCAACACATGGCTTTTTCCCACCTTACTGTGCACTCTTATGGATTCTTATTTGTTCCTTTCAAGAACAAATAACTCATAAACTAAATTACAGAACTGTATGGCACTAATGAATGTATAGGCACGTCTTCATCCATCTAGAAAGGAGCACGCTTGGATTAGGCTGCAGCAGACTGAAGGTGTCTATACGAGACACTGCAGTACTGCAAGACCCACCCGTCGCAGGAGATGCACTGTACCGCGGACGCTGTCAAGGGTTCACGAGGTTCACACAGATCATTTTTCAGCCACATATTCCTTGGTGAAACTGCATCCTAGCAAAACTTCTTTGCAGCAAGGAGAGCACTGAAAATATGCAAATAAGCAGAAAGCTGCACTCCTATTTATTTTCATGACGGTGATGTCACTACGGTGAACTACGACATAATTAGTAAAAAATGCAATGCATAAAGATGAAGTAAAATGCATTTTTACTTCAATAGCTAAAATAGTTATTGAAAAAAATAGCTCAAAAAAAATTCTTATCACTCCCATTGCTAGTAAAAAGGCATGAAGGCAAACAGGATGTTTCATAAAAATACAAATGGGGAAGATGACAAAACTGTACCTGGGAGTTAAGTACAGACTATATTATCTCTTCAGTTTACTTTTCCCCGTATTTCCTCTCCTCCTCCCCTTAAACTTGTGTCGTATTTATCCTTTTTGGTTAGTAATAGTGAATTTATTTAAAGGATTTGCCTGAAAAAAACATTTGTGCCATACGCAAAAAGGATTAGAAATGCCTTTTTGCAGAAAAGCATGTCCAAGAACACAGGGAACCCACTCCTGAAGCCCACCCACGTGCTGTACCGCTTTGCTCATCACAAAGGAATGATGATATCATAGTCCATAAATTAATCTGGGTTACAAATAATGGAAGAGAAAGCAGTGTGACCCAGAAAGAAATTCTGGATGATTAGTAAAACTGAGTTATTCTGCCTAATCCTAGCACGAGCTGTGTGTTTGGAACCCGTGCCTCTCTGAACACCTCGCAGGTCCACAAAAGTAATGAGATAATTCTACTTATGACTCAGAGATTTCCATGGAGGACCATTTCTCCCACCGAGCACATAGAGCCGAGCAGGATGGAGGCAGGTAGTTACAGGAACCATGAGACACACAAAGGGAGAGACGAAGTGGGCAATATGAAGGCGAGCAGAGGCAGTACTCGCTTTTACAGCCGCAAATTATTTAATATTTAGATTAGGGGAAAAAGTTATCATCAGTGCCAGTTAAAAATCCTGAATAAAGGGTTGTATCAAGAACGTTATACTGAATTTAACCAAAGTAGTAGTTTAATTTAATGAGTTTCTATCTTTCTAAATATATACATCCAAACAATCTGCATGACTTCATTTCTGTCAGGACTGTCGCTGGAGCCAGCTTTTCGCTTTGGCAGCTATTCTCTGGTCTTTGCTGACCCCTTGTGGTTTCTAACTCCGAGGAGAAATTATTTTCTCAAACTCAACATTACATTAAAGGAATGTTTACCTTAGGTAAAGGCAATAAGAGAATCCTACAGGACAACACAACAGTTTAATATACCACAGAGCATCTCAACAAAGCTGCCTATTTTGGGGGATTTATAATCACATTCCCTATTCAAATTTTATTTTTTTTTTTTTACTTTTTTGTGTTGCTGTATAGAAGTTAAAACTGTATGAAGCACTTGAATATACGATTTCTAAAAAATCCCCAAATTTGCCAGGCACAAGATTAAGGTAGCCATATCCCCTAGAAAATGTAGATAATGAAGTCAAATAACTACGAAATATAGTAATTCAAAAATATATTTATCCTAAGAATAGGAGTTTCAGGGGATATTGCCTGGGACAACGGATGTGTGGCTGGGAGCAGTGAAATCTAGAGAGGGAAGAGTTTCCAGTTACCCATTTGGCACTGTCAACATGTTTAATCTGTTTAATAATCCTGTGGCCACCTGAGTCTACTTTGTTTTCTGCCTTTATTGCCAAACGCGCTATCCTCTGCAACACAGCAGTGTCTAACTAGATGAAATGTAATTAAAGAGGCTGCCTAGGAATAATATTCAAGAATTCTTGCAGAAATATCCTGTGGTAGTGGTAATAAAAAACCCAGACTACAAATACAATGCTAGAACAGCAAATCCCTAAAGTGTCCAAAAAAATACTGCTTTTCTATATGCTCCTTCATTTTTTAATTATGCAAATCACTACAAATTTTCCATAATAAATAACCTAGAGTGTAGAATTTGCTTTTAAGTATAAAACTCATTTCAGTATGGGCAAAAAAATAATACAATTCTGTTCTAAAATCCTCTTTAAGGACTTCAGTTCCACCTGATCTCAGCGCAAATCCCTGCAATCAACCCCCATGGCCATGAAACGCTGCAGACTAGGACTGGTTTTAAAACCTCCGGATTCTGTATCCAAGCCCTACCACACTAGGGCATTACTTAACGCACACAAACACACACACACACACACAAAGATGAAGGTGTTTTCTGCATGATGTTGTGAAAATAATCTATTTAAATATGTTTGCTCGCGGAACGAAAGCAGCGTAAAAGCGTGATCGTGATCCTTCCCAGTATCAGAGAATTTCCTAAGCAAGGATTTATGCTATTTGACCCTGCTCGCAGCATTCGCAACTTTGCTATGATCTTATAAAATCATTTTCGTGCATTTTCCTGGTTCCTAGCTCTGAAGTGTTACATTATCCTCAGGAACACAGCCTTCCGTCTTCATCTGCTCCTGCTGTTTCCTTTCAATTCCAATGTTGTGAATTTGGGAACACAACCTCCCCAGCAGTCCCACATAAACTCATTACTTACAACATTATTTCCAATGACACGCTAACGTCAGCGGTGATTAGCTTGCAGAATGCAGCGTGCAGTGACGCTTCTGAGCTTAGGTTAGCGATGCTAAGTCACTGTCAGCAGCATGCAGAATGGGGATTTGCAATAATTTAGAGAGAAAAGACAGACAATAAACAAGGAAGCATTTTTTCCACCAAAAAAAAACCCCTTCTTGAGTCTCCTCTTCACATCAGAGCAGAGTGCCAACTTTCTGTGTTGGAATTCATGTTTATCATTCACAAGGACTAAGCATGAATTTTGCCTCTGAAGCAGCAGCTGCAGGAAACTGTTCAGCTCTTTTTTTAGGTGGACTCCTGTGATGAAAACACGAACTGACCGAGGCCTTTTGTCAGTATGTACCAGTGCACTTCAAGGTCCGGATTTTACAATGAAGTGACAACATGATGTTGGACATAACTTCGTATTTATCCCAGATGCACTTTTTCAGGGTAGCTTTTGCTCTGGTTTAAAATACATTTAAACAGAGAAACTTGCAACTTCCCTGCATTAAACAAGTTTCATCAATGAAACCACCATGTGATTTAATTTTCAAATAAGAAGAGGAATAAAGGACTGGGGAAGGTTAGTCATCTCCTGTACAGGCCTTTCTGAGATAAAGATACCAGATAAAGAATCAAGGTTAAGAAAAAATAAGTTACTGATTACATGACAGATGATTACTGCATTCGGACATATTTGGCAATGACAAATGCTCTTATTCTTTGCTTTTCTGGTTCAGTATTAAAACATTTGGTAAATTAATGCATTAATAATATAAACAACTCAATAAAATTTGATTTTAAAATTAAGTATGTTAAGCTTTGAGCTATAACATGTAAACTGCTCTACATCAACTTAAATTGTAAAAATACTGTTTGAAGATGATAATGGCTTCAATAACCTCAGATTCTTAAAACAGTTCACAGCACAGGAGCTTCAAATTTTAATTTAAATTGTAACTTAACCAATGCATGAAACTGAAAGTGTGATTTCTGTCAGCAACCTTTGCCCTAATAAAGCAAGATAATTTGTTAGAGATACATGCAAATAAAAAGTCCACACATGTATGTTGTCAATGCTGATATGTATCTTCTATGGCAATAATTCCATGATGCGGTGATGAGTGAAAGAAGTAAAATGGGAAGTAAACCGGTGAATTGGTACTTCTGGTATCAGAGCATTGTGCACATGGGTAGTATCTCTTATGATACAGTACACTGCAGCTAACATATAGCAATATATGTAGTGTATTATATCATAAAACATGCAGGTTGTATTACGTAAATTTATCTATTTAAATATACAGTGAACATGAGCATTATTTGATCTGTGGCAGTTATTTAAAGTTCCATGAGTGTCTTTCAAATTAAAGATGCACCATTTTCCATTTTCCATGAGAAGGCGGCATTCGTTTAACTAATCCCTTCAAAAGGAAAGGCACACTGCATCTGCTGAGGTTTGACAACCCCTTTTTTGTAAGCAAACTTCCAATCTGGGGAGTACTTTGTGCCAAATTTTGGAAGATTCATACTTCAATATTTTTTTTTTTTTAAATCAATTAGAAAAGCTTAAACTGGGGAAAAAACAAGTGCATCCTTAAAACACGGTGAGAATGAAATTGAATTTAAACTTCAAACACTGGCAGGGAGGGTTGTGTGAAGAGAAAGGTGCAGGAGAACACCAAGGAGAAAACTACCTTGAAGAAGTGGATATTTACATGACAGTCCTGGAAGAGACAGGAAAGGGAGAAACACTGCTTCGTTAGTAAAGGGCTGGCAAAGCAAAGCAACAACAATTAGTAGCAGAAGTAAACAAATACAGACACAGCAGCGAGAATACAGAAATGGACACATCTGTTATGCACAGAAAAAAAAATCACGAAAAAGAAATCGTGGTGTTGATCACCGCAGCAGTACGGAGCACGGCACAGCACAGCACAACGCGGGACAGGTCTTCACGCGACTGCTCTCCAGCGTTCACCAAAACCTTGGTCGTACGTACGCTTCATGCATGAAACATTCCTAATGGCATTAAACCGCTGCAATGCATACAGCTAAATGCATGTATAGATGTGTGTAGGCTCTTAACAACTAACAAGCACTGCAGAGGGGTGACAGCAAAAAAGTATTTTGGGTTTTTTTTGCCTTGTTTCAAGACAAGCATTTAAACTTTATATAAGAGAGAAAGAAATCCCTGTCGTCAGTATGATTTTCTACGTACATTCTTCACCTTAAATCACAACACATAGGCTGAGAAAAGCCTTAAAGAAATCACGAGCTGATACGAACTGAGATCAGAGATGTATGTCAGCTGGTAAGGAAATTTCAAGTTGTCTAGTTTCAGATATGGTGAGTGGATGGGAAACCTCCAGATAACTGCATATGGGAATTCCCCATGCCAAACTATAGCATAGAACAGATGGAGACATCTAACAGCATTTCTATAATGCTGCAAACTATTTTCTAATGATTAAATATGCACAATTTAAAAATAGGAATGAGTGCCACGGCCAAAAAAAAATCAGCTCTTCTTTTTATATCTCTATATACATAACGAGCGCGGATTGATGTGCCAGTGATATTTTGGCTGGTCATGATTTCAGTGCAGCTTAGTGTCAGTTTCCTGAAAAGCAAATTTAATCTTTTCTTTTACAATCTGAAGTGTCAGCAACGTTATTTCTCTTTTCCATGTCACCTTTGCTGAACTGCCTGAAGTTACAGTTATTTCTTCAAAATGGGAACACACACTGGTTATATACAGATATGGTAGGGATTGTATCTTTTATTAATTTCCAAAAAAAAAAAAAAAGAGTAAAGCAACTGCAGTGTAACAGCTCTGGGGCAAAAACATTGCTGTCCTTCAAAGACTTAAAACATTTCCTTCCCAGCCCTTACAGGACTTTACACAGAGACCAGAAGAACTTGACTGACAAATTAACAAAATCGTAAGATCCTCTACAGCTTTTTTTTGAATGAAAACATCACATTTAATTAGAAAACTCATTGGGTCCTTAAGAAGCTACTGGAACAGTCCCTGCGGTCTTCTGCTAAGGCCCCGGCTACGCAACTGCAGCATATTTACCCAGCCTCCAGCCCAGAATTAAAACTGCTCTAGGATGTCCTGGCATTGATTAAAGGAAAGAAAATGTCCTTTTGACCTAAAGCTGTTGTGAATATCAGAAAAATGCCAAATTAATGCAGAAAGCACTGTCCTCCTCCTTTCCAATAAAGCAGCCAGAAACTGCTTTAAAAAAATATAAAACTAAAGGGAGCGTTAAAGATCTAAGAAATGCAGTGCTTGCAGTGAGCCAAACTGAAACGACGTAGGGAAGGACAAATAAATGAAAGAGGTTTCTTCAGTGTTAGACTACAGCACCACTGCAACTCGTCAGAAAGCTTTCACTGTGCCTTGAAGTCTGCGGGCTTTTTCACAGGGCGCTGATCGCCAGCTGTACCGCCGCAAAGGGGGACCTCACGCTGCAAACACACGTCAGCCCTGTACGCAACAGACACAGACACGGACCGAGGCAGGTCCCTTCTTCATAAATTCATGTCTGCACGAGGATTAACACACCCGTTTGGTCAAGCCGAATGCTGTGCTGGCTACTGGAGGAGTTTAGGAGCACATCAGATGCAGAAATATCTACAGCTCCTGCGTCACTGGAGAGGTTCTGGGTATTTATAACCAAGCCTGATGGCCAAGCACCACACTGTCCCTGCTCTTGTATTTAAAATGGTAAGACATTTTCTTTAGGATGATAATAGTAGTTATGTTTAGAAGCACTGAGATGTCACCAAAATGTCACCACTGACTGTACACTTCCAATTTCCAGATACAATATTTACCCCGTTCTGAACTGTTTTCCTCTCTCCTCGTGTTTCGATCTGCTTAGTCTGCAAAAGGACACTACAGGTCTAGCTTCTGCGTGGCCTTCCTGAGATTCCGCTGGGGCGAAGCCGCTGAAAACGTTAACTCGTGTGATGATAACGTGAGCACAGCCGAAACATCAGTGCGGGGTGCCCGGCGCTGCCAGCTCCCATCCATGGGAAACATGGCAAAGCTGCGTCACCTCGCTTCTCGGCAGCGAGAAGAGCCCATCAGGCAAGTGGGCAATAATAAGTAAGCGCTGCTCCCGCATGGTTTAGCTAGTCCCTGGGTCAGTCCCAGAAAGGGGGGACTGGAAATAGAGCACACCACCAGTATGGCCACCTCCCCTGGTACGCTGCCCTCTGGCTACTCATGGTTTACGGACCTGGCCCACGATGTCAAGTAGTAGATGAGAACGGTACCTGCTTCTCCTAACACCGACTGGGAGTTATTTTGCAGAAAAAGTACTTATCGGAATAACTTCATTTCATTGTGGAGTGATTTTGTTGTTATTAACTCAATTAAATGGAATGGTACAAAACCAGCAGCCTCGAAAAGCCACTCGCACCCGATGTCTCAGCTGACATCTCGAACACAACCACAGGCCGATGCCAGCGGTACACACAGCGATAGATGTGGATGGATGTCCCCGAGGAAGCGCCTCCCATGGTTCACCAGAATGGTCCCGCACGGTCCCCGTGGTGGGGACAGCCGTCTGAGCTCTCTCTCAGAAACTAAGGCAACAATTCTGTTCTACGGAAACCAACACAGAGAGCTACACTACAGAAAATAATCGGAACAAAAGAAAATGCCTGACATCTTAAGAGAAGGACTGTTACGTATCTTCCCTGCGGATGCTTTAAAATGAAGATTATATGAGCTACTCCCTCGTAACAACTCACTTGGATCTCTTCAATTACTAAAGCTGACTACAGTGACTGATTGCTCCCATCACTTAATATACCTTGTACTCAGTAAATGTATCCACATGTAAGGGTTATAGCTACTCTGTTCTATTTTAATTAAAAAAATTAAATTCACATGGACCATAACAGCTGCTTTATTTTTAATAACATTTTCTGTGAGGGTGATGTGGAAAGAAGGGGGCAGACAGAATAATTAACCAGCCTACTTTTAAGCCAGTAATATTCTATTCTTATTCTAAGGTCATATTTAAGTATCAAGAAGTGCTTTACCAAGCAGCAAATTACAGGAAACAGGGCTTGACAAAATTGAAATAACTTCCTACAATAGAAGTTTAAGAATATGCACAATTTTTTTCCCCAAATAAAAAAACCCAGAACAATGCCCCAAATGGCAAAACCATATTACTGCTCAAATCATAACCAGGTATTAAAAATACAATAAGGTTGCATTATTTCAATATTCTGCTTTTTTTCTTTGACTAGCAAAATATTGTAACAGGAAAATAAGTATGCAACAAAGAGTAGATATTGCCGTTAAAAGACTTGCTAGTTTGGGTCCATGGAGCCACTTGGGACTGTTGGGAGTTCCCATGGCAACCTCAGCATGGACAATTACTGAGCAGCTACAATTATTCTGAATACGCCTGTTGAGAAGGGAGTTTCGTTTTGAGATGGCCACAAATAATGCCATTCTGGAGAGAAAATTCACAACCAAAGGTTAAAACCAAATGAAAAACAGTGACAGATTTTATGCTGCCTCCACTTCCTACAGGAGTATATTTTTATCTCTAAATATTAATAATGATGTATCATCTGTAAATCACTGAAGACAGATTTGTTCATACTGCTAAATGAGCAGATAATTGATTTGTAAGTTTTAGTGACAGGTGAGATCCAGAAAATATGCAGCTTGATTAAAATTTGTTGTATAGAAAATACTGCACTGCCCCTATGCAGAATATACCTCAATTTCTACATGCTGTACAACTTCATATAGATAATACATAGTATATAAAAAGAAAACTCCTTGTAGTACAATCTATAAATACTTAGTGAGGTCACTGCATGATTCCATTAAGGAAACCAGTGTCCTCCTCAACACTCCTCTTCCTTTTCCAGTTTGGTACACTGGTTGGATAGGAACTGAAACCACTGAGCACAACGCAGGTGTTAATTTTTCAACTGCTTTAGATCCGGCAGAATGGGCCACGAGGACACTTCTTCTTGTGACAAATAGTTTTTACTGTTCAATCACAATTGTAAGAGAAGAGAATATTTGAATCTATTATTTGTTTACCTATTTATAATCTTGTATAGCTATTTTATGGTAGATTTACCTTGAATAAATGACTTGAAGAATCTGTGCCAGAAGGTCCAGTAAGTAAAGCAACATACCAACGAGACTTGTGTGACTAACAAACACATTTAAATAAAAGTCTGGGTTGTTAAAGTGGAGCTAGAAGGATGTGATAGGATTGTGTAAACAGTTTTGAATCAATGAGAGCTTGAGGCCAAATCTTAAAGACGTCTGTTGAGCTATAGATGCAGGCAGATATTTTAAAATTTCTCACTGATTTAATAGGGAGGTACCTCCTAAGTGCTCTTGAAGATTCTGCTCAGTACATTTCTAAACTTCAGTCAAAAGGGCAAAGCCAGTTTGAAGAATGTCTTAGAGTTTTGGCTTTTTTTGAGACCAGAAACTCATTTCGGAAATTTCACATCTACCGGTTCTCTGATCTTTTATAACCTGAAAATATTCTTATTCTTTCTTAATAGGAAGCAATGCAATTCTCATCCTGAAGTCTCCCTATTCTTGCATATCTTAGGTTTGTATATAGCTCTTTACTCTGAAGACCACCATTATTCATTTGAAGTAGTTGATACCCGTAATACAGTACTCTTGTAGACACTGTTGTAATTTTGTACTCAAAATGACATCAGTGTACCTTGGCTATCAACCACACTGTCACATATCGAAAAGCAGACCAAGCACCTCAAATGTAGACTGGATTAGCAAGCACTCCAAAGTTCCTCTTCTCTATAAACTGACAAACGAGAAGACGGCCCAGTGTGACCTCTCACTCTATCTGTATTCTTAATCTTCCTGACAAACACAGTCCCTTAGGACAATGGCAGTCAAGACTTGCAATCTTGTCCGTGTTAAGGTTTCAAACCCGATTTCAGAACAGTGGAAATACTTATTTAGATGATGTCATTAAATCACAAATAGCAGCGTATTTCTCAGTGCTATCTGCTTGTTCCTTAGTGTGGGGTACCTAAAATAAAATGACTGTGTGAGCCAAGATATAAATGATAAGAAAAGTAACGTAAAAGATGATCAGAGTCAGCACCACTTATGTACCATACCAGAATAGCTAATAAGTTAAATACCACCATTCAGACATCTGTGCTGTTAATTTTTATGTATCACAGTAATTCCCCTTGAAACCAAGTAAGAACATTACTGGGAGGGTGACGCTTCCCTCTGTTCCTTCTCATGGAGCTAAACTTTGAGAGAGAGCAAGAGGTTGACCCTAACTCCTTTTCCCATGCAATACTGCACTATACCAGCCTTGCTCTAGTTATAATTACACATTTTGTTCGGGTACCAGTATTCCTGCATATCGCCTCAAGTTTTAAAAGCGCTCATTATGCAACTCTGTAACGATACTCCTGGAGACACTGTGTTCACTGGAAACCTATTCTCTCGCCTTGATTAATTCAGACCACTAAAATAGCATCAACCAGGCTACCTCCAGCACCGGGAAAGCCTCAATACCCAGTGCTGAGGCTGAACTAATTAGACTCTGAGACAGACTAATTATTTCTGAGGCAGAGCTGACCCCATGTGAAGCTGCTGTTGCTGGGACCCGGTCCAGTAGCTTTAGAGGATGCAGCCTCTCAGGATTTCTCCACCAATTTGTTGCAGGACACAGATAAGCCCTGACTGTTCATGCTGCAACCAATGTATTTACAGTAGGCTTAAGAAAAAACCCCAAGAGATTGCAAATTCAATATGCAAACAAACTGCATATAGTAACTGACATTTTAAAATAGATAATTTTAGTGACTTGTCTTTGTGCTGTCTCTGTCCTGAGAAAAACCAGGTAGATTTCCATACCTGTATCACCAACATGTACACATCCACTCAATTCCAGACTCTGTATGTTGCACAGAGAAACGTAAGGGGTGAAAAGAATTACTTTTGATGCTATTCTTTCTAGGGAGACTAAAAAGTAAATATGATCTTGAATAGAAAATGACCTAGTGCAGCAAAATAAAATCACACTGGTCAGATCACAACTGTAAAGAAAGGAAAATGAAATGGAGATCCAAATACTTCTCAAATGTAAAACAAAAATAATAGTCCATGCTGCAGACAAAAGTATGGTAGCTGATCCAAATGTGTTCAGAAGAAATTGATGCACCTTTTCTTTTTCCTTCTTGAAAGTTGAACATAGGCCGTTTTTCCTCACTTTCTTGGGTTAACCCATCTTTTATAATAACAATGTAGAATTCTGCCTGATGGTGAACATAAAAAATTGCCATTTCAGGTTGAAAGGAACAGGCGTGTTTGTTTATGCACAACAGGTACATTAATTACTTTCTGGATAAACAGCTAGACTAAAGTCATAAATGTTCGACCAGAAAAGAGAAAACAGTACCGTAGATTGGAGTATTTCCAATTCAATGCTGCATACGCAGCTGGAAAGTGCAGTCAACTCAGATGAGCCGAATCGAGTACAGCCACTAACAAAGCACCTCCCTCCTCACACTATACCTTTCCTGTTGCTGGGTTTAATGACCAGAAATTATTTTGCTGTAATATCGGCTGCAGTTGTCAAAAGAGGAGGCAGAATTGCTGGCTAAGTCCGCTCATTAAGAAACAACTCCTTCGCATGGCCCGGTGCGACCACACTCGTGACTACCAACCCCTCCACCGTGCACCTCAGAAGGCACGGAGACTCTGCACAAGTTGTCGCTGTTCTTCAGTGTTTCTTTTCTGTACATAGCCTGCCTATGGCAGGGGGCTTGGAACTCGATGATGATCTTCAAGGTCCCCTCCAACCTAAACCATTCTATGATTCTATGATAACCAGCAATAACTCATATCCTTAAAAACCTCCCTACCCACGTTGAAGATATCAGAATTTCACATTACAACCTTCTACAAAGATTCTGAGGCTCCAAATAATCAGTAATTAACGTTGCAAGTATTTTCTTTAAAAAAACTCCACATTTAGTGTGAAGCGTTCTAAGTATTAAAACACTGTTGTTTTCAAGAACGTCATTTGTCAAATATTATTGATACTAGTGATAATGGTTGGCAGATTTTGCAGCAAGTATTAAAAGACACTGAAATAATTACATGTACTTGACATAAAATATTTTAAAATACCAACTTATAAGCATCATAGCAGAGAAGTTGAACTGTCAGAAAAATGATACCACTACTGAATTAAATCACTCAGTCCGATCTTCAAGAAATCCGAAGGTACATACTGCTGTCACAGGCAACAGAAATAGTAGCACTCTAATACATAACTTTTAAACAGGCAATTTTTGTCATAAAGTGAAAAATGTATGCCATATATAGTTGCACCCATTTGTGTTTAATCCTCACCTCAAACTTCTGTCGGAGCTCTGCATTTCCGTCTTCATCAGCATCTGGAATTGGAACATTATAATATTCACCTTCTTCTTGATTCAGCAGCTTGTACCTGTGGACCATTCGAGAAGAAATGGTGACTTTACAGTTATATTCCTGTTAGACTTAAAATCTGATTTAGTTGTCTGTGTGTGGTTTTTATCAATGTCACAGGTATGTAAAGAACTGCTTTCAAAGACATAAAGCAAACTCAGAAACAGAATGTGGTTAACCTAAACTTAGATCTTTAATCCCAAACTATGTGCCAAGGCAGTTAATGGACAAGGAAATTCTTCCCACCCATCCTGTGATAGGATGGGAGATACCAACCCTGAAGAACCTTCACCTCCAGTGCTTTTATAGCCCTAAGCAATTATCTCTGACGAGATGTACTTTTTGAGAAGATGTGATGAGTTCTACCCGTCGCTCGGTAGGTAGCAAGATGGCATTTTATAAAATCAGTTCCCATGTGCTTTGAATTTGCAGAGCTATATATAACATGATACGCTTAGTAATGAATATATCATATTTGAGATAAAAATAAAATTCGTATCACAAGACTATGTACACAGAATTGAGTTTGCAGCAGCCCCTGGCTCCAGCAGGAGTTTCGTGAGCACCACAAAAGAAAAGCATTCCTTTTGTTATCCTTCTTTGTTATATATAGCCTGTGTTTCCTAGGTTTAGTTGCATTTTCAGTGAATTTATATCATGAGATACAGTGAAAAGCTCCAAAAAAGGTACACTCTATTGAAGAAAATCACTGGTCTTATACTTTTTTTGTGATATATTCTCTCCTTCTCTCTTTTCAGCAACTTACCATCCACTGGCTGGCATTTTCATAAGCTCTGACACCCCAAATGAAAGAGATCCCATGAAATCATTTCTGGTTGTTCGATCCCAGTCCCAGACCTCTACGGATAACCGCCGATCTTTGTCTGTAGGTTTTAATTTACTAAAAAGGCGAGAAATAGAGGAGTTTTCAATGCAACACTGAAATAAATGATTCAATACATACAAAGACATTACATTAAAAGGGGTTAAACTTACAACGTGAATGACTCATTCCAGTCTGGGTTCAGAGTAGAACGGATGGTTTTTGTTTTTTGTTTACTTTCATTCTTAGGATCTGGGATGAGCTTCAGTTTAACGTAAGGATCTGAAAGTCCATTTGGATCCATGGGAATTAGGTTTTTTGCTTCTCGCACTGTCAATATAAAACATAGCTAATTTGTATAGGATTACAAATCACCATTACGAAAGCAGTAACATGTCAAACTAGAGTTACTGAAACATGCTGAAAAATAAAACAAATAGGACATGAAACCCACTTGTCAGACTTGGCATGGAAGAAACTAGCTGTTGTGAGGTTGCACTTAGCAATGTTTATAAGAAGGGTAGAGAGAAATGACAGGAGAGAAGAGCAATTCACAAATGACACGCAGCTTCCAGGCAGCTCTTCTCCTGCAGTGGAATGATTAAATGTCCAAACCCATCACTATAAATTGTTAAGTGGGTAGCAAGTCTTTGCACGTTTATTTACTCACCAGTCTTAGGTTATACCACTACAGGACCATCAGCCAAATACTATCAGGGCGATAGCCAGACCACAATAGATTTCAGAAGATATATTATTTCATACAACCCATCACTGGAAGATACCTAACGCTAAACTTCCCTCGGATTCATGGTTCATTAGTTGTCAGATGGAATCACTGAAAGCATCACGTCATGACAGCAACCAAAGTAAAAGCGTAGAGAAGACAAGCTTAACTTCAGCTTCACAAAAATGTTAATGTAGCTTCTATTTTTACAACGTCAAAGGGAGACGTAAAGTGAGTTAATATATCTCATGTTGGTACCGATCCCCAAAGAGAGAGAGACAGAGTAGTCAGCAATCTGCACGGGGTGCCGTTCCCCACAAGGCCACATCCCCATGTGGAACAGGGCAGGCAGGCAACGGCGGGTTACGATGGCATTTATCGGGGGTTTGGCAGCTTTTGGGTTTCAGTCTGGCTGGAGTGGAGCTCTGGGGTTCGTTAAGCAGCTCAGAAGTCACTGCAGGGGAGTGGAGTATTGCAGTGGATGGGCAAAGACAGCACTTCCCTCCCTCTTGCAGAGGACCAGCGTAACGCCTGTGTAACGTGCAGAGGACATGTAAGGTTTTATTCCGTGTTAACAGCACTCAGCCATCAGCTTCTGCTGAACCTCAGAAGAAGTGGTGAATTTTCCTCATGCCATGCAACCCCATCCTACCCACACCGGCTGCGCTGCGACCAACTGCAGTGATTGAGTTGGGGTGGGGAATTCAGAGCTCACAACTGAGCATCTCAAAACCTGCTGGGAGCAGTAATCCTCCAGGTTTGTTTCAGACAGAAAACAGCTTCCATTCGGGAATTCCTTTGTGAGATTCATAGTTTAAGATTAGAATTGTTCCTGGAAGGAGAATTGCAAGAAGCTTTGAGGGTGACGTGGTTCCTAGGGTACGAAGGAAGGCCGGCATCTAAGAGTGAGTCCCTAGAGGTATTATCCCAGACTGACAGTGCCCTCAGCTACTGTTTTCACAGTGTCAGCAGGTTTTTTTTTAATTTATCTACCCAACTGAAGAAATCTGAAAGGAAATTTAAGGAAAAGTCAACCCTTAAGTCACCTAATATTTCTTGATGGAAAACATTTCCTACAAAAATTTGAACTTCAGAGTTCAAAAAAAAAGTAAAAAAAAAAAAAAAAAGATTGTCAGGATCTTCAGCAACAGATAGTCACTGTTTGCTCATAGCACTCTCCTCCTGTTCCCCCAGATTTAAATGGCATTTTCATATTACAAACAAAAATTACAGACGTTCCCAGGAGTTCAACCTGTTATTTCCCAGCATGGAGGGTGAAAGGCATCCAAGCAACGCAGATATTTTGCAATGGTTGTTTACTCTCATTATATATAGAATAAGAAGAGGACAGCTTTCAGGCAACTTTCTAATGACGTGTAAAACAGCTGAAGTACACCTTTTCAAAATGTCCTTTGAAATGAAGTCAGGGCTGTGGCGAATTGACAACTGTGCACGAGTGCTTCCGTAAGACAGCAGGAGATGGGCAAGGAATGCCAAGCACAGGACAGGTATTACTGTGCTTTACTTAAGACTGAAAGATTGAGTCGTTGACAATATCGACAATACCCCCATTATAACACAGCTATGAAGGTGATTTTTAAAACCATATACCGGTTCTGTTCCATTTCCCATACACCAGGTGTATTCACAAGTTGATGTAACTGGCTCTAGGTTGACATTTGCCTTTTACACGATGGAGAGAGCGTTACAGCGTTCATAATAATTGTGTTCTTCCAAATGACATAACTGCTAAGTAGTGCTTTAGTGCAAATCTACTACTTAGCTGTTTGATTCAAGCTGTAGAGGGATTTTTTTTTTTTGGAAAAAACAGCCACTGACACAGAAAATACATAATTTCAAAGAGTTTGACCTGCTCTGTTTATTTAATGAGAGAGTATGAAGTGTGGTAGAACAAGTTGGAAGAGAGAAATACCAGCTGTAACTGGTACCTTATATCCAAAATAGCTGTAGGAAGAAGGTGGAGCACAGGAATGCAGGCTACTTATTTGGAACACACTAGTTTACTTGTCAAGATAATTCTCATGCAGAACAGATACCCCGATGTAAATTAATTATTGAAATTAGATCATGGCTGGAAAGGAATCACATTAACTTGTATCAACAGTTGATACTGATTAAGTTAAGTTTCTTAAATTTATGTTTTTAAAATGAGAGACAGAAAATGCTTATGGGCTAAAATTTTAAAATAAAATGTATTCACTATTTTACTCAAAATAATTGTACCAGAAAAAATACACTGTGTTTTAAAAGAACAGAACAGAAACAAGAGTCTTTCTTGCAGAGCACTTCATCTGCAGTTTTCCCCAATCCCTGTACAAAGCTGATGGGGCTTTGCAATTACGAAATGATAGCTTCAGTCCAGAGAAACCATCTCCACTCTCATTTACTCTGAGTTTGCCCTTTGAGGGTCTCCACACCCAGTGGTCAGCTGGAAAACCATTTCTGTTTTCAATCCATGACACCCTCCCCCCGCTTAAGATGTAGCGCATTTAAAGTGATCTTCAAATACTTCTGAGCAATAACGTCAAGATTAAATAACTCATTTCAGTTAAACATTTACAATCCCAAAGGGACTACGAACCATAAAGTGAGTGAAGGACAAAGTGACAGTCTTCAATGCAAATTGCTCTCTCTCTCATCCTATATTTGGTTTTACTTTGTTTTGGCTTTTTTTTTTTGTGGGCGGTCATCTTCCCCATGACACTTATGCCTGCACTGCCAGCTTTGGCACAGGAACTTTTACTTCAAAATCCACTTTTTGATTTTTATTTCTATGCTGTAGTTTGGCGTAAGTGAGGAGCAGAACTCTCTACGTGTTCTACTGCTTCCCAGCAATAGATGCCAGTAAGCTGTTCATTAAAATTCCTCGAACAAAATTGCTTAATTTTAACATGGCGTCTTCAGGCCTATCCTTTCTGTTTAAATTTAACCTGAAAATGCTCGAGAGATTGGCCAGGTGGATGCAGAGCCGTTCTCCGAGGCTCTGCCGTGCAGAGCTCCCCAGAGAACGCTGGCGTGGATTAGCCTTGCTGCCTGCTGCCGAGCCTGGAGAACACCACTGACAGCAGGAGGACGCTGCAGCATGTGTAAGACTACTTCTTTCTTTTGCAGTGAACACAGACAAATAAAAAAGCCCTCTAAATACAAGGGGGAAAAAAAAAAAAAAAAAGAGAAGCTCAGAGATGAACTGGGAAGGAAAAATGCAACATACCCTAAATACAGGCTGCCAAAGAAGTCATTATCTCACTCCTTGGTTTAAGATATCTGGCCCATTTGTACTGTTGTCTGCGTAATTAGTACCCTTAGACATCTTTTTTCAACTGACTTAGCACTTCTTTTCTTGAGGAAACAGCATGATGATACTTGTGCTAAATAGCGCTTATAAAGAATTAGCATCGAAGTGGTCCACCTCTTTAAGGGCACCCTATTTTTAACAGCACCGGTCAGGTTCCTATAAGACCACTGACAAGAAGAAGAGATTTCCCCTCCCCACCAAAGGCACCATCTCTTGTGTGTAGCTGAAACAGAAGAAGTTAAATGAAAAATAACTCCAAGAAAATAAATCAACTTACTGTGGCTGAACTCTGCTATAGCTGCAATAGATAGCAAGCAATCTCATACTGCTTTGTAATTACCAGTTAATTAAACTCAACACTGCGATAGAGACATTACTCTAATTTATAGATGGCTGAAATGAGATACAGTTCAGCATCACTTGGAGCACTAACTTGGACAGAAACCTAAACTACTACTTGCCAGTTTTCTGTCAAAACTATGAAGCATGATAATGACCCCTGTGTACTGAGCAAAGTAGCTGGGACAAGTTAAATTTCCTACCATTTTGCCCAGATTACACTCTTACGGGGACTGAGGCTGCACATGGATGAAAAGACAGTGAAGAAAAGCATATATTGAAACAACATCCTAACAAATCCAAGCTTGCCCAGGTTTTCCTTCTAAAAAACAGCATTAGTTGTTATCTTTCCATAGGGGAAAAAAGTGTACCGTTTTCCTCCTCATTGTTAAGAAGAAGAGATCATAAATGTTTAGTCAGCAGAAAATGTTGACTATTTGATGGCTGTCCTACGGATGTTCTGTTATGTGCTGCTTATAACCCAGCAGTATCTATCCAGAAGCCATGCCTAACACTGGGACGCCTACTTTTCCAAGAATAGCATAAAGACACAAGCAAATACAGAGCTGGGTCTTAGGTATTCATTCTTTAAATAAATATCTAAATAAGACAGAGTGGGCTGGCATAGAACAACTGACATTTTACGTCAAGAGAAGAAATTCAGGCAGAGTTTTGAGGAATTCGGAGAGTTGATGACAAAACCAGAACTTTTCCCATGAGATTGTGTAGGTCAGAAGTTGCAATCCATATGCGGTTATGGATTTATAACTTCTTGTGATACAAGCAAATAAATTTAGTCCCGGGAATGAGTAAATAGATGTTTCTGTCCCTATAACAAAGCTGAATTATCAGCAGTGTGAGTTCACTCAGTTCCTTTTCAAGTGAGTCACAGCTACCTTTTTCCTGAATTCCCAAATGTTGATCATAAAACAGTTTACTAATCGCAGCAACCATTTCTTGCCAATCTTTTACTCCCTACAGGCAACTTAGATGAGCAGAAATCTCTCAACTGTGTGCAAATAGCTGCTTTTAGAAGAGGCTTCGAGCCTTAAATGGCCTGGCCTGCCAAGCTGCCCGGCAACACGAAAGGAAAGGGAGACGTCTGTCAGCTCCAATACATTGTGAAGTTTCTGTCTTCCCACAATAAAGCATTAGTAAATTATTCCACAATGTTCATTACCTCCTGAAGAAGACCGTGGTACGGATTCCAGCGACCTGCCCAGGTTACGGATGACTTAGGAGAGCGACAGAGGACCTTGTGTTCCCGGCCAAGGAACCCTCTCCCCAGGACCTGACCGCACTCCCCTTAATCACAGTTTAACAGATTTACCCAGTACTTAAAATAGCCCTTCTTCCAAGTTGTGTACCTGCACTCTCTGCGTGCAAAATCCAAAGCTGCTCAGCTTTGGCTAACGATTTATTGTAAGATTTCACAAAAACTCTGACTGAATGTGTGCTTTCTGGAGCTGGTTGTGACTCGCTTGTACAACTGGCTCCAGAACAAACCCTGCATCTCAGTTTCCAATGTCTATACAGTTTTCGGCCACTAAAAGGGCTTTCTGATAAAAGACTTTTCTCTATTCCAGAACTATACCCCTGCACAATGAACATTTCTTTTAATACCCCTCCTGAGGCCATACTTGCTCGTTACACCCCTTCTCCCGACTCCTGAAAGACGGCAACGCGAGGAGCGCCCGCTATTGGAACGCCTGCACTGCACAGGTGAGTTACACACAAGAAACAGATGATTAATTTCCTTCCTAGAACGAGATGAAAAAAGAACCGACATTGCACGACACTTTATTCCTTCTCTTTTTATTACGACAGCCTCTCCCACTAACCAAAAATGTACCGTTGTCTCTAATGCTACTCACTAAGTACTTGTGCCTGCAATGGGCTTTCCGGTTTCAATTTCAACTGGAAATCTCATCGGAGCAACTGTATTCTACTTGTAAAATAAGATTACCATTATAAAAACTACCATCATAAAAAATATGTACTACCGGGTAGGACAGCTACTTGATAAAACATAAGTCTTAACACAAGATGCATCAAATCGTCTGAAAAGGGATTCAGACTATTAAATTTCTAATTCTTATCTGTTTATATTCTGACAGATCTATATAGCATTGTAGTTAAATTTATCATATGCACTCAGATGGCCATTTATGAAAAACTAATGTTTCTTCTAAATACTATGCATTGCTTATTTCTTCACGGTAAAGTGAATTCAGTGAAGGAAATGGGGAGCGCTCAGTCGCTATGGGGTTTGGCGTTTGCTAAAGGCACAGCTCCTTCTGCAAAGAACGCAGCAGCCCTGCAGATTCTGGGAATGCCAGAGAAGAGAGAAGATACCAGTGAGATAAAACATGCGATTCACATTCTTTGAGGTATTAAGAATGCCTCCCACATGCAAGTAATTATTTGGGATCACTTTATAGGTTTTTGGTACTAAAAGCCGGTCAAATAGCCAGAATATTCATATACGTTCCCTTTTAAAATTAGTTGCAGAATATAATGAAATTAATGCTAACAAACCCAGACACTAATGCTGACCTAGACAATCATAAATAAAATTATGAGAGTGTGTATGCGGTGGGGTCTTTTAAGGAAACAATTTTTATGAGACTCCAGAAACGTGCCAAAATTCTCCAGTTTGCCTCTCAAGCCCGTTTGGGCAGAGGCTCCGGACCCAGCTGTCCGCAGCACGCAGCGTGACAAGACATTAATATGCAGTGCCATAGGGTGGCTCAGCATTCACACATCCATAAATCATTTGAAAAACATACGGTGGGGAGCGCAGAGCTCCCGGGGAGGTTATTGTTGGAGAGCCTGCTACCCGCTCCCAACCTCTGCAGACATCACTGCCAGCTTTCCTCCTCCTGTAAATCACAGAAGCATCACCGAAGAATAAAACCAGATTTTCTGTATTCTTTCAGCTAATGAAAATAGACTTAACCCCCCTGGAAACTCTAGGCTGTGTGTATATATGTATTTTAATAACATTTATGTAACAGTAGGGTGCATTAGCTGACAGCGAGTCGGTAACACCCTGCCTCTAAATTGGTGCCTGTGTCGGGAGGGCAGTGCTTTATCGTCAGCTGCTGTCAAATCCAGCTCCCAGCAACTGATAGGTCGCAGTTTAGGATCCCAATAATGCGGCAGCTTTTTATATGTCAGTGCACCAGATGGGGTTATTTTCTCACAAAGGTTATTGTTTACTCACTATAAAAATAATTCAAAAATAAAATAAATCAAAACTGTGATTCAGCCGCCTACAAACTCACTCAGAAGAGCCCCAGATTATAAGGTGGGTCAACAAGTAAACGTAAGGGTGACAAAACTTCTAACGTGCATCAGGAGGAAGAAAATTCAGTGCAAAAAGCATCGATTAAGAATAGCAAAACCTGCTTTGCTATGCATAAAAGCAGAGTCTTTAAGTCAGTCCAACCTATGAAAGGGTCATGAATTCAGTGATTTCAGAAAAAAGCAATTTCAGACAGTTCCTATAAAAAGAAAACTACCAAGTTGATTTACTGCAAGTGCAATAAATTATTAATAAGCTAGGCAACTCTCAAGCTAGTAGCTATAAAATAAACCATCGACATTTAAGAATTGCAACACAAATGAGCGCTAAGCGTGGCATATTCACTGGCGCTGGGGAGGTGGCAAGGTTTTGGCAAAGTATACCAGTCCAAAATTCCTACTTATTTGTGAAAAAGTGTTGCAGACCCTCTAGCATTCACACAGAAAAGACTGTATGTCTACCTTTAAGCACCAAGACTGAAGACCCGACCTAGTAAACCGGAATTAAGTATGTTTACATATAGGACTGCATCATTCCCACCATTAGTTCATTACAAAACCTGCCAAAGTACTGAGATATTTTAGATAATCTGACTGAACCACTGGCCAACTCCATCTGGCAGCGCTGCCTTGCCTCTTTCCTAGTATTCACTGGGAAAAACCCCAGTCCTATTTACAACATTTTATCGGGAAAACAGTAAGCAAGCGTGTACCGTGGCCTTTTTTTGGAAACAAAAGCCACCACAAAACCTTGAAAGCAATAATACAGAAGTAAAGAGAAATTGCAAGGCACTAAACGGTGTCCCTCAATGGACCATATCGTGCGGCCGTCACGATGCGTGCCACGTCCGTGCTGGGTCGCCCGGGCTGGACCCGGGACGGCTGAGCTGCCCTTGGAAGGCGTTTGCAAGATGCCAACCAGAGCGGCACATCTCCATTTAGCAGCACAAATGTTTTGCATGCAATCAAGGCTGGCTACGAAAGAATCAGCAGGAACTAATTAAAAAGCAAAAGAGGATGCAAAGCAGAGATATTAAGGAATTCAGCTGAAGCAGTTCAACACCTACAGAGTAATTCCTTTGAAAAAGATTCAAGCAAAGGCTCAAACCAAACAGCCGAGCACTGATTATTTTTCCTGCTGTTCCTAAGCCTCCTGGACATTTAATTCACCTCCTTTCCCCAAGCTAAAGGCAGTGGCATTGTGTTTGGCTGCTCTGGGAACTGTATATTCTAACAAAGGTTTTGTCAATAGACATTTTAGAAGCAATGCCATACTGGGAGAAAAGGGAGTTTGAAATTTTTGTATAACAGTATGTCCATCGACTAACTGATAATTGGTAAATTCTGATAATTGCACAAAAGGTATCTGAAACTTCACCTGGTCTGGGCTTAGCCCATATAGTATTTTTTATTTAAAAAAAACCAAAACCAAACCCCAAAAGCTTACTTTCAGGGCAACTGTCATTTTTATTTAAGGAAATTTTCTGAAAGCTTGGAAACGCTGACAAGCCTCAACCAAAACAACTTAAGAGCACCGTAATTGTTATATACATAACTAGGTTATAGTAAACATTTTTCTTGTTGTCCAGAAACCTACTTAATTGCCGGATGGAAATGTTTTATTTATAAACACAAAAGTAACAGCATTTGCCAAGCACACTCACACCAAAAAGAGCTTATGAAGAAAACCTACAAAATATCTGTAATAATTTTACAATATTCGTATTTCAGACAAGACCTTTTCAAATAAAATTGTGAACTAAAAGCATACCTATTTGTGTCATTGTTTTATAGTGCCTTGGTACCACAAAGACTTGTGACAACCGGTTTTGTCCCTAAAAGGATTATAAAGCTGCTGAATCATCAGAAAATATGTACTTGTTACTTGTCAAATTGTGTGCATTATGTCAGAAAGTTTAAGCCATACTTAAGAACTGCTGCAAAGCGGCCTAGAATAATGCAAATATTAAATTTTTCACTTGGATTATTTTCAAATCAGTTCTCTCTCGTGGTACAATTACTTTCAGAACCTGCATCACCATCCGCAAAATGCCTCGCTGCTTAGAGAAACCATCCTCCTGGTAATGACAGTACCTTGGACAAATTTATCCCTCCTACGTGGACAGGAAGCTATTTGAAAAGTTAAGCTCCAATTAAGTATCACTCGGGACCCGTTTTAATCCTAAATTTTATCATACTTCTCCTTTTCAATGCATTTTACAAGCATTGACAGGAGAATATGGAGGTATTTGGATTTAGCGAGAACAAAGCCATGAATGAATACAGCCACAGGAGGGAAGTTTGCCGGTTCTATAAGGTGTGAAAATTCAGGGTGATGGTCTGATTTCCTTTACGTTGACCACAAGGGGTTATGGTCTACACTGAGACTCATTTCCCAAAGAAGTGCAGAGGTAGAAGGAACATCCTTTTGGCGCATAATGGGCGCTGAAGCAATACACAGCGCTCAACATCCACAGGTCGCCAACAACTACATCGAGAGACAAAGGCAGAAGTGGAGATGGTCTAAGAAACCTTCCACTTTGTCCTGCTCTAACTTTGCCCTCCAATTTAATTCCATTTTGCAACACCAAGCAGGCAACGATCTCCGCATCGGACCCTGGTCTTGTTCCGCAGTGCGGACACTGAATTCAGATTCTTGCAGTCCCGACTGTACAGATGCATCAGTGTACGCCGAACGTGAGGCATTAAGGTTTGTTGCCTTTTGGTTTTCTTCACCAAAAAAGCTGTGTTGGTCACCTGTGACAACACACTGACCAACCCGCTCTCCTGAGGTAAATCCTTTTGATAATTTGCGTTTCATGAGTGTCTTCTACTCCATTTCCTATGTTATATCATACTTATTTTGGTTCTGCTTACTACAGCCCATATTTGAAATTTCCTTAAAGTTTTGAGCCACAAAAAATTTGAACTTTCTTTTAGAATTTGTTTTACAGACTTGCCTCTACCTATAAAAAAATAAAAAGAACAAAATTTTCTTTTATTCCTTCCCTTATTTCACTTCTGTCCCTCCTAATTCCTGCCCTATGCTCTCCCTTTGAGTAAATACACTGCAATCTGATTGGCAAAGAACGTTTTTTTGCGTATTTGTGTCCAACAGAAAGGAAAAATCAACAATAAAGTTCACTACCAACTTCACATTTCAGATCTCAGATACACTAATTATTAGTTGTCCCCAGCTAAAATAGAAAGCACATACAGAACGAACACAACGGGCCATAACGCACATTCTTATGCAGATCCTGAGTGATAAACCCCACTCTCTGATACAGCATAAGGAAGTTCTGTTGGAGGTAAACAACCTATTACATGGCTATTTAGGGGGACAAAACAGTCCTTCAAGGTGAAAAATAAATTTTCCAGACTTTTTTCTGCAACTTCAGACTCGGGATGGGTCAGTGGGGATGTGTGGGGATGTGCCTGTGTGTGCACAACCAAAGCTCACTCATAAATGCTGGGAGAAACACTTCCAAGGAAATGAACTGCCACCCTCTCTTTCCTTCCTCCCTCTCCCTCCTCCCCATCTCGGTAACCTTAACCTTGCAGAATGGGGTAATTTTTTTTTTTTTTTTTTTTATTTTATAACTCACTGGGAGTAATATTTGGGATTGAATCCAAGTTGCCTTTGTTTATTCAATACGCCAACATGCAGGAAACAACTCCTCAGCTGATGAAAGTTTAGAGTATTTGTCGTGTTCCGAAGCTGACAGCTAACTTCCTGAACAGCCAGCTATCCTACTGGGCTGCTTTCTACATGAAAAATTGGCATTACAGTGGTTTTCCAATTAATATTCCTGAGTTTTTAAAGCTATTACTACAGCCTTCATTTTTCTATTTATTTTTATGAACACCAGTTCATAGTTTCTTGATTAAAGGACACGCTGAATGAAATCCTCACACTTCTGAAGGGAAATACTCTGTCACTGGCTTTAATACACAAAGATTTCGGCAAGGTATATAAACCCACAGTGTGTATTATACATTTATAAAACCTGCAAAATTCCAAAATGAGTTGTTTACCGGTTACTTCCAGTTTGTCACCAGTGACTTCGGCTTTCAGATAAATCCTTCCCCTTTTCTCTGTGTGATCCATGCCGCAGAGGCTCGGGACGTTTATTACGCATTGCTTATGAACGTTCATGTCACAGGCTGTGGATATAAAAATGGTTCAGACAGCTATGAGGAGCTAATAATATGACTACACTGCAAACACCGAGCAAAGCGAGAGTTAAGATTACAATGCTTAACAGTTGGCAAGACTTTCGGATTACAGCTGCATGTTTTTCAACTGAACAATGTGGCTGGTTTCCATCTTACAATGCATTTTGTAGACAGTGAATTAAACAGAGAATAAAATAATCGACGTCAGAAACCTAAAGATACCATTAATGAAGTGCGAGGGAAAAAAAGTGAAAATGCAATAAAGACTTGCTGGGAATATGACTAAGAAAACAGAGTGCTCGTGCCAGCATTAGGGAGTTAGGTTTAAATTGATTATTAGATTTTCTAGCAGGAGACTTCCAGGACAAATGAAATGGAAGGAAAATATTGGACCTTGGCTACCAACCAAACTGCAATTTCAGTTTTCAACGGTGTGTCCACCCAAGCAGTCCCAAACCAGCCCTCCTCACTGCTGCCATGGCTAAGGCTCTTCAGCCACATCAAACTCAATACATCGTGTTCTCAGCAACAGAGGTGATTTTCATTAGTATATTATCATAGTACTGAAATATCCACTTGAAATATAACAGTACTATAAATAGCTGACATCTGAAATGGTATTTTCCACAGAAAAGAACTAAGAAGCTGTTACCCAGTGTTTCCACTTTCTTTCTAAAATACCCTTTCGGTAACATAAGAAAAACTTCACTTACTGTCACATTTCATCCCCTGGTGCAGAAGCCCGTACAGCAGCGACCCACAATGGTCGCAAAAGGTGGGGCTGCCATATGTGTGGATCTTAAATTTGTGCTTGCTTCTGGGATCCTGAAGGAAAAAACAGAAAGAGGTTCTCAAGTCATAAAAAATCAGACTGATGCACCTTTAATATATTACTTCCACATACTACCCAAAACTTTCCAGCTCTCCAACTTATGCTATAGAAAAATATATTCCAGCATGTAGCTTATTCACAGCCCTTACAGTGGTACCTACGTCAGCGCAGTGCATTGGCCTCGGTTCCTAATTTTCCTTTGCTTTGGTGTCGTAAGAAAGAGTATGTCAGCTCAGAGAACGCAGGCTTGTTCCTGTGATTCATCTCCACTAAGATTTCCATTTACTGACTGTACATATACATAACGTATAAGGACGGCATTCAGCCTGTGGCTAACGTGTCATGTAGTGTCTGTCTACAGTGCGTTACCATCCCCACTCTGAAATGATGACACGAAATAGAGCAGGAGAGGAGGGAAGTAACTGTTAAGGGGCTAATCTGAAATACAGTCAAATGACTGTAAAATCAGGATCTTCAAGACGGGATCATCCTGAAATGCTGTAAATTTATAATCTATATTATTGTAAATGAAAGTGAACAAAGTCTAACTTGGCACGTAGTAAATATTTAACAGAGACTGCTATTCCCATCGGATTTTTAAACAGAGAAACTTATAGTGAGGACATTTTAAGGCCACCAGCGGCTTGGAAATGGTTTCTAATTTAGGACCAGTCAAAGGGAATACACCCAAATCACTTAAACGCATCACAGAATCCCAGAACCCCAGAGTGGTGGGGGTTGGAAGGGCCCTCTGGAGCTCCCCCAGCCCAACCCCCTGCCACAGCAGGGTCACCTCCAGCAGTGGCACAGGACGGCGTCCAGGCGGGTTTGGGATGGCTCCAGAGTGGGAGACTCCCCCACCTCTCTGGGCAGCTGTGCCACTGCTCTGCCACCCGCACAGGGAAGAAGTCCCTCCTCATGTTGAGGTGGAACTCCTTATGGTCAAGTTTGTGCCCGTTCCCTCTCGTCCTGTCACTGGGCACCACTGGAAAAAGACTGTTCCCATCCCCCTGGCACCCTCCCTTTAAGTATTTATAAGCATTGATAAGATCCCCCCTCAGTCGTCTTTTCTCCAGACTGAAAAGCCCCAAGGCCCTCAGCCTTTCCTTGTAAGAGAGATGCTCCAAACCCCTCATCATCTTTGTAGCCCTTTGCTGGACCCTCTGCAGATGTATAACACATCCAAATACATTTGCTGTTTCTCTAGGGGTAGAGAACCCTTTTGGAAAACCAAGAACATTCATATAAAAGGAAGAAATCGCCTCTCCGATATGTTCACCCATGTCAGGCTCATCCCACACACACATGGCCGCAGAACATGTCGTGCCCCAGCCTGCTGGAGAGGGGCATTGCCATGATGAAGAGTGTGCTAGCCCCACGCTTCTGTGCATATCATCGACATTTCCGATCATTTCTCACCACTTCCAGCCCCAACCGTGTTTTAGTCAAAACAATCACTGCACAATCTTCATCAGAAGTTGGGCAGAGCAGTAATTCTTCTTCATTAGAAAACACACACTGGGGTTTGAAATGGTTTCTTGCTAACATTTGTTACAGAAGGACCATGGAAATGATGAAATGCCAGGTCTTTCACGCATTAAAACATCCTTAGCAAAAAGACAACTGCAAGATGAGGCATAAAAGTTTTTTCTTCTGTTTACTTTTTATATTAATATACCTTTACACTAGATAAGAATTATTAAATTGTCTTAAACAACAAAATAACTTTTCAACTTGCATCTGTCAATAAAAGCTTTCAAAAAAATCAAAATCAAAGCACAGCGTGTTACACAAAATGGAAAACCTGCTAACTCTTTCTTCAAAAATGAAAGATTCCTTTAGTGTAAGTGCTTTCTCAAGAAATTTGGGAACTTCTAACAGTAATTACCGAAAAAGTCTTGCCTTCAAAATTTAATATTTTGCCATACAACACTTTGTGAAGGGGTTTCTTTGCTTTGGTAAGCACTCTTCGGGTGAATTCTTTTGGTACTGATTCCAAGTTTTATGATGAACCTACAACCACTGGCTTTAACTGCACAGATAGAGATTATATCGTATCCAGGATAACGAGTAAAGACTTTACACGAAGAATTCAAATTGAGACTATTTCAACAATAGTTGTGTTTGTTATACAGCCTGAGATAGGAAACGCAAACTGTTAACAACCATCTTCATTTTGTAAACACAGTTAACCTAAATGGAATGACATCCAATGCTCCAGAGAACATCTGTTCCGTTATTTATTAAAGATATAGCCAATGGGTCTTGCGGTGCGGGGTCATGGGAACATTGCTTTGCTAAAGGGCTATCTGATGGATCGACTTTGACTATATGCCTTCCAAACAATTTAAAACACATTTTCAAAGCTAATTCTTCCTTGTTTTATTTAGAAGACGTAAGGGGATTTGTTGCCCTATAAATATATACACTTAAACGTTACTTTGGTAAGCACATCTGTTGCCGAGAAGGACAAAACCCACAGCTTCTGAGAACTGACACTGAATAAACAGATTTTTTTAAAGTTGTTTAACATCTGACATAAGTGGTATTTATGAGTATAAAGTAATGATACAGAGGGGAAAGAACTATGGGAAATTATTATAGTGAACGTCTACTAAATACATTGAACCTGTATATTATGCTGAAATTATATAACAATCAGTACCAAATAATTCCATTCCAATCAATGGAATATACATGGTAATTAAGTTAAGCAGGGGTGTGTGTATGGCTTAAAAATGTTGTGACATGTGAGGACAACTACACTGCACTCACTATAAAGCAGCACGACATGAGCAAAGGCTCCTGCACCTGACTGCATGCAACTACAGAATCCCAGCAAAAGCGTTCTTATAAAATAATGAAATAAAACCAGTCACATCAATAAATAAATCAAGTTCATAGAATCATAGAATGGTTTAGGTTGGAAGGAACCTTGAACATCATCGAGTTCCAAACCCCCTGCCATAGGCAGGGACACCTCCCACTAGACCATGTTGCCCAAGGCCATGTCCAGCCTGGCCTTGAACACCTCCAGGGACGGAGCTTCAACAACCTCTCTGGGCAACCTGGGCCAGTGCCTTACCACCCTTAAAGTGAAAAACTTCTTTCTAATGTTTAATCTAAACCTGCCCTCTTCCAGCTTAAAGCCATTCCCCCTCGTCCTATCACTCCATGCCCTTGGAAAAAGTCCTTCCCCAGCTCTCCTGTAGGCCCCCTTTAGGCACTGGAAGGCCGCAATAAGATCTTCCCGGAGCCTTCTCTTCTCCAGGCTGAACTGCCCCAACTCTCTCAGCCTCTCCTCATAGCAGAGGTGCTCCAGCCCTCGGATCATCCTTGTGGCTCTCCTCTGGACGCGCTCCAGCAGGTCCATGTCCTTCTTATGTTGGGGACTCCAGAGCTGGATGTAGTACTCCAGGTGGGGTCTCACAAGAGCGGAGTAGAAGGGCAGAATCACCTCCCTTGACCTGCTGGCCACACTTCTTTTGAGTCAGCCCAGGATACGGTCGGCCTTCTGGGCTGCGATCACACATTGCCGGCTCATGTTGAGTTTCTCATCAATCAGCACCCCCAGGGCCTTCTCCACAGGGCTGCTCTCCAGCCATTCCCCGCCGAGCCTGTATTTGTGCTTGGGATTGCCCCGACCCCGATGTAGGACCTTGCACTTGGCCTTGTTGGACTGCATGAGGTTGGCTTGGGCCCACCTCTCCAGCCTGTCCAGGTCCCTCTGGATGGCATCCCTCCCCTCAAGCGTGTCTGCCTCGCCAAACAGCTTGGTATCATCAGCAAACTTGCTGAGGGTGCGCTCTACCCCACTGTCCATGTCACTAACACAGATGTTGAACAGTACGGGTCCCAGTACCGACCCCTGAGAACACCACTCGTCACTGCTCTCCACTTGGACACCGAGCCGTTAACTGCAACTCTTTGAGTGCGACCGTCCAGTCAGTTCTTTATCCACCGGGTGGTCCATTTATCGAATCCATGTCTCTTCAATTTAGAGACCAGGGTATCATGTGGGACAGTGATCAAACTGTTGTTTGAAAAGTTGGATCAAACTTTTCAGTTGGCCCCGCATGACTCAAGGTATATAATGTGAATCATCATTTACTTTCTGTAATAAATGTTTAGTTGTCTACCATTGTGTGAAAATGCCTACTGTAGGATGTTTAAAATGAACTCGAATTAATTTTTTTTAAAGAGCAGCGAGTATGTCCTGACTATGATTAGTTATTATTCTGTGCACACGTGAAGTCACTTATTCTAGGCAGAGCATAAAAAAGACCACAAAGGAAAACGGTACAAAAACCACTCCTGAAATGGAAATGTCACGTGTAGGAAATCTCTCCTTTAAAATCCCTTTAATAGAACTAAATCGAAGAACCTAAACAATATCTAAAAGCTAAGAAATAAGAGGGTGCACTCTTCATCAGTATTTAATCCTTTTTTTCTGTTTCAATCCAATGCAATTTTTTTATTTTTGGTAAAGTGAAGTATACAAAACTTTGTTAATTTGCCAGCAAGTCTGAGAACACATAGCGAAAGCCAAGAGCTCTCTCTACACCCCTCGCAGGCGAGAAAACCTTTTCATCTTATTCCCTATATTGACATGGGCTTCCCATGCACTTAGAACTACCCGTGAATCTGTAGTTTACACTTTAATTATGAGTAACTTTATTAGTAATGATTACTACATTGCCAGCACTAATTACTTATATTATTAACAGCAATTAACTTATTAGTTGTTAATCCTTCTCAATGTTAAATATGCACTGAGTGACTTACACGCATTACTGAGGAAAGAGCATCGCCTTTAGTATTTTTCAGCTAGAGGTAAACTACTGAGTTAGAAGTAAGCTCCTGTAAATTTTCTTCAAATATCCCCTTTTAATCAATGTAAACTTTCAATAATTCCCAAATCATAGCTGGCAGTCATATTTCATAGTAAGCACAGGGAGCCAAGCCAGGATATGACAGATGAACTGCCAAATAATGGCTGCTATTTGCAAGAGAATTGAACTTTGCACTAAACTTGGCATAGATTAATTGTGAAACTCTAAAGGGAAAACCCACTTCTGTTTCCAAAATCCATCAAAATTATGAAGGGGGAAAACGGCAATGGGAAAGCAATGGTAAAGCACTTGTTATGCAGTGATGAATTATATGGTCTATTAAAATTCATGTTATTTTCATGCTAAAAAGTGAATTCTCTGCTATTATTAAGACAATCCCCCATTTTTATAAGTACAACTGAATGCAATATAATATAATTAAATGGGAAAGGAAACTCTGGGCAATCGATATCACAGACACTTAAATATTTGTCTTTGAAAAACCTTTAAATAGGCAGAAATTGCTCTGCAATTCAACTGCAGTACAACAGACTGCAGTTTCCGAGCCTGTAATGACATATCTGGGTGCAGCGTCCCTATAACGATGAATAGCCACTACACCCCATAGAGCTCCAAAAAAATCCAAATATTATTCATCAGTCTCAAAGCTGAGCCATGCTTACACAGAGGCAGGCAGCCACCAAATCGCACTGACCGGGAGATCCGTGCTCTACACAGACTTGCTCTATGGGGACCCATTGAAAGAAAACCAAAAATGGAGCAGAAACCTTTAGAAAAATAAATAACTGAGTTTGCAGAGTGCCTTGGACAGACAGACGGCTCCGGCCCTGCTAAAAGGGGTTGGGGTTTGCTCTGAAGATGGGCCGGAATCCGGCCACGCTCCAGCAGAGGGAAGCAGAAGAACACGGAGGCATCTCACCAAACCCACGCGTTTTTCCACCTATGCACGGCCACTGAACTACATTTTGTCCCCCTGCAGCAGTATCGCCACCATTCCTGTCTTTTTTTTTCTTTGTTTAGCACAAACGAATCCATTTCCCTTACTGAACAGCAATGGGAAGCACCCCCCGGCGAGAAATCATTCCATAATTTTTCTGGCTCGAAGACGGGGGTGTGCAATAATTAAAAGCACATGGTTAACCAGCAGCACACGTCAAACTGTGCCTTAACGCGTTACAAAACAGCTGATGAGCATTATATTGCTGAATTCTTTCTAAAAGCTCCATTTTGATTAGAATTTTATTCCCCTTCATAGCAACGTTGAACTGACTATAATTTTGCAGGCATTAAATCATCACTTTCCTTTTACACATAAAATATACAAACACCACCCCATGCAAGGTTGCATCAGTGGAGATTTTACATACAAAGCAGCACCATATTATCATAGAATCATAGAATCATAGAATGGTTTAGGTTGGAAGGGACCTTGAAGATCATCGAGTTCCAACCCCCCTGCCACAGGCAGGGATACCATTATTACTTGTTAAAGTCCTTTCATAGTATGTGACTTGATACTGTCAATAACTCTGTCATCAGAACCACGTATGAGAGACCAAAACCTCTGAAACTATACCCAGATCACCTTTAATTTGGCATCTTCCAGGTGACACAACTAGAACTGGTGTGATTTTTGGAAGGAATTTAAATCAACGCTGCAAGCAGATCTGTCAGTGCCGGAGCCTGTACTCGTGATCAAGGTGGGGGGGAAATGACTGGTTTCGGTCATTAATACCAACACACACACACTAACAAGGAGTTAGGCAGGATATAAGGTTAATTTATTTTTTTTTAAACTGCCTATGGCTGGTGAAAGGTTTTTTTCCATATCTGAACCGCTATTTTTGTGATCATTAAGGAGCAGAAGATGCAAAAATGCAAGCGTGAAAATATTTTGGGAGAAACGGAAGATTGTATTTTCCATCACAAAAATAACTTAAAGGAGTTCTGCAGCAGACGACCCGTAAGGTCCTAAGGTTGTATCAGGGCCTACAACAACAAAGAACAGTTTTGCATAAATAAGTGCAAATGTACGCAGTTTTCCATTCCCTACCTCCATGACAGAACCACAAGATTCTTCTCCATCCCCAACCGAACACTTACAACCTTATTTATTGACTAGTTTAAAAGGTGTATAGGAAAAAGTAAGCTTGAAACATCCCAAATTACTTCACTTAGACAAAAAAATAATATAAAAGTCCCGATCATCAGAGCCATAAATTGCGGTACTGTCTGAATTTCCACTGAAAACAGAAGGGGAGACAGCACATTAAATATATGCAAAAACATATACAAATCGTTGTAAGAGATAAGAGATCACCGTTCCTCTTTAGCAACAGAAAAGCCCTGGAAGAATGGCAGCTTTGTTTTCCCCATATTAATAAACAACTTTTAAACGTTCCCAACTGCGACAGAGACACTGAATCCTGCACCTTTCTTTGTCCCCCTCCAAACATCTTTAAAGCGCATATTGTCAGGAGTGCTGCTCTACCAGATCAATGAAACCACGGCCATTTGTACCTCACACATTTTACTTCAAACAGCTTTAACTTCCTCAAGCGCGTACCAAGTTAATAAAACATATTTAAGAAGAACCTAGCGTGTTTTTCTCTGTATGGAGCCAAATCCCACATTCATCCCCCAGTGTCCTCCGGCAAACTTCCGCTTCATTTATGAAAGTCTTCAGACTCCAGTTTTTCAAAACACCTTGCGAACAGCCACCCCAGTATCTGAGACCCTGTCGTGGTTTAGGCCTGCTCGGGCCCCACATTGGGCGCCGATTAATCTGTCGTGGTTTAGGCCAAATGGGCCACTGGGGACATAGGGGACCCCAGATGGGACCGACAGATGCTCCCCCCTACCCCTCTTCAAAGAGAGAGGCAGAGGAGGGAAAAAGAGACTTATGAGTTTAGAAGGAACTCAACTACTTTAATGAAATATTAATAATAAAATAAAAGGATATAATGAAATGTATACAAAACCGTATCAAGCTCCCAGGATGACAGTTACGACACCGGCTGGCACTGGGGAAGTCCCAGGCTGGACTCGGTGACGGACGGGAACTGGATTCCAGATCTGTATTCTGGATCGGGATCAAAGGCAGACAGACAGACAGAGTCCTCCTCAGACACCGGCCATTGAAGGAAGAGAGCGAGAGCTGACCCTTTGATCCCTCAGCTTTTATCCTGAGCATGAGGCAGATGGGATGGAATACCCCGTTGGTCAGTTTTGGGTCACCTGTCCTATCCGATCCTCTCTGCAGATGGGACCCCTCTACGCTTTTCTGCTTCAACTCTCCAACGGGGCAAGTGACAAAGTTGGTCGGCCGTGGGTGTTACAGCAATAAGTATAAGCAGGAGCCTCTCTGCATCCCATGCCTGGGCATCAGCTATAAACATCGGTCTGATCACTCTGAGAGAGCGAGCAGTGTCTGCACAATACGCTGTTAATTTCAGTAGTTAGAAGAGGCCCAGCTAAGAAGCAAAGTTACTGAACAAAATTGGTCCCGTTTTACCTCAAACCAGGACAGACCCCATTCCCATATGACGTCTGTTGGAGTGACTTCCATTCGCTATTTATTTTCCTAACGAGATAACAAAAATCTCGGTGGTTTGCATGGCGTCTTAAGTTGAGAAAGCAGCTTCAAGCTTGAGGAGCTGCAAGAGCCAAGGAGACAGATGCTTCTACTGGAAATAACTTCCAGGGCTTAAAATATGGCTTCTGCGATCAGAGCCCAGAAGCAAGAAACAGCAAAAAGTCATTGTCTAACTGGTCATCAGCTTTGTTCTTTCCTGAGCGAATGAGGCTGTGTACACGGGAAAGGGAAAGCAAAGAGAATCTGAGACTCTGGGGAATGATTTAGTAATGGAATGAAGTCAGCGATACAAAGATCGTATCACTTTTTATTACAAAATGTACAAATGCTTAAAGCTTGTTTGATATTTCCTCTCTCAGAGCTGCAGCGTAGAAAAGTTTTGTTGCTTTCAGTGAACGACAGTAAAAGATAATATGACTTCTGTTGCCTGAAGAGACAAAAATATCACGGAGTCGCAGAAGGGCTGAGGCTGCAGGGACCTCCGGGGACCACCCAGCCCAAGCCCTGGTGCAAAGCAGGGCCAACTCCGCCTCAGTCGGCTTTTGTGGCGGTTCATGGGGTTACACTCCTCCCCAGCTGCAGGACTCTACTGTAGAGTTTCACATCTATCTACCAAGCACCCAAAAAATCCTCCGCAGGTTGCCATATAGCTACTGAGAGCCCCTTTCTGCAATGGAGGAGGAGAGGAATGACATAACCGTGCTTTCCCACTCGGTAAGAAATGATACACTGACTTTTTCCAGGAATCCTACACCTCCTGGCAGAATTTGGAGTGTCGCTGTTTGGAACGACTCTAAGGAATAACTCAGAGAGCGCATTCACTCCACTGACATCTGCAGAGAAACCACTCGCACACCTGAACATACCAGGAGGTGCTGAGAGCATGAACAGAGTTGCATCCAACTCTACAAACACAAAGGTAGTGGCGGGATAAGAAAACAAACACCAAGCAAAAATATAGCAAATGAAACCTATGTAAATCGGTCTTTAAGACTGTAGAGCAAGGGTGCAACGGAGAAAAGGAGAGGCAGGGTCTCGTCATGACAGGTTTCGGAGGTAATGGAGATAGGAGAGTGCTGAGCGCGGCCGCACACGGAGCAGAGCGCTGCGCAAACACCGCTGTGCTCCTCACAGACCTGCGCAAGCACGTCTGAAAGCAGCTGCAGTACAAGTCCAAACTACAGCCCGTTCATCCCTGGGGTCAGGGGCTGGAGTCACATTCAGAAATGCAAACTGAGTCTCAAGTTGTAGAGAAGAAACGCTGATAAACGACACCCCAGCCAAAAACAACAACAGAAAACTCTTTTCCCATCCCTAAGACCACTTCCATTCTTTATTAATCTGAAGAGAATTAAGAAGGTAGACAAACAGAAAAAAATCGTGTTTAATTAATAGCGACAATTATCAATCAACTATTTCCTTCCCTATACTCGTATAGAAGAAGACAACTTGACCCCAGTTCAAAAACGATTCAAAGGCAGATTTTTCAGTCCCCTCCTGGAATTCACACTAAATTATTATTTTTAATTAAAAGAAACAGGTGGTCATTGAATCAACCGATTTTGATTGCTGCCTTTTGTTCATGTTCTTCTTGCATAGAATAGCACTGATTGAGCTGGCAAATGGAGAAAGAAGATCTGCATGACTGTACTCACAGGGATTTGTAATTTCCTAATTACTATAAAGACAGTTAAATTCGGAAGGGACTTGGTGTTTACTGGCTATTTTTTCTTCATTCTTTTTTAATGAAGAAACTGCAGTATAATTACAGAAAGCGCATAAACAAAAGATCCTGTCGGAAACTGATTCACGACTAGGAAGAAATGGAGCAAGATTTTGTTTCAGATACAACTCAACATAATGTTACAGCGTATAAATCATTTCAAGATTGAATCAAGATTGAATCCAGGGAGCTGGATTCAAAAGGAGTACTAGAAAGACAGAGGCACAGCTGTATATGCCTTGCTCAAAGAACTAATTTATTAGTTTTATTACCTGTTAATTTTTTAATTTAGTAGTTGAACATAGACACTTTTCAACACACTTTTCAAGTATCCTTTACACCTTGAATCCATTTTATAATATATAGTTTAATATTGCTCAGATGGAAGAAGTAATTAAAACAAATTCCCACTGTATAAAAGGGTATTGCTACTTCTTCAGAGGTACAATATGCTGAATTGTTTAATATTACGAGTTCCAACATTGTTTCTGTGCTTTCCAAATGGAGCTGACATGTGGTGAGGCATACTGCATCATTAACGTGATAAAAGACTTAACGCCAACAGGTAATGTTGTCATCGTCATTGTACTGTGTGACATCAGGCAGCATGACGATTATCTTATGTTAATATATTTGTGTCCAGTAACTTCTCATCAGCTTTTTTAAATTTCATCATTGGCCAACTGGCTCATGCTAGAGGCGATACGACTTAAAATTCCCTCTCGCCCCACCTCCATCCTCAGGTGGAGGTCATAGTATCCTTCCTTCATTCACTTGTAAGTGATGAAATGAGATAAAGGCTGAAAACACCTCACCTGACATGCCCTGGTTTCTCTGTAGAAGCAGTGACCCTGAGTGCAGAGGTACCAGGTCAAACAATTCGACATCTGTCGTAGCTTGAACGCTATTCACGCAGGAAAGCGATGCACATTTATCCCAGAAGTCATCGGAATCAAGGCAGGGAAAAATGGGAATGACTCCGAACACTCTTCCAGAAGCCACGACAGCCGTAAGTTGAGATAATATTTAGCATGTTAAGTCTCAAGAAAGTCTCTCTGTGACCCCAAACTTCTTGACTGCTGACAGCAGCAAAAACGAAACAAACTCAAGGTTTTATTTGTAAAGCCAAAACCGCCCTCAGTTGGTTCTGTCTAATGTGGTTTGAATGAAGGTCTTTACAACTATTAAGTGATAGATTTGAGCACATAAAGATGAGCTGATTTGCCAAAAAACCTCAGAGCAAAGTAGCAGTGGAGCCATGAACGCCGCGAATGAACGCGGCTTGCTAAGGCACTGCTCTCGCCTCTGAGCTACTTCACTATGCGAGGCCCTGGGTAACAACTGGGGTATATTTCCCACTCCTCCTCACGCTGCAGAACTCCTTTTTCCCCTCTGAAAGGGTGAATGCTACTGGAAGAACGCACCAATTTATGAACGCGCACCTTACCCGTTCTCACTAAGCCCTCACACAGCACCTCGTCTCCTCCCCACCTCCCCCAGCAGCATCTGTACACGGCAGCGATGTTCCGAGCCAAGACAGCCATATGTCTGGATGTATCGCTACCAAACAGGAAGATGCAATATCCATATACATCAGCATATGGTTCAAAATCCAAAGCCAAGCCCACGAACCGCTGTACAGATTTGTTTGTGGAAGCTGAGTGCTGCAGGAGGGTGTTCCCTGAGCAGTGGAAAGGACATCCAGAGAGAAGTTTGTCTGTCCTGAGGTATTAGACACCCTAGAGCTCAGCACCTCTTCTCCCTTGACTCCTCGTTCAGTTCTGACACATAACAGCTTTTTTTTTTTTTTTTTTTTTTGATAAACTTCACTGGAAGCCCGCATTGATGTTTCAGCAGCAGTTTTCAAAAACTGCACATTTGATCTTCCTGAAAGCAGGGAGGATTCTGTCTTCCTGAAGAAAGGGATCTAAGAGGAACCGTTCAGGAAAATCAGACTGCACAGGGAACAATTACAAGCACCCAAGGTTTAAAAAACGGCAGGCATGTGTCATTTTAAAAGGTTTCTCCTCTAAATACTTTGTCCTCACTTCTAATACTAAAGAGTTTTAAGAGGGTTGTTTTGATCATCAGGGAGGGTATTCACACCATTAACTTTAGGCATCTTTGCAGTGAAAGATTCCTCTCGTGCTCTCAGTTGTCCTTTGGAGGAGTTTGCTCTATTCTCTACCGAGTTTACAAGGTACTGAATTTAAACGCTAACTCCTACGTGTCCCTCTCATCACAGACCCCCAAATCACAAATATCACAACCACTTAACACACAAACTACTGCGATCCAGGACTCGATCTACGGACTATCGCTCCAGAAAAGATGGCAGGATGAAGCTCAACAGCTGTGGGAACACACATATAGGAGTAACATCAGGGTCGCAAAGAAGGTTTGCAGCCACGACCAATGCCACAGTGCAAGAACTTTATATCTGTCATCACTTTATCCAGTTCTTTATATCACAGATGCCAACGCAACGCCAACAGTGTATTTGCATTTCTGTAATCTGTAAAGACAGACATTATATTCCTTCTTTTGAAAACCTACATTTAAAAAAATAAATCATATACATGCTAATAAATAAGTTTTAAAATTTTTCTGTCCATTACAAAATTACACGTTTGTTTTGGTATAATAGCAAAACTGTGTTGATCATGCACAAAATCAGAAATAGTGATTTGTGAAAAGTCTGAGAAGTTTTTGGTTCAAAATCAATCAGAAGTTCATGACTCAGCAGCTTCCTCATACAGGAACTTGTGGGGTGTCCTATTGCTCCTCATTTGACAATTTTATTAGAGACAGGCACAGATTTGAAACACCGGAGCAAACTGCCTTCAAAGTTACTCAGTGAATAATTTATTTTTGCCTGGTGTTGGTTAATCACCAAAAAAAAAAAAAAACCCCAAAAAAACCACGCAGGAAGGAGGGTAAAATATGCATAATTTAAACGTACCATCTCATTTTTGTTCTTCATCTCAGCTCTGTCTTTTCAGAAGTACGAAGTTTAGTACCTACGAACTTGGCAGACATCTCACAGCATGGGCAGAATTTTGTTCTCCAGAGACAACAATCCCACAGAACGGTTGTACACACATATTCCATGAACGACTGAAGGGTTTGATTCAAATATGTTTATCTCAAAATCTACACCTCAATGACAAAAATGCTGCTGTCAAGAAACCATGGCCAGAATCACATCATGGTAGACACTAAGGCACAGAGTGCTTGAATGGTCTTTTACGTTGTATAACCACTGAAACACTATTTATTTATGCCTTGAACAGATGTTTTTCCACATGTCTAAACAACCCTTCTTCAGAAACGTAATCCAAGCACATTAAAGTTTGCGGACCAAGGAATATAGAGACATGAGACTCGTTAGTATTTATAGAGCATTTGGTACCTTTACTATAGTGAAGTCGGTATCTTCTCTTTCGAAAAAGTCACCAATCCTACTCCTCCGAGTAAAGTAAAAAACCCTACAAACAGGCAGCTGAGACTGAATGTGCAAGTTGCTCTGACAATAGCTTTTGCACTCAAATCCTGACCTTACAACGGCAGAGATCACAGCCAAGCTGTCTCATCCGTAACATTTTTCCAGAGCAGCGTAGCAGTTGCTATTTATTTATTGACTGATTGAAAATTCAGAAAACAATACTGGAACTTGAAGAAAAAGTTAACAGCAACCCTGAAAGAATGATGGGCTTCTTAGCACAGCCTCTTGATTCTCCGGCATTTGGCAGCGCTATTTGTGATTTAAAACCAAAACCCGATGCTACTATTTGGGGGGAAAAGTGCTTCATTGTGACCACAGTCGAGAGCATGCTTAGATTAAAAATACGAACTGACACAAATCTTCTGGCCCTTTGGCAGAATTTGACCCTTTTGAGGTTTGCTAATCAAAAATCTGCACACAATAAGGCCTGTTGTAATCCCATTAGAAGAAGGGTGAACTCCAGCGCTTGAAGCCCTGAAAGGAGGATTTCCTCACGGCTGCCATCTCCGCTTTCCTCCGAAGGCTGAATGAGTCTCAACTGCTTTGCAGCATCAGGAAAAGTCATCTAGCAATGAATAATAATATCATCCTTAAATATTTAATATCTGGCAATTAACTCTGCACTGTTCAAAGCAAAAAAAAAAATAATTAAGGAAATACAGAAAGGCCTCACCAAACCATTTAGTAACGTTGCAACATCATCTCCTAGCTAGATATTTCGAGTATGCCAATCCTGAGACCAGTTCATGGGCACAAGTTTCAGTAATAAGCGTTTTTTCCTTCTCCTTCTTTAATGAGAGTGTTTTTCTCAAGGCTGTCGATGGCAAAGGAGCTTCCCAGATTCCACTGAAGGCTTTTCTTTTGGAAGAACGCCTGCACAGAAGCGTTTTGCTGGCAGGGTGCTTCCAACGAAGGGAAGACGAGTTTAGACTCCTACTTTTTATTTCTCAGAAATCGCTTGTGGGTAAGAACATTCCTTAGTGAAGCCTCCGACAATTAAGATTTCGTAGCTGTAGAAAGCACTGCAGTATATTCCTACACGAGACACTGTGAACCTCTGTAATTATGTCCTCTGTGTAATTAGTAACATAAACTAACAAACCACGGCCAAACTTTCACACAAGCTTATGACACCAGCTGTCACAGCTCTACCGGTTCTTGAGTTTACAGGTCAAGTAAGACTCTTCTGCATACATTTCTCCTTCTACATTCTCTTTGGCATGGAATCTCCCAGCCAGTGCAAATTAATGGTGTCCTAAACGTTGCTATGCATGTCATCCATCATTTTTAAAGTTTGTCCTCTTGAGTACTACTAGTTCCTTTTTGTATATCCAAGAGCAACAGACAAAAAAGTGAAGAGTGAAAACTAAATAAATAGCTTGTTTTCATTCTCTTAACAAAGAGAAAAAATGGTGCCATTTTGGCTCTATCCTGCTTTTACAGAATTCAGTCAAAAAGCATGTACTGGGAGTCCCTGCAATGATTACGACTGTAATTAATTTGCCAACATGAGGCAAGTCATGCTGGACACTTGTCTGCTCATTGCGTCATGTACCACTTAGACACGGTCTTTAGCTAGGAGCTCGACAGATTGATATGACTATGGAGGAAATAAAAAAATTGGAACGATCTTAAATTGTATTCATAAAAGGTATTACAGTGCAATGTTTAGTCAGGGATTACAAAGCAAGCATCTATGAAAATTGCCTGTCATGTATGAGAGCAGAGTAAGTGCATTTTTCCTCATCTGCAAGTAATGTAATGTTTGAAAAGAAGAAGAAAAGAAACTGGTCTTCCTCTATAATCCCAGTACACAGATTAACATAGGCTTTTTCTAGCACTGCTAGCTAAGCCCTTGTAAGGCTGCATCAAAAACAATTATTAAAATTAATCCCAGGTACAAATGGAATTGCGCAGCATTAATCCCGCTGAAAGAAAAATCTGATATGATAAACATGTAGAAGACTGACATGAGAAGCAAAGAAAGGAAAAAAAAATAATCTTTGAAAACCAGTTCTGCTAGCACTGGTCAAGTGATGGGCCTGTAGAAACACAGGAAAATTAATGTTGTCAGTAAGTCGTAAATCTTTGCTTCTACAGTGGCCATCTTGGCAACAATTAAGACATTCATAGCCTATCAAGAAGCTGGAGGAAATTCAAGGTGTTTTTAGTTGAAGATAAAAGCAAATATAAAAACTGGGGCCAAAAATCCTTCCGTAACAGACTACCCCACGTGCAAAACATGGAAAAACTTAAATGCAAAGCAAGTATTTATAAACTGGCAGCCAGAAATGACATTATGTCTCCAAGAGTCCAAAATCTCTCCTCACCATTAAATGAAATAAAACCCAAGGAGACAGTAATAGATGTCCTCCAGGTGAACTTTCACATTTAAAAGAAAACAAAGGGTTTCAGGAAACACTTTTACAATGTGCATAATCTAATTTATTAGATGGCAATATATAGCATGAAGTTGCTTAATAAGTGCTTCTGTTACAGTTTACATTAAGAATTTCATAATCTGGAAAAAATATGTTTCACACATTGCTCTTCATTTTGCCTTTGATTTTTGATAAAAAGAAATCAACAGATGAATTTCAGATTTACACAAAACACTTCATCTGTTTGATAAGATAGATAAAGATGTACTGCATCAAGCAGACATAGTATTTTCCCGCATATTATTCAAGGCACTGTACATGGATTGTATGCTTTGCAAAATGTCCTGTAGTCTGATCCAAGACTACCATTAAGTATCACTTGATAAAAGAGGCATGCAACTAATCTGTAAACTCCATGAAGTGGAGGGGACAGAATGTATGAAGACACAGGACTAAGCCTCAGGTGGCTGCTGCAATCCTAATCCGATTTACAGCATGTCCATCAAATTCATGGAGGAGCTGTGCAAGTAAAAAAAAAAACCACCCAATTCCTGGTACAAAAATAAAATATCTTTTTTCAGGTATAATCAACATCTTAACCTCCTTCCCATATTCTGGATGTTCATGTTCAGCCAAAATCATGCCTGTATGCTAATTCCACTTAGATTTTAGTTAGAACACTTTACATTGCCCTTTTGTGAGATTTATGGCCAGCTATAACGCCCAGTAACAGCCAGTCACAATGGACGATGACAAAGCACTTGTTTGCTACAGCAGACTCAGCCTTTGCAGGTGCTTTTGTCATTTTACATATTTTTCAAGCCAACACAGGTCTTTGCATCTACCACCCTTCAGATTAATTCCAGAGAAACAAATCGTGTGGGATATAAGCTACAGGAGGGCAGACCTGAGTTCAACCGCCAAACACGAAGCAGTACATTATCGGAAGAGCCGCCCTGCCCCGTGAGCGATGCGGGAGCCTGGCTGCGCTGCAGTGCCGGAGCTGCTGAGGATGAAGCCATTAACCATTCTCTGCAAATCACCCGGTGAGAACTGAAAGGCTGCTCTTCAGAGATCTCCCCATTCAAAAAGTTACCCGACAATTTGTGACGTTCTTTCATTACAAGGAAACTGTAAGACAAGTCACGAAGGAGATGAGGTCCATAAAACTAAAGACTTCTTTCTAATTTATCCGATACCAGAAATACCAGCAACAACCACTACTGCATATTTCATCATTTCTGCTGTCGCCGAGAGCAGCCATCAATTCTACCTACTACATGTGCATGGGGTCAAGGCAAGAGTCTGACCCGCTTTAACGTGGACTTATTCTGAGATGCAATCAAAGCAAAATCAAATCCAGATCCCAAACTAGAGAGACATTCTCCTCACCTACACCACTCACTTTATTGCCACGCCGTTAAGACTCCCCCCAGCCAACATGCAGCATTGCGACACGCTTCAACTTAACGTTCGCCAACACGTCCCCAGGTTACAATGAGCAAGGCAAAAAAAATCCCGACCACAGAAAACCCCAGAGCTGGTCATGACTGACTGAACCTGGCACAGAAAGCTACAAAAATACATTATTTAAGAAAAAAATGAACTGAAAAGCAGAAATAATATTAGTTCAAGTTCAAACAAAAAGTGTAGATTCAAAACAAATGTCACCAGTTAGAAAAAGTCAAATTAGACTTGCAGTGAAATATAACGCATGGCTACAAGATTAAAAAAACCATCATAATAATGTGTTAAATATTTACAAAATTAATTATCTTCCCTAAAGTAAACATATTTTTAAAAGTGATTAAAACAAATGTGTGTCTATTAACCACTGTTACTGTTAGTCCCGAATGCACCCAACTGCTTTAAATTCATTCATTGCTTTAGAACCTTGCCCACAGTTTCTGCCATTACCTATGTGCCCGGCTCGTCAATCACAGTATTAAAGACTGGCACCTCGCCGCTTACATTCATCACTTTTCCATTTTACTTCAGCACTTAGCATCATTAATTTATCAAGTCTCATTCCATTCAACTCCCACGGCGACTTTAAGCATGACAGAGCAAGGTCTTGTTTTATTATTTTTATTTTTTACATATTTCATGTCAGGCACAACAAATGAGGCTACTCTGCAACAGCAACACAACATTAAAAGAAAAGCTTTTATCACAGCTTAATAAAAGTTTAAGTACACAAAGTATAAACACAGCTCCACGCTGCATTTATACAGCATTTTTGTCTATAAGGTAGCAGCACCCGAAAGAACTACACCATTTTCCGTATACAGAGGGAGGAACATTCTCATCCCTGTATTATAAGGTCTATTTGCAAAGCTCTATTAATGCATTTAGGGATGTTTTATCATCACAGTAATAATGTTTTTATCAACAAGTTCTTTCGCAATACAGTAAATTTTGAGCCTGTCAACCAGCTGACACTCCAAAATATATTATTGTCCTACAGAAAACAAAACTCAGTTCAGCACAATTCAGTTAACTTATTAGCTAACGCCAGACACAGCGGGAGCCTTTCTTACGGAGTCATCTGGGCAGTTTCAAAGGTCACAGCAAACCTGTTTTTTGACATGCCACGTCAGATTCTCTAAGCAGAAGCTACACCGGCACAGCCAGGGGTTGGGTTTTTTGGTGTTTTTTTTTAAGATTTTTCAAGTAACTGCTGTTCTAGAACCCCAAAAATAAATTTTAAAAACATGCAAAATAAAGGTCTCCCACCTTCTTTTTTTTTAATCAATAACAAACCAGTTTCATTTGCAAAGCACTGAGCCATTGTCCAGGGATTTCACATTATGCAACTGGCAGTCCTGCCTACCAGCAAACTAGTGAACGCCTACAACTCAGAGAAAGAGAAGAGAAAGAATCACAACAGGTTTGATCAAATATGACATTTATCTGTGCAACTAAGACCACTGAGCCACTTATTTCACAGATTAAATGCAGGTATCGTTGTCAGGTTTTCTCTTCTCTCATTATTACTTTTTGTATTAGACTGCATTCATATAACAAATAGAAAATAACGGAAGTCTCACCAAGCAAATCACTGCAAGAAGAGCAATTCTCACGTGCTGCGAAAGTAAAATTCAAGCATTATGCATGATTGAGAGATAGGAACTGCAAGTCCAGCAGCTGTGCACTTGTTTTTTCATATTCTGTATGACATGGCTACATCACCGCGCTCCATCTCCCGGCCAGTGTTCCAGGTCTATCGCATTCATCTGCGCTCATGACCTATGGATGGTGACAGAGGCTAATAAAGCATAGGTTTAAAATTATATGAGCGACTTTATCCAATCATTTAGCCTATCATTTTTACTTTTACTACCAGCTACTCTGTCAATATATACACCACTTATGTACGACTTCTGCTCCAGATGCAGTTTAACCTTCTTATTGACCTGAACATTTATACTTTCTTTTTAGGCTGCCAATGAGTATCAGGTTTCAGACTCAACACTCACTATCAGTACAGATACAGAATCATAGCATGGTTTAGGTTGGAAGGAACCTTGAAGACCATCCAGTGCCACCCCCTGCCCTGGGCAGGGACCCCTCCCCCCAGCCCAGGGTGCTCCAAGCCCCGTCCAACCCGGCCTTGGACACCTCCAGGGATGGGGCAGCCACAGCTTCTCGGGGCAACCTGGGCCAGGGGCTCACCAATCCTCACAGGGAAATATTTCTTCCTAATATCTCCTCTAAATCTCCCCTCTTCCAATTTGAAGCCATTCCACCTCGTCCTATCACTCCATGCCCTTGTAAGAAGTCCCTCCCCAGCTCTCCTGGAGCCCCTTTAGGGACTGGAAGGCTGCAATAAGGTCTCCCCGGAGTCTTCTCTTCTCCAGGCTGAACACCCCCAACTCTCTCAGCCTGTCTAGTTCTATGCTCTAGTATCTCCTCAAATATGTAACATTGCAGGACTTTGGGTTTTTTTTAAACAATGTCAGGACCCTATATAACATATTTGATAGCCTAAAGTGGGAAGAGTTTAGAGAGCAGGTTACCTACTGAGCCAGGAACGTATGCAAAGCATCCATTTTACAGGATGGAGAATAAGCAATCCACTCTCTGTAGAATTATTCACCCCCAAAAGCATAGAGACAAATACATAAACCAAAGCCAATATACTGTGTGTTTAGTGAGACATAGACTTGTGCTCTACCTACAGCCTTTAGCACATGTAGTGCCGATTCCCCAGAAAAAGCTTCTTTCCCAAAAATAAACAGTAGGCAAACACGACATGTCCTAAGGTCCCCTTTGGATTAAAAACCATCTGAGCTGTGCTCAGGATAAAGTTTCCACTTCCAGGCCTGCAGACGACAGCAGGAGCCCTCTACCTACACCATACTGCCCCAGTAGTCATGTCTGTCTAAGCAAAGACACTGTGGATGAGGTAGGTACTTTTTAAATCAAAGCTTTCTCTGTTAAATAAAGAAATGTTGAATGCACAGAATGAAATAATGCCTGAAATATGAATACCAAATGTTTCTTAACTAAGATTTTGTCTTTAAATCCTCCTCTCCTGAGAATAACATATACAATTACACTGTCTTTACATAAACTGCAGGTTAAAAATGAAGAATGACAAAAGCCATGGATGAAAAACACTACAGGAAAGTATTAATTATTCTAGTGTTAACAAAAAAGAAACATTTAATGTTAGATCTTTACCCTAAAGCTTTCCATAATGCTTCTTGATGAAACATGTAATGATAACAAATATTACCGCTTCAGTAATCACGCCCACAGCATCATGAAATAAGGAGTCAATCCAATAACATGGCAATTTATTTTTGTAAATGCAGGGTAAAATGGCAGTATCTATTTAAAAACGTAACTCTTCAGTTCAAAGAGGGGCATATCCGTATGGAGCCACTGAATGCATTAGAATTGTTGGTGAAAAAATACAACAAAGCAATAAAGAAGAGAAATAAGAACCAGTAAAATTAAAGCAGGAAAACTGGAGATGACGCACTAGCGGCACACTGCGGAGAGCGGTATGGGAAGAGCAGTTTCCTATATATATGCCATAGTGTATATGTGTCCCGGTTCACATCCAGTGCGCGCACTGGGCTTGGGCCGGGCACCCATGTGCAAAGACCAATATTATATTAGGCGACTGTAATTTTTAGGGCATACCGAGCCAAGAGCAGCCTAACGCACACTCAGCCTGCAGGTGAAGCTCTTGTGGACCCTGTGTAACTCCAGGCAGGTTGTGGCATCTTCCAGGCTCCCGTGGGACCAGCCCCGTCTCTGGCGGCTGTCCCGCTCTCCCGCCGCTGCCCGTCCCCAGCTCGGCTGCCCCAGCCACAGGCAGTGCCGGGTGGCGGTGGGAAAACGGGTCTCAAAATGATTTCCACTGGTTTTCTAATGTTTGGAAATAACCTTATGGTACAGAGGTTGAGATGCTTATTATATATCTGCGAAGGCTGAATCAGACTGATGAGCCCAAGCACATAGAACAAGTTAAAAACACCACCACAAAACCCCCCATCTCTAAAAACTACGCTTTAACCAGTGGAAAAAGAAACTTTTCTGTGAATAAATGGGTGCCACATGAATATGAAAGCAGTGTGCTGACAATGAGATATTCCCATTGTTGGGGCCTTATGAATCCTGAAGCACAGACATCTGCTTCCAGATCTCTGGGGTTTTGAATTATTTTTAAACTCTGAACAAAGAACACTTAGTACCACATACTTCCAGTTTCACAGCTGGGTTATTTTAAGTAGGCAAAAAACTCGCTGGAATATAACTTTCTTATTTTGAAATATTTTAGCTTGAAGTTATTAATCTGTCCCTTGAGAATTCAGAACATCTTAGAACACTCGTTTTAAATATTCAATATCTTTCAAAGATACAATCTTCTCACATGGCCTTAAAATAAATGCCTGAAATATCACACTATAATAACCCAAATGGAGCCCTTACAAAAGAAGGGATTCGGTTTCTTCTGGATTACAAAACTTATTTTCCCCATCACCAAGTCCCTCTCCTCTAAAAGGAAAAACCCTATCCTCACCCCTCCTTGCATCAAGAAGAGTGTGGCCAGCAGGGCGAGGGAGGTTATCCTCCCCCTCTGCTCTGCCCTGGGGAGGCCGCATCTGGAGTACTGTGTGCAGTTCTGGGCTCCCCGGGTCAGGAAGGACAGGGAACTGCTGGAGAGGGTCCAGCAGAGGGCTACACAGATGATGAGGGGAGTGGAACATCTTTCTTATGAGGAAAGGCTGAGGGCCTTGGGGCTTTTCAGTCTGGAGAAGAGAAGACTGAGGGGGGATCTTATCAATACTTATCAATACTCAAAGGGAGGGTGCCAAGGGGGTGGGAACAGTCTTTTTTCAGTGGTGCCCAGTGACAGGACAAGAGGGAATGGGCACAAACCTGAACATAGGAAGTTCCATCTCAACCTGAGGAGGGACTTCTTTCCTGTGTGGGTGGCAGAGCAGTGGCACAGCTGCCCAGAGAGGTGGGGGAGTCTCCCACTCTGGAGCCATCCCAAACCCGCCTGGACGCCGTCCTGTGCCACTGCTGGAGGTGACCCTGCTCTGGCAGGGGGTTGGGCTGGGGGAGCTCCAGAGGGCACTTCCAACCCCACCACTCTGGGATTCTGTGAAACGTTTCCCGAGGACAAGAAGCAAACACCATTTATTTTCACAGGGCTTTGTGAAGGTGAAGAGAGCTACAGACACGCACGTTCTGCAACGACTGGGGGTCTAGAACGTGTTTGAGGTCAGGAGAGCGAGAATTCTGTCCCATTCATTGTATGATCCAGGCAGGACTCATTTTCTCTGTGCCTAATTACCAATTGGTAAAATACCGGTGGCTAAGAGGTCCTTATCTTGCCGGGACGCAGAGAGATCTGATGACTGTGGAGTGCCTTGAAGGCTCGTGAGAGGTGCTGTAAGAATGCCAAGTGCGGCGCTAACACCTCCTCCTGGCCGTGCCGCAGCAGCTCCAGGCTGAGGAGCGTCAGGAACCCCTCAGCACAAAACCACATGGCTGAATTTCTTACTGGGGAGGGGGGGAAACAGTCGGGAGAAAGAAGCCATCAGAGGAATTAATTGGTGTAACACGGTTTAAGTCACACAGACCGAGCCGCAGGATGGACTAAGCGTCCTGACAAGCCGTATGCCGTTTCCTTACAAAATCGGGTAAAAACTGGAAAATAAGGAGGTAGCAGTAAGCAGCATGCAACAAGGCTCAACAAAATCTGTGCTAATATTAAAAGCCTGCTTTTGCGTTTGCTACTGTTTCATGACTGACTTGATGATTGTTTCTAGGTTCTTAATGAATTCAAACTCAATTTACTCACAGTAACATCTAGCTTTAGTAAGTTTTCATCTTACATATTGACAATGAAACTAAATTTTCCTCTTCATTGCAGGATGATGAATTTTGCAGTTAAATCTCAAACTTCAATTCAAAGTGCTGAACAGTCCACCAGCCTTCACTGACTCACTCGGGCAGCAAATTTACTGTTTGTCTTCTCTGTTGTTCTGTATCACAGATAAATAAACATTTTTCTTTTCTGCAGAATAATTAAATTTCTTTTAAAATATCACTAAGTGTGTTTTAAGGAAAATTGTGGAATACTACTGTACAGTCACAGCATCTCAGGATGCGATCACAAAGGATGTTCTGGATGCAGCAGGTTTCTGCAAGGTCAGGGCAGTGAAATATCCCCCAGGAAAACCCAACATGGGAGAGAAGCACAGCTCACAAGGTGCTTTAGCGTCAACCGTGCTGTTAAAGAACTGTTTGCTTCAGACAGACAGTGTTTTAAGACTGCTAGACAGTTATTTACAATAAATTAATCTGGAGAATAAAACCTGGTTGTATATTTCACTCTTTTCCATTTTTTTAACTCACTCTTCTGCATGACCTATAAACAATATAACTAGCAGAATCTCAAAAGACCGCGTTCTCGTTGGCGAGACCTGTAGCACGCTGCTGCGTTCACCAGTCCCCACTCTGCAAAGGAACTCTGAAGGCCACTAAAAAAATCTAAAAGATTCGCCAGACAAAATGATGTTATCATCTGAAGGAAAGGTGGTCAACTGCTCAAAACTTCTGCCAGCTAGTTAATGAAGATACTTTGGCAGCTTCTTCTGCAGAGACTACTTCCAGCAAGAAATGAAACACCATCTGCATGCACAGAGATGGGAAAAACAGCGGCTTTGTACTAAAGATGAGCTCCCGATCAAGCATCTAATGGGAAAGGAGAGTTAGGGCTCAAGAGCGGAATAAAAGGTTAAATTATTGTGTTAAAAGTATAATTAATTAATTAAAGATAGCAAAAAACCACTGGAGTGAACTTAAAGAAAACACCACTCTCAATGTCCAGCCAAGCAAATCCCGTTAAGAATAGTGGCAGAATCAAAAATCGTCATTTACCTTATCATAGAGAAAAGAACTATCATATGCAGCAGCCAATGTCAGTGGAAGCAGGACATAAAGACTTATCAGCAGTCCCTACGCTTTACTGATTTTATCTTTTGCTATCTATTCAACAAAAGATGCCCAGAAATCTTCTAAGTAGGCCTAAAATTTAAGACGCTACGGAAAGCACAGATGTAGTAGATTAATTCAACTCTATTAATTCTCATTTGAAAATGTACATAGGAAACGCAAAAATAATTAAAGATTTTTCACGTCTCCTCATTCTACGCAAGAAGGATGGAACATTTGTCAAGCCGTGATATATGACACATTGTATCTATGTATTTGTTAGCGAAATAAAACATTATATCTGTAGTAAGAGCAGCCCTGCTTATTGTTTGTAGACAACCAGTACTTTCACACCCAGCACAAGAGACCCTCACTTCCCCAAACAGATCTGAAGACAAACTTCTGAGCATCAGAAAAACACGAGCAGCAGAGAAGATGAGGATGCCACCATCATTACCATCGTGCAAACCATGCCCAAACACCAGCCCCAACAGTGACACCGAAGGATGGGAAAAGGGTCAGAGCAGAAGCTCTGTGGGCGCCCCATGGAAAGGGGGGACGGGGAGGCACAGATATGGAACAAGAAAATGAACACTAGTTAGGAAAAAAAAACAAAACCAAAACACCCAAAAAGCAAAGACCTAAAAGGAGAAAAGTTGAGGAAGAATGCAAATTAAAGTGTGTCAAAGACTGCTTAGTAGTCAAAGACAACAAATCCTAAATCGCAAACCTCATTAGAAAGTTTTATTAGATTTTCAGAGAAACGAACATGCAGAATCCCAGACTGGAAGTGCCTTTGAACTAGACAAGAGGAAGGCGATAAATTGAGGGTGTAATGAATCTGGAGGCAAAGGAGAAAAAGGAGCTATGGAGACAGGTGGGTATAAGCTGAAACCAGAATATGATCTTGGGGCAGAACACAAATCTAAAAATGAACTGCAACCTAAAGTACACCTGGAGGTTATCATCAGCAGGAGCTGCCCGGGTGTCGTACCGGGGCTGTATTCCTACTTGCACCCCATGTAACCTCACAGGGGTTCACCCTTTACTTCGTTTTAAGTTTCTGTTCTAAAAGGAAAGACACACATTTTTATATTATTTTAGTTGCGCACATTGGTATTTTTTTCTAACTCTTTTCAAGCAGACAGCAAGTATTGTCTGAAGAGATGACAATTTATCCTGAAGGGACTGCACAGACTAATAACATGCTTTGAAGAGTATTAAGGAGGTCAACCTGTCCAATTCATTTTAATTGAACTAGACGCAGACGGTATATGATTTAGTTTAATTGGGCTGTAGATAAAGAACATCTCAACGTGAGGCATGCCAGTCAAGAATAAATCATTAAATAGCGGCATATACTTGAAAATACATAAGGCCAAAAAACTTGCTGCCTAAGGGAGAACATTGGTGCAATATCCCTTTCCATCAAAGGATCAAAAGATCAGTCCCATTACAAAGAATAAGGAAAAATTTCACAGGGCAATATATAAATGTCTGGTAAATTGAGAAAAGAGAGCATTTTGAGAAAAATGTATTTATTACAAAAGTAATGCCGGTTCTTTCATTATAGAGACATAATACAATAAGGCATAGTACTCTACCACAAACTATAGTTACAATTGAATAGATTATTCGACCCATCCATTAAGAAGATCTAATTACGGAATATCATTAGCGAGGACTTAATTCAATTTTTTTCTTTGTTTTTTGATTACTACCTATTAGTTTTCTCCCTTTATTGACAGACTTCACTTTTAAGTTGTTATCTTTTAAGTCAGAATAGTATTAACGGACTTTTAAAAACTGGCTACGCTTGGATGATTTTGCACAAGGTCAGGGATATCAGAGAAATTGAGTTAAAACATTTTTTCCTCGCCTACTTTTCTTTATGTTATTATTCTATCGAGTTTTTGGAACCAACAGTTTCCTGCCACTGGCCTTATTTACAGCTCCACCTCTTTTTAATCACAATGAAGAAAATTTATATAAAAGCTGCAAAGCTTATGAAAAAAAGATGGGGGTGACTGTGTAACACCGTATTTTAGGGAAAACACGTGGTGCCTATAGGCACATTTACTTTAAGAAACTTTGCAGCAAGCGCCCAGCTCATCGCTGTGACCCTCGGCAAGTGGTCACCGACAGATCTCAGTGGTCACAGACCTCAGGCATCATTTCATAGTCCATTTTCTACTAAATGAACTATAAATTTTTAATGCGACTTTATAGGCATCATTCGACTTCGTGACTACAGCAGCGGAGTGCGCTCCGTCCATCACCACCAAAGCCAAAGGCAGTTCTTCTGCCCATGAGTGTGTAGAAGATCCACCAAACACTCCTACACAATCAGCATTTTCCTATGTGCTCTGAGCTGAATAGATGCAACGTGGTATATTTTGCCTCTTTTTAGTTTTTATTATAGCTGCAATCTTACATGCTCTTTATTTTTGTGTTAAAGAAACAGTTTAAATACCAAGCCTGTAAATCAAGCACACTTCATTAAGCGCTGAAAAGACTCCCACTGACTTCGATGCAAATTCTGTACTAATGTTAGAAATGCCCAGAAACCCACTGTTCCTGAGACCTTTTCCTGAATTTGTCTTTGCCATCAAGATTTCAACAGCAGTATTTTGCATTCAGTACAGTTTACAGAAGTCAACTGTTAGCCCATTCAATTCAGAGCAGCTCCCATTTAGATAGAGTTTTCCCTTGAAAAATAAGTCATTTCTTCAAATGGGTATGCTGAGCCACATCACCTCCAGTACTGAGGTTTTTTTCCCATCCCAGTATTAGTGTAAGTGTAATGCTTTTTAAACATGCAGGTACCATAAATACTTTACGATATATGGTGATAATGTTTATGCACAAATAGGCAGGCAAATGCAAAAGAAAAAGCCAGTGCAAACAGCATCTATCTTATTTTAAACAGTATATAACACACTCGCACACTCCCTGATTAGGTGTTTATGATTTATTAGCTTAATTTTCAAAAGAACCAAGTGCCTACTGCAGCTCGTGTTGACTCTGCTGGCAAACACAAACAGTAATGAGCACATGAAATGAACAGTATCTGTGTGTTTATGTCAGACGTGTGTGCCTGGATGAAGAATTTCATATCCTCTTTACAGTAGGGCAAATTTTGCCAAAAGGCCCTAATTAAAAAAATAAAAAATCTCATGTTAAAGATATCTTCATGTGTGACAGAAGACAAAAGATCTTCTACTTATTAGGGAGGAACTTTATTTTTAAATGTGATCACTCTGAACCACAACTTAAGGAAATGTTTAATTTTTGGAAGTCTGTATTGATTAAGACGCATTGGTCTTTTACTGCAATGACTAACAACCCAAATTCTTGGAGTATATCCCAACAGTATTGGCAAAACAAGCAGTAATGAACCTGAGCGAATGGACTACTGTGACAGGAGCAGACAGATTAATAAAATAAAACGCAGTGCAATGACAGCTAATGTGGAAAAAATTACAGTGGTACTTTTTTCCTCATTCATTTTAGAACTACTTGAAAATAAACTTGTATTATAGTAGCCATTTCTGGACTATTATGTCACTGAAGTGACTTAATTTAGACGTACAACGTACCTCCTGGACAGGGTGCCTGGAGCAGTCCAGGTATACATTCTGGCGCAGAAGCAGTCTCCTCATTTGACCCGAAGGCTTTATTGTCGCCAAATACAAAGCACTAGGAAACACTTTGATTTGATTTGAGCTTGTAAGACCAGTAAACAGCTGTACCTTCTCACATAAGAGCAAAGGATTAATCTGGAATGGTAGAATAGAACATTTTCTACCCCTCTCATTCTGTAATGCACTTCCAGCAAATAAAAAAAAAAAAAGGATGTGTATTTCTACTTCTCTTAATTTTACCTCTGTGTGGCATGTTTCTAAATTAAGCATGTTAAATATAAAGCCATTTGCGTTTGAAGTCTTTCATATTATTTATCGCAAATCCCCTTTATGCAGGAATATTGAACAAAGTCTGTTGATTGCACAGTTCCTTTTATTTTCATGAATGGTCCAATCACGCTCTTGGCACATGAAGAACCAGTGACAGATGTTAAACAAAACTCTGAGGGATTACACATTTCTCCTAAAAGTTACAGGACCGCTTTCATTTCTACTGTTGTTTTTTTTTTCTTTTTTTTCACTGTCCTTCTATCTTCTTTGCTTCTGCTTCTCCAGAAGCATTTTCCTTCCTCTCGCACCCGCAGCGGCCAGAGCCGTTGGGGAGCTCCGGGCAGACCAGAGGATGCCGCAGAGCACGGCATGGCCAACTCCCTTGTTCTAGTTGCCAATATTAAACCACAGTACTCACTCCACTAACTCTCGAGATGAAGACCTGAATTTCATTTGGTAGAAACGAGGGCAACGCGACAAAACAAATAAACTTTGGGAACAACCACATAAATTAAAGTCTCTGCTTATTAAAATGCTTATTTGTTTTAATTAAGTGAAGTAAAAAGCTTTTTAATATGTCAAAAAAGGAATGCCGTTAACGTGTGCTAAGGAGTAGGATTTCAGGCTTCAGGTTGAACAATACAACATGACTCATTTACTCGTAAGTAGGTCAATCTGTAGGTACTAATAGAGACCTTGAAAAATCAAAGTGGATTTTGACGAAGGAAGGATTTCATAAAGCTATTTATAAGACGAGATAGCCGGGCCTTCCTCCTGTTGCATGCCAGGACGGCAGGGCTCAAATTATCTCTAATTAAATGCAAGGAATTTTCTCAGGAAGAAAACAATAATTCGGGGTAATCTCAGATTTCAAGGGACTTTAGGGCAAAAATATTCTAGGAAACTATTCTAGAAAAAAGATCTGTGACAATGAAACTAAGAATCATCTTTGCAAACATCACATGTATATATGTATGGCCTAGATAATGTAGGTTTTATGTATATTCTTATGCCTGACTGTTCCCAACTCCCTCAAACCTCATCGCTGCAGTCAGGTCGCTTTTTAGCCCACTTTTTGGACAAGGTATATCAGAATGTTCATAAATCTCTGCTTATAGAAACACACTAAAAGCAACCATTCGCTTATGCCCACTGAAGTCCCTATTCAGTCAAACAATCATGATTTGCTCATTTCCAGAAATTAGACTATACAACTGCACCTGCTATTTGCCAAGTCAGTCTATTAGTAATGCCCATTTGAAATCACGTGATCGTGCTTATTTTTATTTATTTTTGGGTTTTTACACTTGACAAACACCTTACCAGAAATAAGAACTACAGAAAAAAAAAAGGGTACCATATTTCTGTAAAGAAATGACATGGCAAATTCTTTCAATAATATGGCAGAATAATGTTTTACCCAGAGAGGTTGTGGAGTCTCCCACTCTGGAGCCATCCCAAACCCGCCTGGACGCCGTCCTGTGCCACTGCTGTAGGTGTCCCTGCTCTGGCAGGGGGGTTGGACTTAGATGATCTCCAGAGGTCCCTTCCAACCCTGACGATACTGTGATACTGTGGCAACAGTGTTTTGCTGTGTTATTTATGCATATTAATTTACTCGGACTCCTCTTTCGCTCGCTTTCAAAGCTCCTCAAGTCAGACTTCTGAAGAGCAACACATGGCAAAGCACCTGTGGAACCATGCATCAGCAATATCTGAAGCACAAAAACTACAGCTAGAATATTTTCAACAGGTTTCTTATTTTCTAAATAAAAATTACCAATTTCAACAACACAAGTAACACAGGTAAATATGCATCCCATTTTTTACCTAGATTTTTTTACTTTGAAACCATGCGTCAATGAGAGAACCATTATAAAAGTAGGCTTGGCTAAAAATAGAGATCAGCAAATTTCATTTTCAAGAAGTATCAGAACATTAACATCAAGTTCAGATGTATACTGCACTAATTTCACCGTTTTTTCCTTGGTGGCACCTTTCCTACTGGAATGACCATAGTAACACACCTGAAAGATGGAGGAAAAAGGTTTTTTATTCTTTTTCACGTGGTCTTACCTAATCTCTGGCAACACGAGGACAAAGAGAAGGACACTGACCACACCGACTGCCAGTATGTGATTTACAATTCACATACTTGCAATCAGACACCAAAAAGAAAATTTAATGGCAATAAAGCAATTAGTTGGATAGGAGAAAAGGCTATTTGCAGACCAAAGATCTATCATTTCCCATCTCATTATAACTTTTATAAAAAAGAATGAAGACCCTAAGGTTCAGAACATGCTTTTTTCAAGCGGAGTTACATGAAAATCACTTAAAAAATTATATTGCTTCTACGAAGATTAGATTTAAGATTTTGTTTTTTAATAAACTCTTCCTAATGCCCACGAAGTTAATAATCTGCTATTATTCTACTAGTCCTCCAGTGACAATAGGGTCTAACCTAAATACCTACCGTAATAACCAGGTCTCAAAAAACTCCCAAGTTTTTGGGCTTTTTATCCTCACTTTTTTACAGAAAAAAAAAAAAAAAAGAAAGAAAAAAAAAAGAACCAGAAGCAGTGAAAGCTATGCATACCCTTATTATAACTATTTTTATAGAGGCTTTTATCTCCTTTCTGGTCCATTCTTTGCTGGTCTGATGCTCCTGTTGCCATAGAAACAGACCTGAAGGTAGCTTTGTTACAGCTTATAACGGTTTTCCCAACACAGAGAAATTTCTTTCATGCCTTAGTTCAGCAGGTACCCTTCTCACGGGGACGAAAAGAAAGAAGGATAAATCAATCTCTGACTCTTACATCTATTAGGTTCCCATTACCAGAATTTATTATGTGCTTTTGCTTTTAGTTTATGAGCTCAGCCTATGATCACCGGTACTTTAAGGATTAAGTTTCATTAATTACACGGGTCACGTTACAGTTTGTTTATTTGCAAGGGAATAGCCGAAATCGAATTATGAAAGAAATCATGATTGGCATAACATTACTTCAACAGAAGCATTGGGATTTTGTTTTTCAGCGCAGGTCACAGACAGGTGGTTTAAAATCGGTTTGTATCGAGTTTCATTAGGTTGTTACAAAAATTTGACCAATTATAAAAATGAGAATAAATTTCGTGGCAACGTCTAACAGGCGTTCCCTGACATCACTGGCTATTTCAACACAAATCCCAACCTTTCCAAAGGCTGAAGCAAAATCTGTGGACTATTTGCATCCCTTAAGAGTATCGCTCCAATAACGGACAGTAAAAATTAAGAGGAAGCAAACAAACTAACAAAAGCACACCCAAGAGTGAAACTAAGCTGTTCTTGCCCATGCAAAGCTACCCAAATGCTTTGCCAGGACCAGTCGGATAAACGGAGCTCAAATGGGAGAGGACGGCTGCTGCTCTCCTGCCATCACCTCTCCTCCGCTCCCCTCCCGGCTCTCCTTCTTTCTCTCATCTCTCCACTCCAGGGTGGAAACACCTCGATAAAAGAAACTTGCTCTCTCCTCCAGAGCACAACTTGTTCTTTTTTTGCCCAAGCCCATAGGCGGTTGACTGGAGTTGTGTGATTTATACTAAGAAATAGCGGCTACACCAGTTTAACTGGGCGGTCATTAGTACATCTCTCCCGGCACCCCAAGGAAACAGCCCCCGATAACTCACACAGGTAGGAATGCTCTCCAGTGACACATTCCAGAATTATTTGTAGCATATGGGATCTACAGTGCTTTTCAAAACTCAGCCCACTCATTTTATTCCAAATTAAGATTTCATCTAATTTTGGTGTAAGAACTGCCACCTCAGAAAACACGGAGTGCTAAAAACGTTTGGCATTCTGCAAGGTTTTCTCAGTGGTCTGTGACTGTGTACGCTCCTTCGAGCTAATAAGTTCAGTATGCCATAATCAGACTTTTTTTTAAAAAAAAAAAAAACAAACCCACATGATTGTGGGGGTGGAACCTGTTAGAAATGTCTACGGTTCATTTTACATGATATCTCATGTAAGAAAATAGATTCTTAGTAAGTCTCAAGCATTCTTCCCCCCTGAACCCCAGTATCATCTCATCGTACTTACGTACAGTTTAAAGACTGACACAACTTTGGCGAAGGGCAAGTAGAAGATGACAAGAAAATAATTAAATTCAACTTAAACTGCACAACTAAATGTACTCGCAACAATTTGAAAATAAGGGCTGTTGGAATAATGTCAACTCCAGTTTGGGGAATTAGAAAAAGTTTTGATTGTGAAATTAGCACCCAGCAGATTGCTTAATCAGTCGCAGTTACTGCCACGAAAACTGCAACCTACCAACAAGATTTCTTTTTACTACGGGAGTAACTTTGCTGAGAGTTCTCCTTTTATAATATCACTGCCTAATAATTGTTCTCCAGTGCTAACTTCTGAAAATCACTGGTATTTTTAGATTCGTCATTTATATACATTTTCTACCTCTCTCAGCAGTTCTGCCTCTGTTTAACTATTAACTCTTACAAGGATCATCTCCATTACACTGTATATTGCACAGCAAAAGCGTAGAAAATAAAAATATAAATTGTAATTTTTTGCGATGCAGTTATTCAGCATTTGAACTATTCTGGATTAGGAAAATAAAAAAGATATATAAAGAAAAAAGCTTTCAAAGCTATGACCTTTCAAAGCTCAGAGACCGTAACAAAAAACTAGTTAAAGTACGTGCCCGGCGCCTCAGGTGCAACCTCCCTAAACGGAAAGACTAAAGGCTGCGATGGAAGACGCAAGCGACCGTGTGTCCTGGTTTGAGGGTCTGGATTGAGCTCGGGAGTCGGGCCCTTGGTGTAGGCAGTCACCCATCGCGCGTCTCCTGCGAGCAGGGGCTGTACGAGGAGAGGATTCGTACCGCTCTTCTCCATCCCGCCGCAGGAATCTGTCCAGTCACCTTCTGCAGATGGACAAACTCAGAGTCCATCGCAGGACTGCGTTGTAGGGCAGAGGGAAGGGGGGGGGATTACAAACAGTTATGAAAGTTCATGAACCCGTTCCTTTGTAATTTAATTTCAGTTTTCTTGAGGATCATCCACTCTAGCTTAGAAGCCATTTTAGTTTCAGTAAAAAGAGCTTGTGCTTTAATTTAGGAAGAGAAGGTACGAAGGTATTCTCAGTGGATGATAAACGCAAACATACTCCAGTACCCGAACTGCTTTTAAGTAAGCCGTGAAGCTGCCTCCAAGCGCTTAAAGGAAGGCATTTAAGGCGCGCAGTGCCGTCACCACCTCTGTACGGCCAACTCGCAGCAATGAAAGCGCATCTGAAGGAGCGCCACAGTGGTGGCTCAGCGGACGCCGGACACGGGCACTGTGCAGTGACGAACCACCCGCAGGCAGGTGAGGAGCAAATCTGTGAGCACAGGCGACGCCTGCCAACTGGTGATGAACATAAGGTGGAGAGGGGGACATATGGCTGGATTTTATTTATTGAGATGGGCAGGAAAACAGCACTTGGATTCCAAAGTACCCGGTACGGGTAGAGGAATGTCAAGGGGCGTAAGACGCTGTCCCAGTTTAGGAGCGCTTGATGGAGGGAACCGAGGCACATCCTCCCTACCACACACATGAACCTCCTTCAGCCGCAGGCTGAGCATGACACAAATATACACATATCTTATATGTGATATATATGCATATACAGATCCCTTTTTGGTAATTTCCTTCTTTAATTTCTCTCTCTCCCCTTAAAACAAGACTGATTCTGTTCAAATTGCAACTTCATTGTCAATATACTCAAATACCCATAATTCATAACGAGGCATTATAGCTGTGCCCAGTACCATTTAAAATAAAAAAAAATTAAAAAAAATAGAAAAGTAATATAAGTAAGTTTTCCCCACAGTTAATTTTTAAGGCTTTGAGGTCAAAACTGTAAGCATGAAACCTTTATTTCTCCCTAAACTACTCTGGATGCTCTGCAGAGATTCAGAAGTCAGGGTAATCGCAAGAAATAAAATTCTTACTTTTGTAATAAAAATACCCTTGCTGTCCTGTAAAATTTGTTTTAAAGCACTTACAGCACTGGCTGTTTATTTTGGCAACCTAGTGCTAGCTTTTTGGGAAAGGGGAGTAGGAATATCATATTTTGACAGAAGTATGTTTGCATTGTAATTGTTTTATAATAAGGATATTATCTACTGTCCCCACCTAACAATGCCTACTATAAACAAAGTGATCATGATTAATAATTTTCCTAATTAGAAAACTTAGACATACAAACACATTGAGTTGGTATCTCACTTTGTAAATAGAGGGGGCTTTATATTTTCTTTGTTTAGGGTACACAATGAAAGATTAACAAATTTATTGCATCAGAGCTGTTTTAAGAACCACTTCAAAAAATTTATACAGCTTCTCTTTAAGGCTGTATTTTTGCTAATCTGGCAAGCGGTAAACTGCATCTTGCCAGATCTTCCTGCCTTTGTGTATCTTTTGTGATGAAGTGAGAAGATTCTTATTTTAATTAAAAAGAAAATATTTCAAGGGCAAGATTGCCTATTATCCAAAATTGAGATTAGCAATAAAAAAACCTGAACCTTGGTGGCTATAATATTTACCAATGATTGTTTGTTGCTCAGGTCACTCACGATGTCGAACACAGCTAATAGTTGCTTTTCACTGGAAAAACAACCAAATGGTTAAAAGCAAATCAGACATGCCCTGCTGCTGCTTTTCATTATCTTTGGAGAAAGACTGCAAAGCTTTCTGCTTAAAATCCCTTTTTAACTAGTTCTACAGTAAGTCTTAATACTACGATTCCAGTTACTGCCTTTTCTTTTCATGAGGGTTGTTTCTTTAGTTGTTTTGTTGGGTTTTTTTAATTCCCAAGACCGGTAAAGCAACTGTCTTCTTTCGCTCTGAAACCAGCCTCCTACACGTAACAGTCTGGAAGCATAATTAAAGGCCAGTGGGGGGGAAGACTTTTTTTTTTTTTTAAATATATATATATATATATATTTCAGCATTACCCGGAACTGAACAGGAAAAGAAATCTAGTCAAGAAGACTAAACCCTCCAGGATAGCCCAATTATATTAATTTACTCCTGGTTAGTACAGAGCTGTGACACAAGGACGAAGACCCTTCATAGCATTTGTATCACAACTGCAACTATCAACCTGAATAGCGCAATACCCCAGTTAATGTCCAAGCCTCAGGCCAAACCCAAGCCCACTGCTGTCATACTGTAAGTTATAATTTACAAAAGGTAATCCCCCACTGCTCCCCCTGCATATGGATTTTTGAGGGTCAATCTTCCTCCTCCCAACTCTAAAATCATAGAAACTGTAAAATGAAGAGCAGGACGGAGCCTCACAGGACTCATCTCGCCTCTCCCCTTGGTCTGGTGAGGGCACATAAAATATCTATAGCGCTGTTTAGAGAAGTAAACCCCAAAACAAAAAGCTTAATTTCTTATTTTGGTAACCCATTGCAGCAGTTACCCATCATTACACCTAAAAACCTTCACTGCTACGTATTTAATTCCCCCTTGCTCCAAGCTCCCTGTGCGATACCGGGTTACAACTTCACAGACACGGAAAACATTCAAAGGTCCTGCTTTAAAGACCTGTAACATTTTAGCTCTTTTCTAAATCCCTCTCTGGAAGAGCTGCAGAATTCTACATAAAACATCTTACTAAAAAAAAAAAAAAAAAGGAATAATCAGTTATGACATATCCCTGCAGGAAATCCATCGCCTTTGTATCAGAGGCGCACCGTTGGCCAGTACTGAGTTTCTGACCCACTAAAAGACCTGCTTAGTGTTCTTCTGCACTGGCACCTTCACTATCAGGTCACATTGATTTCCACCACCCCCAAGTGTGATTTTTTTTTTTAAATTTGTTTTATTAAATTGTATTTTAATACATGAAAAAAAAAATTCCGAACTTAAATGTTTGTCCTCTAGAGTTCTTGTAAGCCCTCCCCGGTGCCAGTGGCATATTGTGTAGCCATACATTATTGCAGTATCTATGCCACTGGTGAAAATACTCAAGTCCTGCAGCATCCCACAGAACCTCACCGTTGTTAAAACTTAGACTGTTTTTTTCAAACGTGCTTAAGATAATAAAGCTCCCAAATAATTTCATATCAAGAGGCTTACCGACTTTAAAATCTCTTCCATACATGTCACCTCCAACACCCATGAGGTCAGTTGCCCTGCCAAATGGGATGAGGGGGCTTTGCTGTTTCATTTTGCGTAAGCCCACATCTGTATCTCATCAATCCATTCTCTTCTAGGCGCTTAAACATTAAGAACTCACCGCAATTCTGAGGAGCAAAGTCAGATTTAATCTCCCTGGACTGCATGGTCATTTGCTCTCATTTAGATCTTTTTCACTTTTTATTTCTATTTATTTATCTTGCTCATAAACCTCCTTTGGCTCCTATATTATTATAATCTGAAAGGAAAACAGTGCTGATCCAGAGATGGTGATGTCTGAGTTCTTGTGCAGTCTATATTAAGTTTTATAAACTCGTACTGAAAAAAATAAATACAGCCAGACACTATTTGAATTACTGGTCATTTCTTTTTTTAATTCTATGTGGCATTGAAATAGGAACATTTTAATAAATCACAAGCAGTTTGAAAACACTGTCTGGTCACTACATTCCTTTAACAAAGGGAACAAAGATTTAACTCTCAATTTTAAAGTATCCTTTTTGAAAGAAACTTGACTAGTTATTCCTTAATATTAAACACATCGGAACAAAGCCAGTTACAGCAGCAGTCAATTTTTCCAGTTGCTCTCACATTTTTACAGTAATTTACTCAACTTTTAAAGCATTTCATCAACAATTTTAAAAAGTTTTTATGAGCACCCAGCAATCTTCCAAAACCAAGTATCTCAACTGGAGATGACGTTTCAGGTAACTGTAGAGTGTAACAGCAGCAGGCTTGAAATACAGGAGCTGTTAAATTGTTCTCAACAGCATCACCATGGAAGAAGAGCTGGCCATGAAGGGAAGATGAATAATTTCTATTCAAACTAGAGTGAGCCATTAGATAGCACCAAAATGACTTCTGAGTTGGTATTTTGCTAAGACACCAGGGCTCACACCCCGCCAAGTAAAATTCTTTTGACTGCGTGAATTCTTACTTCATCTAGAACAGGGTGTCGTTCCCCAGACACCATCATTTCACTACTAGTCAAGGAGGACCACTTTATTCATAAGAATTATTTTCCTTTTGGCACAAACACAGACCTTTCAACCTCACATTTCAGCTGGTCTGAGGAGAGCAAAAAGAGGGCAAATTTAAGCTCTTGTCTCTTTTACACTCATCTTTATTAATGCATTTAATTTTAAAGTAATAAAAATAATATATGGCCTCTTTTACAGCAATAGAATACTGTAGCAAATAAAAATGTTACACGAGACAATATTCATACACCACTATTTTTAGCATGATGCAGAACACAAGGCTTTTATACAGCTGAGTAGTCAAAATTTATTAAATACTTAGTTATATGGCATGTAAGAAAGGCGAGGAAATAAGAAAAGATCTGCGGGTATCATAGTCTGAAATCTCTTTTGTTGTTTTGACTGTACTTAAATATCTAGAAATTAAAAAATAACTTTGGCTGCAACCGGTAAATGCATTTAGAGAAATTAGTAGAATTGTCAGTGGAGCTGCCCCCTTTCTGCAGGGGATTGCTGCAGCCCAAAAATGTTACAAAGAGCTCTGAAAATAACTACATGACAGAAACCCCTCTGTACACCATTTATTTTTAAAGTAATTCAGTTCTCTCTTTCAGAAGAGCATTATTTTAAAGATCTACTTCGACCTCGCCCTGCAGCCACAGGCCCACGTTTCGCTTTCATGGAAGTCAGAACGAAGTTTGTAAAAATTAAGGGTTTTCTCTCCTTTGGAGTCTTCCGAACCGATGAATAAACCCCACTGCTCAGAAACTCCCCGCGCCCCTGCAGGCGCGGAGCGTGAACGCCGTAGTAGCTCTCCTCGAGACAAATCTATAAATAAGTCCCCGAGGCCCCGGGGCTCCGCGGGGACGTCCCGGCAGCACTCACCTGCAGGAGCCGCCGGCAAGAAATGCCCTCCCGGGGCTGCCACGGGCGGTTTTGCCTCTGAGTGGGAAACGTTTCGTACACTGAAATGCTTTGCGTTCCAGCCTTGACTGTCACCCACGGCGGGGCACCTGCCTGGATGCTAAGACTTCGGATTCTCTTAAATAAACCAAATTTAACTGCTAATTATTCTAATGATGTGTTTGTAAGGATTGCCTCATTTATGCTAAAAGCGCAGCGCAGGATAATTTAAAATTATTATAATATCTAAGATATAATGTATAATTATTATACTTTATAATTATTGCTTTGGAAAATTTCATTTTATTAATGACAATATTACTCTTACAATTAATGGAAAGGCTACAGCACGCAAACACACTGGGGAATTTGAGTATGCAAATTAATTGTACATCTGCATGAGATAATCTAGAAAAAGGCTTTTTAATATTTAAAAATCTCCTAAATATTATGAGAAGCTTTATAGCACACTACATTTCAGAGCTTGTACTAACTCAGATAGGAATAAGTTATCGAATTGTAAAAGGGTAGATGCTATAGTCAAACATTTCAGCAAATTAAAGTATAACATTCTACAATCCTCTTTGTGTAATAGGACACACTAATGTAGCACGATTTTAATAAAACATATTTATTTTCTGTTTGCTTTTAATCTTCAAAGTGTTTTTGCGATATCGCTTCTGTGTAAATATTGAAAATGATCATTTGGTAACCCAAATACTAAAATAAGGCATTAGGCTGATTTATTTAATCACCAAGGCCAAAAAGACAAATCATGAAATGCAGTCAGCAATATTAAAGACTATTAACAACCTGCCACATAACAGATTCTATAATGATGAAGAGATTCTCGATAAAATTAAATGGTCTCACGCACAGACGTGTGTTCTCATTTATGAACTTTAGGAGAAAAAGCCTGAAGGACCCATGTTTTAAAAAGAATAATCAAGATGACTTTCAAGAGTCGAACCATTCACTGTAGATATAGAAGACCTACTCACGAGTGTCACCGCTAAAATTGTCAATCAACAATAACTTTCATTAACTTCTTACATCACAACTGAGCACTAAGAATAAACCAGATTTAATTGTTTTATTCTACTTGTGTTTTAGGACCAACCAAAGCAAATCAGCAATGTGTTGCTTGTAGGTACGAACTGTCTTTAGAGAACGAGTAATTACACAGATACTCTTTAATCGTTCAGACTGTCGCTGACATTGATGCTCAACAGGTATTTTGCCACTGACGTCAGCAAAGCTGCGTCTCTCCCAGCCCGGGCGCTGCTCAAACAGCTGCCGACGTACAGGGCAGGGCGATCTGGCACTGGCGCCTACCTTGGCTCGGACCTGGTGGTAGTGGCAGTGACCTTTACTCAGGTTCGTAATCACTGTCACTCACCTGACACATCCATTTTGCCTAACAAACCGCCGGCGAGAGTTTCTAGGAAAGCAGACAGCCTGGTGCAATGTCAGTACTGGCACTGCCCACCTACGCAACGTGGAAGGTGGATGGAGAATTCAGAGAATCACCTGAAAGCCACCCTGTGGGATGGAAATGGGTTGACTATCCCTAAAGTCATCTGGCATGCAACAAAAAGTAGTGGCTGTGGTTACCTTCTTTTGGAAACAGGAGATGGGGAGAGAGTAGGTATTACCACCCGCATTCTGCACGATAGTTTAGCAACGAGAACATTCACCCAGAGAGGGGAGATCTGCATTTTAGCCTTTTTGTAACTCAAGGCACTTCAAATCCACTACTTCAAATTCAAAAGACCGCTTGAACTGTTACACTATATACACAGAACCAATCTCCACACTTCCCTTCAGAGCTTAAAGAATTCAAGAACTTTAAGAAAAGGAAAGGTATGAAGAATAATTGTGGTTTCTTGCTCCTGCCTTCACGATTGTTTTAACAGCAGAGTCTCCTCTGATAAAATGCACTAAGGAACACTATGAGCAAAGCCAGACTGAGGACGGGCTTCCCTCCCGCCTTACAGAGCAGCTCTGTGAATGCCCGTAAGCCTCTGCATTGGCTTCCAAGCGAGCGCTCTAACTACTGCATTATTGTCAAAAGTCTCTTCCTTTGACTTCTGTCATAAAAATTGACCTCGGCTCAGTTAAGCGACTTTCTTCAAGAAAGCTCTGCTCTACGCTAAGTGGAAAGAGATGCTTTATATACAGCCCTGAATAACTGTCAAAAACGAGTCGCGGCTGCACTGGCATTTCCTACGCCCCGGTCCCTTTCAACACGCTTAATAAACCTTTGGCAAGATCCACGTTCTTTGCGCAGGTAATCAATGTAAATGCTCCATGCTTGAATACTGACTTCTGGAATCTTACTCCCTGACTTGATCTACGGAGGTCCTTAACTCCTGGTGACGGCACCCATAGGTAGCGCGGCCCCTAGCTGAGATGCTCTGAACCCCACTGCAGGAGCAAAGCTCTTTCGGGGTGTCCCAGCTCTGAGACAGAAACAAGCAACCAGGACTGCAGCAGGAGCAGCTGACGAAAGATGAAGAAAATTTGAGTAGAGGAGCTAAGTGCAAAAAGGCGAATAGAAAAATATAGAAAAGACGGCTGGAGATACAGACACAAATGAAATAACGGAGCAGTTAATGAGTTACCAGACCTGAATATCGAAAAAGATGGAAAGGTGAAAAGAAAGGCTTCATTTACAATTATATTGTTAATATCATTCAGTTGATTTTAGCAATGATATTCCAAGTACTGTGAAGCTCCTTCTGCTGTGAGCAGTTGCCAAAGTAGCAGTAATTGCAGGTAGGCGATCCGTGGGGAAAGGCACTGCTCAGGAGCAGCTCACGAGAGGGTCACCTCTCCCTAAGCGGGGAGGGGGCAGGGGAAATTTAGGAAGAGAAGAGATGGATGTTGAGGACAGCAGTGTTCCTGCCACCAACTTCAGTGTGCTGCCACAAGACTGTCAGATCTCACCCTCGCTCAGCTCTCGCTGCGACCCGTGGAGAAAGACCAACCACAGGTATGAGCGAGGTCAGCTAGGACCTGCTTTGCTCTCCGGACGTGACCATCTCTATCAGCTGAACAGGAGAAACTGAATAGGGCAACTACACTCCTAACTTAAGCATTTTTCTTATGTACCTAAATTTAGATTATGTGAAATGTTTAAAAAATAAACTGTTTTTAAAATTCTTCTCAGTTCTTTGACATTTGCCTGCATTTAAATTTAAAAATAACAAAACTTTTTAACATTTCAAATTTTCCAAAAACCCCTCGCAGCTTCTGCCCATATATTGTTCGTTGATCTCATGGCTAGCATATTAAAACAATTCATGAGAAGCTCATTAAAACCTAGCAAGAAAAGTCTTCTGGTGCGTTTCATCAGAGTAGATAATAGCCTACAATCTAGAGCATGAATATGTTATAAGAAACAAAACAGAGCCATTCAGACAAAGAACACTTGGAATGTATTGTTCCCATAAGCAGATGTTAAATTACTTCACTGTAAAGCGGAATTTATAAAACCCAAAGAAATGTTATTTTTATGTGAACAAACAAGATTAGTTTATTATTTCAGCTGGGCAACACAAAATTCTTGTACATGTGTCTCACCACATAAGCAGATGTGTTAAAAACTGGTTGTTGACCAAAAATGCTACGTGTATATAGAAGTATTGACAGAGCGAGACAGAGTAGGTGTACCCTGACTGGTATACCAGCTCAAGCATGAACATAATTGTTTCAAAACCCTATCTCAGACAAGCCAGCTGGCTCTAGATTGAACTGTCACCTCACTGGAGCTACAGACCCTGGTGCGCAGAGAGGACAAGGACCAGAGTCACCTCTGAAGATATACCTCGAGATAAGATGGATACAAAGAAAGCTCAGAAACCTCAGCCTTTCCTGGGAATTGTTAATGTCAAATACATCCAACATAAAGCAAACTAAAACAAAATGCTGACTTCATGCTTGGGTAAACACCTCAGGGCTGTCACGTTCTGAGGGATATTGTTCTTGGTCACACAGTCATCATTACTTTTCTTACTAAAAATAGATCTTACAGTCCATAAATATTTACTTCCAAACTGTTAAAAACGACTCGGACTACAATTATCAATCACAAAGAGCCTACCGATATTGTTTGCAATTGATACTCACAGTTAGGTGTAACAACATAAAACTATGTGTAAAAGCAGCATATTAAATGTTGATGTACTTACATCAGTGTCGGGTCCCTTGTCTGCCCCAGGACAAGAGAAGGTAACAAACTCATGGCATCTCTTATGAACCACAAAACAGCAAACTAGGAAGAAAAGGGAAACCAACAGTTAGAATGGCACAAATTGGGCTTTCTTTCTGTTGTAACAAATATAGTTACAAAGGAAACAGAATTTATAGTCAAATATTTCAACTGTAAGTCAGTTGAACTGAAAGCGGAGCCTAATGTTAAATACTGACACACAAGAAAGGCAGACATCAAGTAAACAATATAATAAAAGAGGAGACAAGCATGCACATTTAGAAATCAAAGGACTCTACATAACAACAAATTTTTAAAGCTTGAGACAGCCCTTATTGTTAAAATATAGTGTGGGATGAGTGATTCTATGATGCCACATTTCCTGAATCTAAAACCGTATCTATAATGGGAACTGTCAATGCGCATTCAGGCAAGAGCAGGGGGCAGAAATGAGGGACGTTAAGCTGGAAGCGAACCCATCCGTGGGTCCGGGGTTCGTTCACCCGCGTGCCTTAGTGAAGACATCTACGAAGATCCAATGTCTTTAGTAGTTAATTACTTCTGTGAGAAACCAAAGCTCTGAGTGAAGACCGTTGTGGAGAACAAAGTGTTCTCATATCACAGAATGGCAGGAGATAATGGGAAAAGAAAATTAGCTCCTCATTACAATATGACTCCCATTAAAATTTATGAATGATCTGAAAGAACTTTTTCTTTCTGAGCTAAGGAAAGCTTATTTTAATTGAATTATGTCACATGACTGAGGCTATAGGTTGTCACACAGCATAGGTCACGTGTCCTCCCAAACCACATAAAAGAACAATTTGCCCGAGTGTGCTTACTTTGAGAAGCAGGTATTTTAGTTTTTCACCCTCACCACAGGCTCTTTCTTAAGCTTAGTTTAGATATTTCAAAATTGGTCCACATTTCAATGTCAATCTAAATTTGAGATTGAGAAAATCTTGAAATAAACATCAAGCAATGAGTTGGGAGATTGTAATGAAATGATTCAAAAGTAATTCACTATTTCTTTACAGATAATACATTCCCTGAACACTTTAAATTTTGCATTTCCGATCCATAAAAATACCTTATTTCAAAGGACACTTTTAAAGAATAAAATAGGTTTCAACTGACTGGCAATTGCCAACACCAAACTTCCTGAATATTGCTGGAACCCAAATTAAATTATCTCAATCTTTCTAAACAGCTCATTTCACGAGGCATCTTTAAACACTTCTCTCTCCCATTTAAAACGTGTCTGAATTTCTTTCACCTAATGAAGAGAAAGCCGAGAAAAGATGTTCTCAAGTGCACCTTCATGTCATTGCGGCACGCAACGAGGGCCGCACCGTAATGCCGGCCTGGCCTCATTTACATCCTTAAGTCAGCCGTCTGGCTTTAAAGGAGTCTAATCACCCTTACATCTTTCTCCAGCTATTTTTCATCATCATCCCATGCAGCAATTGTTTCCAACTGTTCTATTTCTGACATGGCATATGGTTATTCTTTGGGCAAATGGTATAAAATGGGCTTTGCTCCACTGATTCCAGATAAGCTCGGCGTTCTGGCTCAATGTATGCTGCCCACTTGGTTGTCTGGTTTGTTAATCAATCTAAATCCCAGAGAATCCTACAATTATCATTTCGATGGTTTGTTTCTACCAACCGAAAGATCACTAAGTGGCAATTACTATTAATATTACTTGCAGCTGAAAAAGTGTTTCACTTCCAAATTGTATTTTTGGTTCCCAGCCTTCCACTCCTGAGGACAATAGCCCGATTTATGTTTGCAGGAGTAAATCATGTGAAAAAAAATCAGCTCATTACATCCTTCAGAAAACAAAAAAGTTAACTAATTACTTTTGTATGAGGCGATCATACAGTTGCAAAATATGACACAATAATCTATGCAAAAGATTTGAGAAATATATCTGGAAAGGTTGTCAAAGCAAGCTGCTTCCCTGATGTCTGTCTTTCCAGCCAGGATTTCAGAGTGGCTACTCCAACTCTGCCTTTACGCAGCAAGAGTGTACGTTACAAAAATGCTGCGTATTTGGGCACCTATTTGGGGCAATATTTATGAAATACCATAGTCACATCCTATCTCCGAGTTGACAGCCCCTCACAGCGTGTTAAGGAATTCATTCAATTAGAGATAATGTCGACCTTGTTTCTAACACGATAAATCATAAGTGTCAAGATAGATACGTAGGAAAAACAGCACTGCTCTTTGCTGCAGCCTCGTTCTATGGTTACGAACTTTAGCTCCTAACTTCCACGAAAACGATGCTAATCACACTACAATGGAAACTCCAACTGAGCTGCCAAGATAAGCAAACCAGACAGCATTTGTGCTCTTGGACTTTAAGCTACAGTTCAAAAAAAGTCATTTATTAAGGCTTCAATTACCAATGTTGACTACTGAAGTTTTTAAAACCTTTCTGTTCACTCTACTGACAGACTGACTGTTGTGTGCACCTCAGCACCGACAGTCTCAGATCTTTTTCCTTCGTTTCCCATTTGTATTTGCAATGGGTTACCCCCCTCCAAAGAACTTGGTTCCTTAATAAGCAATTCAAAAGCACCAGACCTGCCTCAGCTTTTGAGAATACTCAAGTAAGAACCAAATAGTTTGACATAAAAATAAACAATGGAATAGACAATTCTCATGCAATCATAAATCTAATGGTAAAAGGACAAGGGTGAACTAAAATCCCTTGTTAGCAGCCATCATTTCCATACATAAAATTTAAAATCCAAATTCTCATTTTGAAATCCAGCCATTAGAGTACATTTTAGTATTAGTTTCTAAAGCTTTCTTAATTTCACAAAGCAACACAGAGCTAAAGAACTCATGTAAAAAATTACGTAGTTCATATAAGCGCAAACAAAATGTTATCTGCTTAAAATAACACGCCATGTTTTAGGAATAGAGATGAAAAATAACCTCTCACTTGAAACTTGTTTTGAAAAGATGTTAATAACTTCACATCACTTATTGCAGCTGTTAAGAAGTCACATTATGTTCACCCCCTTCTCGTAATGGAAGTTATATTACACAACTTTGCAGAGACTGCCAGGAAATTTTGTTGCTTTACATTTTAACGAGAGTATAAGTGGAAGTGAGTTGGCACACGTCATGCACGGTAGCTCGAGAGCAAGTGGTATCTTGAGGCTGACAGTTAAAATTAAGAAGAAAATTATTGAGGTATTTTCATGTTTTGACAGCCTGCTTTTGATCTGCGAGATATATATATACATATATATGTATATACTGTGGTTGTGAGCTTTCATCCTTTCCAGCTCTGGCCTTGCTGGAGATAAACACTCTCAGCATCCCAGGGAGGGCACAGGGAGGAAAGGAGAGAATGAAACAGGTCTTGTGTTGCAAAATTAGACTAACTGCAGGTTCTCCACTGGCACGCTGCATCCACCGGGCTGATCCCTCGCCCCCCATCCTCCCAGCAAAGCTAGAGAGAGCAGAGAACGCTAAATGGCTCTCACAAAAAAACAAGGAAGGCTGTGGTAAGGAGCACTCAATGCCTTCTCAACACAAACAAGCAGAAGATGCACGACATGATTTGTGGGATTTATGGTACATAACGGAGGGCGATTCATTCTATCTAATTCTTCTCTGTCGGTGCACAGTACTGAGAAAAACATGTTGTTATTAATAATAAATATATATTGTCATCAGTCAGAGTTGCAAGGCGCTGCCGTAAATTTCAAACTGTTTTCTAAATTATGTGAAGTGCGAAGGTTACCGTGATATATTGCCGGGTGAGAGCTATCTGCTAAAAAATACTGTTACTAGTAGCTTTCATATATGACACAGGCTGGTGAGACAGAAATGAAATATTACAATAATAAATAAGAGAAGCAATCTCCTCTATTAGATGATCTATAAAAGAGAAAAGCCACTGTTGTGCCCCAGTCACACACACATCATTGAGCCTATGTCTGGAGAGCTCTACAGCTACAAGCATTCCAAAGAACCAGGGGCAAAAATATCACGACAAAAGTCATAAACTTTACAATTTGGCATTATTAGTAAAGTCCAACAAATACTTAAAAAAAATAAACCATTTCTATACTGCCTCTTTTGGAAGAAAAACAACAGGTTAGATGAGCCTTTCCGATGAACACAAGTATCTGTACCACATCACAGTATTTATTTGTTCAGTAAAACGAATTAAGCTACAAACCTAAACAGCGGAGAGAATGCATTTCTAAGAGAGTCTAACTGAACTGCCCGTTATCGTCTGCAGAGAAATTGGTGAGGTTTTTTCAAGTCACCTTTGACTCACTTTTTTAATGGTCAAGACTATTCTCCCAACTCAAATGATAAATTTATAAAATCCTAACCACCATAAAAATTGTGTATTATCCAATCTAAACAAACTGTAAAGCTGTGGCTCCGCTGTTATAACATAATTAGTTGCCCAACACCACCAGGTATACATATTCTTGCCTACATAATTAGTTTCTGGGTTTCAAGTATTGATTCTTCCAAAGGAAGGGGCTGAAGAGGGATGATGAGCAGCAGCAGGGGGATTTCTCTGCGTACACGCAGTATTTGTTGCTGGGTTTCTGCTTTTGGGTTTTGAACAAGAATTGATTCTGACCTGGACTAAGGAGTTAAAACAGAAGTATAACGAGCACGAAATCACTCTCTGCGTCACTCTCGGAGGACACTAGAGACCTTTAAGGGCCTCTCCAGTAGCCAGGAGCACTGCAGAACTTTTCACGCCGCTGTTGCACATGCTTTGCATTTTCAGAGAGGCCACCGAATTTCCCCCAGGGGCCCACATTACCGCTGCCTTGGGTTTTCTGCACCACACCAAGCAATGAATGAATTTGTCACACGGCATGCATTGCTTCATTCTAAGATTAAACACGGCAATTACATTAAACGCAAATAGGGTACTACTTCAAAATAGACAAACCATTTAAATACCAACTATATTTGTTATTTAAATAAGCAGTACTGTTTAAATAAATTTACTAGGAAAAGATTGAACTGAGGAACAGGGAATACTTCCAGAGGAAGAAGAGTAACAATTAAGAAATGGGATTTAGCAATACTTGCCTTTCTCCTTTCGTGAATATATTATAACTTGCAAAAAAAATAAGGAAAATCCCTTTTATATTAAATGTAAGCAAGGCTGTGGATTATAAACCAAACACAAATTAGAAGAGGTGCTACTTTGAATGTTATTAGCGTAGGGAATTTTCAAAATCACATTACCCTAACTTTTTCAACATACATAATTTACAACACATCAGCTAGTTTTTCTGCCAACGTTTCACCCCATCTAGAAGAGAGTGCCATCCCACGGGAGTACCCAGGCTAACACTTACAACTGCGATATGCAATCTTTCCACTTGCCATTTACAACACCTTTCTCACTAAAACAGCCCACAGCCCAGCGAGATACAGTCTGTTCTGGGATAACATAGCTAATAAGAAAAACAACAGTCTCTCCCCATCACCTTAACCTGTTACTAAGCTTCTTAAGGCTCTTTTGTAACACCACGAGGTCACACAGCATCTTCACAGCACTAATCTTATCAACGCTTATAAATACTTAAAAGGAGGGTGCCAGGGGGATGGGAACAGTCTTTTTCCAGAGGTGCCCAGTGACAGGACAAGAGGGAACGGGCACAAACTTGACCATAGGGAGTTCCATCTCAACCTGAGGAGGGACTTCTTCCCTGTGCGGGTGGCAGAGCCGTGGCACAGCTGCCCAGAGAGGTGGGGGAGTCTCCCACTCTGGAGCCATCCCAAACCCGCCTGGACGCCGTCCTGTGCCACTGCTGGAGGTGACCCTGCTCTGGCAGGGGGTTGGGCTGGGGGAGCTCCAGAGGGGCCTGCCAGCCCCCACCACTCTGGGGTTCTGGGATTCTGCGTAACCTGTGCAGTGCCACACACTGCTTGCTTCATGGATTATCTTCGTTTTCATCGCAGGTTCTGCAAACCTCAAGCTACTTTCTCAAAGCGGCATCAAAACCCTACCTTGAAGCCAAAGTACAGAGATTACATGAAATCAATACTGATAAATTAGGGCTGCTTCCTACTTCTAAGCTCTAAGTCCACCAGTCGATAACTGGTTTGCGTACCCTCAGGTCCATACACCTGACCTTGCTGCACAGATTGTCTTTTTCACTCTGTCAGGTTCAATCGAGCTATGTAAGTGTGTGGGGGGGACAGACAGACAGATGATAGAAATAAGATCTCTACTACATATTTTCAAACATTTACAAGAAAGTAATGGTTAACTGCAACCATATCTTATTTGTGTGAAAGGATTATCCAGATCGCCTGGACAGTCTTAACTACTCAGGTCATTAACTCCTTTACACTAAGGATGAAACAGATGGATGTCTCCAGTAAGCTGGCTTTGCAAGATCCACAACAGTGCAGATACAGTCACTACGCCCGGCAGAGAATCCATATACATTTTCACGCACCCAAATGACTTTGGCAGACTTGGTAGTACAGTGGGATAAAATTATAAATATATACCTGCAGCTATGTATGTACCACATTTTTAACCCAGTTTGGATTTAGTAAAATACCTCACATAATATACTCAGATTTGTCTGAATACTATATTCAGAGAGGTATGGTACCAGATTTGTCATTTCTGCCTTTCATTACAGGGAAAAGAACGCACATGATACTGTTTTTTCCCCTAAAACTGTAGTGCAATGTTTGCAAAACCGAGGAATAGATTCAAAATATTAAAAGTATTTAACGTAATATAAAGGGTTCAACACTGTTTCCATTTACTTGTTAATTATGTACTTTTTAAAAGATAGAGATCACCATTTCAACGTAAAGTCCTTGCTAAAATTTCACAAAGCTATTAATCTCTCTCCTTTGAGGTGTCCCATTTTATAAATGAATAATAACCCAGAAGCCATCTATCAAAAACAGTGCTGGAACAGCTATTTCAAGAACTTGTAACAGCAAAAAAAGATGACCCCACAATCACAGACTTTTTATATCGCTTCTGTAGTTTGAATTCAATTTAGTTTAAAAATCTGCCGCTCTTAACACGTTGTGTGCCATCACGGGGGCTCTCGGGGTGTCCCGGTAATCTGCTCTGGAGCTGTGTATGAGCGCGTCGGCGAGGGACCGCACAGCTCTTTCAATTACAAAACTATCACAGTGTGAAATCCCACAAACGTTTCTTGTGAACACTGAACATCAGTTCTTCAGACTTTTTCAACTAATTCGGCAAGGACCCTAATTGCAGAAATGGGATGTCTTAAATAAAGCATCTGCCTTCCCTTTGATGTATTGCCTACCGCAAAAACAGAGGGCTGCGGGAGTGAGTGGTACGAGGCGGCACAGGCTGTACGTGTTTTAAGAGAGTATGAAATGATGGGATACCAGATGAAACCGATCTCCTGAACACAGCTGTTGGGTTTGGTTTGGTTTTGTCATACAGCTGGAATCCTGCACACCAACAGAGCGCAAAGAGCTTTTGGAAAATGATGGTAACTGCCTCTACCGATGCTACAAGACAGTCTCGCTGAATCCCAGTCCCATCATCCAGCGGGAAAAAAGAATGAGGTCCTCAATGAGTGAACATTCTCTCAACAAACTAAGGGCAATCACAACAACTTTGCTCTTACAAGCCCAGTCGCCGCCACATGCCACGTTCTTCCCCTCCTGCCTCCGTCCACCGAGCGCGGCTCGAGGCAGCTGCTGCGGGCAGAGCGGCTCCGCGCCAGCAGCCGCCCCCACGGCATCACCGTTCGCTCACGGGATGCCTAATGCACCGAGGACAAACGTCTGATAGACTCGGGCGATTTCTGAATCTTTCATCTCGTGTTAAAATCACCCCCACGGTCAATTTAACACAGCCTGCGCCACGCTCCGCAGCCACAACCGCCTCCGCTCTCAGCCCGAAGGACGGGAACCCGATGAAACGCAGAGAAGGGGCTGGTACGGCTGTAAGGCTTTATTGTGAGGGGTTTAGAAATATTTTAGAGAGTACTAATGTTATAGCTTGTTTTTCTCGACACTTTACTTTATAATTTAACGATATCGAGCTACTGGTGGCTGTAAACCAAAACATTTCCTTCTTTTAGCGCAATTCGTGGGGACACAAACATAACAAGTGAAATGCCAGATCTGAACGCTGAGAGCTGAGCGTGAAGGATTTTAGTGTATTTTTAATTTGAGTCCAGGTTTGCAGTAGTGTTTTGAGAAACCTTGTAACGTACTAACAAAATTAATGAACCGGACTCGCCAGTGAACACAATCCGCACACTAATTCCATTATTGCCAAAAGACGGCATTTATTTTTCTTCAGGATGGGAAGGAGCGAAGCCAGGATGACGCTGACCACGCTGTCTGAAACACGAACAGAGCCATAGCCCAAGTACTAAACTACCAGAAAAAAACTTTCTGTGACACCTGTTTGGACACAATATATTATAGAATTATATAACTTTAATATAATTTATACAATATATAAATTTATATCATTTTGATCCACAGAAACACCAGGCCAGACCCACTTCCTCCTCTGCAGTCCAATTCCATTTATTCTTTCTGGTTTCTGTCAGCATGGGGAAGGACTAAATCAAAAGCTAATTAAAAAACTTCTTAAATCTTGTCACAAAAACCTCACTTTGTATTGCTTAATGATAATGACTATCTCTGTAAGAATTAAACTCGCTATCTAAATGCACTTTAAACCGCAACAATTAGCTCATTTTTGTTTGCACGATTAATCAATTCTGTAGCCTGTTCTATGGTATATTCTGTGCTAAAGTGACTGCATTAAAAATGAAAGATATTAATTTTGTGCCCCAAAGGCACAAATAACCCTTGAAAGGCATTATTTAGTCTCTTGCTGATGCCAAACCAAACAATTTGGATGTAATGAAATTGTCAGTATTCACTCTATCACTGTATTTGCAGTCCACTAGGTAGTATCTTTAGTTAGAAGATACACAGGCATTCCCATTTGGTGCTGGATTGTAATTAATATTAAGATTCAGGTCTGGTAATTTATTCTACATTATCTCTAATTTGGTAGCTTTCTTTTCCTAATACAGAATAGGTATTAATACATAGACATTACAGTCCCGTTAATGTATAACTTATATGAAAATAATGGTTTAATCAACTAACAGAGGGGAAGACATTAAAGACAGGCGAACATCACATCACCAACTGCCACCGACTGCAGCAACGTGCGCCAGGCGGCAGGAGGAGATGGGGACAGTCGCGTGGCCTCCAGGGCCGTCACACACCGTGCTTCCAAATTTCCTAATACAGAATCCTGCAGATCACAGTTATGATACTTCAAAGACTTCCATGATTACCAGATTACTTCATGTATACCTTCACAGTGACCCACGAGAAGAGGCAGAAGGTAAAAGCAGGGAATGGGATGTACGTCAGAAGAAAAGTGTCACAGAGCAGCAGCTCGTGCTGGGCCATGGTAACGAAGCTGCCACCTCATTCCTCTCCAGGATTTTGCAGGACTACAACTTCACCATCCAAGAGCCAGCAGCCGCTTGCCATTCCTGCCCCGAGGCCTCCACAAGTTTCATTCCAAGAAAATACAGATTTTTTTTTTTTTTTTAAATTTTTTATGGCCATAATTATTCTCTGCCTCTCTCAACCTGTCAAAAGCGTGACTCGAAAGCAAAAAGCATTTTAAAATAAAAAGGCTCGAAAGATATGGCTGAAATTTTCAAAGGCTACAGAGGAAAAAGAGAAAGTCCAGCTCCTTCTGGACATGAGGGATACTAATAAGACCAACTGATAATCACTTTAGACCCGTTTCTCAGAGGGTTCAGGCTGGGGTTTTTAGTCCTACCCACCCCTTCTGTTTCAATAGTAGCATGGTATCAAGAAATTGAAGAGGTTTTTTTAAGTTTTTTCCCGATGCTGTTTCTCTTCATTATTTTTATGTTACCCAACAGATGCCCAATATTTGTTGCAAGTCTCACCCAATCACATTACACCTTATTAAAGGGTCATCTGCTAGAAACTTCAGTATCACCTTCCTCTGCTTATCAGTCACTGAAAACACAGTTTCATCCCAAACTAACTGCAAGTTCTCATGAAGAAAAACAGCATACACAAAAAAACACACCTCCACATTAGACCAATTACAGTTAGAAATTTATTGCCAACGTAAGACAATACATAAGACAACACAGAGAAACCATTACAGAATTAAGAAAATTTACCCTAAGCCAATAGGTGGAAGATTTTTTTCCCCCAGTATGTTTGAAGGGTACATTATTTATTCATAACAAGCAGATTAATTTCTTAGGTTTGGTAGTTATCAAAATTACATGGTTGAGTGAACGCTGTAAGTTACAGTAATTCATTCCAAATAGCAAAAGTGGTATTTATAGGAAATACCTGTGGGCTCAGAGGTGGGTAGTACATACATAACAAAATATGAAACCATGGAAACATGTCATTTAATTATGAATGAGTTACTTACATTTGCAGTAAAATATTTAAAGAAAAAAAAAATTCAAAACAAAGAAGTAGTTGAGATGGGAGATCTGCAGCAAGAAAACCAGTACGGCAATAGGCAGTGGAATGCGTTACCACTGTAACTTTTACAGTTAAAGGTAAATTTTGAGCATGAATTCAGGAAAATTGAACTAACCACACCCATCAGTCTACTAATTCAGCATCAGGCCTTCATGGAAAGCCCCTCTCAGTTCACACATCTTGGTTCCCGGTGCTTTGCCAGCTCAACCGTCTGCGCTCCCAGGGAAACACTGCATCAGCACGCAGAGCTGACATAGTGATCATTTCTTAAGTCATGGTTAAGTGACCACTTTAATTTGACATATGGCACATTGCTGTCAAAACCAGTGGCCCTGTCTTCTTGCTTCTATGTCTCAACATTTATGCGGTCCATTTTTTTTGGCAAGGTTAGGTTTTAGCTGGACCAGTTCCCCGAGGTAGCTCAATACACAGAACACGGAAGTTCATGTAGCACAAAAACAGAACCGCAAGACTATGGTGATAGGAGCCCAGATTTATGCCAGATTTACATTAGATAAAGCAACCGTGCGATAACAACCTATACGAACGTTAAAACTCAATCCATCTTGTACGATTAAGTTAAAGAACTGAGAAGATTTCTTCAGTTTGTCTACATGGTTGACAAAGATTTCAAAACAATTTTTAAGTATAGACAACATTCCTGGAATGTGATCTTTATCTCAAAATGCTCCCCAAAATTTACCCTTTGTTTGAGTTCTGAGTTCTTAGAAAGAATAACGGCCATTCTTGTTATTAAGTCATATAGAAGCTTGCCTATGAAAACAGTCTACAAGCGTTTTCCACTGCATGGTGATGACACATTTGTGCAGTTCTTCCTGGCTCACTGAAGCAGCAATATAAACAATATTTCTTAGTTTATGTCAGATAGAATGAGAAGTATTCTCATGATATGGAAAGGTAAACACTATTTCCTATCCCATATATTTACTAAAAGCAATAGATTAGTGTAAGTAAAAAATGAGGCATGACTGTCGGTGATATGAGCTGACATTCATCTGAGAATATTGCTTCCAACAGGCCAAGAATTTTCAAGCAGCACTGAAGGACTGGAATTCAGTAAGCCATTACTCAAGCCAAAAAAAAAACCCCAAAAGAGGAGATTGCAACTCATTCCTACTCACCACAGAACATGCATAAAGGGTCTACCGTCCAAAAGTAAAGCAAATTAATTTCTGTCATTACTGTCTTTTCAGACTATTTTTATTCAAGGCTTTACTGTATGACATATTAGCACTTTAGAAGAGACCATAAAGGCTCATAAAGGCAATTGCAAAAATTAAAGCATTCCGTAATTGCACATCAAATCTATAACAACCAAAATTTGAGCTTTCAGTCGACAGTTTTTAAAAGCACAGATTACTAATAGGTAAAATAAGAAAACTCCCTTTTTTGGGTGTTAAAAAAAAAAATAAAACCTTTATGGATCTTTCTTGAAAAGAAACCACTGAATCCTCTTTCTTTTGAACTTTAAAGTTTTTCCAATATAAATAATAACTATTTTCCCTCACTAACTTAACTGTCCCCCTTCTTATGTACAGTGCAAAAAGCAATTCGGCCTTTTTATAATATGCACTTAACATCCTCACAAATTAGTCTTTTACAAAGTCTCCACAACGCACTTATGGATACCTGGAATGCTGTATTATTTCACAACTAATACAAGTACTAGTGGATCTATCCATCCTAAAAGGTAAGTTATTGGCAGCTGCATAGTATAAATCACCCCACTATGCATCTGGCTAAGTTAAAATGGACTCATTTTATTTTTCCCCAGGAAGAATTAAGCACAGGTCAGAAATGTGTCATCAGACTCTGCTTAGCTGCTGCACTCTTCTAGTGTCCCAGTGAGTCAAGGGGGGGGAAAGAAAAAAAACCCCAACCAACGAAGCACAGACGCTCAGTCTGGCATCCAGCCACAGAATGACATCTGGGAGCAGTTAGTCACTAGATACATAACGCGTGAAACACGGAGCTGCCTTCTACTGGGCAGCGTAGCACTGCAGTTGGTTGCAATCAGGTCCTACACTGGTACGAGAACGACAGCGCACGCATCCACGCATGGCAAGCGCACAACAGCGAACGCGAGGATATACATACAACCACAGCAAAGGAGCACACGCAGACAGGACTGTTGAGTACTTTCCATGAGCCCATATAGAGAAAAGACACAGATATCAAAATTAAAGCACTTCAACGGGACAAGATTTCTTTGTTGTGCTATGAAGCCCATATCACGATGATGGGAAACGGTAAAAACTGACAACAGATGACAAAAGCTCAGGGTTTGTTGAACAGATTACACCATCCAGAAAGTCTGCGGCAAGTCACCTCACTTAAATGGCTTCCCCAGCACTACAATCTACATTTATGCATCTCTTACTTCCCGAGTCGCATCATGGACCTGTTGGAGCGGCTCCAGAGGAGGGCCACAAAGATGATCTGAGGGCTGGAGCACCTCTGCTATGCGGAGAGGCTGAGAGAGTTGGGGTTGTTCAGCCTGGAGAAGAGAAGACCCCGGGGAGACCTTATTGCGGCCATCCAGTGCCTAAAGGGGGCCTGCAGGAGAGCTGGGGAAGGACTTTCTCCTAGGGCATGGAGTGATAGGACGAGGGGGAATGGCTTCAAACTGGAAGAGGGGAGATTTAGATGAGATATCTGGAAGAAATGTTTCCCTGTGAGGGTGGTGAGCCCCTGGCCCAGGTTGCCTGGAGAAGCTGAGGCTGCCCCATCCCTGGAGGTGTTCAAGGCCAGGTTGGACGGGGCTGGGAGCACCCTGGGCTGGTGGGAGGTGTCCCTGCCCAGGGCAGGGGGGTGGGACTGGGTGGTCTTCAAGGTCCCTTCCAACTCAAACCATTCTATGGTTCTATGATTCTATGATCATTCAGACATTCAACGTTGCCCGTTGAATGTCTAAGTTCTAATGGATTAACGCCTGTACTTGGCAATATTTCTCCTTAGGCCTCAGTTTAGTAACAAAGATTATTCCGCAGCTAGTTTGGAGCAAGACTAAAAAAAGCCACTTTTTCCCTTGCAAGATTTGGATTTAAGTCCTTATAATCAATAGCCTGAATAATGCCTTTTTATATAATGCAGCTAATTCATTACATCTCGCCCACACTTCTTAAATGCTGTTTAATATTTCTGATGGTGAATATTCCATTATTTCAGCCAAAAATAGTTTTTATTTTCAATCATTTTATGCCTTTTAATGCTGCACACTGCAGGGTGCTTAAATCCTTCACAAATTGAATAAAATAATGCAGTAAAACTGTATGAAAGCAAGTGATTTATATAAAACTGCATGGTCTCTCTGTAAACAATGTGAAACTGTTAGAGAAGTGGATGGAAAATAACAAATTCCAGTAGATTCCAACTGGCATGCAAACAGATGAATTCTACATGAATTATGTTGAAGCAGTATAATAAATGTAGAACTAATTTCAGGCTCCAAAGTTTGAAAAAGTGCATCCAACATACAGAATAGTATCATACATCAACAAACTACTATATAAGAAATCAAACTTCCATTAATACCTGGATGCAACACAAATTTTCAGTGTGGCAGGAACTTTGCTTTAAAGCCGTCACGATTAATTTGCAAACATGTCATTCATAAATTCAGGGCAGAATGTCAAAATGGGACTAAACTGCGCCTTGGGCAAAGGCCAGGGGAGAGGGAGAGAATGGAAAGAGGTCACAAACCACTCCAGACAGAGTCTCTCCATAGAAAGTTTCTTCAGAAAATTAGTTTCTTCTCTAGCCTAGGTAAAAACATCCCTCCAACTTGGAGGGCAAACCTACAACAACCGAAGTCTACATTTCAGTGCAGCAAGAATTCTCCTGTGACAGAGGCTGCCTGTGCTCCAGGGGCAGAAAACAGCCAAAACACCCTCAACCTGTCAAATTCTCTACTAGAGCAAGGAACGTTATCTGCAGTTTCGTATCTACTTCATGCAGGCGTAAACCAGCATCACCACTTAAAGAAACCTTTCTGGTCCCTGCCCCACTCCTGCCTCCCCCTGCCCAGGACGAGACCCTCCGGTCTGCTGCCACCCTCAGCTGAGCGTGTGGGCACAAGGGCACTTATTCACAGGTTCCCGCCTTGGCACGTCACTGGTGCTTATATGCTGATATAGCAAAAAACCCCAAGTTACTGCACAAGGAAGGACTGGTGTGCAGCCAATTAGCCAGGCAACTGCATGAACTGCAGCTCCAGACTCCTTCCAACGTGGAGCAGTCGACCTGGGTTGTGGAACAGCACCACAGCCTTCACCAAGAAAGGCTCAGCACCTTCACGATGGAGCTGAGACAGGAAAATTCCTGGTTCAGGTTTTGTCCCATTTCCCCAGATATCTGCTCCTCCTTTATTTTAACATTATATATCTCTAAAGCCAAAGATTGTGCTTTGAAATATTGTTAAATTCTGGGAAAACAATACAGAGGCTGCCTGAGTTACATTAGATGTGATTGGTGAGAATTTCTCCAACTGAAAACCCAATGGATGCATTTGTTCTGAAACTCACTGAGTGGATAAAACTCGTTATAAACAGATTTATGAAAGTGACTCAGAATTTGGAACAAATTGAAGACGAGTAACAAAAAAAAGGAACAGAAAAAAATGTGTTCTATTATTTTAAAAATGTGCAGTGCTGACAGCGCGCACTGAAGCTGCTGAGGATAGAGCGCTGGTTTCTTTATTTCAATGCCTTTATATCAGTTTCCTTCTCTGTACTGCTTTACAGAACAACTGCTGAATTAAGAGGTTTTTTTTACATTTTCTTCTCGGATATACTTCTGCTAAGCAACAGCTAACACTACGACTAATAATAGTAATACCAGGTATTACTGTAAACAGGAATTCATAGTTAATTTCCCTGCTGCGTAATGGAATCTCATTCTATCACAAAACCTTCATATTTTGGTAAAACAGATTTTTTTAAAAAAGATACTATTCCAATTGCTTTAAGCTTTTGTAGAAAAGCCACAAAAATGGTAAACTTTTCTTTTAAACTACTGCTACATTGTGTAAACTGGTATTTCATGCATTTTTATTTGTTTGTGAGAGAAAACAAAAGATAATATGTCTTAACAGTACACAAAGGGGTTTTTTTTAGGTTGGATTTTACATTCATTCACAGAAACATTAACACAGTAAGTCTATTAACAAATGTAAGGGGTTTCACAAGTTCAATTGTGGTAATTAGTCATATTTCAGCTTTAAATGACTCTCTGCTCTAAAGAAAAAGATTATGGCTTTTCTTTGTGCTCTATTACCCAATCGGCATTTAAGTCAATCTGCTAAAAGAGTATCAGCTTCAATGGAAGCTCAAAATAACCTATTAAAGGAATATGCAAATCTCTGAGCGTTTTTTTTTTTTTTTTAATACTTTAATCTAATGAGCATATTACATTACTAAGAAATTCTGGCTGAATCTGTTATTCAGCTCTCCTTCAGTTCTTCCATAATTCCACTTTTGCTGTCATGAGTAAGACAAAAAAGTAAGCTATTTTACTGGCAAGACATTTATAACAACTTCAAGTTCTTATATGGGTTGCAGAAAACAAACCTGCATCCCAATGCGTATTCATAATGTTTCGTACAGTCAGGAAAGCCTTTCCACAGAATGTTGCACGTTCTCAAATGGTTATTGCAGATGAGAACACGGCTGCTAACAGAAAAATTATCACCGCATGGACTTATGAGCTGCCCTCTGTACTAAAACGCCGCATCAAAAAGTTACTGTTCCCAAAATCCTTCCCCAAAAGGATTACCTTTCAGCTATACCGTTAAACACGGCTGCATCATTAAATTCATTTGGTGATGACACTAACAGATTTGAGAAATACAAAAGATGCTGAACGTAAGGAATATTGAAGAGTATTGATTAGATTAACAGTCTTCAGAAATAAGACATTGCTCGCTGTGGTTTTGCTCCTTTCGGAAGAGACAGTGATGCACCGAACCTTAGAGAGAGGCAAAAAAGGAGGCTGGTATTTATTGATTAGGTACAAATAAGGTGAATTCACTAGAATGGTTACTAAAAGAAAACAATGCTCTTCAGGCATTTTCTTTCTGACAGGCTGAGAGAGGTGGGGGTGTTCAGCCTGGAGAAGAGAAGGCTCCGGGGAGACCTTATTGCGGCCTTCCAGTGCCTAAAGGGGCTCCAGGAGAGCTGGGGAGGGACTTTTCACAAGGGCACGGAGTGATGGGACGAGGGGGAATGGCTTCAAACTGGAAGAGGGGAGATTTAGATGAGATATGAGGAAGAAATGTTTCCCTGTGCGGGCGGTGAGCCCCTGGCCCAGGTTGCCTGGAGAAGCTGTGGCTGCCCCATCCCTGGAGGTGTTCAAGGCCGGGTTGGACGGGGCTGGGAGCACCCTGGGCTGGTGGGAGGTGTCCCTGCCCAGGGCAGGGGGGTGGGACTGGATGGTCTTCAAGGTCCTTTCCAACCTAAACCATTCTATGATTCTATGATTCATGAAAAGGGACAGACCTATGTGGATCAAAATACTGGCTCTTTATATCATGTATGAATTAGTCATTCAATGTAAGCCAACCAGAAATAAAAAATAACATAAGTAAGAGTTTAACTTTGTAACAGTCTACTTTTTGCATTAACTAGCTCAATGTTTTGGAGTAAGATGCAACCAAAACCTGATGAACTTCCATTACACTTGTGGTGTTTCGACAGTAGCTGGCAGATGCTGTTTTCGATTGCTTTCAGGAGCTTTTGTACAATACAGACTGGCCTGCCATGCTTGATGTTGGCCTCTTCAGTTCAGCATCTTACATGTGAGGCTTTGTTAAATGGTTTTAAAAACGGCCTATGGTAAAAGAAGAAAAAATATGAAACCCCATGCCATCTTTTTAATGTGGAAAATTATTCCTACGGCAGGGTAGTTACTCAATTTGATACAAGAACTATAAAAACCTCAGCATACTCTCAAGGCTTTCAGCCTTTTCAGTGAATGACTCCCCTCTCAGCCATACTTTGTCCATTTATATTCTACTTCCAGTAATGCTGTACACGTTTAATATTCTGTTAGCGAGGAATTTACAATAAAGTCTGTTTTGCTTTAAGAGGAAAATGCATTTACGTTCATGTGGCGGCTTCGTTTGCATAGAGCCTACATTCACATTAATCCCTTTGCATTAACGCCCTCCCGGCTTCCTCCAAACACGAAGGCAGCACAGCTCTCCGACCTGTTAAGCTAACAGACACTATTGTTAAAATATCAACCCAGGTCTTCACTTCTGCTGCGCGACACATGACGTGGTTTCTCTCCTGGTTTACAGTTGAATTTTCTTTGTGAATAAAAACATTATCCTATTATGATTCATCATGCTACAGCAGGAGTGGGGGGAATTGTCTTGGGTTTCCCGACTATTACAGATTTACAGGTGACCGCTAGTGGGATTTCCCTCATCTACACGTTCAGACATTTACAGAGATCCTACCTGTGTGAGCTTACTGCTTTCTAATCGATGGAGGGCAGCGGGCCCTTCTTTTAAAAGAAGTGCTTTGTCACCTCCTGATGTAAATTGCCTGCATCACGTGGAAAGGTCCCCCACTAGAAAAGACGGATACCACTCTCCTAAAAATCTGCTTTAGGATGAGATTAATCACACCTGAGGAGAGTCCATTTCTCTCCATAGGCTATAAAGGCATTCGAGACATCTCTCAGAGTTTAAAATTTACAATGTTGGCATTTAAATGTGAACAGATTAATCTCATCCTATAGGTTGGCTAAAGTAAAATAAGGTTTAAATTAATAGGATAATTGGTGTATGCATCGTGCTTAGAGCCAGCTACTGCTGCTTGGCTGAAGCTGGTGCATCTGGCCCGTCTGTCTGAGCACACTGCATCAAATAATGAGAATTCCCCGCGCTAGTGTCACCAAACGAGAACTAATGCATTGCCTCCTGCCTTCTGCTTTCCATTAGTAGGACACTTACTGAAGATTTCTTTCCTAGGGATTTCAGGTTAAAAACTGTCTTATCTTTATTCTGGTGTCTAAGTGCTGCCCTCCTTCTACATAGCGAGTGCTTCAGCAGTTGATCACGTCAACTTTTATGTCTCACTCCATCTACAGAAAGCGTAGCAGAAAGCTCATTTAGGACCAAGCAGTATGCGCGTAAGGACAGTCAAACCAAAGTCCCCTATAAATAGAGCACACTGACTTTCATCATTTTCAGTTCATTCCTTCCCTTTTTGGACCAATTTCTGGACATATTATGTCTTGGAAGAATAGATGCAAATTCCCTAGTGGCTATTAGTGTGTCTAGACTCATTCATTGACCTAGAAGATGTCTTAATTGCCTCTTTTCTATCTGATGGGGAAAAATATATTCTAACTTTTCCTGGCTGCAACCTTTGTCATTAAGTTTTCTAACCGAAATCACTGAATTTAATGAAAAGCAGTAATATTGTGTGTTTTGAGACTGAGTTATGTGGAGCACTTATGATATGATCCACAGGAAAACTCTGCCCACTTAAGCGTTGTTTGTTTTCAGGACTTCCGATTTTTTGGCTCTTGGCTGCTAGACAAGGTAGTGGCTACTACCTAGGCATCTTACTATCTTTTTTAAATATACTAGATTAGAATGAGTAAGATAAGAAGTTCAATTTACATGTATGTTTTTATCAGCATTTAACATTTTCATGTTATGGACGAGTTTAATAATTTTCAGATGCTTCCAACTTTACAAATTGCCTGTAAACTTCCAAACCAGTCTGTACTCTCACAACATGCTTTGCATAGAAATGACAAGATGAAACTAAAATTGCATCAGAGGTTACGGAATAAATTCTGCTATTATTTTTCAAGTGGAGAATTAATGTATTTTTTCTTTGTGTGGCTCGCAAAATGCCTAGATGTAGCCAGCCACTACACACATTAACACCGCAATTTTTAGATTAACTGGTAAAGAATCTGAATCTCAAGGTGAAAATCTGTGTTCACGTGACAGGTCTTCATTCATAGCAAGGAACCTGTCCCTCAAATGAAGCAACACATTGGGTAGATGCATCATTTCATGATTTTAAGATTAAAAGAGCCTAAGCAGCTTTTCGACTGCATGCTGCATCAAATTTACACTGCTGCGTCAGTGAGCACTAAAAGCCAAAAAGTATTAGTAGATTTAGCAGATTTCAGCAAGGATGCATTTCACTGATTACTTCCTGCTAATGAAATTTTGTTTTAATCATTTAAACTATTAATGTATCATTTGTATCAAGAATGTAATAAAGAGGCATAGTGTACACTGTACTTTTATCTGTATGGAATTTCCAGTTTGAATAATAGGTTTTTATACAAGAGAGATCATCAGTTTGTGATGTTAACCTCTTTTATTCCAATCCCTTCTCTGTGTAATGCCCGACAGAAACAGTAATTGAAAACTGCTTTCAAAAAGTCCCCTACGTTTCCAAACTAAAATAAAGCACACGGAATTTACCACTGCAATGTCTGGGCAAAAGAGGGAAGAAGTAACCTGTGTCATCCAGGATGGAGACAGCTCACCTCAATTTAAGGTGCAGAAATTCACAGCAGTAATTATTCTGCCTCTGTGCTTTCTTTGTGCGAGCAGCGTGGCTTCGCTGCCAAAATATTCTTCAGGCCCTTGATCCAGTGATGGCATTTTAAGACTTTAGGGGCCCATTCGAGCACATACACGCAGACAGAAAATGCAACAAAACAATATCCTGAAGCTGTATTATAATAAAAACTTGAAATAAACCACGCTTTGTAAAATGAAATTTTTGTTCCTTTATTTAATACACTTAATACTCTTTTCCAGTCTTTCAACTACTATTTTTATTCTGCTCAAAACATGACTGTCTTCAGGGACAACATGTTCATTGAAAGTATGAATGTTTCATTCATGGCCTTTGACAGCCTGGAAAAGAATTTTACTGCAGAATAGATAGTTGCGTATTTTCCTTCACCCGAGTCCCATAATGAATAATGCTCTTTCACACTAGTTTAAGTAATTTCCTGGAAAAATATGATGACTATAATCCTTTGGCTCTTCATGGTTGTATTTTTTCCCTTACCATGTTCTCAAAAATGCATTCAATAGTAAGGCAGCAAACCCATTCTTGGTGTGGCTGATCACAGCTCTTTTCATATCTGCGTATCTACAAAAGGATTATACCAGAGGAGGTTCTATACCTAAGATTATATCTATATTATTTGGGCAATTTGCTTATCTGCTCAACAGCACCTGGCTTCCTAAACGGAATCCCAAAACTGTTAGGATAAACTCTGAACTTAATTTTCTGCTGTAATAATTCAGTCTGAAGAATGATCCAGGGAAAATATAAACAAACAAAAAGTCTGTAACTGAAACACAAAATTACTTCCGTGTGGTTTCTGAGGGAGTCGATGTGTATCGTTTTAATGTGCCAGTCTAAATCTTGTCATGCAACACAATTCAATAAAGGCTTCTGCTGACAGCTGTATCCTGCTACGGATCTGTCTGGATGCAGAATCTTCATCCACTTCAGTTAAATGTCAGGTGGCAGGAAGTTTGTAAGCAGGAAATGTGACAGCCAGATTCGAGGTGCTACATAGCAAACACTTTTCAAGAGATTCTTGGTTTGTATCTTAAAATACTTATTTCAAAGCATTTTAACAGAGCGGTTACAATGGTAAGCATTGTGAAGAAATGCATGCAAACCAAAAGATTTTTTTTTTTTTGGTAAAATATGGTTATATGAATGACTAATTTTTTCCCTTTTTAATTCGTCTCCAGTTTCCATTACAGATTGCTAAATGAACATTTCATACTATCATAAGCATGGTACTGTATTTTTTCGAGTAATAAACTTGTTCTAAACATCATTCCTAAACATCATTCTACAGAAGCTGCATCATAAATATGAAATGTTTGAATGTTTCAACACTTCAATAAGAAAAGCAGGACCTACAAAGAGATCAAAATAACTAAAGGATTTCTACGGTGTCATACTCAGTGTTGGGGAGAACAGGCTGAAATGACTCGAGATTTCTCCCCTTTCACTAATACATAAAACACTTCAGTGATTTGTAATTAACATAGGCAATCATTAAAAGTTTTACTGAGGGACATTTTAAGCATTTTCTTTCTTCTGGCAACAAAGTCATCATTTTACAGAGGAAGTTAATAAGATATTTCTAAAATGTAAGTGAATTTTGTTAGGTACCAGGATGAAATTACTGTCACATTTCCATATTGCGATGTTTTGCATCATTCACAATAGAGGAAAAAGATATATTTTAACACTTATTCCAGTGCAGAAAACTATGCATGCAGATTTAATTTTAAAACAACAAAGAAGCATTTGAAGCAATGGACATTTCTGCTGAGTTGAGCAGACAGACTCCAGCGGTATGCCATTGTCATCGTTAGTTCAGTACAACACGCCGAGTTGCTGTGACGGGTACAACCATGAAAGACAAATAAAAGCTTCTTGCACTGGAAGCCCCTTATATGAGAAATGCCTCGACACAAACTGGAGGAGTTAAATAAAGTTTTGCCTCATTTTTGTTAGCAACTCAGAGTCTCAAATTTATACCAGGAAGATAACAGGCTCTTTTCTATTATGCATGTTATAATACTTTAGAAAAGTAACACTCAAGTGTTCTGAAATATGGACAAATGGACAGGATAAACACATTTACTGTGGTTTTTAAAATAATTATTGACAATACTGTCCAAGTGATGCTCATGTCTAATTTTTAAAACTAACTAATACTGGTGGAATGCAGGATGTAACAGTTCCAAGATAAACCTTATGTATCACAATAGTTCTTTTTTTTTCTTTAACTTTCAACATTCCGTGTCCTATTATTCCTCTTCATTTATTTTTCTGAATGTAGGTTACGGTCTGCTAAAACTAACTTGCAATACATTTTGTTATCTGCTGAATTACGGTACTTCACTGTTGTGTGCCAAGAAAAAGGAAAATTTCTTTCCGACAGTTGCAGAAAAGCTTGAGTATGAAGATGTAGTAGTTAAAATTGGAATCAAACTAATGAGAGTGTTTCTGAAAAAGTAAAAGACAGTAAAAATATTTAAATTCTTGCCGGAAACTTTTTCTAGCTTGGACTTGAAGTTTAAACATGTATTTTGGTAACAGATTATCTTAATTCCGGAAAAACGTGGACATATGGAGAGACATAACATTGTAACATCTGCATGTTTCCCAAACTACATTTACCAGCATGGTAACTTGCAAGTGGCTTTAAAAATCTTAAAAATTGTTGTCCTTATTGGAAAAAGAATTAAAGTATAATTCTAATGGCTTGTTACTGAGTCGTAGCAGCTAACTTCAAGACTCATAGTTTTTCAGTTTAGCTTTTCTGAGGACCCTTGTTTTCTTACTGGTTTTGCATTTAGAGGTTAATGTTTGAATCAAAGGCCCTTAGAAGTTGCTAGGTGACTGAACTGAAAGAGTCCAACCAAATAAGAAAAGCCCTTCTTGAAGATGAACTGAAAAGGGAAGCAAACACTATTTGTTCACCTCACTGCTGCCTCAGCATGAATAAAGAGAGACCTTCAAACTACACCAGAAGTGTTTATTCGAAAAAGAAATCCCTTCTTTCTTTCTTTGGCATAGCCTTTGAAAAACCTAACTAAACAGCAAAACATAGTATTAATGAATTTGAGAACTTACACCTATGTAAGTTAGCTTCTGATGAAAAGAAATGTTTATAATTACATTGTTCTGAAAAACTATTATGTTGTTACCCTTCTACAGATAACCCATTTTGAATGTGAGCTCAAGCATACTATTTTTGACATGTTTTGACATTTGCCTTTAATATCTTCATCCCGGCTGAACTGGGTTATTAGGGAAATCAAGACACAGAGACAACTGCAGAATAGAGATCTGAAAAACAAAGCAGGGAGCAGCACAATTAAAAAAAATATAATAATTAAAAAAAAAAAAGTCAGCCTTAGAAGAACATTAATGGTGTTGCTCATGGGCAGGGTAGTATGACATGGATTGCTGTCCCCAACTTCAGTTAAAGGAGCCACCAGGACATAGAAGAAGGACCGGAAGGATCAAGACAAAATCCAGAACATTTCATGAGATGATGCAAAAGCCACATGACACACTGCTCTACCATGCCGAGCTACAGAGCACTGCAAGGAGGGGACAAAAAAAAATAAAAAAATTGTAGCAACTTAGCTAAGAGCATTGCTGAACATGCAAACCCAACTTTTTATGGTCCCTAGCTTTAATTCCATACATACAAGAAAAACTCTTGGCATGTTTTTCTGCAAACTTTTCACCAAAAGTTTCTCCAAAAAAACCGAGTGGCTCAAACTAGAGGTTATTTTCAGCTGCAGGCAGACCTAAGGTACTTTTTCTTTTGTTCTTAAAAATTTAACATTTATAAAGTGTTGCTACATTAAGATGACATCTTGATATCTTTCAAGTTATCGGTCTTGATTTCAACCAAAGATGAGGTTCAAACAAAGAGACAATTCTTACTTACATATGCTAAAACTTGAAACTCCCTTCTGAAATAATAAGAGTTTCCCCACAAGAATACGTTTTGAATGTTTGTGAGGTTTAACCTTTCTTCCTGAACTGCTTTTGTTCTCATGCCATCCTTTGTTTCCAAGGTAGCAGGAGCAAACAGGAATGAGTACTGAGCCAGTCTTGTGTGTTTTGTATGGACTCACATTATTCCTCTAACTCCAATCTGTTCTTTGGCGCAAAAATATCAGCATCAAGTTCATATAAAATTACAATACAAGAGTCTCTTCAAATGGTAAGGGAATTTATTTCAACAATTCCTAGATGATAGCTAAAATCAATGTCAATGAATTAAGAGAACTAAAACTGAAGTAGAAAGAGTTACAGAACCAATGTCTCAAAGTTTACAAAGAATAATAGTGTTAAAAGTTCCATATGGGAAAACACGTTCTTCAGTGTGCAGGTACTTTGGTGGTGACAGCCCTGTAAATGCAATTCACTACAGCTTCTCCCAATATTCTAAGATATCTCTCACATTTGAATTTTCCTTACTGGCAGAATATCTGCCCATTCCTGCCAGCTTTGAACAACCAACCCACTATCTCTACATACGACAAAGAAAACTGGGGCAAACATTCAAATTTGACAGCTTGTTGGAGAAGGATAGAGGAAATCAATTAAAAGAGATAGGCAAATAGCTTCTCCTCCTCCTCTTCTATCATTCAGAAGAGCCATGCCACACGGTCCGTTATGGCAGCAGCCATGTTTAGTCATCTGGCACCACAAAGCAAGGCTGAAAGGTTATTGCAAATAACACTCCTGACCCTGCCTAGATAGATTACTTTAAATAAAAACAAAATGTTAATACAGCACTAATTTGTCTGCCAACAGTGTTCAGTTCTTTCGAGTCTGGAACTTAGAAAAAGAAAATCTCCTGTAGAGCAGCAGACGAGTAACTGGATTGCAAGTACACAGTAACTTGATTTTGCTCTGAGGTCATTTTAGAAGTTTAAATTTCAATTAATCTCGTAAAAAGCCTTTAAAACTCTGCAGCAAGCTAAAAAGAACAGAAATAGCACCAAGTGTTTTATATTTTTGCCTTTGCACAGACAGACTGGAAACAATGCAAATCACCACTTTCATTTAGCTTATGAAGCCTGAGACTAAAAACAAAAGGCACGACCAGGGAAAGGAGGGAGGGCAGAGGGAGAAGAAAAATTTGCTGATTTTTGCACGCTACACAGATGAGAAAAACGTTTCCAAATTCTGGCCTCCATAAAGAACTACATATGTGGTACATAACACTGTGTAGGAAGCGTTCTGGGTTTCACTTGTTTGACAAACACAATAGTATTTAATTCCAACAGTCATATATGGTACAGCATGATCAGTTTCTGGAAACAAAATTCTTCAGAAGAGCAAGCTTATGAGCAGTTGAATGCCTTCTCCATTCCCAGATCCAATTACAAAGTTGCCCTTCATTACTTTCAAAACTCTTTTTCCTGATATATCTGACTGGATTTTCTTTCTTCCCTTTTACACACTTCTCTTGCACGACTCCATCTTTCTCACAATACCCTCACTGTTGGGAAATAACTCTCCTTCCTAAATTTCCATAGTGAACTGTCTCATATTCACCTCATTTTCAAAACAGAATTTCAAACACTTCTGTAATCTCCTTTTTTCCCCTCCCCAACTAGTTTTGTAACTAAGTATTTTTATTCGTAGTTTTCTTGTAGTATTTTCTTTTCCTGTATTTAACTGTGAAAATAACCTGATATACAGCTGGAAAGACACCATGCTAAATTAAGTCATTCTAATGATGTAACGCCTTAACATTTCTATCTGATGAAATTCTATTAAAAATAACTAAGTTTTCCATGTATATTTGGTATTTACCTAATTTCATTTTTGATGTGGGTTTTGAAAAATTGTACAGACTGAAATAACCACACTACCCCGTTTAGCTTGTGTGGCCTCAAGAAACAGAATCACAGTCAACACCAGATAAAGCCGATTTAATAGGAAGCAGAATACTAATTTTGTCTTTTCACATTAATATGGACAATCCCAACAGTACTTGCTTTACTTAATACTAACTAGAAAACATTATGTAAGCCTGTTTAAAATATTCAAATGAAGTTTTGTTACATTTTTATTTAGAGCTAGAACATATGATCAGCTTAGCATCACCAAACTACCTAATTAGCCATCTGCTTCTTGAAATTTTGTTAAATATGTATTATATACTTCTAACAAAAGAGTATTTTATCATCCCATGTAGCCTTCTCTAATCATATTACAGCGCACGACCAATGAAGTCTCCTCTGTACACAGAGCTAATGGGAAGCCAGACATTTCAACTTGCAAGAATTTCTTGAGCCAGGAACAAATATTAAACAAAACAACCACCCACACAAACTCACCCTGTAGTCTTTTGCTCAATAAAAAAAAACCATCCATAGGCCATGGCCTACTGCTTTCATTGAATCCTTCACTCCACTATGACACTGAGCTATTTCTTTCAATGCTTCTCTCAAGACATGAGGACTTGGAGCGCTAAATTACACAACACTTTATTTCCATAAATTGCTTGTTGAAAGTGTCAAAGAGCAACAAGAAGTTAATTTGCTCACTTCCCAGGGGTCTGTAACTGTCCAAGATCCCTTTTTATACCTGTAGGACCAAGGCTGCAAACAGAACCAAAAAAAAAAAACCCACAACCTCTTTTCCGTGCTGGCACTACTCTCTATACCAAACCAAAGGGCTGACCAGAAACAGAAACATCTACAGTTGTTGAACCAGTTAGAAAGGAATAATAAAGCATTCAGACTAAATTTAGTCAAACAATATAGGTAATATCTTCAATATACGTAAAAATCTTCAACAGCCCCCCTCTTTTTTCTTTTTTTGAGTAGCAGTATTAAGAGGAGCAAACATTCAGATCTAACATCCGAAGCTTCTCTTTCCATTTTGCTGCTTTACTGATCTCTTAACCAGCAAAGGACCATTAGAGCTCAGCTAAACCAGCACAACAATCCTAATGCTATTAAGCAGACAATCCAATTAAGCCATTTCCAAGTAGTGTTTGTCATTAAAGAGAGCTGTAAGTGAACAGTAAGCATGTCCATATCTGAAAATCAGTAATGTGAATTTTCTAGAAATAGTTCTGCCAAGGCTTTTAGCTCAATATAATAAGAACCAAGAGAATATAGTTTCAGATCATTACTATGTTTTAATATTGAGAAGTATTTGTACTCCATGATAACCTTCTTGTGACCAAACTGTATTGTACAAATCAGAATCAATACCCAGTAAAAGTGTGCTGACCAACATACACACAACTAACTTTGCCAAAATTCTATTGACGTATTTAATGCCAAAGAATATTATCCTCTAATACACCTAATTCCAGTACTAACTTCAGCTACATTTCCAGTGGTCCTACTTCCACACAGATCATTACAGTATCTACTCTGCTTCTTAAGAATATTGTTTTTCTCCGATTTATACTTCCAAAAATGAAACCAAAAGAAGGCGACTTTCTGAGCTACTAAGATGAGAGCGGGCTGAAAGGTTATCATTGCAGAAAACAGTAGAAGCCACAGCACCATGGATTTACTTATTTATTAAATAATTCATATGTAGAGTTACTTATATGTAATAAAATGGAAAGGGTGGAACCAGAAAGAGAGGAAACATGCATACATGTGCAAAGTCACTGGCTGAGCAACGGAACAGCCGTTTCTTCACCACCAATTAATCCTACAAAGGTTACCAAAAGAGAGATCAACCAGCAGCGAGTTTGTGTGTTGGCAGATTGGTCATAGAAGACCTAATACATTATTGCTAGTTTAATTATGATGACATTCAATTAAATATTAATCTTAATAAATTAATAAAGATTGATAATTACATCATTATAAATATTTAATATGTAAGTGGATTAATAAACCAAAATTTCCTGAACTGTAACACACAAATGCCTACTGGACACAAGATGGAATTATTCCTGTCCAATGCAGGGAGGCAAACAATTCGTGCTCACCTAAATTAAAGGGAAAAAAACTGTGAATGAGAAAGACCATGTCCCTGCACTAAAAATAACAGTAGGACTTTAGCTGCAGATACCAACATATAAGCATCACATACCATGTGAGACAATAAGGATGGCCATTCCAGGCTGTCTTGATTTTAAGTCAGCTCGATACTTAAAGGTAATTTGGGCAATACACATGCATTCCCTGCCAAATAAACTTTAAAGAGCTGGGGAAGACACGAGAAAGGAATTTCTTTCTCCTAAGGAAACATTCTGTGGTATCTTTAGTTTAAAAAAAAAAAACAAACACCCAAATTTTTCATCATAGATTTTTAACCATCAAGACAAAACAAATTATCTTAAGTACCTCCTACCTGGAACATGCGAACAGTTTCATTACTTAACATTTCTACTAATTTCAGCTTTAGGTTTGTGTTCAAGAGATGGAAGGAATGTGCATCTAATTTCATTAAAGAAATAATTTTGCAAATGCAGTCTGTATTGGTTATTTAGGACATCAAAAATCCCAACTGACATTGTGCAATATGAAAGTCAGAGATGAGTGGTAGCAATGAAGCTATTTAGAAAAAGAGGAGAGACGGAAGAACAAGCGAATTTATCGAAATCTTGATGTATTTCCAAGAAAGACACATACAAAAAAACCCTGATCCTGTGCTCAAATTGCATCTGCAAATTGTGCCGTTTCTTAGAGCAAAAAAGATGACTGAATAAAGTTTTAATTATAAACCACTTTCTAGTGGATCCACCAAAGACTGTGTCTCTACTAAGTATTTTGAACCCAAATAGCGAGCCATGAGTCATCTAACTCAGAAGTAGCTAGCTCCTTTGTCTTCCGTAACTCATGCATTGTAAGAGAGAAATTATGATGTTGAATGTAAGGACTTTTGCACTCTGAAATTTAGCATACGAGTAAACAGCTAAAAGGGAATGTTTTCATAACACACTATGGGAAGTGCTGCACATAAAAGCAGTTTCGAGAAATACGGGTGCAGCTGCAAAAGCAGCTTACAGAGCTTAGACAGTATTTTTAATGAAACTGCAACCTAAATCTCCAGCCTACCTAGCTCAATATACCTTCTACAATTTTTTTGGTTCAACTTCACAGAAAACAACGACAACTAATGTAAAAAGAAACACTAACAACATTGCTTCAGGGACATAACGCAGAAAGACCACAAATTTATGAAATATTTTGCCTAAAATTTTCAGGTAATGAAATTCTCAAGATGAACCAGGGGTTTGACAGCTTTATAAAAGTTCTGACAATTTTTAAGTTTGTTTACACAATCTCCTAGAAAATCCTTTCTTTCATATGAAAAATACATTTCTAGTTAGACCCCACTGCTCAATTTCTATTAGAAACAAGTGACCAATGTTCTTATACAACCAAGAAAAATTCAATCACTAGGCCAACATCGAAAAACCCTCACCAACTTCAAATTTTCCTTGAGATTAATAACAGAACACAAACTGGGGTGGCAGTAGGGGGGGACCACATGGGACCTGTACCCCAGAATATCATGTCATATCCCTATTTAAGCTACAAGGAAAGTCACAGCTCATAGGAGATACAAGACACAGCTAGAAGCCAGAAGAGTTCACAAGCAAACAAAGTCCAACTCTGTTTAATCACCAAGCCCGTTCCCGATTTCTGCAACTAGAAAGTCAAAGAGCTACGAGAAAAAAATGTCATCATTTAGGCACAACAAAGAAAGAGTAACAAAATAAAAATAATGCTTTTAGATGAAAAAAAGTTATGAAAACACCAGGTAAAGGAAATAGAAAAGATATGAGGAATTCAAGTGAACTTTTAAATTTGTTTCTGTAGATAAAGAAACACAATTAGGAGTAAGATACATTTCTCCGCTGTTTTTGTGGGGTTTTTCTTCCAAGCATATCATCCAGGAAATAATACTGGTTATTTGCTTGACTATGTATCCGGGTCTGTAGAGGCAATAAAGATTTCAATCATGACCACTGGACACCTCCTCATGCAAACGATTTCCTCGAGCCTAAGCCCTGTATTTTTGCATACCACCCAAGGACACTGGCAACACATGGCATTGAAATATGTGAACCTTTTCCAAGTTACAAACCAGAAGCACTGCATCATTTCCAGAACTAACCCCTACAGCTCAGCGCATGGCACACGCAGTCACCCACACCACCTGCCTTCTTTTACTGAACGAGAAGCAGTAGGATTCGCTTGGGACAGTGCCCGGCAGCCCAGCAAGTGAGACAGCCTAAGGCGTGCAGGTGTTGCAACAAGGGAAACTTCAACTAGATATTAGGAAAAATATTTTCACTGTGAAGGTGGTCCGACACCGGAACGGCAATGCTCTGTTGCCCACAGAGGCTGAGAAATTGCCGTCCTTGGGGATCTTCCAACTCCAACCTGACACGACCTTGAGCAAACCAACAGAATTTCAAAGGTGATCCAAGCTCGAGGTTGGCCCTGCTTTGAGCAGGGGCCAGAGCAAATGACTTCCAGACTTCCACCTCCATGTATTCTGTGTTTCTATTCCGTATCACAGTTTCATGGAAAAGTGAAAGGTGGGGGTGGGGGGAAACAGCTTACTCGCAAAATACTCTGCCGCTTTAAAGCAGAGTGATTCAAAAGGTCAGATTATTAGTTGGGGAAAGGAAAGAAATGTCATGTTCTACTTTCATTACCGCCCACTGTAACTTCACAGTTGACTGATATTCACAAAGAATAGGAAGACAGATAAAAGCTTAATCTTGAGCTTCTACTGACAGTGTTGCCTGTACTACTTGCTTATCTACTAATTAGAGAAGATGGTAACAGCACAATAGTACAGTTCAGTTGTAATCGTACATCATTCACCATCTTTTTTTTTTAATGTACTTACTATTAAACATCTTCCCAATGTGGATTAGCATGGCCAAAGTTTTAGTGTCATAAAATGTCTAAAAATGTCAGAAAAAATTAGTGATTGGATACAGTGAACAGTTCATATTGCTGCAACTGATTTTAACACAGCATCACAGAAATGCTGTGGTACAGTATCTTCGTGGATATCCGGGCTAAGCAAGAAGTAGACAGACCTCGGAGCAGCAAGGTCTGAGACCGTATACTAGCAGGGAGTCTGTCTGGCTTTTGGGCAGCAGTACTTACCAAGTAACACGAGAATGCTGTATTTTGCCCTCATTATTGTCCTCAGTTTTAACTTCTTAATTTCTGTCGTTAGTGAAAAGTAGGGTAGCATGTCACCCATAAGCCACAGGCTTAAGCTGCTATAAACCCATAAGCTGCTATAAACAGTCACACACTCAGCACTTGCAAGAACTGCCAAACTTAAGGGTAAAAATATCCTCATAGAACGATCGCTCTGTTTCAACCAACTCAAAAAGGCGGCTTCTTCTGCGAATGCTGACAAAAACTTAACTATACAAAGACAAGGCAATGATACTACAACATCAACTGCATGGCAACCGTCAACAGAAGGATTTATGCTTTTTTCCACATAGATTTCTGTACATTACAACTCCCATACATAAAAAGTGTCATTACATGTTACTTTCTGCATTACTGACATTCCCACCCAGCATGGCATGGCCTGATGCAGTTCTAAAAGGCTGCAAGCAATGTCATTGCCTTGTTTGGTTTTGTCCATGCTTCCCATTACCTTCACCACAACATTGCATTTAAGAAATATTACAAGTTGTAAACATATACACTTGTAAGTCAAGCATAATAAGGTACAAAAACATTCGTAAGACAGTAAGACTGCCTGACATACCAATAAGAGGATACACCATACTCTTGACAACACAACTACATTAAAAAAAAAAGACATCAATTATTTTCTTTTAAAACAAATGTAAAAAACTGCTTGCAATTAAAAAAAAAAGTCATGAGAGCATCCTCCTGTTTTGCGTCCCATGCCTACATCTTCAAGGAAAGGTCTTAATTGTGCTATAAAAACTATACCAGGGAAAATTAATATATACAAAGAGTGTAAATGCTACCATAATTGATTGCGATAACTCTGCTACAAAGGAACCTGAGCAAAATACACCTTAGGCCATGTTTAAATGTCTGCAGCTCACTAAAGGTGAATTTGGTACCACTAAAGCTAGCATGCTCAGGTGGTAGCGTATTTGTTTCTGCAGAAGAGGGTAACTCAGTTTAAGTTCAAAAACCTACTTGAGAGGCTGGATAAATACTTGGCTGGCTAGCTGCACTCCATGCTACGTTACCATGATTGCATTGGTAGCACTGGTCTAAACCTTGGGTGCTTCTACTTTTTGGAGTCACTGCAACACGTCTCCTAAAGGTCTATGAAAACCGCATGCAATTACTGCCACATGTTCCTAATTCTCAGCCTACAAGTAATTCCATTCAAGAATGGGACCTTTGGTAAACCTGCTGTTAGGCACTCACCAAATCAATTTGCCAGACCACGGGCACAACGGGCAGTACCTTGCAGACTTGAGTTCAGTACCAGGAGTTCGGCAACTCATGAAAAGCTGTGTAATTGCAATAAAACAAAAACCAGATGTTCTGGAAGTCAACAAGAAGTGAGCAAATTTAAAGGGAGATAGGATGATGTCCCCTGAAAAGATTTCTCTGAAGGAAAAAAAAAGTTATATATAATGGAAAACTGGGTATCAATTACATCATCCAGTGCACCCTGATGGTAACTTGCCTTACTGAAATGTATTTATGTCATTAAGATTGCTTTCATTTTAAGTACTTTTGCTACGCCAAAAATATTTGCATTAAAATACTTTGGATTCTGTTATTTAAGATCTGTTACAAACAATTAAAAACAGCTTCTTTGGATAAAACGCTTTCATTTTATCTCAACAGCTTGAAAAGCCAATGCTATACTTTTCAAATTAAACAAGTATGGCAGTAAAAAAAAAAAAAAAAAACCAAAATGCTGAGCCCGAAGATATGTTAATATTTCTCAGAAAAGTCAAACATCAGAAGAGAAATCTACACTGAGGTTGCACGTAATGCTGATTTTAAATAGGCAACGCAATCTTAAACAATTAGAGAATATTCCACTTCAATTAGTCAAGGAATAAATGATTGCAAAACACTAAAAACTTTTAAGAACTGTTTTTGATCACTTAAACTTTACTGACTAGTTGATTAGAAATTATTTCAAGCTCCAAATGCAACTGTGATTATACAACTACGTGCACAGCTTGAACAATGAAATGGATCTACACTCCTGACCTCCCCTATCTCCTGTTGCAGTGTTTACCTACATTACATTTTCTTATTTTAAAGTAAGTCTGGTAATTTTTCCCAGTTCATTGTTCAAACAGCTAAAGAAATAATAATAAAAAGATCAATCAACATGTTTGTATTCTATTACACTGACTTTGAGGTTTGAAACACAAATGGTTCAAAATGTATCAGTTCTTATTTTCTGTTTAACAAATAATGATTTCTCTCTGTATCGCTAATGGAGCCTGAAATTAAAATGGATTTTCGGTTGAGCTCCTGTTCATACAGTGGTGTCATCATCAATATCAGCCTCGCTCTAGGAACAAGATTTATCTCAGCTATCCATTACAGGGAGGCAAGCTGCTTATAAAAAGCACCAGGCATATTCCCAGGAGTCCCACAACCAGAACCAAACATCAGGGTTACGTAAAGTTTAAGGTTCTCTAGGACTTCACTCATTGGACTTATAAACCTAAAACTAGGTCAAAACTACCTCTGCTACTGACAGCAATGGCTTAACGCTATAACGAGGGTTAAATCCTTACACAGGTTGAGTTTCTCTAAAATACCTTAAGTATGCTGTAAGTGTTCAAATCCACTTGTACAGTTGAGAATCTTTATCACAACACAAGTGATGCTGTAGTTCTACTACAAATTACTGCCAAATTCTGCATTGTTTTCAGACACCTTTAGTGCAGGTAAGTAAAATACAATAGCTTTGCCTGAAGCTACCTGCACAAGGTACATGATTTACAAACGTCCCCAGACTCTGCTTTCAGTGCAGGGGAGATACAGGGCAATTCTTTTTCACATAACACATAAATCTGAGCATTTTCAAAACAGCACAGAGTTCTGTTATTGCATCTCTAATGTATCCAATGGATGGGAGTGTCTGCATCTCTCTAAATGCAGAGTTCTTTAAAAAAAAAAAAGTATTCCTTGAAACAACTTACAGAGGAAATAAGATCGGGTGAAAAAAAGTTCTGGCAAACTGTTTAAATCCTATCTGTGATTTTTGCACAGATAAGAGAGTCTTTAGACAACTACTCTGCTCCCTCCCCCCACAAATACCATTTAGGAAGGAGAGCACTCCCTTCATTATACCTAGGGGACATACTCATTTTAGGTCTATTTGGCATAAGAAAATGAAAGGACTGAAAAAAAATCTGCAAGAAAACATCAAAGCCGAATTAAGAAGCATGCTGTATTCTAACGAATATAAAATAACTTCAAATATGGGCTTTTAACACCTCTGTACAGGGTTATTACAAGCTCTTGAGACACATTTATGCCAAAATTGTCCTTCTACAAGTTAAGGAAGGTACTTGCTTTCCTCAGAAGACCTGAAAGAAATCAGTAAGGAGACAAATATATGCAGATTTACCTGCCTACAAGACTGTTAGGCTCTCTTAATAACCAGTGGACCTGTTCCAGAAAAGGTCTACATAGCAAGACAACAATGAAAGAAAAGATAAAATGACATAAATAAGAAAGGTTTGCCACAAAACAGAACATACATAAAAAGACTAAACATTCTAAAATCATGCAGATTGTCTGGTATTGTTCCTAACGGCCTGATTTTAAGAATTTAATCCAGGACATACCTCCTTTCTCAAAAAGAGGTTGATTAGGTTAATGCAAGGATAGCTCCACAGCTGTTAAGAGTATATCCTTTGAAAGCATGTTCTAAAATGAAACTGATTTCACAGGGGCCAACTATGTTACCAATAATGTCTAACATTCTCCATCAAACTAAGCAGTTTATCATAGGATTACAAGAAGATTACTGAAATGCATCATATAAAAAAGCCCTCCAAAACAGATTTTGACACAGTGACAGCCTGTAAGGAGGAAAAACATACGAAATCTGGTAAAAACCTCAGAGCCTTTTTATTCATGCTTCAGTCTTCCTATCATATTTTTGCATTTCCACTAATATAGCAGATTCTATACATTATAATCATAGGATTTTAGTTTCAATTAATTTTTTCTATCTCATATTATCAGCACTTACTAGCTCAATAAAAAATTATTAGCTGAAAATAGCAAAATCCTACTTAATTAGGAACAGAGGACTGAAAAGAACCTCCAAGGGTAATTGAATCCAGCTCCTTGCTCCTACTGGCAACCGTGACACAATTCTTTTGGGAAGGTCATATTAAAATCACTTGGTTTCTTGGTCTGCTAATCTCTTCGGAAAGCTATTCCAGGGCAACTGCCTTCCAACAGTCAGAAGACCTTCAATTTTCATCCTAAATTTATTAATGGCAAATATATACTTACTTGTCCTCAGATTAACACAAGATCACTGTCACAAATGATGTAAGTACTGCTGAGATAAAAATGTCACTAGCAGCATTGTAAATGAAAAAGAAAAAAGTACATGACAAATAAAAAGCATTATCGGTGCTGAAATAAGACCGCATTTTAAATGTACAACAGCAGTCTTCAAGCGCTGAATGAAAAAACACCTTCAGCATCCGTCAACCAATTCCAGCAGAGCACAACAATAACAAAAGCAGGAGAGAAGCAGTATGGGATAAAAGCAAGCGGTAGTACTATCAGAAAGGTAATTTATGATTCTAAAATTGTTGCTGAAAAGAAAGAACAGAACTTTCAGATCTTTCACTTAAAATAATTAGAGGTTAATAAGCTCCCTATTAAAATTTTTTTTTAAGGATGGCAGAATCTGGTGAAAAATCTAGAGCACATTATCTAAGAGACTTAAGGTTTTGCAACACTGTCAAGGAGACACACAGCTCAGCATAACCATAGTTACAGGAACCTTTACACTGCATATGCAGAGAGCATTATATAGAGTATTTGGCTGGAAACTTCTCCATTTAGGGTGTTTAGTTAATCAACATTTGTTGGCTGAAGTAACTATTACTTTGACCATGTAGGTTCTTACCTAAATTACCAAATAGTGCAAAATACACACATAATGGAAGCGGTCGCAAACGCAGACACCTTCCCCTCATTTACATTCATGCTTTTTTAAATACCAAAAACCCTGTCACATACTTCAGTTTCACATACTTCAGCCTCTCCCATTTAAAACTTCCTGTATTAAACACTGGTACAGATCTCCACTTACATTTAACAGTGAAAACTACAGAGATAATTACTAAGTTTTCCAATTTAATACTGCCTTAGTCTTCTTACATCATATACTTAAAGATATTAATAGAGGCCCTAAAAATAAGCATCATACAGAACAGCCAGGAGAGATACCTAATACTCAACAAAATGCAGTCAAGGGGATGAGCACCACAGCTATTTTTAGCAGGAATAAAATTTTCTTTTATATAGGAATTAAAAGACTAATTAATTTTGTGGGGAAATGAAAAGGTTGAAACCGAAGCACATCAAACATGCTCCAACCAGCTGGCATTTGGGGGTACCCCTCACCTTCCCGGCACACCATGTTCAAGCAGGAGAACACTATTTTTGGCATCACCCATCTCAAAATTTTGTTACATTTAAATTGTGAAATGTATCACTTCGAGGCCACCCAGCAAGAGCATCAAAGGGGAAGAGAAATTACAGCTACAACTAAAAATAAATTTATATATAAACATGAAAGTATCTACCTTCAAATATTATATAAATATAAACAATGTACCAATGTACCACAAGGTCAAAAAAAACAGTAGCTGATCACCAAAATCTAATATGAAGGAAATCTTCACTTCTAAACATTTTTAAGGTGTTGTTGTTATTTGAAATTAAAACAAATAATCAAGAAATAAATTAATACATTTCAGAATTTTAAAAAATATAATACTTGGGGGGAAATGTGTTTCTTTTAATGTGACTCAAGTTTAATTACATCATGATTTCAAATGATATTATTTCAGTCTTAAATGCTATAATTACACAAGAACCTGAATATAAATAAACTCTCAAAGATTAAAAAAGCTGAGAGATCATGGCACTTAGTTTAACCAATTTCACTTTAGAGACAACTGGTAAGTTTACTCCCCAGATTTGAGCACAGAATAAGAGTTTCAGCTGTGGCATGTTCTACCTAAATATATATTATCATCTAGTATACATGAGTATTCTGTAGCAAATTTCTGCAACTTTTTGAAGACACAGTGAGCTTCAACAGCACTTTGTTATGAATTTAACTACCTTTCACCTAAGCTTATGTAAATGACTAAGACAACAGAAAAATAAATCACAGCAGGAACAGACCTTGGGAACTTTTCCACAGAGTGATAACAACACAGAAATAAAAATCAATTTCCTTCATTCACACCAGTTTCTTTCAGTTTCTTAAATTGATTATTTTGAGATTGGGGTTTGGTAATTCCCCCCCCCCACACACAAATATTCTATGTATGGTCAACACAAAGAAAGCTTCAGTGCACAGCTTTTATTCCCATCACTATTAAGCTCAGGATAAAGAAATCTTTAATTGTTATAACATTCTCGAAGTAATCTACTTACAGAATAACTGACAAAAAGTAAAGAAAGGAAAACATTTATATAAAAAAAAACCAAGCTGCAGTATTCAAACAATATATCATAGAGAATGTATCATCCAGTCAAATATTTAATGATTTACAACAACCAACACCTCTAAGAGTGTTAACAGGAGTGAAACTAAGTGTTTTAAATCATCTTTTTAATTCCTTTTACAATTTCATAAGTGGAACGTGTAACCCTGTAAAACAGTCCACTGACATTTTTAACGAGGAGGAAGTACAAGATGACACACACAGTTAATGCTCATTCAGAACTATCTGCACAGAAACAAACATGCCAAGGCCCAAGGAGATCTTATCTGGTACCAAGATGAGGCTGGCAGTATCAATAGTCCTTAGTTAATTATTTCTAAAATGTAATAATTAATGTCTGGGGGAGGTGGAGTGGTTTGCTCTAGATCTTCCTATGCAAGATATTCAAAGTCTTACCACTTAAAACATGAAGTATGTTTCCCTTGGCAGAGGTGCTCTGCGGGGAAAAGTGAGAAATTCTCCTTACAAGCTAAAAATGGCATGGCTTGAAAGTGTCAGTTCCCAAATGTTTTAAGTATCCTATTTAAATAAGGGAAACAAAATAGATTGTAAGTAAAATGATATTTTTTTTTTATTTTTTTTTTTTCAGATTTTTACCCATTCTTAAAGGAACAAAAGCAAGGCAACCGAGGGCTGGGGGCCGTGCTGCTCAAACTGCCACAAGCAGCGCTAACTGATGCTTCTGCCCCAGGCCCGAGAAACCCCGGGCAAGTTCAGGTACCCCCGGCAGAGCAACCCACAGCGCGAGGTCCAGCGCAGACTGGCTGCCAGACAGCTCCTCAGGCAGGTTCTACAGGTTGTTGAATGCCGCGCTGCCAAAGCCATGCCGATACAGATACCTGTACCGCCGGAGAAGGTCGAACTGCACGGACAGAAGCCGCAATGCCCCGAGGAAATGCCCTGCTCACAGACGGGCGCCTCTCCCCGCCTCGGATCTCCACTGCATAACAGGAGAAAACAGCATTTCACCAGTAGGGCTTGGAGGGATTCGTAAATTTGGGGGTTCTTTCATATCACATTAGTCTGCTATTACCAGAAAGTATTTCAGACATATCTAGCACGTACAGCAGCTAAACCGCACTAGGTGGCTCGCAGAATCCCTTACTCTGATCAACGACATAACACACGATGCTGTTCAGGCACGTTAAACTTAAACCATGTTCCAATACATTACATGCCCCACAACGAGTGCCAGAGCTTTCCTAAATTGCACATCATAAAAGTTACTCTTCCTTGTAAGATATCCACAAATAAAAGGCTGTAAAGTCACAATACACAGGGTAGGGGTTCCTAGTTATTTTTAGCCCAGACCAGCTGACTGCTGTAGTTCAGAGTGCGACTTGCTCAGAGTAATAAAAGAAAATGAACCTGACAGTAAAGTAAGGAAAAAGATGGCGGTCCTACGGATTTTCATTATAAATTGATTTCTCATTATAATATTAAATGACTACACTTAGCATTTAAAGAATAAAATAATTGTTTCAGAATACATTTCTAAAATATTTTTGTATATGCTCAAATGACTGCTAGTGGCAGAGAAAAATAATGGAACCCGAAGATCCTGCCATTTACTAATCGCATTTTTGATGCAAGTACTATCATACAAAGCTTAAATGAAATTCAATAGCAGAAACTACTTTTCACCCATTGCTAACAATAAAATATGAGTAACTGAAAAAATAAAGGCCTTGCTAAAGGCTCCACAAGAACTAGAGGACAATACTTCATTTCAAATAAAGTCTGAATAGTGAAAAGTGGTGAAGTATAAACCTGAAATTTTTCAAATACATGCAAAACATCACCCTGGGAAAGTTTTAGTTTCTTGGAGTACATCCCCTCTCCAAGTTCGACATTCAAAATGTTGTAAAAACACAGAAGACGTGTACCAAAGCATGAACCCGGCCGTCTGTACACTGCAGGAGCCACTGCCGGCTGTCCCGAGAGAGGATGCCCAGGCAGGTCCCAGCTCTCCTGGCCACGGCACTCGCCCTCTGCCAAGGCTCCTCCTGCTCTCTCTTCTCCGCTTCCCGTTTCTCACTTCCTTCTCCTACGTTTTCACATGAATAACTATCACGATGGCGTAAATTCAGGGCAGGTAGACTCTTGTCAGGCACAAATCTCTTCCAGGGTAGGAGAGATGAATTAGCCCACACAGGTTTCACCCCAGAAGCTGGAACTGCCTGGCTCTGGAGGCAGGGTAGGGCAAGCCGAGGCATTTCGGGCTAACTCTCCTGCCCCACCGCCCCAGGCTCCAGCACAGCCCTGCAAGGAAGCCGGCTGGCATGCCGGCATCTGCCGTCTCCACGACAAGTTAGGTACTCTCCCTCCAGCTTAAGAGCTGCTAAACTAGAAAGAATCTCACTCAAATTGAGGTCAAAGAAGGAGCTGAAGATGAAAATGGTCTTCCAGGACAAAAGAAGCGATGTCAGTAAGTGCAAATACTTCTAGAACTGAGTGGGTTTATAGCTATGTTATATGCTGAGGGTTTATAGGTATGTTATATGTTGTATTTTTAATACTTCTCTGTTTCATTCCATCAGTTTCAAATAAGGAAACATCCCAAAGATGGTGATAGCATGCTAAATTTGTTGCCATCTGCAGAAATTAGTTACTATAAATAGTTTTTCCAGGCTTTTTAAGACGCAGCTGTACCAAGTTTCCACCAGAATCAAAATCGCTAAGACATCGATTTACTGCATCATTGTCTGTTCCACAAAGGTTGCGACAGTATCCCCCCACCAGCCCATTTTTTTCTGAAGCCATCCTGGTCACACATTTTAATCTTACTATCGTTAAAGATAGAACACCATCTGCAACAAGCTTTTAAAAAGTTTCTTCTCTGTAAAGAGAATCCAGCAATGATATCAAGATTCGGTTAGTATGACTGGATAAAATTTTGCTGTGTTAATCATGACCCAAAACCAATGCCATGGTCTAGAAGGAGGATTCTAAATTTTAGAAATATAGTACAAGTATCACTCTATCCTTAACATATGTTCACCTCTTCAGCCCTTACACATAATGTTTTGGCTGCAAACTGATTTAACAAAGCCAGGGTAGTAGACACTATCAGTATCCATAATAAATTGCAAAAAAACCCTCAGACCCGCATGGATATCCTAAGTTAAATCCTGTAATGGACTAAAACAGAGAAAGCAGTGCATTGACTTCCCAACCCAAATACATAAAATCTTTTAACTATGAAATCAGAATTTAAATTCACACCTGTCAAGCAAGTGATAAAACGACAATACTGGAGCAGTGACAAGCTTGGGTCTGGCACGGGCAGGGTTGTTGCAGCTTACAGAAACTCATCACAGAACTGAATTAATGCCAGCTAAATGGATGATCTTTGGAACAGATTACACAGGAGCAAGAGGCCGTTGAGAAAGGTATCCATTATACATTTGTTTTCATTTAAACAACCCTTGAATCATGTATCATCCTACAGAAGGCAGAAGAGGTTTAGAAGAGAATACACTCCCCCATCAGAAAACTAAATGGAAGAGTGAGATAACATAACTCATTCTTCAGGTGTAACAAGTTATAAAAATAATTCCTCATTGAAAGCTCAAATTAACTGACTCTGCTTCTAGACAATGACCTCCACTGTAATATTCCGCTTGAAAAACCACAACTTCCCACCAGCCAAAAAACCCCACACCTCATTCCGCAGAATAAAGAGTGAGGGCAAACACAGGAGCAGCTCTGATCGTGCCACACTGCACAGACTACACTGTGCCACTGCTCCGAATTGTGCTGCTCTGTTCTTACACTGACTCATGCCTTCAAGATGCAAACTCCTTAGGACAGGGATTCTTGTAAAACACAAATACATCTTTGCACAAGACTTTGTACCACAATGATGAAAAACAAAACAAGCCCTGTCTTACGTATTTCTCTCATGTCCTTGATCCTGACACAATCAGTGCAGCCTAAGCACTGCTAAATATCCCTGGTTTACAGGTGGACAAAATATTAGTCTAACACACAAATTAGATTCAATGAATTACATTCTTAATGTTTTGGAGAGCCTTAAATCAATGACAGAAATACAGAGTATTACTGCCTAAAGACAACATTTAAAAAAACACAGAGATATTTTTAGTTTGGAGTACCACAAGCATGTTATGATCGGCAAATCCACGTATGAAAAGAAAGCCTAAGGGTGTGCATACACAGGTTAATAAACAAAACTAGAACATCTGCATCTCTGATAAGTTTCTGCCTTTTAAACATATCAGTAATTTATACATAAAAAGTTGCATTATCAGAGATCTCGGTGTTTTTCTCAGGAGGCAGCATGTAGATTTTTTTAACCCTGAAAGAAAACACCGTCTTCACAAATGGCCCTTTTCATAAAAACTGATCTGGAGACACAGATGCAATTTTAAAAACACACTGGTTTAGTGCATTCTTCTAGAGAAAGCTTAGAGTTTCTCATCAACACAAACCCCGTTTTGGACACAGCTGTTTTGAAGGCGAGCAAGCTTTGACATTTTAAATTGTTCAATAGATTCTTTGTGTGAACTGGTCTCACGAGATAACTTAACAAATAAGATATACAGAGAAAGGTTTCCACATCCAGACTCGATTTGAAAGCAACTCCCATTTTAAAACCAGCACTGACTAATTTTAGAATTATTATGCAGATATTACACGTGTTAACTAATAACCAGTGTTCTACCTCTCCTAAAACCGAAGTCCAAAATACACAGTAGCAAAAAAGATTTTTTTTCCATTTTCAGTCTGAAATTTTTGAAGGATTCATTACCACGAGTGCTGGAAGAAACTGACGTTTTATCCTGTGTTAACAAGTAACACAGAACTCATTATCTTCCTTCAGGGCTCCCACTTCAAGTGCCACATCCATACTTTGCAAAGTTCTGGCGCTGTAATTGCCACTACGCTTTTAAGAAGAGGTAAGTGGGGCTTGTGGCACTGGTGCAGAGAGAGCATGAGACGGCGAGGAAGGGAAAAGGCCGGGAGCACTTGTGTCGGGGCTACACGATAGGCAACTTTAGAATTAGGACATGCTGTTATAAAACACAGTAGGACATCATTTTCTAAGAGCAGACATGTGGCCTTGAAAAGCATCCTCATGGCAACATGGATTATGCCATTCAAACAAATTAATAAAATATCAAAGTTGAAGGCTAAGCAAATGTTAAAGGGTTGATTCATAGTCTTAATGCTTTCCTTTTGAACGCAGACATTAAGACAGCATTCCTTCAAAAATAAAGAGGCAACATAACTAGTGAAGTCGAGACAATCTGGAATTATTAGCAACTAAAACCTGCAAGCTTTAACTCTTGGAAAGCCACATATGCATTTAGGCTACTGCCCACCAAGTTGCACACAGGCAGATTCCCAACCGACAGAACACCCGAACAAACTCCAGAATTTACTTATGCAATAGTCAGAGAAACAAAACAGTTGGAGAGAAGCCACACGAACCCAACTCCAACTCAGGCTGCTCGGATTTCTGAAAAGAGCTCATTCATATGGTCCGCACTTCGTTGTTTAGCACAGCTGTTTCTAAAGCCACTCCCCGTCCTAGTAATGTTTTTCCCATCCTATTTCACAAAAGACTTAAACATATTTCCAACAGATGCGTTTTGTACTCCAGTAATTTAGTGATATTTCCTGATGACTGGTTAACACAAAAGCTGTAGCTGGTTGATCCAAAGATTGCATCTGTTACCCTGCATCTCACCATCAGGTCAGAATGAATTTCTAACTGCAGAAACAGACACCGCAGAAGAATATATTACTCTGTTTTCAAGCCTTAACCCAGGGAGAAATCATTTGCCCATGCAGTAAGAGCTAGAATTAAGGTTTCTATTTTTTCAAAATAGGCTGTGACAGGAAAAAAATCCCACAAAAAAGTAAACATTTTCTTATCAATATCACAGATGGCATAACAGAAAATACCTCTTGATCATTTTCTCAAGCAAACTCATTCTCTTTTCCATCATCCATTAGATTTCTGTCAGGCTCCTAATTTAATTAGCTGCATACAGCAAAATAACCAGAATAGAAGAACTCATTCACCCTAAAACTCCATAGTAACTACAGACAGTACTTTGGTTCAAGGAGCAAGTCTCTCCTACCACAACACACACTCCCAGGGCCATCGCCTGAGCTTTCCTTACACACAACAGGAAAGTTGCGTATCAAGTGATGAGGACTTACCGGCTGAGAACACGTTTTAAGTCTACCATATTCCGCCCCACTGATAACTATATTCTAAAATAAGTGGGGGGAGGGAGGGAATGGAAACAAAGAATCATCTCCATATCACTAAGCCTGGCAGAACTCTATTAGCTGAGAAATATGGAGCCTTGTGGGCTTTTCCTAACAGGATCAACACTGTGTAGCATGGTAAAATTATCCAAATTATTTCACACAGTGCATTTATGTACTATACGTACACAGGGGACGAAGGCATTCTGAGTTACTGAGGAAGTAAGGGTTGCATCTTCTCACTGCTGCTTCTTAATTACTGTTACAAGATGCATGTATAATAAGAAAATTTTTTTGCATGAACCTTAAGCTGGCCACTCTCTCCTGATGAGGTATATTATATCCAGTGAATGTTTCAGGTGGTGTTTATAGCTGTCCTTACACACAGCCATAACAAGCGTAATTTAAATTATATCAACTATTTATACAACAGAATATTTTTATGTAAAATTTTAAGAGATATTATAATGCTATTAAACTGAAATTTCAATACCAAGCTCAAGCAAATAATTTCCACTTTAAAAATACACATATGAAAAGTGATAGGATAATATGTACACATATCAGCCCAACTAGTGTCTCTCTAGGTTACTAAACCTTCGTATCAAGGGCATCTCTACTAAATATTAATGCCAAATTCTGCACAATATGAGGCTTCAGTTATTCAGAGGATCTCTGCACTGCAAATAAAAATAAGTATTAAAGCCTATACTATTAACTACAGATTAAGGTCAGATCCCAACAGTTGTTCCATATAGAACAACGTAATAGATGTTCATTGACCGCGATACTGATCCATTCATACAAAGCAGCTTTCAAGATCCAGGCTTTAAAATATTAAGAACATTTATTAGCTCAACATGCATACAATCCTACACTCTTCTTACAAAGAGTACCCTTGACTGCAGAACCGATATGAATTGTGCTTTGGAAGTTCTAGAAATACATCAGTTCTGCTACCTGCTGGCCAGTCTAGTTTCCATTCTCACATTCTCTTCACATTTGATGGTTCTAAAATTAACCCTACTGATTTTATCGCCCATTTCCTTTTCATTTTGCCATGTTAAATGTCAAATGATCCATATGTCTGACACTGCCCTTTTAATTATTACAACAAAAGCTTAAAGATGATACCACACACATCCCCCCTCCCCTTCAAAGCAAGGCTCAATAAAACATGGGCAATGGTAAGAATTTAAAGGTCAATATTTGAATAAGTTGAACAAAAGCCAGGAAAGAACAAGATTTATCAGAAATTTAATTCTACAGTAAGTTCTACAATTAGTACTCTTTCTAATGTATTGATTTAAATTACAAAATAAGCTCCACAGATAGTGTTTAGGAACTTCATTAAAATTTAACGAGCATATTTATCAATGCTTTTTGCAAAAAGCTTGTTATAAAAACCTGCATAAACCCAATTAGACCTCCCTAATACATTCATGATATACGATGAAGTCTTATTCCCTTCATCAATCCTCAGCTACACATTTACCTAAATAATCAATACTCCAAAATTGTGATGTGTCCACAAATTCATGGCCTTGCACCAATGAATTTGTACACTCAGTATCTACTAACGTGAAGTCTCAGTCACTGTCAGTCACGTTAACCTAACCATCCACATTTTATTGTTCTAAGGATTCAAAAGCACTTAAGATGACAGTAGCAGTAAAAAGCCTTGGGACTTTATATGCCCATTACGGTGACTGGGTTGTTTAACAGCTGGAGCTGCACTTGCAGCATATGATTACAACATGCACAATGAGAACACAGACCCAGCGAGAAGTTTAAGGCACAGCCAGGCAACAAAAGAATCTGGTCAAATACCTTCTACAGAAACCAGGAAAGGGATGCATCAGTGACAAAGGCTTGTCCTCCCTCTTCCCAATATAGAAACAGCTCTATTATCAAATATTTTACAGTGTTCTTATTACATTTTCTATTCTATTTATAAAAAAAAAAAAAAAAGGAAAGCTGGACTAGGACAAGGCGTATTGAGCAAAAGTGAAAGTCAAATATCTGCTCCGTTATATCTGCCCCAGATACTAAAGCAGTTCTAGGCTTCCAGGGATGTGATGTTTGATGGACTTTCAAGAGTACCCCTGAAACCCCCAAAGACAGCCCCCTTCATCTTCGGATACTTATTGTCAAGTATCCAAACCCAAAACTATGCAAAGCATTTACTGCCATGAAACGATAACGCAGCATATACCAAATTATGAAGAAAACAAATGCCTTAAATATTTGTAATATAATGTATTCCTATTCTAAAATGAAAGTGACACTTTGCCTTGTACCAGGTTTAATAATATACAACATAATTCTAGTTTTGTATAGCATTCAAAGAAACCCGAGCTCAAGCTTAATTAAACGAACAGAACTTTATACAAACATGACAGCTAAACCACTCCTCATTATACAGCATCAGGAAGCTGACATGAGACTTCAGTTTTGCAGAAATCTTAGAAATAAGCTTTGCTGACTTCTGCGTATGTCAACAAGGGCAGGCATCAGCTTCGCCGCCCGCAGTATTTATCAGGCACACCTGGATATCTAAGGCAGAACAAAACACTTAGAAGTACTACTCAGTGAAACAACTGGCAGTAGCATACAAACACCACAGCGTAAAATCATCTAATGCAACAGCACGCTGTGCAGTTGGCATAAGGACTATACGATCTATTAGGAAACAATACCACTTCTAAGAAAAATGTATAAAACATATCCACCACTTGCACTTTAAAACCCTCTTCAGCAACTGCAGTTTTTCAGTGCTCCTTTTTTGAGGTAAATCAGGGATATTACTGCATAGGCAATTCGGAAACTAACACTAAGGAACCTATACTATTTGTAGCAACATATAGGCGAGATTTAGACAAACAAATAAGCAACACAAAGAAATAAATTGCCATGAGAAAACACCACCTTTTGCCCAGTGATATATTGGGATAAGAATGGAATTTTAGTAAGTTTTCATAGTTAACAAAATGCACTTTTCCCCCCCCAGGGTCTTCAAATGGTTGCAAGAGTTGTGTACGTTTGTCATGGACACACAATGCAATGGAGCCACCACAAAAAAAACAGTTTTACTAAGCCACACAACTAGATTTTTTGAGCTTTTACTGTGTTTTAAAGGCTCACACCTGAGGATCTCTCCATAACATCAAAAGGAATTCTGAGCAATACCTTGGCATCAAAATATTTGAAACAGAATAAACACAAAATTATGTTTTTCTCCCTTCTTTCTGTGATCTTGAAACATTTGTCTCAACAGGCCTATGCACATACAGAAGAACTGAAAAATATCCATGCACAGGAGCGTACCTATTGCTTTCTACGGTGTTTGCATCCGCTTGTATTAACAGAGAAGTTCCATTTTATAAAAATATATCCAACAGATGTAATTTGCAAAAGCCGATGACAAGAAAGGAAGATATAAAACTGACATACTTGGAATGCTCTCAAATTTAATTCATTTAAAGTTAGCAAACAAGGTAAGAGCAATCCAAAATCTGACTAATTTTAAGGCACATCACAAATTAAATCAACTAACCTGCCATGATGGAAAAACTTGAAAAAAATATATATGCCCTTATAGTCAATTCTGTTGCATTAGTCTACTTCTATATTTATTTTAACATGATTATTTTTTAACATTTCCTCTGAGTCAAACAAATTCAGGGAATTGCTAGGTTGAAATCCATTTATTTTATAAAATTCCGGAATAGGAGAAAATTGAGATGCCCAGAACCTGTCATCGGCTAGCAGGATGTCATCATCTTCAGACACACAAAAATTCTCTGTGGCTTAAAGCTTGCGTGCAAACAATGGAAAACCAGTTCAGGTAACAGGCAGCAGAGAACAGGAGGCACCAGGTAATGCTTCTGCACCCAGAGAACCAGAAGGCGCCATGGAAATTCACGCAGTGTGATACGGGAGCAGGAAGAACGACACCACAGAGAAATACTCTAGGAAGCAAAAACAATTATGAGGGGGATCGTTTTGAACTTTCCTAAAGTTTGTTTCAGCATATCTGCAGAGAAAAGTGGTAAGAATGCAGATCCTGATCACTAACAAAACATCTCAGGAAAAACTTTTAAAAATCAACCCACTGAAACACTAACACACACAATAGCTTTCCGTAAGATAAGGCTTATTTTTGCACTCTTTGCTGGAACAGAAAGATTCACCTTTTTTAATATTAATGACCAATTTCTCGAGGACAAGAATACTTTGAAGTGGATTCTGGCTGATGTCTTGGTGAGTAAAACAAAAAACAAAATAAAACCCCAACACAGACTAGAAGTTGAAAGAAGATAAACTACTCTTCTAACTCCTCCTCGTACATGAATAATGTTTTGTTTACTGAGGAACTAAAATAACACATTTAGTACACATTCCAGAGAAGTTAAAAATGCTATTAATTTTAAATGAAAATGAAGAGTGAAATATCTGTGCTTTGGCAAGAGAGTTACACTGAGGACAAAGTTCAACTCTCTTTGAAATTAAAAATGTCTGTCTTCAGTCTGTACCTTGTAGTACACACTTTCCCCACACGTAATAGTAAAATCAGGAAGGATAGCATCTAACCCACTTTTTTTGAGCCACTACACACACACACACACGTAGTTTATTAGTGATTTTGAAACTCAAGCATACAGAACCCCATCTAAACATGTCATTCTTAAGAGATTTAAAATTTGAAAACGGTTAATTAAATTGGTACCAATATTTATGATGCCATTATTTTAAGGATCATTTGGAGGGAAAATATATCTAATTTTCAGAAACACAATCTTCATAAAGTTTTGCTCCAGAATAAAAATTACAACTTCCAACTGCAATTACAAACTTCATTCATCTATGTGCAAATGCTTGCAACATATACAATATTAATAGCTTTATAAAATTATTTTGATTGAAGCTGAAAAAAGGGGCAATGGCTGCAACTAGTTAAAAATTATAATTGTTTTGTGAATATGGGTTATTTTCTTAACAAAAAGAAAAAAGAAAACAACTTGACAATTATTACACAAGGTAAATAAAGCCTTGAATGTGCTGTACAAGCTATTTGTGTTGATCATGGTTCATTCATAGACACTTCTTACAGTGCCAAAGCCTACAGATGTGATTGTAAATGAAGAACAAATGTTTTCCTACATCTTGACTGGCCATTGGATAAAGACAAGTATTAACTAGAATTTTGTAGCCTCATTTTAAAAACTAAAAAATAGCAAATTAGGAGAGTAATAATGATAATATTTTTGGTGTTTCTGGACAAACCTGCATTTTTAGTTAAAAAAATGTGTTTCTGTATCAGTCTAAATAAATTTGAAAAAAGACATTTCATAAACAATAAGAGACAGGCAAAAATAATAATTCCAGTAAGCCTCTACATGTATAGGGACATATTCCAGATTTCTAATAAAGTGCATTTGATGAAAAGATTTTAATTAAGACAGGAATGTGATTTCAAAACCTACATGAAGTCACTAGAAGATATTCTGAAAAAAAGGCGTACACGTGTCTGCAGTACCTTACAGTCTGTTATGTAATTGCAGAAAGGAACCAAAAAACTGCATGCAAATTGAATTATAATTAAGAGATCGGAGTGTATAACAATGAAATCCACAGAGATACACACACACATGCTCGGTTGCCTGACCTACAAGGTAACTGTTATCAATCACAGTTATGGAAGGCAGTATTTGTCAAGAGCTGCAATTGAAAAATTGAAAAATTAACAGCTGATAGCCAACCCTCAAGCGCTCCCAGCCTCTGCATGTCTCCAACAAGCACTGCTGAAATCAGTTAGAATTATAATGTTCAGCATCTACAAGAATTTAAGAACACTTAAAGGGTAGTTCCTGTTATTAATTATACACAAGAGAATCCTTTGCTCTTAAGACTTTTATGCTTTTCGCTGCAGATGTAAAAACTGAGAATCTGAGCCTAAAGTATTTATTAAACAACTTATTATTTTTACCTTTCACCCTAAAGAGAAACAACCCACAAAAACAAACATTAAAGAAATAATCATCATTGCATCCCAACAGTGAAATCTGTTTTCTTCATCTTTCTGCAACTTTCTTTCCAACATTTCATTAAATTCCGCTCATGGCATAAGTCACTTCCATCCGCAAAAATCTTGTCTAAAATTAACACCATATGTGGCTGCATATCAGCAGTTGATGTGCAGTATTACACCAAAGCAGAGGGGAAAATAAAGAATATGCCAAACTTTATCTTGCCCAGGACTCAAACTAGTTTATCTGTCAACTCGGAATGAGCTATCACTCCCACATGTTTAATTAGAAGCTGAAGAGCTTCACAGAATTACATCCAGGGCACTGGAACAGTCAGTTTCTTTTCACTGGAACATGCTGCTGGGATATCGAACTGATTCAAGTAAACAAAACAAAACTTAACATGTTTGAAGTGTGGGAAGGGTGAAGATGGTTTTGCCCTTGAAATGTAATACAAGAAAAAAAACCCCAAACTTTTGCTGCAACATAAGATTTAATGATGTTCCAGTTTTGATGAGCACAGTATCACCAAATAAATTTTCAAGAAAAACAGAAGTACAATAGCATATTTCTCTATTTTACTCTCATGTTCTGCATAGAGTGAAATGTGTATTTAGTGAATTGTGTATTGTGCATCTATTTGATATATACTTTTTTTGTGATGCACATGATTGTAGTAGCAGAGATTCCTCACAAACATGGATACGTAGATCTTCCCCTCTTCTAACGAAGATGCCCTATTGTCCCTTCTATAGAGCAATGATGCTCAGAGAGAACACATCCCCTTCCCTGCACAGGAGACATTTTCTGAAAGCATAACCTATATGTCTACGTTACCAAATAATGCTCTGACTGGAACAAATTTGCAGAGGAAAACAGTGCTACAAACCAGACACCCATACAGTCCACATCTCAGGGGTTTTACGTTGGATGAGCTGCAGTGGGATCCGTGAACCAAACACCCCTTAGCACCTGGAGGACATTAAACGTGCGGCTGTAACGCAGCGCTCTGTTGGGTATCACCCAAAGAAAACCCACTTTGCGTGCTCCAGGACCACCCAGCAATGCAAACCAAAGCGCTCTCAGAGCGGGGAGGACTGGGATACGCATTTCCAAAGGGCTTTCCTGATCTGAACAAACACCGATGTATTTGCACTCATTAAGACTCAGGGCTTTCATCTGCACGTCAGTGCTGTTCTCAGTAATAACTTGGAACACGGGTAATTTTGCAAAGATCTCTCAGAGTTCAACTGCGGGGAAAGGAACAGAATCTCGACTTACACTGGTATCGGGCAATTAACAGCAACGTATTTCCCCATAATATGGGACATATGTTGCAAAGGGAAGGAAAGGGACAGCTGAAGGAGGGGAAGAATAAATAAACAAAAGCTGACAAGACAAATGTACAACATGCATCTCATCTGCATGCTTATAATCTGTATGTCAGATTATCTGCAGATCATTAAAATTACTGTCCTTTGAGAAGGAGTCCGCAGATACACAGCCCACAGATGAGGCTAAGGGCAAAAGGCCAAGGGAGAGGGCAAAGCTGGCTAGAGGAATCATGGAAGCCACCCGTGCACACAAACAGTATATGCTCCCAGGCGGTTTTTCTGTTGTGTTTTTTTTTTATTGGGGGGTACATGTATGTGTTTGGGTTTTGCTCTGGGGGTTCCATTTCTGAACAGATACCTCCAAGTTACACGCATGGACGTACATTAACGAGTCAGTTGCTTTAACTGTATCTATACGAAGTTTCAATTTCAGAAGATTTCGTGCTGACTGTTAAGTTACACAGAAAGCACCAACAGTCACAGACTCTTACTGACTTCCATGGAATTCATTTCTCAATCTCAGGCTTATAGAAACGTTAATTAATGTAAACTGTAACGCATGACTAATAAGTATCATAAAGAGCACAAAGAAAAACACTCATTGTTCAAACTGTGGTCTGTAATATCCCATCTTAGCCCAAAAATGATAATGATACAAGAGAAGCAGTTTTGGCATAGAGAGGGGAACTTACCCTGTATCTTATCCACCCTTTGGCCATAACATTTCCCAGGAAGGAACACAGAAAATATTTTTATGAGAAGCAACACAGCAACACAGTACATTTTCCTTTATTAGTTTGTTGGGGGTTTTTTTGTTACAAAGGAAAATGAATATAGTAAAATGAACAAGCAACTGCTGGTAGGGGAAACACAACTATAAGGATGGAAAACCAAGAACTAAGCCTTGATCCATACACAAGAACGAATTAATTGTGCCGCTTCCTCTATAAACATGTTATAACAGAACTGAGGATTAACAGAAACTGTACATGACAACCAGGTCACAGGTGTTCAGAGGTTTCATTGGTTCAAATCTTCACATCACAAATATAGCATTGAAAATTAGTTTCTCGACCACCTCTCTATAGAGAGCTTTAATACCACTTTTTTTTTAATGAAAACAGAAGATTTAAAAAGGAGGCGGTATCAGCGGGTTCTTTGGTCTTTTCATCGTAGAAGAGAGGTGAAGAACTAGTGGATAAACAATGCAGATGAAATGAAGGGCTGATTTAAAGTGCTAAAGTTATGACATTTGCAAGAACAGTAAAAAAGAATAAAATCCAACCATTTCCATTTTTAGTGAAGTAGTTACAATAGATATCTAACTAGCCCAGAGCCAGCAGTGTTAGGCAGTGTACCTAGCACGACACAAGCTAGTCCAAAAAGCTCACCACATCAACTTAAGATAAAACTCAACATTCAGAAAATATAGTCTGAAAATAAGTCGAGGGAAGGTAAGAAAAAAAAGTGGAAAGAGCACTAGTTGTACAGATTACCTAAACATAATAATCTGCTTTACCAATTTCTCAAATTTTTATGTAAATTAGAAGACAGACGTGAAACTCTTCCCTAGCTAGTTATTATCCTTAAGCAAAATGTATTTCAAAGCTGAACTGTAGCAGAATATTACACTTCAGTAGACCCTGCAGAAATCGTGTAAAAGAGGGAAAACTGGCACTTAGCAACTACAAATTTTGACCACTTGGGAGATAACTAACAACAGGCCCTTAACCAGGAATATGAGTTGAGTGCATTTATATTGCTGTAACTAAAAATATTTTCACCTCTAGGAACTTGCTGAGCTTTCAGTGCTAAACTTAAAACAACCTCTAAACATACATAAATACAGGTTCTTCAACATACATTGTTCAGATCTTAGTGAACCACTATTTATTGCGTCCTGTTCACCAGAAAAAAAACGTTTCTTACAAATCAAACAGAAAGAAACAGATATAGGTCATGCTCTGAGTACAACAGTAAGTATCAAAAGAATGATGAATCCAAAATGTAGCTTAAAAGCTTGCTTAATTTAAAGCCTGCTTTCTTAAAAGAGGAACTTTCATACTGTGGCAGACTGAAAAACGGTTTAGATCATTCCATTTTTCACATTCCTCTTGCAGTATCTCCAGGTGCACGTCAGAGAAAAGCTTTCAGTATTACAGACAGCTTGCTGTCCTGCCTGACAATGTAAGAAAACAAAGCAAAGCCATAACTCCCTGAAATAATCTTACCATCATGTTTTCACTACCACAAAGTCAATCAACAGAAAACAGCAAAAACAAAACAGCATAATAAGAACTGCTGTTTCAAAAGCATAATATTTTGGAATAGTTCATGTTTGTACAACTAAACAATAAAACACAAATCTCAAACAGCAAAACGCTTCCTAGTAAGAGGAGGCACTAAAAACATATTCTTTAGGAGAAAGTTAATCCAGCTGAACTCTTCAAAGTTCATTTCCAAATTCACACATTACCAAAGACAGGCCCCAACTTCTTCCACTGATACTTCTTGACCCCAAATCCTCTCTCCAAAAAACTTATTTCTAATAATGCAACAGAATTCTGCAGCCTCTCCATGAAATAACATACCACAGCTCATAGCTGTAAACCTCAGTAGCCTTTCTGAGCATGTGTTTGCTAGTATATACAGTAGCTAGCCACATTAGAATACGTTACGAATGAAACTACTTAGGATGTGGACTGTCTCTTGCTAAGCACTTGCACGGTAATAATGCAATTGCACCCTGAACCTCTGTCGTACTGAGAGTATTAAAAGCCACACCAAAATTGAGTTTATTGTCTTTTGCAAATTCATAGGGATCCCAGAAAACTAAGGGGAGAAAAAAAGAATTTTGCAAAGCTTTCTAATGAAATAAGTGAAAATCTTTCTCTTCAATTCCAAAGAACTCATTTAAATGTTTTTACATAATGCTGAAGCCGAACACTGCAGCAGAAATACAGGCATCAAAATCAGAAAACAAAACCAATTACATACAATCAAAAACACATTCCAAGGCTCAAGCAAGCCCGATGAAAAAAGGTATTAGTGGTCCAAAAAAAGATGGTTACAGTATAGCATTACTACAAATAAAATTTAAATTTAAGCATAAAATAAAAACCCTTTCGTTCGAGGGCATCTCTTAAAAATAAAACTAGAACTGCATTTTGTGTGACAGCTTTCAAAGGATGTTTTAAAAATATATAAAAGCATACTGTGTTGGCGGCAATGTTTAATACTCCATAACCACTAAATTAGGACTTCTGTTTAATTAAAGAATTACTAACACAAATATTCATAGAATAATTGCAGGTTTCTTAGAGTAGAAGCATCATTTGAGGTTGATGCATTACTATTATGGACCTTTCCTCTTCCCTCTGGTAACAAAGGCCAGAGGAATTTAAAACAACTTTGGAAATAATAAAACCACCCAACTCTGAAACTTGCCTGACATCAAGTTTCTGTCTAGCAGGAGATTTTACAACACTCTCGAAAACAGAGCTAAAAAACCTTCTTATAATGGAAACTCTGACGGACCAAGAACTACAGTTGTACTAGGAGCTGTCACCGTAATATTCTTGCCTTTCCTTCATGTCATACTGAAATTTCCATTTTATTCTTCATTTGTCATTCTTTTCTCTAAAGGTAGTCACTTAATTAAAGAAACCAGGGGTTTTTTTGCAACCTACCTTCTAGTCTCACACTTTTTTTTTTTTTAATTCTTCATGTTCTCACTAATTTTAATCACTAATTTTTCTTTCCAGCTTTAGCTGGCGACTTTTGAGACGGAAGCTTCAGAAAGTTGAACTGAAAAAATTTGATTCAGCTGTTTTATTTTTCAAGACTATTATGCCAAGAGTATGAACTCTGATTTTGACTACAATAAAATTTAATGAATAACAGCAAAACCCCTACAACTTCATTAGTGCACCAACAATAATTTCCTAGAAACTCCCTAAAATTCTTATATTTCTTAGAGATTTTGACTGTATAATAATACAGACAAGAACACTGAATACAACAGTCTCTTCTCAAAGAAAAACTGCAGAATCTTGCTCCGATGCACACAAAAGTCAGGTTTGAACATATTTAGATTCTTGAGAAGTATCACTTCTGAAGCATTTTAAAAAAAAATAATAAATCAATCAAGCTATTCTACTCCTTTTGCTCTTGGTTGTGTTCATGCATGGCGTTTGGAGGGAAGATGAGATTGAATTCAAATTTTTAGCTAGCTTCATAAAGAATAGTCCTCATCAGACAAAACTAGGTAACTAGAATTACAATGGTAGAAGGAATTTTGGCCACAGAATCCAAAATATTGGAAATGAACTGCCATACCTAATTGGATCTGTGGCTCAGACCAGTGGATCGCGGCCAATTTGAGCCATTCGCTGCCTGGCTGGAAGATGGGAGAAAGACGACACTGTACAAACAGCAAAGCTTAAGATAGAGAACTGTATAATTTAAATGCAGCCCCAATTATTTTCTGTATATCAGTGAAAATCTCTAACAAACATCTAAATTCCTTAACTAGGAATCACTGAGCTATCCTGAATGGGATTCAGGAAATGCCATTCCAGTACCAACTGAGGACTACAGATTGATCTATAGCACCGCTCCGGATGCGATGACTAGCAAAAAACTGGAGGATATCTACAGAATTTAGTATTAACAATCCTGGGACATAGAGGAACTTGTATCCAAGATTCATAGTAAAACCACAGCTGCATGCTTACCTTAATATGGCATGCAACATTTTCACTGTATGTGTCTCTCTGCAAGTTTCTACTTGCAGAATGAAAAATATTTATTGCAACATCTTTAAAAGGCATCATTCTTTTATATTCAGTTTCTCAGAGGTTTAATTTCAGTAAGTATCAACTTTCACAAAAGTACCACAGAATTCATAATTTCACCAACTACTAAGTAAAAGCAACATTCAGGATAGTCAAATATGCTCTAAAGCATTAGCAAATGACCATTAAAAAATGTAATGAAAGAAACAACCCAAAGGCTAGCTAATGAGTACACAATGTACATCTGCAGGTGAAACGATAAGGAAGAAGGTGGGGGAAGAGACAACAAAAAGCCTCATCGTAATCAGGTAAACATACAACATAGAAAAAATAACAATAGTTGGGTGTGGTTATTTTATGAGTAAATGCTAAACAACGATATGAATTTGGCAAAAATACAGAATATGTGAGAATACGGCACATCATGCTTTTGCTTTCCTGTATATAGTTATCTTCCACTACAGCAGCTTTCAATTTCTCAAGGTTAGTAGAATTTATTAAATCAATGATTTTGTAGGGGTGGATTTATTTTGTAATTAAGTATTACATAAGACAGAAAAATGCTGCCTGTCCTAAAATGTAGTTCAAACCAAAGGTCTTCCTAAACATACAGTGTATGAAAATTAAAAACAGGGAGTTTGGGTTATGAGAAGAAGCCATATGACTAAAAAGTGAATCCATTTTTCAAAACGCCCACACAGACAAGAGCTTCTGATGTGAAAAATGGTCTCCACAGAAGCTAAATTGCATAGATCATTTTCATGAAAAGTTAGAAGCTGCACTAAATGCAGATTATATGACATTTACGGTGAGATTAAAAAAAACAAAAACCAACCAACGAACTTTTTGTGTTACTACAGTAAGAACAATTGCGTGATTGTTCAATGTATATCATATAAATACCAATAGCTATTTAACTGAATAATTATCTTCCTTTAGAATTTACATAGGCAAAGATGCTTGCTTAGTTTTTCCAGGCTGGTTTCCTTCTTGCTGCAGGCAAGTTTTGGCTGCCTTCAGAGTAAGATGCAAGGAAGTGCACTAGCCAACAAAGCATTTGTGGCTTACCTTGGCACTGAAATCCTTGTTTCCCAAATCCCCTGCATAAAAAAAGAAAAAAGAAAAAGAAAACAAAAAACTGTCTTAGTATGTTTAGTTATAATTTCTTCTCAATGATCTGTAACAACATAAAAATAGCTTTATATTAAATTACTTCAGATTTTGCTAAGACAGCAACAGATTTTAAAATACACAACACGGAACAGCCCACCCATTTCAGAGCACAGAACAATAGCTGTCACCAGCTATGTAATTTCAGCTTCTGGCAACAATTTTTTTATTATGATTATTTTACAAGCTATTTTGGATCTACAATTATCATAATCTATGATTATTGCATAATATTTCAACTCATTTAATGTCACATGCATACTTAACAGCAACGTCAAATATTCCAAGTTCTAGCAAAAGTGTATAAAACAAACCAGACTTAGTTTTTCATCCAAATTTTAGGATTGCATGCCAATGCTGTTACACGCCTCAGCTAGACACCAGTCATTTGTTGTATGGAAAGGAGGCAGGCTAAAGGTTTTGCTTGTTTCAATATAAACGAGAAGACAAGCCCATTGGTTTCATACAGATTGTTCTTCCAGCTTCCTTGCTTCATTTCCGTAACAAAATACAAACGTGAGTGTAACACTTTACTAATGAATGCAGTGATACACAAGCAGTGTAAGTGGTATCCAGAGTTCCAACATATATTATACCTCTGGCACAGTTGTTGGTTTTATTTATTTGTTTATCTTTAAACATTCAACATTCTCTTTCTGCAAAAATAAATGGTTTTGAGTATCCTCCCTATACACACTTCTCTGCATTTTCCCTCTTTGCAGAATGTTTTTCATCTGGAGAGCTGGAGCTGCTTATGCTAAAAGAAAAATGAACCAAAGCCATGAACTGTAGAAGCCAGCCAGTAGGCTGTATGCAATTAACAACATGAAGCTTAATTATAAAGCTTGCGGAAGTGTTTTTAAAAAAATTGTATCAACAATTTCCCCACTTTTCTTATTTATTTATTTAGAGAAGAGACAAAACCTTCAGTACACTGTCACTTCAGGTGGAAACTGAAATTACACAGCTCCGAGTAGTTCTGTAAATTTCTATGCAACACTATCTAGCTGTTACTGTTATAAGTGGGCCTAAACTAATAAAACCAGAAATATAAAATTGTTTGTTAGCTTGGCAGCGTACCTGACTATACTATCTATACTGTCATTCTGCTGCTGTTATCTCTTGTCTTCACAAAAGTAAAAAGCATGTACTGGAAGCGTGCAAAACAATTGCATGAAAGCTGACAGCAGGCCTATGAACACGAAACAGACTTTAGATAATTTTTCATCCTTTCGAACAGACTTATTTGTAAAGAACATTCCTTTATTATCTACCCTAAACGCATAGCCATTCTTCAGCGTTTGAGCTGAATTCATACACTAACCAGCACTGGTCCACTCCACTCCCTGATCAGTTATAATGCATTTTAAATAAAAGGTCTTAAAAAAAAAAAAAAAAATCAATACTTGAGAAACAAAGCAGATCCGTGAAAGTTGTTAAGAAGATAAGGAGGCACTAAACTATTTTGGTAAATATTACCCAGTCAAACATAATCTAAGAAAACAAATCCATTTGTGTAGTTCATTGAAAGGTAGTATTTACTAATCTTTATACCTTAAAACGTATGTTAATTGGCTCATGTCATGTTGGAAATACATTAAGCACTTTTTACTGTATGAGTATGATGCTTACTCAAGAGTTGCCCATCTTCAAATCAGGAAATGAAAAGTTTTCAAGTTGTCACATACTTATTCGATGAGTGTTAAGAGCTTCCTTAGCAAGAAAAAGACAACAGAGCACAGCTACTCTTGCCACCTGTCAGCTACAGGAAACCCTTTCCTTTTCACATCCATCCTCTCATCAGGTGCCTTTTCTCATGACAGTATTCCACTTTGTCTTTTTAATTGTGCTAGTTATCTGCACAAACACAGTCTGACAATAACCCTGCAGCATTCTTTCACACCTCCCAATTAATTCCGTTTTACATTAACTTTGAACCAGTTTCTGAAGATCTCCCGCATTTATAATATCAAATTGTGCAATTTTTGTTTTCAAATGGGAAAAAAATAGTAATTAAAAAAACCCCACAAAACAAAACAGTGAAAAAGTTGACCTGTTTCTCCTTATTTCTCCTGCAGTCTACCCATCTCAGTTTTCCTTCCTTTCCTCTCCCTACCTTAGCCTGCAAATATATTCCAATCATTTCTGCAGCAACAGTCTTCAGCAGGCAAACCAAGCAAAACTCAAGAAGGCAGGCAAAGGTCTGCGCCCAGAGGCATAAGCAGATATGAAAAGAGCAAGACACCTGCCCACAGACACAGAGCCAGACCCTCTCTCGATCTCTTACAACTCTGACTGAAACAAATCACAGCTCTCCTCTCCAGCGACGGAACCTGCAGCGAAAACTTCAGCAGCAGGGCGAGGCCGAAGCTCGGCCGCACGGCAGGTGAAGGAGAGGAAGCCCCGGCTGAAAGGTACCAACCGTTCCCCTCCACGCACCGGGCACACGGCCGCTCCTCCGGCCTCGCCCGGCCGAGGGCACGGCCGCCCGCCCGCCCGCCCCCGCGGCCGCGGGAGGGCGCGGAGCACCGCGGGGCGCGGGAGCTGCGGGCAGCGCCCAGCGGAGGAGCCGCGGTCCTGCCCAGGAGAGGGCACGGCAGGAACCCATAGGTATATTTTTTCTCCCCCCAACAGCTTAGTAATCAGGGTGTTGGTAGGAAGTTTTCCCGCTTTCCTCCCCTCTCTCCAGCGAAAACCCTTCTCAAAAAAAAACCAAACCACCAACCCTCCCTTTCCTAAACACGCAACAGGGGCACTGTGCGCTCCCAACCTCCCTGCCCTCCCTCCGCAGCAGGAGGGAACAAAGCAGGCACCGATCACAAAGTTGAAGGCAGGGCTGCAGAAGTTGTGCCACACACCAACGCCCGCAGTCTGAAACACAAAACCCCCCGTTTCCCCCGCAGCAGCCGCAGCGCCGCCCGAGCCGCCCTCCGCACGGCCGGGCAGGGCGGGGGGTCGCCGGGTGAAGCCAGCCGAGCCAAGCAGGACCCGGGTCACCCCCGGGGACGATACGACGGGGTGGGGTGGGGGGACAAGAGCTGAGGAAATACAAATCCGGACGATCTGGGAAGCGATGACCCCAAGCGTGGCTCTTAAGAGCCGGCCGACCCCTGCGGCACTTGCCCAGCGCTGCCCCCCGAGCCGCGGCAAGTTCAGGGACTCCCCCCGCACCCCGGGGCAAACAGCCCCCTCCACCCCCCGGGAGGAGGGTGCGACGGAGCCGGGGGGGCAGCGGGGCGACACGGCTCTGCCCCAGCGGGGCTCACCTGCCCGGCCCTGGGGGAAGAGACCGAGGGGTGGGAGGGAAGGGAGGGAGGGACGGCCGCTCAGCGGAGCCCGGGCGCGGCGGGGAATCCCCTACAGCTGAGCGGGCCCGGGCGGGGGTGAGGGGGGAACGCCGCTCCCGGGGGGGTGTCTCTCACCAGATGAAGTCGGTGCAGTGGCTGCAGAAGGTGGGCTGCTTGAAGAAGCGCGCGATGAATTTGTGCTCCTTCACCTCGTGCACGTTCTTCTGCCTCAGGGCCCCCTTGCGAGCGAAGCGCCGCGCCGCGTCCGGGGCCGCGCCGGGCTCGGAGCCCGGGAACACGTCGGCCATAGCGCCCTCCTCTCCAACCTCCCCCCCCCCCCCCTCCCCGTCCCTCCCTGCCTGCCGGGAGTCGAGCCGGGCCGCGCCGGGAATCGCCGCCCCGCCGTCCGCCCCGTCCGGCGGCCGCCGAGCCTCTGGCAACGGCGGCGCTGGGCGCTGCCTCCCGCTCCCGCGCCTGACGTCGGAGCGGCGCGTAGGGAGCGGGAGGAGGATCCCGGCCCGCGGGGTGAGCGAGCCCCCGGCCGCGGGCGGGGCGGGGCGGGGCGGGGCGGGGCGGGGCAGGCCCGGCGCGGGGCCGCCCCCCGCGGGGAGGGGGGGCTGCGGGGGGGGGCGTCAGCACCTGCCGCCTCTCGTCAGCGGCTGCCGCCCCTCGGCCGCGCGCTCAGCGGCTCTGCCCGCGCGCGGAGGGTCCTCTCGCACGCGTCGGCGGCGCTCGCGGGGCACCCGCCGGCTCCACACACCCACACCCACACACACACACACACACAGCGGCTCCTCTCACACACACACACACATACACACACACACACAGCGGCTCCTCTCACACCCACACACACATACACACACACACACAGCGGCTCCTCTCACACCCACACACACACACACAGCGGCTCCTCTCACACACACACACACACACACAGCGGCTCCTCTCACACACACACACAGCGGCTCCTCTCACACACACATACACACACACACACAGCGGCTCCTCTCACACACACATACACACACACACAGAGCGGCTCCTCTCACACACACACACACACACACACACAGCGGCTCCTCTCACACACACATACACACACACACACAGCGGCTCCTCTCACACACACACACATACACACACACACACAGCGGCTCCTCTCTCACACACACACACACACACAGCGGCTCCTCTCACACATCCACACATACATACACACACAGCGGCTCCTCTCACACATACACACATACATACACACACAGCGGCTCCTCTCACACACACACACACACACACACAGCGGCTCCTCTCACACACACATACACACACACACACAGCGGCTCCTCTCACACATACACATACACACACACACACACAGCGGCTCCTCTCACACACATACACACACACACACACAGCGGCTCCTCTCACACATACACATACACACACACACACAGCGGCTCCTCTCTCACACACACACACACACACAGCGGCTCCTCTCACACATCCACACGTACATACACACACAGCGGCTCCTCTCTCACACACACACACACACACACACAGCGGCTCCTCTCACACATCCACACATACATACACACACAGCGGCTCCTCTCACACATCCACACATACATACACACACACAGCGGCTCCTCTCACACATACACACATACATACACACACAGCGGCTCCTCTCTCACACACACACACACACACACAGCGGCTCCTCTCACACATACACATACACACACAGCGGCTCCTCTCACACATACACACATACATACACACACAGCGGCTCCTCTCTCACACACACACACACACACACAGCGGCTCCTCTCACACATACACACATACATATACACACAGCGGCTCCTCTCACACATACACACATACATACACACACAGCGGCTCCTCTCTCACACACACACACACACACAGCGGCTCCTCTCACACATACACATACACACACACACACACAGCGGCTCCTCTCACACATACACACATACATACACACACAGCGGCTCCTCTCACACATACACATACACACACACAGCGGCTCCTCTCACACACACATACACACACACACACAGCGGCTCCTCTCACACATACACATACACACACACACACACAGCGGCTCCTCTCACACACATACACACACACACACACAGCGGCTCCTCTCACACATACACATACACACACACACACACAGCGGCTCCTCTCTCACACACACACACACACACAGCGGCTCCTCTCACACATCCACACGTACATACACACACAGCGGCTCCTCTCACACACACATACACACACACACACAGCGGCTCCTCTCACACATACACATACACACACACACACACAGCGGCTCCTCTCACACACATACACACACACACACACAGCGGCTCCTCTCACACATACACATACACACACACACACAGCGGCTCCTCTCTCACACACACACACACACACAGCGGCTCCTCTCACACATCCACACATACATACACACACAGCGGCTCCTCTCACACATCCACACATACATACACACACACAGCGGCTCCTCTCACACATACACACATACATACACACACAGCGGCTCCTCTCTCACACACACACACACACACAGCGGCTCCTCTCACACATACACATACACACACAGCGGCTCCTCTCACACATACACACATACATACACACACAGCGGCTCCTCTCTCACACACACACACACACACACAGCGGCTCCTCTCACACATACACACATACATATACACACAGCGGCTCCTCTCACACATACACATACACACACACACACACAGCGGCTCCTCTCTCACACACACACACACACACAGCGGCTCCTCTCACACATACACATACACACACACACACACAGCGGCTCCTCTCACACATACACACATACATACACACACAGCGGCTCCTCTCACACATACACATACACACACACACACAGCGGCTCCTCTCACACATCCACACATACATACACACACAGCGGCTCCTCTCTCACACACACACACACACATATACACACAGCGGCTCCTCTCACACACACACACACACACACAGCGGCTCCTCTCACACACACACACACACACACACATACACACTGGCTCCCCTCACACACATACCTACACACATACACACAGCGGCTCCTCTCACACACATACACACACACTCGCCAGCTCCTCTCACACACACTGGCTGCTCTCACACATACACACACACAGCCGGCTCCTCTCACACACACATATACACACTAGCTCCCCTCACACACATGTGGAATAATTACTAAAATAACAGAGAATTCAGCATTGTTCACACATTAAGGAAAAAGGCTTAAAATCAAAAAGGCTCCTAAGGTAGGATACAGCCGCAGCTGGTATGCGAAGAATCCACTACATCTGTGATTCCCTGCGCAATATCGCTCGCAGAGCAACACGGGGATGGAGTGGGGTGGAGATTCCACGGCCGAGCCCTGTGATAATCAGCAGATATGGGAACGAGATGGTCCTATGGAACTGATAAGCTGCTCACTTGCTACCCTGAGCCAACAGTTTGTCAAATTTTGACAAAATGCCGTCCTTTGTGTGAACTTTGCTCATTATAATGTCATTATAATACCTAAACACACCTCCATCCCAAAGGCGACCCGCCTCCAAGGTGCGACCACTCCTCCTTGAGTCTGCGCCCTGAATTTTTGATAAACTATACCTTTAAATGCGAAGCAAGAGAATTTTACACCAATCATAATAAAAGTATTTATGACTAAAGCCACTCAAACTCCACCTTGAAGGTAAAAAATAGTATAAAAATAGCCCAAAAAAGGAGGGATGTTAGAGAAGACACCATCATGAACAAGTTGAGGAGGACTCTATCAAAACTGCCTTCGACTTCCGGGACCAGCCGACGGGCTGAGCCTTTCTTCCCCCCCGTAGGGACGCCTTTGGGTAAGACTTAAACTATACCAAGTGTTTCCTCAAAACTTAGAAATCTCTCTAGAGAGTCTTTTCCCTATGTTTATAGCCAGGCTGTACTGTATGTAACTTTGTCGCGCGTTTTGTATAACTAACAACACTTTATTTGCACGTGCTTTGCAGACAGTGTATTTATCACCGGCAATCCATAAGAACTTATGTACTGTTGCTAAAATAAACTGCGCTGCTTAAGTAGCTGGTCGTTTTGGTTTCTCACTGAACGCGACCATAAAAGTGGCCGTGGTAGTTCATGAGCACGACTGGACTGAGGGTGCAGTCCACTATTAGTGTATCCAGAATCGTGATAGTTTAATATATATATTAAACGCGACTGGAGTGATAGTGGTGGATTGGGCATCACTCAGAATTTAAACCTAGCCGCACCGCGCCTCCCACCTTGGTGAGGAGTGTTAGAACGCAAGGGGGTTTATTTTCTGCCCAATTAACTCGCCCTTTAACACCAATTGGGCATCACTCAGAATTCAAGCCTAGCCGCACCGCGCCTCCCACCTCGGTGAGGAGTGTTAGAACGCAAGGGGGTTTGTTTTCTGCCACACTGCTCTGCCCTTTCACGCAACACACACATACACACTCGCCAGCTCCTCTCACACACATACACACTGGCTCCTCGCACACACACCGGCTCCTCTCTCACACATACACACATACACACACACCGGCTCCTCTCATACACATACACACACACCGCCTCTGGCTCCTCTCACACACGTACACACACACCAGCTCCTCTCACATGCATCAGCTTCCCTCACACCCCCCCGATGGCTCTCCCCGCATAGACTGTCTCCTCCCTCACACACACACCCCCCAGCTCCCCCCAAAACCACACACCGGTTCCCCTCTGTCTCACACCCCCCACACACACCCACAGGCTTCCCTCACACATTAGCGCACCAGCTCCCCTCACACACACACATACACACACACCAGCTCTCCCCAAAACTGCACACCAGTTCCCCTCACGCCCACACCGGTTCCTCTCTCTCCCTCACACACACCTGCCCACACAGGCTTCCCTCACATGCCAGCTCCCCTCACAAACATACGCGCACACACCTGCTCTCCACACACACACACACACCTGCTCTCCCCACACGCACACTGCCTCCTCTCTCACACACACACAGAGGCTTCCCTCACACACATGGGCTCCTCACACACGCACCCCTCAGCTTCCTTCTCTCTCTGCTCACACGCAGCAGCTGCCTCCCACACACACAGACACAGTTTCCTCAGTGCCGGCCATGGAAGCTGACACCTTCCCTCCAAACCGGGCCTGGCACAAGCGCTGCTGCTGCCCTCAGCACCCCAGGTGCAGCCACAGGCCGGGGTGACCCTGTGGCCCAGCAGCACCGCCTGCCTTTTACCTTTACTGGCTGCAGCTGCTGCACCGCGCCACGGGCACAGCCACCGCCATGGCAAAGAGCACGGCTAACCTATACCCGGCTGCTCCCCGCCGCCTTCGCAGCGCGCTTCCTGTGCCGGCCCTGAGAGATGTTATCCCACCGCCACAACAAATGCGGGTGCAGCCCAGGCGCTCTCCTTCGCAACCCTTTCCCCTTCCTGCAGCCCGCAGACACAGCAGCGCACATGCAGGTGCTGTTTGAGGCCACACTGAACAACCGTACGTCACACAATTCCACCGGACATGTGACAAATACAACAGCGGCCTTGCTGTCTTGCCCCACCGTAGGGTGCCGTATATCTTTAATTTGCCCTACAATACAAATATCCTCAACAAAAAGCATAGGAAACATACAGCAAGGCTTTTTCACTAATTAATGCATCCAACATATACACAAAATCCTTTTACTCTGCTTTTATGCAGCACACTGACAACATAATAAAATATTCTGTAAAATAGTAGAACCCTTCGCCTTCATTTATTCTCGTTACACACAAAGTGTTCACAAGTCCCTGGACATAGAATCATTATCTGCCTATGGCATACACACATTCGCTCATATTGCCATTTATACAGTGTCTCCATACATTCAGAAAAACACTGCATAAAGCATACAATATATGTGCTAAACCAAAAAAAAGCACAAGTCCTAACCATATTTTTTTGATAAATATTATTCCCATGGCTACAAATTTTCACAGAGGGGAAATGGATGCTTATTAAAAGTTCCTCTGCCCCAATATATCCACATACTCATAAGTCAGTCTGTGTAAGCATGTGGAATACGTTATATTTCACAAGAATGAAAGCAAGCTAATTAACTCAAAGGAAGTGTTATTTGCTGGTGGGAAAACCACACGCGGACATTTACCACAGAACAGAAAGAACTTGTTACACGCTATCTTATTCTTACTTTTAAAACCTGGGTTTCTGGGTGCAGCCTGGCTGAACTGGTACGTCCATGGCATTTCGTCAAATAACTGATGACAGCGTGAGCATGGCTTTTTTTTCTAAACTTATAGAATCAAGGCAGATGCCCTACAAACTGTTTCCATATGCCCTTGCTTCAGGGACTTTTATTTTGCAAGCAACTACTTTCAAATTTGATCTGAAATTCAATAAAATATAAAGATTTTTCATTTGGTTTCTACCTATTCTACACATTTCAAATCCCTTATTCCTCTTCAGAGGGAATAGATTTTCCTTGCCTTAATTAACTTATGCCAAAGCATGAGGAGCACTAAGAAACATTTTGTACTCTCATTAAGTGTTCTATCAAGAAATATGGAACGTATTTATTTCTATTCCTTTAGTGCTGAATTACAAACATAGCTACCGACACTGGAGAATCTGACTGAATCAGACGCAACTGGCATTACGTCAGGTTTGGGGTGATCTGTACGTTTGGTTGTTCCTTAAAATCTCACAAACCTGCTGAATCATTTTGGATTCCAGTTTCTTTCCTGAGAGCGACTCTGGGCGAGATCCATTCACTGGAACGTCAGTGAGTGTCCCCGGCTCTCCGTTCCGGCACTTGCCCATTGCCTTGTTAGGGCCCAGGGAAGAGCCAAACGACACCAGTCGTGACACTCTGTGATCAGGTTAGGAGCGCTTTATTCTGTCTCTGTAAAGCAACTGTTTTATCTCAAATCTAATAATTATTTGTACAGTGTGATTATACACATTAGGCAAGAGAAAAAAAATCTATGATGTGTGCGTTGCAATCCTCATTGCAACACAACCTTCCCTTGCTGTGTGTAACATGTAGCTCCTCTTACTGCTGTGTTTTGGATACGCACCACTCACACAATGCTTGTTTGTATATGTGTATATATATATTCACCTTCAAATGTCAAGACTTGTCACTGTGACCAGGATACTCTCGCAGTGATACTATGAGGGGATACCACGTTCCGTTCACCAGCCGCTTTTGGGATATGTTATCGTAACACCAGCGTCCTCTTGCTGGGAGGCTTTGAGTTGCTCGGACACCCGTTTTTCCTACCCTGTGCTCCGGTGACGCAGGAACTCATCCTTCCTCTGCAAATCACTGGAGGAAGGATGTCTGCCATCTCTTCCCGCACGCATCCCCACCAGCAGCCCATGACTTGCTCTTCTCCTCAGGGTAGTGTTTGCAATTTGTTTCTGATTCAGGCCATCTGGACCAGGAGTCAGCATTATCGCTGTTTGTGTTCAGGCATATACGTGGTTATTAAATCAGAGTACCAGCTTTCCCAATCTCCTGGCAAGCAGCTTCAGAATTCCTGACTCCAAAGCACCATTTACGAGGTCTTCTGACAACAAAGTTACTCCTGCATGAATATTTGGATAATATCCCAGAGAGTTCGACCCTGACAGAAGTTCCCATTGGATCGTTTATGAGGTTTTCTCTGAAGAATTTGATTATTGCTGTAACAAGCACAACTTCTCAAGTCCTTTCTATATTTGTATCAATACCACGCCAGGTCTGTAAGTGCAAAAATGTGTTCATTCTGAAAGAGTTTTCTTAGGGTCATCCTGCTGCCTGTGAAATGCCTTCTCTTTTTACTCATCTGCTGGATCAGCATGCTACTGCCTGCATCATTTTTGGATCAAAAAGCAATAAAAAAGTGTGTTTTCCCCAAAGCAAAAGTGTCTGGATTGTTCTGTCTCTATTTACAAGTGCTGCACTGCATCAGATCAGCCCAGAGACAAAGCCAAGGAGAACACCTTCATCAACTTCTTTGGCAATCGTGGCTCTCTGTTTTATTATTTCCTGCTTGTAAGAAATATGCAACAAACAGGAATCACTTCCTGCTTGAGACCTATAAGGAAGTTCACAACTTAATTTCTCCTCATGTTTCAAAGCAAATTACAACCACTTCCTTTTCTAGAGAGTTATCAGAACAAGTAGCTTATTTTCCAAATCCCTTTTCGGAAGGATGACTTGATCGTTGCAAACCCGCTGTCTAAAAATGACTTGCCTCACCCAGTCTCATCTTCCAAAGGAATTTCCACACAGTCAGCTTATGAGACATTTCTACCGGCAGCTATTGTGGAATAATTACTTGCCATAATTAAGTCAAAAGCAGTTACCAGTTTCCACTGATACAGGGACTTCAGAGTAAAATTTCAGAAGCCGGGTTTTCCTTTTCTTTTTCCACAGAACACATTCTTTGTTTCTCTCTTTGAAATCATCTATAGAGTTTAGTGCTGAAGCTCCCATTCATGAGTTTGTTTGTCATGTTTTGAGCAGCAGCTATTAATTATGAGATAATGTCCACTACTCCTATGTTTTTTCTAGATCCTACTACAGATTCATCAACAAAACTGTTTATTGTTCTTACACAGACACTTTGGCAACAATGCACCCTAAATGTTTCCAAAAATTAGAAAAAGGTAGGATGTGGTAACATAAATAAATGCATTTGTGTGAGTATTTGTATGTCCGTTAACTGAGCGGTGAGAAGGAGGTAGAAATATTTTGTGTCTCTCTATCAACACTGTTTTCTGCATCTTTCTGTGTCTTCCTGCATCTCTGCGTTTACAGACTGCACAACTCCACCTGTGTCTCTCTGTTCACCCTGAGTCTTTTCTGTGCCCTTCTCCTCTCAAAGTTACTCAGATTGCAGGTTGGGAAATACTGGGTCATTAGACACATTTTATTATTAAAATATTGCACGTGACAGCCAGCTTGTTTACACACGCTAGTACTAATGGGACAGTTGGAATGTAGGTATTAAAGCACAGTCAAAAAGAAGACTAAGCACAGAAAAAAAGTCCTATGTGAGATGAACGGTCACAGAAAAAATATTTCTGAAAAATTCTGGGGGAAAAAATGGCATATCATAATAATTAATCACTTGCCAGGGATGAAATTGCAGTTCATTGATAAGTCCTAATCAGCAAAATCGTACATCCCTTTGTGACGTGGAAATGATGCCGTGACTTCAACTTGCGTTTCCTTGAAAATGGTGCAGAAACCATTCCTCACGCAGATCGCTTGTAGCTGCCTGTGAATTATCCTCACAGCAGCTCTCCATAGAATTGGAAATAAATGGCTGATGATATACAGAACGTTAAGTGTAAACCACATTTTTTATATCAGTGTTCTCATCAGAATACTGAGTGACAACCTATTGTTTTCTCATATCTCAGGCGTATTAGGAGCACTCTAAACCACCTCCGAGTTATTGAGCTGAATCAGAGCTTGATGCTGTTATACGCTGAAGTGTGATGGGGGTCCTTTGGGATGTTTCATGGGGTTTGTCTCTTTCTAGATTGTATAAATAAAAATTTCTGCCTCAGCTGGAGTATTTGCTATCATTGTTGTTTTGCAGATTTTGTCCTTCCCACCAGCAATCTCTCTGGAAAATTTTGAATATCTCTTCCAAAAAGTAATTCACATTCTTTTGAGTACATCAGAGCAATTCTCTGGTGTAGGCAAATTTTCAGTCTTCAACTGTACACACAACAAAAGGCAGAAAGACTCAGACGTTGAAATACAAACAAAGCACTCAAACGATGTGGAAAAAAGAACAGACCTCTCTTGTACCAACCAAACAAGAGAGCCTCTATTATTTATTTGGAGAAACATGGCACACAGGTCTGGGAGAAACAAAGTAGGTGGTTTTTGCAATGGACAATTGACCCCTGGAATTCTTTCCCAGAAGAACCAAATGCAAGAACCAGTGCTGGTGCAGATGCTTACGTGGGCTCAGGGGAGCGAGAAAGCCTGGGAGAGACAAACATTGGATGTCACTGAACACAGACCACAGCTGGCTCAGAACATTCCCTAAATGCAAAATGCTCAGAAAGTGAGAGGTTCTTAGGAGGAAGTATCATATCTGCTCGCCCTTTTCTCACTTCTTCTTAGGTGTGCACCTGTGGTCACCGCTGGCGACAAATTACTCGAGATGGTTAGATTGCACCCTGCCTGAACCAGTACCGCCGCTTCTATGGCCTTCATTTTCTTCTTTAATTAGAGAAAAAATATTTACTGTATCACTGCCAGCTGACAAAAAGTTACCCTCAAAAAATTATTTTTTCCAGTCTTTTTGCATTAAAGGTGTAAGCTGCACATGTAGGGTTTAAGTTTGCGGGTAAAAGGATCTCCGTAGGTATGTCCACCCACGATCCCTTGCAGAGTAAAATATGTCCATCAAAACGAGGACAGGAAAGCAGAGTCACTGCACCGTCCTGACGCCTTTTCCCGATAGTCTGCTGGAAACTCCTTGTGCTTTTCTGACACTAAACTGGTAAGAAGAGTAAATTACTTTATACTGCTTGATTGCTGGAAAACATCAGTTTCGGAATGTTAATATGTCCGGCATCAGATACTCCTGATCTATCAGGACAACACTCACACTTTCTTTATGCCAGTCATGGGCCACATGATGTCATCTCTGTTCAACATCTTTGTTAGCGACATGGACAGTGGGGTAGAGCGCACCCTCAGCAAGTTTGCTGATGATACCAAGCTGTTTGGTGAGGCAGACACGCTGGAGGGGAGGGATGCCATCCAGAGGGACCTGGACAGGCTGGAGAGGTGGGCCCAAGCCAACTTCATGCAGTTCAACAAGGCCAAGTGCAAGGTCCTACATCTGGGTCGGGGCAATCCCCAGCACAAACACAGTCTGGGCGGGGAATGGCTGGAGAGCAGCCTTGTGGAGAAGGACCTGGGGGTGCTGATTGACGAGAAGCTCACCATGAGCCGGCAACGCACGATCGCAGCCCAGAAGGCCGACCGTATCCTGGGCTGCATCAAAGGAAGTGCGGCCAGCAGGGCGAGGGGGGATTGTGCCCCTCTACTCCGCTCTCGTGAGACCCCACCTGGAGTACTGCATCCAGCTGTGGAGTCCCCAGCATAAGAAGGACATGGACCTGCTGGAGCGGGGCCAGAGGAGAGCCACGAGGATGATCCGAGGGCTGGAGCACCTCTGCTATCAGGAGAGGCTGAGAGAGTTGGGGCTGTTCAGCCTGGAGAAGAGAAGGCTCCGGGGAGATCTTATTGCGGCCTTCCAGTACCTAAAGGGGGCCTACAGGAGAGCTGGGGAAGGACTTTTTCCAAGGTCATGGAGTGATAGGACGAGGGGGAATGGCTTTAAGCTGGAAGAGGGCAGGTTTAGATTAATCATTAGGAAGTTTTTCACTGTGCGGGTGGTAAGGCACTGGCCCAGGTTGCCCAGAGAGGTTGTTGAAGCCCCATCCCTGGAGGTGTTCAAGGCCAGGCTGGACGTGGCCTTGGCCAACCTGGTCTAGTGAGAGGTGTCCCTGCCTATGGCAGAGGGGTTGGAACTCGATGATCTTCAAGGTCCCTTCCAACCTAAACCATTCCATGATTCTATGATCACGCTGACACTGAAGTCACGGTGACCTTTCCCACCATTTCAATGTGAACAGAAAGGTGTGGTCTATTTTATTTACCATATTCCCACAAATCTTCCATTGAAAGGGATGATAATTTTGCAAGAGCAAGCAGAGGAGAATTTTGCCATGTGAAGACGAGGTGTAAATAGATATTATATATATCATACCTCAAATTATTATTTTTGACAGCTGAATATGATTTATCACATATACAGGAAATAGGAACTTTCATGTTGTGTTTGGTTTATTCTAGAGAATAAATGTGAGAGGAAACCAAAATCTTATCAGCTGGAATATACAGGATATTCACTTCTTTTTCTGTGCCAGCATTATATTATGACAGGTTGATGCAGAGACGGCAGAATACCATTGTCAGTGGTACGATTTCCAATTATGCCATGTCCGTCTGGGCTCTACACAAGTGTTTACACTTACAGAAACACTAATAATTGAAATGACAAGAGTTTGGCTGGACAAACACAGCTTTAAAATATCTGTTTAATTTAGAAGAACTGAAAAGAGAAAACACTGACGCACAAAACAAGCTGACATTAATTTCAAAAAAAAAGGTTTCAAAAGCCCAAAGTGACAGTTAACTGAAAAACGAAGTGTGGAAAACCTCTCTGCCGCAGAGACGTGACATGAGGAAGGGTTCTCTTTGTCCACATTTAACATCCATTCAACTCCCCACTGGAATTTTTGTTTTCCAAAAAAACCCAGAAACTGTCCTTTAATGACAGTAGTGACTATTTTTGGTTTTTTAATCCAGTATTGTGGATTAAAGACTGAAAAGATTAGCAGACTAATACATATCATAACAAGGGAACATCTCCTTAGGTTGCGCTAAGTCAGTCTCATGCAGTTCGGTTTCACAAGGTATGGTGACCTTAATAGCCCCAAATTGCTATTTGTATGTAAATAAAATGCTACAGATGCTCTTTCAACATGAATTACATCTTAAAATAGCTTTGTGCCAGCAAACATAATGTTAATAATCAGACACCTCACCCACAATGCTGCTAAGGGAAAAAGACCAGGGCATCCCATATGTAAGTGCCAGAGGATTTCGTTCCAGATGTATTCGGTTGTGCCTGCGAGGAGGAGCTGGGCAGCTCGCTTTAAAAAGCTTTGGAATAGCGATTAAGCCAACTTGTACAGCGGACTAATATTATTCAACTTGACTATACTTTGATGTCCATGGAAAAACAATGACCACGTGATTAGGTGACATGAGGGAGAAAAACGAGATTATTTTTTTTTCCCCCTAGAAATACAAAAATAAAAATGAAACAAAATGTGTAGTGGGCACACACACATGTGCTTTCTGCGCATTTTCAACTTGTAGCATAAATATTTTGCACTTTGTAAAATGCTCATGATCTGTTCTTTCCAAAACATCTGGACGGCTTCTCTTTTCAAGACTTAAATTCATGAGAATGTCACTGATATCAGTTCTGGCACCGTTGGAACGATTGCAACTTTATTTCATCCTGTTGCCAAAATGCTGGCAACATCTTTGTGTCTCCCTGTGAAATGAGTAAAGGAAAATCGACCTCTGATATTATTTTTGTTATTTTTACAGAAAATTACAAAATACATCCAAAACTCCAAGAAAAACCTGGCTAGAGGACGATGCAGATTACAACACTAGAACCAAAATTTTTAGAAATATATGCACATGTGGAGATTGTCAAAGCAGCTGAGTGGCCTTCTGGAAACCAAAAGAGATAGCTCCATTTTCCAAAGAACCCAATACACCAAAAATGTACTTTAATAAAGTGAGCACTTTTAAAAGCATGGCCCTCATTTAGTTGTCTAAATAGAATTTGAGCCCTTCTGAAAATCCGATTCCAGTTATTGATACTGGCCCCTTCAAAATCTGCTTCCTCTTAGAAAGGCTTCGCCCTGGATTTATTGCTGGAGATTAGAGGCTGTCACAAAGTGAAATTAGTTTATTGATATCTTCCTACTCTCTAATGGTCCACACTATAAAAGAACCATACGTGGTGGTACAATACGAGTCTGTTAACAGGAGCCAGACACCAAATAATGCGATGTCATGAACATCAGACACAGGTCACATCGAGAGAGGCGTACGAGGCAGCTTCAGCAGCAGCATGATTTTTCTAGCAAAACGTCTAGCTTGAGACAAACTAATTTCTCCTATCGCATCAGCCCTAAACTCATCCACTTATGTTGAAATATTCAAGAATGCTTTTAAAAATCAGCTTGCAGAAGTCAACGGCCTTCCTTCTGGATCCAACATTTCATGAAATTTTCGGTTCTGAGACTACATTTTTAGCTTTTTCAGATGTGTCAGTCAACGGGGAAGTGAGGAGTTCCCCCTGTTGGAGTACACTTGCTAAGAAAGCCAGATTAAAAAGATATGAGGAAAAATTATAGTCAACTATTTGTGTTGATTAATAAAGTTTTGGGAATAATTCCTAATCTTATAATTTTGTTACTTGAGTATAAATATAAACATATAAAAACATTGATAAAATCCCATTTAAAAAGCCCCAACTGAAGCCAATGCCAAGACTTGGGCTGGCTTGTGAAGGTTTTGGTTTAGGAGAGCTCAGTATCCACTCTTTGATTACACTGTACAGGAGCTGAATCGCAAAGAAGGTAGACTTATTCATCTGGAACACTCTGGACTTCTGCCCAGAAAGAATTTAACAGATGCTATCCACGGGTTAATTGAGATCACAGGATCTATCTAGATTGAGGCTGTCGATTTATTAGGTGATACCAATGGATGCCTCCCACACAGCCAAAGAGCATCGAGGCCGGGCTGCTTTTAGACACAAGCACTTTTCAATTAAGTTTTTAATGTGGATGAATATGCCAAACGGCTTCGTGATTACTGATCCCCTTATCTGTCATTTGGGAAAACCGAAGAACGGCAGTAAATAAGTCTGGTATCAGCTGGACTTTCTGATAGTATTATGGCAATGTGCCACGGGAGGCACAGGCAATTTAAGAGCGTTCCCATTTGCCCAGAGATGTCCTTTATCAGGAGGGGTGGAATCGCGCTCGGATGAAAACAAGCAAGGATTGCTCCGCTGGATCACAAAGTGGTAAAACGCTAATGACATTTCTGATGTACTGAAAGTGTAAAGTGCATTCCCGCAGCACTGCGCTTTCCTCGGAGAACTTCCATCAGATCCTGACCACGTCTGAACCCTCTCCAGCCTGTAAACAAGATGACAACCTGAGGCAATACATACATATATATATATAAAAAGTAAAAATAAAAATAAAAGTCCAGATGCTGCATTCTGGGAAATCTGTGGCATCTGGCTTAACAGAAAACGGAACAATAATGATGAAGGGAATCTTGAAATCTATTTTTCAGTCTTGATGGGAGAAGAGAAACAGCTTGGTTTGAGCTTGGAGAGCACCCTGTCTTTCCTGACCTCTCCGTTACAATGGCTGGCAGCTTCTTTGAACGCTGTCACGTATCTCTACACCTGCACTGAGGGAAAAGGCAAAAAGGTGGGACAAGGCAAAAAAGGGTGAGAAGGTCTGTGGTTTCATACCACCCTTCTACGTTGGCATCTCAAAAATTGTCCCTTGCAGATCTGTTCACTGCAGATTCAAACTCTCATAGAGAATAATTTGCCCCCAAGGCTTCATAATTTAACGTTCCCAACAAAGAAATATAACGCAGGATTTTTTAGACATAGTTTTGATGAATTTATCAGAGGAGCAGACTGTTTCACAATATTTGGGTCACAGCAGAACTGCGAGAGAGATTCTCTGGGTTTTCTGTGCAGGAAATGAGAAGGCGGAGAGGAGGAAGTAGCTTCAAAATGCTCTCTGGTTTTCTACACTGCGAGTTTAATGTATGTGAAAACTAGAACACCTTCACGCCTCTGCGAGAGAATATAGGCTTGCTGTCACCTGGAAAATTTGTTAGTGCCAGCTCTCTGACATCTCAGGTTAATACAGGATTGGGTGTTTTAACACCACACTTCCAGTAAACTGGTGGGTGCTTAAAACTATTTAAGGTCTGGGACTAACAGCATAATTACTGCACTAACTTCAGAAAAACCACTGTGGAGCATCAGTAGTAACTAGGACTGCAGTTTACCCCTAAAATATGCTACTAAGTGAAAATAATCTTTTCAAGGACTATATAGACACTGTTCTCTTTTTATGTCACTGAGACATTCTTTTCAGGTCAATAACAGTTGCTGTGCGTTTACTTCCAACATCTCCAAACACATGGAATATAAACTTTCACTGGAAAATAGTTCACTGCAAATGGATCTTGGCTTCTGGCTGGCTGAATATTTTGCTAATAATGAATGTATACATCTAAATTGTCTATACAGTCCTACATTAAGTACGAAATGCAGCTAATATTTGGGAATTATGAATAGTTTCAACTTGTCCATTATTTTTCTTTAAGGTTTAAAATGACTCAGTTACCTTCTTCCTTTTTATTACTTATCTCTTCAGTGCAATGGAGCACTCACTTCAATACTGCATGTATTGAGTAGCGGCGATAGAAATGTTTGTGCAGTGCATAAGTGAACTTTGAACAAATATTAATAGAACTATCTTGGCAACATGAAGGGCCATGATTGGACCTGTGACTTAACACCTGCTCCCGCAGGGGAACACGGATACATCCGTCACCCATCTGACCATCGCCTCTTCGTACTCCGGAGAGAGGAATGGGGGTACACATAAAAACCCAGTGACTGACATGTAAAACAACATGTAAACATGTAAACATGTAAAGCAACAGCATGAAGGAAGCTGGAATCTGAATATCTTACCCTTGCAGGAACAGGATGAGATTGTTGGGCCAAGTACAGCCCCGAGGCCAGCCTTCATGCCAGGGAGTGCCTCAGCAAGCGGATGCTGGCACATAAGGGAGGACTGCATTCAGGCTTCTCTTTAACATTCTACCCCAGTGTCCCTAATCAAGACATTCCCGTTGATTTGAGAAAAATCTGCATTTTGAACTGGCTGTGTCGCGCATTTTCTGGTTGAAGAACAGTCATAAAATCTTGATAATGGTGGGTAATGCAGACCCAACACTTATTGTCTGGAAGGACAGACTGCCAGGCAGTCTGTGGCAGGATCAGAGGTGTGACATATCCTACAATACCAGGAAAATTACAGCATCAACTCAAGAAGCAGACAGACAGATTAGAGGAAGGACATAAGGTCTGGCTCATTAGCTGGGGGAACTGTTACCTCGCACTGACCTTCAGTCTGTCTCATTCTTGCAAACTTTCTGCATAATATCTCTAGGAGAGACCAATTCCTGTCTGAAAGTCTTTTTCTACCTTCTTATTATCTGGTGTCCCGATTATTGCAACGTCTTTTCCTATTGTCATGACAGCTCCAGCTGACCCCTGGTGTCAATGACGAATGCTGCTGCATAGACTGTTTTTCATCATAATTTTTCTTTTAGCAACCCTCTACTATTTTTTTCCTCCTTCTCTTCCATGTGACATTTTTACCTTCACTTTTAAGGCCCTTGCTGGCTTATCCTCTTCCTCTCTCTTATTCCTTACTGAAATCACGCCGATCAGGCAGTGATGCCGGTCTCCATCATTCAATTGCTATCGTTTCAAACATGCACTCTTGATCTCTGCTATGCTGCCCTTCATATTTTCATCTGGGTGACGCTGCTTCTGCAAAGCCAGTTTGTTCACATCCCTTCTTCATATTCTCCTTTTAGGTTCTGCTAGAACAAAACCGGGTAACAATTAGGCTGCTGTGATACAGATACTCTGCATGTCATGCTAGCCGATACCATCTCAGGGTGTTCTTGCACTACTTTCTCCCCTTGCAGCTACCATTTCTCTCCTTAGAATATAACACTGTTTGTGGTAGAGACCATCCATCTGCTCTGTATTTATACGGTCACTAACGAAAAAATTCTGCCTCATGATTTGGTTTATAGGAACTATAGTAATAAATAGCACATGTGCTAAAGGAGTGGGTTGGATTTGATGGAAAATCAGATGATACATATAATTGCATATTATCACCAAATACAGGAAGAACTAGGTTGGTTTGCTTATGCTCTGCCAAGGTGAATCCATACAATCATAATCACGTCTTCTCCACTTACCGGAAAAGACACAGTTCTTTGTAACATACATTCTAATGCTTCTTATTGCAGAGAAATACGCTTTCAAAAAGAATCACAATATTGGCAGTTATTACGCAGTTGTGTGAAAGGCATACTTAAAATACTCATTCCTCTTCCAGTTTCAAATGCAATTAATGTTTTACTTGCAATTTTAAAAGCACTAAAGTTATCACACACAAAATCTACGGAAAAAATTAATGTGCACATAATTTAAGCCAATTTTTTTCCCTCTTAAAGTAGCACAGCAAACTTTTCAGTGCATGTTTATATCTGTATGGTATATGGTAGAGTACGTTCTGCCATCTGCTGAGCAGAGTGAGAAATGCTCATATGGTCAACGTTGAAATGGATAAAATTGTGCTATTTTAAACACAGGGAAGAATGTAATCAAAATAGCAGGCAGATCTAAGGCAGGATTTGAACCAGAGGCAAGGAAGTTCATTACAGCATTGCAGTGTGTTGGGAAGGGAAATATACTTGTGACATTTTGTAGAGAACGAGAAGAGGAAGAAGCAGGCTGCGACAAATGGAAAAATAATCAGATGTAAATACAGAAAATGAAGTCAATTTTTTTCTGTTGATTTAGCAGTGGTACTTTGCCCTTTGGCACTGTGTATTTGGTAAATATTTTGAGCAGGACATTCATGGCATTTTCTCTCTGAGAAGAATAGTGTGTTCCACATTGTTTAATGTTGTGGCTAAAATTTGTGTTTTAAATGCAAACAGAAAAACTTTATAACACAAAAATAAACAAACTATTTGAGATCCCAGCAGTAAGAGTTTGACATAACCTAGCTTCTCGTTAAAGCTTCAAATGTCCCTCACTCCCCCTCACAGGCTGTGAGTCAGCAGGGAAGGAGGATACTCAGATTAGAAACACCAAACTGTGGAACAATGATTACACAAATGTTATTTTGGTTGCACTTCAGATGCTCCTGCCGTTAAAATCTGCTAAATTAGGAGAACTGCAGTGATCAGAACCTCAGCTGTTATCTGTGAGGAGTTTTCACTTGATGACCGCAAATCACAGCACCAAAACAAGTTTTTATACCACCCAAAGCAATGATTTAAGTTTGACCCCTGTGTCACAAATAAACACAGTCCAGAATCATTATTTCACTTTTCCTGCAGCGCCGGCGTTGTGAGCCCTGTCTCTGCTGCTTTTAGTTGTCTGTTAATTGAAAGATGCTTATTGACGACATGAATCTGATCAAACAGGCCCCCAAAGCCTGAAGTTTCAGGCCAGATCATCATCTAGTGTAAAATGGCATGAAGTTGGTATCATCACTGGAGGCGTATGACAATACCAATGTCACTCCGACACTAATCATTTCGCCTTAAAAAGATTTTGTTATAACTCTCAGGACTCCTTGGTACACAGAAATGTAGATGCTTGAGTGATAAACAAGAGCTTCTTACAGTTCTACTGTTTGGTCCAATATCATATTCCAAACATCCTCATCCTCTAAAGATGCTGAGAAGATAATATTGTTTTTTCAAATGCATTGGTCCCAACAGGCGATGCTCTGCAGAAACAACCAGAGAGGAGATGTTTTCAGCCCAGATCGCTACTTGAATTCCTGCATTATGTGCGAATGCAACATGTGACGGCTGTTTCATCCTTTATTACAAGCAACACAAGGAACCTTTTATCTTCTGTTTACTAGAATGGGAATAAATACAGAGAGTTAATATGTAACCATCCTTTTGTGGATGCCTTTATTTTTAAGAGAAGAAACACTGGACCGAGGGTCATTCGAGCTTGCGGACTGGCAGCAATGCACTCCCTGGCACTGGTTGCATGCATCGTTGCTCTGAGCCACTGTGCTCTTGCAGCGAAAGGTAAGCATCTTCCACTTTCTAACAGCCAATACCATCCTAAAGCACGAATGAGGGAAGCTGTGGAAAGCAACAGGATTTTAAAGCCTTCAGACAATTCTGGTCAAGTGTTTTGAAGGGTAATTTTCTCTGAAAGCTATTTCTCTTTTTCCCTTCCATTCCTTCCTCTGTCTCTTCGTATGGTGAGGTGAACTGCTGTATACAAAAGTATAAGATGGAGGAAAAGAGAAGAAATATTGACAGAAGTTGTGGCAACCAGGCTGCCTGCATGCAGGCACTGCGTGAGCCAGAAGTTAACCTCGCTCCATCCCTCTGCCCAGCTCCCTGCTCACCTTGTGTTCCCCTCCGCCGCAGGGGCTGCCTGGCACGGCTCCTGCCTCGCTTTTCTCCTCCTTTCCCCCATGCCAAGGGCTCTGGGCACTGTTTCATGTACTCCCTCCCTCTGCTTGCTATGCATTTCTACAGCACAAGCTTTGTGTTCCTCTGTTCTCTCCTCACAATCTCAGCAGGAGCCTCTCTCCATGTCCTTTGCAGGAACACAGTCTGCACCCTCCATTCCTCCCTTGCTGCTCCCCTCCTGTTCTCACTCTCCGGGTGATGAGTTGTTCATGCTGTCAACATGTTAAAGCTGGTTTGGAATCAGAACTGTCTAATGCAACAGAGTGCTTGCCCCACTGAACAGAAAAATTGGCGAAACGAGAGAAAAATAAATTTAATTAAAAGAAAATAATAATCTCATTTCAGGCTGACCCCAGCCTGACAGATTAAAAATGAAATGCATTAGTTTGCTTCTAAGTCCTTCTCACCCTCTTTTGTCCAAGATAATTTACCATAATTGACTCACTTTGCAGAATACCTTCATAAATCCATTTTAAAGCAAAAGTAAATTTTAGTTTAAAAAAAAGTGACACAAAATCTAACTGGGGCCACCGATAGAGCTGCCGAGGGGAACGGGAAGAACACATTTTTTCCTGGCTAATACTTACAGAAGCCGTCAGCTGCCTCAGCAAGTTATGTACCTATAGATCACAGAAGGACTGTTTAGCTCAGTGCAGGAGTATACTACAGTTGATGATAATACAGCAACCTGTGCTTCCACTTGAGAAATAAAAACAACTCCAACTTTGTGCGCAATTTCTTCCAAAGTGTCTCCTTTCCTCCAGTCTGTCCCAGGCCACCAGAAGTGTTATTTGCCACAATTGACGTCAACAAAAGTGTGTATGACGTGGGTGAGGAAATTGAATATACCTGTAGGCCTGGGTTCATCCCCAATTCTGGCCAAAGGAAGTACACCTGCCTCCCGACGGGCAAGTGGCCTCTCAATACCCTGCTATGCCTACGTAAGTATAACAAAGTAAATCCTATTCCTAGATTTTGCGCCATCTCGCTGACATGCCGTGAAAAGGGTATTTTGTAGTCCATGTGATTAATCTGATATATTTAAACTGATACATTTCTGTTTTCTGATCGTTTCCTTACTTGTCAGAAGACAGCTGGGTGTGGGGGAGAAGAGGGGCAAGTGGTAGCAGAAGGATCTTCCCGTACACTTTCCCTTAAGCCTCTGCTCCCGATCGGTGATGGAATTGGACCCGGACAAAGTGAACCTTAATCTGACTCAGCCCAGCAGTGCTTATAATGACGTATGCTGCTTGTTAACACCTGCATTTATTGTATACCTCTTTATTCATTTTTATCATTTCATTGCATAGAAGATATTTTCCTCAGACAATCAAGGGTTGAAAATTATTTAATTACAAAAACTTTGAAACTACTATATTTTGAGAGAAATGGGGAATAGCTAGACTTATGAAATGTAGCGCATGGAAGTGGAGAAACATGAAAGAAAGCCCTTTAAGATCAACTCATTTCCATTATCCTAGCTTTGTGCCTCATGAAATAATATTCTCTTTTTAATCCTTAATTAACAGCAAATAGATGCCCCAGTCCTGGACCCTTGCAGCATGGAAAAATTGATTTTACAGACCTCCACTATCAGAGTTCTATAAGTTTTTCATGTGAACCAGGGTAAGCGTTCCCTTCCTCATGCTGTTAGATAAATAACCTGAACTACAATATTATATTCTAGTATCACCTGCTCCAGTATTGCAAGCCAGGGAGCTTAGAGAACTGCACATAAAAGCCCACCACCACTTCAGAAACCCCCAAAAATTTGCATATCTGGTGATCCTCCTCTGTTCAGACTTGACTATAACATCCTGGAGCTTTGCTACTCCAAAGCAATGTCTTACAGATATGGAAACCATCAAAATAGCAGAGATTTTATGCAAAGATTTATTTTGGACTGCTTTCCCCTGATTTTAAAATCCTCTTATTACATCATGAGATGAAATCCTACAGCAGAGAGAAGATAATCTGCATCTAAGTTGTTATGCTGTTATGCTCTGGAGACTGAAAATTTTGTTTCTATGCCTTTCCAAGCTCAGTAAACGTAAACATGAGGTTAATCCTAATTTGGTCCCTGAAGCAAATGCACTTTTACTCAAGGCTACTTGCCTATTTTAGAAATGAGGATGCCTTTAAAGAAAAATAGTTCTGGTGAATGCAGGGAAATATTTGACAGCAGCATACAGTTCATTTTACTTGGGTAATTAATTAAGAAACAGTGCTTACCCGGGAAGGTCATAGGTGAGACAGCCTAGAATTCACTGAAGAGGGTCAACAGCCTCAGCTATCTCCTTCTTCTGCAAAACAGGAGCAAGATAAGGAATAAATAAATTCAGCTATGAAACCAAATGTAACAATCGGACTTGATTTAATTTTGCTAATTATAATTTACTGGTTTTCAGCTGTGTGATACTGAAATGATAGATACATGATGAACATTTCTTTAAAACTCAGACTAAGTGCCAATAACGTAAGTACAGAGGATGGGAGAGAAGCATTTAGAGTGCATATGGAAATTAAATTGGACTGGCTCCTCAGTGACTTTAGTTCTTAAGAGTACTGAGTTCTTTGCAATAGTTTGATCCTAATTGCCATCATTAGTTAGGAACTCCTCCCAGGAAACCATAACATTTACATTAGTAATCACAGATCAATGCTCACTACTTACATATATCCACAGTATTCATCAACTGTAGAAATTAATATATAAGATAGAATATACAGTTGAAATGGCAAAACATCTTGTTGTATCAAGCCTTTTGTCTAGATACTTGCAACACTCCAAGACTAACAATTTTTCACATTTGAATCTAAACTTCCTTTGAGGTCACTAAGTGCCAGAACTAGAGAAGGATCTCAGAACTGGAGTCTTAAGTCTGTTTATGAGAAATCTTCCTTGCAAAGAACAACTTGATTCTTCTCCGTGTTCGTTAGGCTTTCTGATAACCAGGTCTTTTGTTTTCAGTTACAACCTCATTGGGACAAGAACGAGCCAATGCATGGCAGATGGAAAGTGGAGTGGAACTTTTCCACAGTGTCAGCGTACGTGTTTAAATACTAAAGAACTACTCTACCCTTATTCTTATAACAGAAAGGTTCCTTTGCATTACTCAGAATTACATATACTCTTATTCAGAGGCCTCCTATAGTGCTGTGCAAAAAGTGGTTAGGAACAATCGAGAAGAACCCTGTATGTTTGGTTTTAGATGTGTGGATTCGAGTTTTAGAGAAGTAGAGTTTAAAGGCCTGTACAAAAGGCCAGGATCGGGGATGCTATTTACAGCTGAGGGTAAGATGCTTATCCACTCAAATTCATTCTCCCTGTGTATAAAAAGAGGATATTGTCATGCCTTTGCCACTGTTATATGTGGTTTTGCTATAACCTGTCCTGCATAAACACTTTACTGAAAAAGCAATATACTGCATAATATTGTCTGAAAAATATTACAAAAATCATGAATTACATACTCTAAGGCTCCTGAGACTTTTAATCTGAACTTTTTGTGTTGTTAGCTAGGTTTCTGTAAAGGGTGGTGTGGGTTAATGTGGTTATAAGCATGTTGCTCCTGTGATTCTAGTAATAATTTGATCTTTAAGCTTTAATTTCTATGAATCCTGTGCTTTTCTAGCGGCAACTTGTGCACCTCCCTCACTTCCTGAGTTTGGAGTCCTTTCTTACCGTCACTTAAAACCTGGAAATATTTTTAATTTCCTGGACACAATTACTTTTGAATGTGTGCCTCCCCTCGCACTTATTGGCAATGAGACAGCTACCTGCATGGCCAACGGCAACTGGAGCAGCATTCCAGAGTGCAAGGGTGAGTAACTTACTTTTATCAATGCCTAAAAATATTCCTTAGAATTGTATATACAAAACTGTATGAACAACCTTAGTACTTTTTTTTTTACAATTGTTATTGCAAACATACAGTAGAATTATTCTGAAAGTTAGACTCGTGAATGCAAGGTGATTGCTAATGAGATCACACGCAACATGGGACTGGCAAAATATTTACTGCAGGTATAAAGGTTATACAAACAAAACCTGCTAAACGGAGTTCATGGTGGGGAATCAGCCTGCCCTCCAGAGCACCGCCAACCTGCGATTCTACTAAGTGCTAGGATTAATCTAAGAACTAGACAACCTTACCCTTAGTCCTACCAACTGCACTGGTTTCAGTGAAACTATGCCACATTTAAGTAGTTTTTAGATATAACCACAGATTGCAATAGACGTGTATTTAAAACAAGTAATATTTATTTATTGTGTTTTTTCAAACTATCTTTCCTCTGGTTATGTTTTCCTATGCAAGAGGCTGAAATGAACCACCATGAATGTTTTATGTATTTTTCAAAGTATATAGTGTGTCTTTTAGAACTGCATCATTGATAACACTTTGCTTTTGGTTTTGTACTGCAGTTGTCACGTGCCCCACTCCAACAGGAATAGAAAATGGATTCATCGAGTTTGCTGTTCGTAGAACATACCACTATAATGAAAGCGTCAGCTTCGGCTGCGAGCCCAGCTACGTGCTGGACGGACCTAAGCATTCCCGATGTGAAAAGACTGGAAACTGGTCCACAAAGCCAACCTGTAAAGGTATACATACACTACCTGTTAGAAACCACATATCAAACTGAATTTTCCTAAAAGACCACTGCTCTGATTGTTGATGAGCTATTACACCCTTGTGCAAGAGTTGCCCTCAAAAGGAAACCAAACTAGTAATTGCAAGGCCCTGATAATCTAAGATGACTCCTGACACTGGACTTTGTATGACATGAGATGTATCTGAATTGACTTCAGTAATCAGCCGCATAACTTTATTTTGTCTGAGTATTTCCTACCCTCTTCTTATTTAATATAATTAGAAATTTTACTGGGGCTGGATTTTCACTGGAAACTTTTGACCCTATACTTAGGGGTCTGAATTTCTTCAGCATTGTAATGTCAGCAGAAGTACTATGTCAGTGTGGGACACATTATTTTTCATTCCCAAATATCACCTGTACAGATTTCTGATGGGATCTAAGCTACCCACTTTTCAAAACAGATTATCCTTACATGTTGCTTATAACAGATTATCGTTACGTGTTTTTTATCACTGGGTTGTTTTACAGGCCCATGTAAAATACCAGTCAAGAAAGCTGTAGTATTATACAACGGTGAGAAAAAAAGTGTTCAGAAGGACCTTAAGGCAGGCATTCAGCATGGTGAAACTATCTCCTTCTTCTGCAAGAATAAAGAAAAATCCTGTGCCTATACTGTAGCTGTTCCATGTGTGGATGGCAACCTTACTCTCCCCACCTGTTTCAAAGGTACGAGCTACGCTAACCATAAACCAGCTTCTGTTGGTGGAATAACAAGTACTTTAGTGTGGGGGCAATGTCATCATTCATCTTCGAGCCCTATCTGCCTTGTACTAAACTTAGTGGGTATTTAGGAAGAAATGGCCTGAGAGAAGGGGAGACAAGGCACAGCAAGACGTTTCTTTTGGATATGTCAGAGCTTTAATCCCCGTTCTGTTCTTAGAAGGTGTTATTTAGAGGTGGCTTAGCTCAAACAAAATGCCATACATAAAGCATTCTGGGATTTCATGAATCCTTGGATCGACATCTTCTAAAGGGGAAAAAAGCCTGAACACTGCTGCAGCCTTGAGAACCTGACGTATTCCCTCCCGTTCTGGTGCATCACTGCCCCGTTACGCTGATCTGTAACACACTGGTTCTGACTTTGGATCAAGAGTGTTAAAAAGCGGCTGACAGCAGTAGTGAGGAGTTGATGCTGGAGGAACTCCTTCACAGGCACACAGGTTTTTAGGATAAATAAACAGACTAACTACTGAAGTTTGTTAGCAAGAGGAAATGCTTTGCATTTGTTTTATCAATATTCCTTGCATAGAATATTCCTTGTAAGTTTTATTGTCATTTGCAAGTGAAGGAAAAAACACAGCCTACGCATGATGAAAACATCTTTCCTCACATTTGCCTTAGCTTCTGATGGATGTAGCTTAACTTTCATTAGAAGAGAATTAAAATAGTGTATTTCTTCTAGCGGTTTTACAACGATGCAAAGATTGAACGCTCACCTAGCAGGGTCCACGAGACACATGGTTTTCAGCTACCACACATTTCAAGAATTTAACCTCAGATCTTAACTTCTTTTTTTTTTTTCCACAGAACGTGGCTTTTTTTCAAGTCTTGTCAAGAAGGACCCATCAGATATGAAACCATGTGAAGATCAAGCATGAATCAGAGAAGTAATAAAGTACTAAATCTCTGCCTTACTGAGACAAAACATCCCATGCAAGAGAGGAAAACTTGGGTCCCACGAGTGTAAATTTCCAGGTGAAACCTGGATTCTCTGCAAATTCAGTCTCAGCTATTCCCCCTGCACCATCCCTACCAGCCTCTTTCACAAGCTATGACACATTGTTTCAGCCATTAACTTTCATTCTCTTTCCTCCGCCTTCTTCAAAAGCCCCGCAATACTGCTTCTCTTCCCGTATCTCCAACATTTATGCAATTGCAAATGACTTTCTCAATAGCAGTCTCTTTAAAATAAAGTCATTTTCAGCCAATAGCGTGTTCTTGTTTAATATTACCTAATCACCAATCAAATCCTTTAGCTCTTAACCGATCTATACAGAAAGGCCTTCATCATTAGTAATTAGCTAGGTTCTGATTCCATTACTGCTCCCCTGTGACAGGGAGTGGACCTTTAATTAGACAGAGGGTCATCAACCTAGGATTTTCCAGAATTTACGTAAGTAGAAAGGCTGAGATTTCCAACTGAGTTTAGAAGCCAAGTATCCAACCATGGTTTAAATGTCAATAGCATCAATAAAGGGTTCTTTTACACTTTAAAAAAAAATTCTAAAGTTAGTAAGACTATTCATGTTTTTGAGATTCTAACTTCACCTGAAACTCGTTTTAAACAACTGTTAATTTTTACCACTGTTCCAATATTACGCAATGTAACTGATTCCTTTTTTTAAAAAAAAGAGCATTGTACACCATTGAGCAATAGTAATGATTTCTGGTCATTAAGCGGCTTTGAAGTAAACTGTACTTTTAATTTGATTTACGATACAGGTAGTTCACTGGTATGACCCAGTCTGGCAAGTTTTGTGCTTACATGGTATTCCCATTCAGAAAAAACAATTATAATTTCAACACACTAGAAAGTGATAGAGAAATATTTGTTGTAATTATAATATATTGTCAGGAGTCATATGTGGTTCCCTCTGAAGTATAAAAGCTTGCTCTGTGATTAAAAGCAGAAGTAAGCTACACAGTAAGCAAGCTACTGTAGGACTTTTTAAAAGGACCGTTTAACATTAAGATCAAACTACTTGTAAGATGCTACAGCTACCATTAAAACACCCTGAATGCATTCTAATTATCTTTTTTTTTGAAGGCTGCACATGAATATTTTAATAGTACGACTGGTATAATTTCTTCTTATACTTCCTATTTTTAAGAAGAGATTGAGGCAGCTATTATTAAGTATTTAATACTTTGTACTCATCAGCAATTTAATTCCCTGCTGTAGAGACAGACAGACAAATTCATGCTAGCAACTGAAGAGGGTATTTTGCTGGTACAATGTACACTGTATTTTGGTTCCTAATATGTTTAAGCGGGATCCTTGAGTGACATTTGATTTATAGGCCAAGATATTCATAACTACTTTTAACACATACATAGATCAGCGGACAGGAACCTATCTGTTTGGAAATCCAGTCTGAATGTTGTGTGGCTACCTGTCTGGGACTGGGATGTTCAGGATGGTCACTGAGATACCAAACACAACTTAATATTAACCTGTCTTTCAGAGCAAAACCCTGTGAAGTTGGTGTAAGTAAAGTTAGCATTCACTGCCGCAGAAATGCTACTTTTCCCTGAAATGATTTATATTTTGCACAAAAAGAGTTGCCCCAGGAACATTCAGATTTTCTAAGCAAATTTTCCCAGTTCTATCATGCAGCAGGATAACAACTGATCACGTCAGCTGGCCCTGCTTCCTCGCTGGGTCTGCAGTATTTGAATATTTTAAAGAATTACCCTTAGGAGCCAATGTTCATACACTGAATTTACTATCTAGTCTCCTGAAGCAAGAAGAGGGAGAAAAAATCTGTGACCTGATAAGCCTTTGAAGTAGTGTGGTGTTTGTGAGTCACAACTTTTCAGACATGAAAGGTTTGCTTAGAAGGTCTGAAAAATGTATTGCAACCAGAGGTGTTCCAAAGGCTGCCACGAGTAAGTGAAACCTGCCTTTTTGTTTTTTTTTTTTTAAAGATGTTTGAAAGAATGCCTTAAGCTGTGCTCATGTTACTTGTGGCAACCTGCTGAGACAGTTACAGAGATAAGAGAACATGGTAAAACAAGATGGCAAAAAAAAAGGACTGACTATGTTTTACTTAAATGAAGATATTTTTACAATTCAAATTGGGAATTTGTTCTGTATTCTGCTAGGGATATCTATGTGTTCTACGATCATGTATCTACAGTGATTTCCTCTAGAGGGTCACTGCACGTCAGTACTCATCATGTCCAGGCTGCAGCTTTGGCTGGAGACAAGACCTCCGTCGCTTCTTGAATCTTTAGTTTCTTTTTGGACAGAAGTTATGCAATCGTCAAATCAATGCAGGTGGCTTCAATCTCTCTGGCCACCCTGCTCTGCCTTTGTAAGCAGTACTTTCTCCTGGAGTACCGGTTCCAGTTTTGTTGGTCTGCTCTGCCTTATGTTCTTTTTCAACATGTAACAGTAAATTCGATTTTTAAAAGTATTTTGTGATGAGCACAACAGAGATATATTCGTATCTGAATGCAATGTGCATATCTGCAATGCGAATCAACAAACAACATTCAAAAAAAGTTGGCTTAGAAATCCCAACCCTTTTCAGCTGTCAAAAGGCAGATTTGCAAAGTTGAACAGAAATGCAGACCTCTCACCGTATCACCTGGCCAATACGCTGGTGTGCTGCCCTTGAAAAACCTACCTGAAAAGGGTCACGTTGTTAAGTCCGTTCAGTCCTTCCATATTCTACCAACTAACAAAACTGTTGTCTGTCTCCTGTGATTTGGACAAACTTGGATGAATTGATTTCATGATGATTACAAAATTCCTGTGACAAAACTGGATATCTTACGTGGTGATTCAGAGGTGAAAAGTTCTACAAGTTCAGCTCTTTCAGCAAGTCAGGCACTCAGTAGTCTTACTGTGTTGCAACAATCTCCCGACTATTTTAAAACAGATTAAAAGTATTCTTAACTTCAAAAATATCTTAAATTACAATTATTTTAAATTTCGAATTTAAAGATAATAAATAATCTTTGTAATCTACTCATGAGGTTCTACCATGGACTTAAATACTCCATCAGGGAATGTTGCACTGCTTCTGTGCACATGTTGATATAAGGGGCTATGTGCAATCTGAGTAGGCAACCAGCGCAGCTATCACCGAACGAGCCCTAACGCAGAATCACCTCTGCTGAAGAGCAGCTGAGACATCAAAGAAAAGAGACAATTTTCTACTGTACCTTTAAGAAATTCTTGTTTAATGTGTATGTGCATGTGAATCAAGCTTAGAAGAGCTGAAGACTTTACTCGTTTGAGATAAAAACACTTCAGATGCCATATGCACAGTAAGGCCAATGACAGATTTTGGGGAAAGAGAAATAAAGGAATCAAAGAGGTCGGATGTTTTATTTGGGATCATACACACACACAATCATTTCATTGACTCATGAGGAGGCTGAAGAGCTGAAAGGACTGGGAGATTTCTCTAATTCTTTTGGATTAATTGACGGTTTTCTTGACACAGCTACAAACCAAAAAGTGTAACCTGTCTTTTGTGTAGAAAAGTCAGGCATGCACTTTTTTTTTTTTTCCTGTTCCACAACACCCCCTCATATTCTCTATCTTTGGGATAGGGCTTAAACAACCCATGAAACATGAGCAATACTGAGCATATTAAATGTTTTAAAGTGAACTCAAAATCTCTCTATTACCTCCAAGGATATACTCGAACAAATTTTACTTAGCGATATGCAGAAACCGTGGCTAAAATTGGCGCTGTGATTATTCAGCCTGCACCTGCAATTTCGGTTTCATTCTACCCGCTCGTGCTCCCGGCACCCGCTACGGCGCTACGAACACCGCGCGCACGCTCAAAAATGACTTCGGATTTACTGACCTTTCATGTCAGAGTGGCAAATATTTTTCACTAAGCCTCCCCCACCCCCGAAAGAAGACATGAAAACAGATATAGCAGACACCCAACCAGCAGCAACGAAAACCAAGGAGCACATGGCAGCCAGCCGCGAGCTCTGCCCGCTGCTGCTTTGCCCTCACCTCCGGGCCCAGGCCCCTCCGTCTCCCGCTCCTCCCGTGGTGCTCCCTCAGGCGCTGCTGGGCCCTCCTGAGGTTCTTAGCGTCCACGCAGGACTGGGAATATCAATAAATATTTATCTATGTACGCATAGGTAGTTTTTTTGGGACGGGGGGGAGCGTTGGGTGTAGCGATGCTTGCTCAGCTCGGTGTGGTGAGCCCGCCCGGGACAGCCGCTGCCGACGGCGCGCGAGGTGCCGCTAATCACTTCAGGCAGTAATTAACGACCGCAGGCAGCGGTTGCGTTTCTGCGGTAGAACACCACCACCTTCCGCGCACCCTTTTACTCCCTTCAAGCCCAAGAGTTTTTCTCCGTACCGCCTTCCGGGCACGAACAACTCCCCCAAACTTCAACCCTCCCCGCACCCCTCGGGGCTCTCCTCACGAGCGGCGCCAGCGCGGCCGCCTCAGCCTTCCCGCCGCGGGGCCGGGCCGGGCCGGGCCTGGCTGTCACCGGCCGCGTCGCCTGGTAACCCGCGGAAACGGAAACGCGCGGGGCCGCCGGGGGCCGCCGGGAGCGGGGTCGGTTTGAACCGTTGGCCGCTCGGCCGGGCCGGCTCTGCGCGGGGCGGCCTTTCCCCCGCTGAGGGGGGCCGGGACCCGCCGGCCCGGCTCGGCCACCTCCCCCGCCCCGAGTCCTCGGAGAGTGAGGTAAAGAGGGCGGCGTGTCCCGGGGGGGGGGGGGGGGGGGGTGCAGCTCGCCCGGGGGGTGCTCGGCTGGGGTGGGGAGCCGGAGGGCGGTTTGTGGCATCAAATCCCGCAAACTGGTCGTTCGCTGTGGTAAATCGCTGCGTATCAGCTCCGGGCAGGCGGGGGGCTCCAAGGAAGCGGTTTGATAAAGGGCCTGGAGGGAGGGAGGAGACCGGTTGTGTTGGCCCCGCCGGGGGGACGGCCGGAGCGCGGAGCCGGGGCCGGGCCCCGCTGCTCGGGGCGGGGTTGCACCGCCGGGCCGGGGCCGGGGGATAACGGGGTTTGTCCACAGGGAAAGGCCCCGGCGGCTTGGGCAGGGCTGGCTGTTGTGTCTCAGCCGCAGTTGGCAAAGAAATGTGCTAATTGCGAGCTGAAATCTATAAAAATAGTGCACGCTTCCGCTGGGGAGCTGGTGACAGGGGACCTGAAAGAGCTGTCTCTTCAGTGCTCTTTCGTTAAACAGTTCTGACAGTTCGTTCTGCTGCTTACAACTCACAGGTCTGTTTGCCGGTTTTCCTCCTTTTTTTCCCCCTTTAAAAAGCTAATACTAATTCTGAGGAAGAAAAACTACGAATGGGGCTATGGCAAATTATTTTAGGTGTTTTATACATGCGGCTATGACACAAATGCCTTTAGGCGTTTTATACAAATTGTGTGTAATTTACTACCTTTTTTGTGGGGTTGACTATTCATTTTCAAATCTAAACAAACACGTTCTTGTAGATTACACTGAATATCCGCTGTTTGCAAAGAATTGCTCTTATTTCTGTATTTATTTGAACATAATAAAATATTTAGTTTTATTTTCCGTGTAGCTCCAAAGCATGTCTTTGAGTGGCCTAAGACGAACAGAGACTAACGTATATAGTTGTATTTGATCTTTTCTACTTCAATGTGAATAATTTTGCAGGTTACTTTGTGTTCTTTCAAAATGAATGGTGAAGAGGAAATATGGGAAAAACTAGATGCAGAATTTGATCACTGTGTTGTGGATATGAAGCCTCATGTTCTAAAACTACAGCATAGGTCAGGTAAATATGGTAAAATGTGCATATAGACAAAATTCTAGGTTACTGATAATTATGGTGTGTACTTGTATCATTTTCTTTAACCAGACACTTAATGTCTGATGTAACAAGTCACTGTGTTGAGGGGGAGGTTGTACAACTTCTAAAGTTGGATTTTTTTAGGTACCTGTTGCTCTTGTTTGAGCTTATCTTGGTGATGTAAATATGCTTTTTCATAAATACATTCACATTTCTATTTTATAAAAATTAATTCAGTAGAAACGAAGAGGTTCTAGACGGCATTGGTTTTGAGATTGCACTTACAAGACTGCAAATATTTTTTAGAGATAAGGTTATTAAAATTTGGCTTAGGAAGGTGTCATAATATAAAAATCAATTAATAAATGTTTTATAAATCTAATGATTAGAACAAACTAGTTATTATTAAAGGCACGAACCCTACAAATTAAGACCTTGCTTTGTAAATGTTTAGTTAATGGCACCTCTTGCAGGGAGTTCAGAATTCCTGGTGACTTACATAAGACTTATTAGAGATTAATTCCCAACATCCTATTTCTAGAAGTCATGTAAACTTCTGGTAAACATGAATTGATAGAAAACATTTCTGGATGATGTAAATTTGAACTGTTGTTAAAGACATTTTTAATCTAGGTAATTAACCATTTTTTTTTCCCTTTGGTTCGGTCTTTTGAGTTTTTTTTTGTTTGTTTTGCTTTAAACTTTTGGATAGAAGGGGAACGTCTACAAAATTGGTGACCAGTTATGGCTTCTGTTTTTTCTACGTGTGTGATTTGCTATGAAAATGTATATTGATTATTTATATCTATATTTTTAGAACGACAAAGATGTGCACTGTGGATCAAAAAACTATGCGAACCCTCAGGAGCAGGCACAGGAATAGTGGGAAGGAAGAATCGGAACCTATATGCAAAACTTTTGCTCCACATGCTAAAACGAGGCGTGCTGGAAGGTCCTTTTACACATAAACCAGAACCAGGAATACTGAAAACTTTACCTTCGTACATGGTGGGTGTAACTTCTTTATAAGACAAACTTGCTTAAATATATTCTGAATGTACTCTTAAGTCTTTCATTTGGCACAAATGTGAAAACTAATTCTGAATTAATTGAGTGGAATTCCATGTGGTAAATACAGGCATTTATGTTGCATATCTTGTAATTGGTGTTGGAAAAATCTTTCAGTGTGCAAAACATTTTACAAGACCTGTTTCTTCTTCAAAATTTGGTTTTAAGACGGCTTACAAAAATAGATGTTCTTAAGGAACAGAAAGATAATTTTTGTCTAATTCTGTGAAAAGATGTAATAAAGGACTCTTGAGGCTATATTTTGTCTTAATCAGCAGATAGTTATTGTGAACGGAAAAATGTGCCTAAATGAGGTGACTAATAGTCTGACTATAGTAGTCTATCTTTCTATGAAAGAAAAGATAGCAGGATTTCGCATAGATATTGTTGAGCTTGCAGTTTGTTTTCTAAAGACCTGAATATACTGTGTAAATCCTTGCCATCAGCTTTAGTGAGACAACAGTCCTAATCTAGGCTAAAATTACTCATACTGGAAGAAATACAGTACTGGAAAACACTTACACACCATTGCCTGTTGTACTAATTTCCATGGGTTGGGAAGGTAATATTTGCACGCCTCATTGACTTCATTGGAGAAAGAGTTTTTATGCTGCAGATACTCCTGTAAGAAACAACCTTAACAGTGTAAAGTATATATTTGTGTAAATATATTCTAGTGTTGATTTTGCATTTATTTTTATTATAGTCAATTTATTTTGATGAACCAAATTCAACAAGAGTTCAGAGCCCAGACGGCTTACCTGACTGGGTAATGGGAGAACTAGGAAATGGTGAATCTAAGCATGAGGAATCGTGGAAGGTATCTTCTAAAGAGGAATCATCCTTAGGAACATCACTTACATATGGGTAAGACTTCTGTATTTGCTTTATGTGGTATTTGATTCGTATTTAATAGATATTTGATTTGATGAGCTCTGTCTGTATGTTTGAATTTGTATGTATGAATTTATTACGCTCCCTCATGGACTCATCTTGAATATAGTTTTTGTACTATATATACAGAAACTGTGGTAATAGCTTCTAACTTAATGGTAACTTTTATACTTTTCTTTACGTTCCTCCATTACGTCTTCTCTGGCGTCTGTAAGTCTTCTTGCATGTCCCATTACTCTATCCTCTTTCCCTTCTTCTTTTTCTCCTTCCCCTTTCAGTTGCAAACACTTAGCATGGAAAATCAATAGGCCAAGCTGATAGTTTGAGAAATTTTAAGAAATTTAGCAGCAACTGAAGAGAGGGTTTCACAGTGATTTGGACTGGTGATTACCATGGGGTACTCCAGACCTGCATGAAGAGCTTGTTTGTTGATGTAGAAATAATAACTTTTTTGCACCGTTCTTATCTCTCTTCATCTTAATACTCTCTGTAGACTTGGTAACATCCTTTGTAGACTTCAAAAGTAGATAATAGCTATTGTTCTGATGTTCTAAATATCTATCAAATAAGCTGGTATTCTGGTTATGTTTTTCAGACCTCAGATATTATGCTGGCAAAGCACAGTGGTCACAAGGCAAGAGACAGAATTCATACAAAATTACTTAACTGGGAGAGGGAAGCACATACAGATGTGGACAGGCAGTAAGGAAGAAGTGATGTGGTAAAAGGCTGTAGAGATGCAGAAGACTCTCAGGCCAGATTATTGTTAAAATAGATCAAAACAGTTGCTCTTCCCTTGGAGTTCTTGTACAGTCCTGTTTTCTGCATGCTGATGTATGGGAACTGGAATTAACTGATGAAGCTGAAGTGGATTAATCTTCACTATTTCTATACAGTTCAAAATAAAAGGAATGTACAGTAAGCAAGTGAAAAAATGTGGGGAGAGTAAACATAATATTTTTAAAAAGTTGTAGTCTAAGGTCATAATGCTGAAAGGAGCTTTTATATAAAATAGTTTTTAATGGCTTTTAACTGTAGAGAATAGAAATATAAACAAGCGTACAGATGGTAGATTTAAAGAATGTTCTATCGTTGCTGGCGGGTGTTTTAGAGGGAAAAGAATAGTGGCTCCCTGCAGATAAGCAAGTTTTGCTATTCTATGATAAAGGAAGAAAAGTTAGGTATGTATGAAGAAAGAGGGATTTGATCCATCTTTTGACGAGCATGTTAGTTCTTATTAAACACTTACCTGTTTGTCTTGTGTTTCATCATGGCTTCTTTATGAAATAGCAAGACTTCTTTGTATTTCCCATAAGCTTCATGAATCTTGGATTACAGAAGGTCAGACTGGACCAGCTATACTTGTTAAAACTTATGAGGCAAAAATCAGAGCTGCTGCCTGCGGGATGCTCTGCCATGTTGTTTTGTTCTCCTGTGTGGGGAGGATTGTTTGCAATGACTCCATCCTTGTCTGAATAATCTCTCTCTGAGTTTTGTTTAAAATGTTTTCATTTATATCATGCTGTCTATTGTGCTATGTTGGTGACTAGCACCCCCTGTGCCTAGATCCTGCATGTTTGTCATTAGGATAAAGCAAAAATTTCAGTATTGCTTATTCGCAGCTGTACAGCATAATCCTGAGTATCTGTAGCTGCACCTTGTTATGGCAATCCATTGGACAGTCTCTTTTTGTAGGTTTGCAGGAGCCAGTAACCTTAAGCTGCATCCTTAGTTCCAATCAGTTGGGTATAGACCTGTTTACAAAGCAAGTCAAGGGATGAAATTTATCAGGTTATTAAGGCTTGTTTTCCTGTTCGCTTAGAAAAATTTCCCTGCAGAATTGAAGGTGTGCCAAGCTGGTCAGTTGGACACTGTTGAAAATCATAGGCTTTTTTTCTGTCCTATTTTTTGGGAATCTTAGGTAAATTTTAGGTTAATCTAGGTTCTGTTCTTAAATATTTACTTTCTTTCTAGTTTTTCTTATGCAGTGCAACTTTGCACTGATGATCAGGATCTATGTTCCATTTTTTTAATGGGGCTGCATTTCAGTCATGGATGGAATTGCCTTTTGTTTGCTCATTTTGAAGTTTAGTTAATGTTTAAGCTCTCTGAAATCCTTGGTGAAAAAGCACTCTTAGCGGTAGGGCGAGAATATTATTCGAAACTCAGTAAGCTCTGTACAAAAGAAAGTAAGTATTTGTTCTACTTTTGTATGAAACTTCTGGTTTGCTTTCATTGCATTATAAATGCTCTAAGGTTTTGTTTCGGAAGTCTAATGCCTTTTTTATGTGTTCACCTATCATTTTCATAAGTGGCTATCATTAGCTGGCTTTGGGGTTTTTTTTGTTTGGTTGTTTTTTTTGTTTTTTTTTTTGTTTTTGTTTAGTAGCACTGATGTTTATGCTGTACTTATCACAGTGCCGAGTCTCGTATTTTTAAATTTTTCAGCTGTGATTTGGCTGGATGACAGATAGGCACTCTTGCAAGTTACATCACTTTGATACTGAGTATCGTGAAATTTTTCCTCTTATGTATCCGTTAACTATGTGTAATGCTAACAATCATTTAAAAAGTTGCTCTTAGGACTGATGTATCTCCTCTTTCCAAGAGCTACAATGTTAAAACTAAGGGGTCTTCTGGTTGCTTACACTCAAATGCTCTAGTATGAACCTGTGGTTTTGATAGCAGACTTGTGGTTTAAGAAACAAAGGTGGAGAATGGAGAAATTGCCAGCTGTGTTACTGATTACTGCTTTAGGGTTGGTGATACAAAGAACTGTTGGGAAGAGCTGTCCAAATACCCTCAATTAAAAAAATCAGGTTTGGCCTTATGAAAACAAGGAATGTATTATGCTTTAGAAATGCTTTTTGAGACCTCAGCTAAATCTGTGTTAAATAGTGTTGTGCCGTGTCAAGGTACTCGCCGTGGATCTGATCAGATTGTCTTGGTCGTTTGGAGTAGCACCATCATGGTAAAGTATCACTCTGGGCATTATTAAAGCAATATCAGTGCAACTCTCCACCATTAGGCCAAATCTAGCATATTGATATCTCTACAACGCCATACTTTCGGCATAAAAATGCGCCTAATTCCTCTGAATTCCTTACTTGTACTGTCAGCTGGGGTGTTACTTGAGTGGGATGCAGCAACATGCTCCTCCTTCTGCATCCAACTGGTGCTTGTCCCTGTTTGAGGAAGGCTGAAGTACAGTTCTGCCTACTCCCTCTCCTGTATTCTATGCCATATTTTTTCTCTTTTCGCTACTTGGATTATAGTAGAATATTGGAAATGTGACCCCTTTTCCCATTTAGTATCTGAACCTAAGATTTAGCTTGGTCTGGCAGTTCCCTAAAATGCGGGCAGAGTAGTGAAGCTTTATTTCATTTGTTTTTTTGTCCTGTGGGACTGTAGCAATACCTACATTGATGATCAACAGATGGTTCCCAAGGCTCTGGTGAGTTCTCTGGAGACCTGTATTGCATATTATTTCATGCCAGGAGATGCAAGTAAATGTCATGGAAGAAGTTACTGGTTTAAAGAAATCTGGAAGTGAAACTTACTGTATGGGCACAGCTCTGCTAATGGATACTCATACCAAGAATGGAGCTGTGTCTAAGGAAACCTGAATTTATGTGTTGGCAATTAGAAATTTTGATAGCTCTGTAGATTACATAAATTAATCATCATAGCAATGAGAAACATGTTAAATGTATGAGTCATGCAGGAAGAAATACTGAAGGTAAACATTCAGCTCTTATGTTTTGTTGAAATGGCTTATTTAATACTTTTTTACGTATGTCTATATTGAGAATGCTAGCCACACCCAACGTATAAATCCTGTCTTCCTGTGTATTTGCAGTTTTGAATGAACTATTAGTGCAAGTGTTAGCTCGTTGTCAAATCTGTAGTTTGCAGAGAGCGCCAGCAGATGGTGATGTTGTTACGCCGTACTTGTCCCTCGCTCAGCCTGTGCATTAGGAAAACTGTATCCATAAGTGTGCAATATATGTAGTTGGATGAAAACTTTGCATTCCAACCATGACTCAGTTGTTACAGATAGACTACAACATTTTCTCAGGGTAAAATAGATAATGTCAGTGAGAAATGTTTGAATAATTTTTTGATGTTTATTTATCTCAAGGTTCCCTCCTTTAAAAGAAGCAAACAAATGGAAAAGTTCTTTTCACAGTTATTTTTATCTTGCAATACACATACTTCTATGTATGAAGATTTTGGCTTTTCTATAAGAAGTTGTTTATCTGCCTAACTAAATAGTAGATAGACAAACCTTACTTGCAAACTAAGGTGTAAATGAGTAAGACCAAGGCAGCTGGTGCTGAAAAGGTGCATCTTTATTTTAAAACATCAGAGAATTGGTTTTAGCAATGTGTAGTTTGGATTGAACAGGAACCTGGTCTTTGTGACCCCATAGGAAAATTCTACTGCATGTTTATAGATCGTGATGCCTGAAAAACGTTGTTAAAGGTTAGCATGTAGCTGTGCTGTACCAGGAGGAACCAATGAGTTTCCCTTACTTTGTTCCTAGTAGGAAATTATTTACTAACCTCCTTTATGAGCAGCAAATTGCTTCCTTCTCCCATGCAAGCTCACTGTTTTGGCTGAAGCAGGAGGTCACAGGGCTGGTGTCAAGACTGTGACCATTCTCCACTCACCTGCCGTGGGAGGAAAAAGAAATAATCTTGTGATTTCTGGAGCCTGACTCATATTAGCAGAAGGCTGGAAAAGGGAGTGAAAGGGTTGTATATGTTTGATGTGAGAAAATTGCGCTCTATCTGTAATGGTCTTTTCAAATTCCATTTATAAAATCAAGTAAAGCAACTTCCTTTTCAGTTCCTCTTCAAAACAGCAAATATAGAACTAAGAATATATCTAGACTTCTTTCCCATGTTTTGTCAATTTAAAAATATTACCAGTAACTTGGATTGATTTGAATATTTGTTGATATTCCTGAATCTATTAATGATAGGGACATGAATTCTGTTTTCTCTCATTTTAAACAATGGGAACTTTATTGAATTGTTAGGTAACCTGAGCATTATTGAGAAAAGAAGACTGATAAAAGTGCAGATTTACTGACAAGCAAAGATTTATCTCCATTTAATGAAAGATAATTTTGTGTCAAAAGAAATCTTGGTAAAGAATGCATATTTGGATTGCTAGAGACAGTCATTGTACTATTATATTTCTTTTGATCTTTTTTACCTCTAAGTCTTCACTTATCTAAACTATTTACTGCTTTGTAATTGTTATTTTGTGTGCATGTGTGTTGTTGGTATTTATTGGTGCTGGAAGGGAAGGTATACTCCCAGTTGTATTTCGCTGTTCCCTGCTGTTTTGATGAAAGCTGAGGCTTTGTGCTTCATGAAAAGTTTGTCTGTGTTTGTCTTCCTAGAAGTGACTAGTTTACATTGTACATCCAACAGTTGTCTTTCTGTTCATAAACACTTAATTCATCTCAGTGTCTTTTTGGCATAGCCTCCTGTCTAATTTGCTGCCGGATGGAAAGAATGAAAGGTATTTTAATGGTCTGACTTGATTTTAATACAATATTAAGCTAGTCATAGGAAGGTGAATGAACTAGTAAGAGTTTTTAATTATTTTAATACATGTGGATTTAACATTGGAGTATATACTGAAAGGTGTTTTGCTACTGGTTTGGATCTTTTGCTATATCAGCCTATATAATACTCCTATTATTTTTATTCTATTTTGTTTGAGGTTGTTCTTTTCTTTCACTGTTCTGTAGTTGAGAAAGGTCTGTTGACCAGCTGCATCAATGACGGTTATCTTTACCTATCTGCTATTCTTAATTTCATTTTGTTCAAATGCTTTATTTATGACAAAAGCTTTTCCAAAAAATCCTGTCCACATTTTTTCTCCATTGGACAGAGTACTTGTTCATGCTGTACTTGTATCGTGTCTTAGAATCATTTTGGTTGGAAAAGACCTTTAAGGTCACAGAGTCCAACTGTCTTGTGGGCCTTTCTGTACCATCCCACAAAATATACAACTTTAGTCCACAAAAGGGAGTTGAAATGAAATGCAACTAATACAGTCTTTATGACTTGTTTCTTTGACATGTTACTCTCCGCCCTGGCCTTTCAAATCATTGCTTTTCTATTGAACGGTATGTGTAGTTCTTGCCCTTGTCTTCAGGTTTGTATGTTATATGAAGATACCTTGACCTAACCTCGTGTTTTTTTTTGGTCTTCCCAAAGTCTTCTCCTCCGTGGTGCGGCCAACCATCACCTTCATTCCTTTTTCTTCTCTGAGTTGCTGGACTTTATCCTGTGCTGTCTCATATGTCGAGCAATTTTGTTTCAAAAATATTCTCTTAGATCAGCCATCTCAGTTAACTTAGATTTATTCTAAAATCTTTTGGGACATGTTGGGTCATGTAGCAACTGAGAAATGTGAGGAACACCTTTTAGTATATTTCTGGTGGTTTTGTTGGTGTGGGGCTTTTTGGCTGTTGTTTTTTTTAATGGAATGCTTAAGGTTTTTGCCTTTAACAGGCCTTTAGTAGGAATTTGTTTTTTTTTTTTTTTATTCTACTATTTCTGATCTTTACACCTTGACAATTGTTTTCTCTTGTGTATTTTAAAAGATTTTATTTTAAGATTAACATCGTTTGTGTACCACAAGTTGTTGAAAATGAATTCTTCTTTTTCTGCTCTTTTTGTTAATAACAGGGAAAGATTGAAGTACAATGAGAAGCCAGCATTAAGATCACATTCTATGAGTCCTCCTCACCGGAGAGATGAAGATAACCTAGCCACACCACTGTCTGTAAGATGCTTCTCCTTTTTGTCATAAAACTTTCTCTAGTTTCAATGAATTGTGTTTGTATATCCCTGTAAAGCTGTTATTTCTAATTGCGTGAGTCATGATCCTTGTGTACAAGTGCAGACATTTGGGAAGGAATGGTAGGAAGGACTAAAGCTCATCAAAATCTGCCCTCTGCAAGTGCAGAGGAAAAGAATTTCTTGTAGGACACTCTCAATTCATCTTAATGGTTGGCCTCTATTTAGCGTAGTGTGTTTACTGTCTGCTGCATTGTTTTCCCTAGGCTTGGCAAACTGACTGTATTGGCATCATCTTTTGTTTTGCAACAATAGATTAAAGAAAGCTGCATAGATGTCTTTGGCTCTGTCTAATGCCGGTTGACCAGTGGATGGTGGATGTTGTCTATCTGGACTTTAGAAAAGCCTTTGACACCGTTTCCCACAGCATTCTCCTGGAGAAAATTGGCTGCTCATGGCTTGGATGAGCATACATTTTGCTGGGTAAAAAATTGGCTGGAAGGCTGGGCCAGAGAGTGGTGGTGATCCAGTTGGTGGCAGGTCATGAGTGGTGTCCCCCTGGGGCCAGTCCTGTTTAGTATCTTTATCAATGGTCTGGATGAGGGGATCGAGCGCACCCTCAGTAAGTTTGCAGGTGACACCAAGCTGGATGGAAGTGTTGATCTACCTGAGGGTAGGGAGGCCCTGCAGAGGGATTTGGACAGACTAGATCAATGGGCCAAGGCAAACTGTGTGAGTTTTAATACGGCCAAATGCCAGATCTTATACTTTGGCCACAACAACCCCTGCCAATGCTATGGGCTTGGGGAGGAGTGGCTGGAAAGCTGCTCAGCAGAGAGGGACCTGGGGGTGCTGGTCAACAGCTGGCTGAACATGAGCCAGCAGTGTGCCCAGGTGGCCAAGAAGGCTGACGACATCCTGGCCTGTGTCAGGGTTAGTGTAGCCGGTAGGACCAGGGGGGTGATTTTACCCCTGTACTCAGCACTGGTGAGGCTACATCTTGAGTACTGTATTCAGTTTTGGGCCCCTCACCACAAGAAGGACATTGAGGCGCTGGAGAGTGTCCAAAGAAGGGCAACGAAACTGGTGAGGGGACTGGAGTGCATGTCTTATGAGGAGCGGCTGAGGGAACTGGGGTTGTTGAGCCTGGAGAAAAGGAGGCTCAGGGGAGACCTTATCGCTCCCTACAACTATCTGAAAGGAGGTTGCAGGGAGGTGGCGGTTGACCTGTTCTGTCAGGTAACAGGTGATAGAAAAAGAGGAAATGGCTTCAAGTTGTGCCAAGGGAAGTTTAGATTGGATATTAGGAAGAATTTCTTTACTGAAAGGGTCATCAGGCATTGGAACGTATTCCCCAGGGCAGTGGTGGAGTCCCCATCCCTGGAGCGATTTAAGGGTTGTGTAGATATAGTGCTTAGGGACATGGTTTAGTGGTGGGTTGTCAGGGTTAGGTTAATGATTGGACTGGATGATCTTACAGGGCTTTTCCAATCTAGGAGATTCTGTGATTCTGTGACCTCTGAAAGAGTGAATTTTGGACAGTTTATTTTATCAAGCTTTCCATAACTAGCATTATGGCTGATGGAAGAACATTAAACAGACTTTATGTAAAAGCCTTTTAGTACAAAATATTTAATGTTATTGTATGTACAATTGCAAGCATTTAAACTGAAAATTCCTTCTGATGAATATATGTTATCAACAAGTATGCTGTTTTCCTTTGTGACTGTGTTCTGTAGCCTTGTAGCATCCAGTCGTTATTACTGGAGAGGTCTGTCTCCTGTGGTTCCTTCACCATAGCCAGTCCATCTATAGTAGCTCTCATTCCTCCAGGAGACACTGAATTTGCTTTATGTATGTTGTTGGTCTGCCCACACTTACTTTTTAATTGTATCAGAGGAACAGTTTAGAAAGATTGCAGCTGGAAGTGGGTATTGACACCTGACGCATTTAGACTGTTCTTACTCTTCTTTACTGGGCACAATTAAGAACTTATGGGGAGATGAAGCACAAGTGGGCTAAACTGCAGGCTTGCTTCTGGGGCCCATCTTTCTGAGGAAGTTTGTGTTCTGCTATGCATTTGGATATATGGGTATGCTTTATCATGGCAGGGTACAAATGGTCTGTGGGCAAAAATTGAATGCCTCTGCTCTAGACTCTGGTTGGTATGAATGTACTTATAATGTGTGTGTTGATTGTAGATATACAAATTTAATTTAAAAAAAAAAATGCCATAACTAAAAGTAAAAACAGATGCTGGATTTACTAAATTTCTCCTTATTGGTTTCCTGTTTGTTTTACTTGACTGAAAGAAATATTTCGTATGGAACAGTTATTGTAAAGAAAAGGATTTCCTTCAGTTGAAATCTGGATTTGGGGCTTTAAAGTTTTTTTGTTTGTTGCTGTTTTGGTTTTTTCTTGGTTTGGGTTTTTTTATTCCTGGCTCTGCCACAGGCTTCCAGGGCAATGTTAGACAAATCACTGCACTTCATTGTTCTTCAGCTCCATATACTGGATTCTACTGTGATTACAGCTTTAAAAGGGCCTTTAAGTGAAATAATCCTCTCTTGCTTTGCCAAACAGTTTGATGAACATTTGGCTGGCTGAAACAAATAGTATCTTGTTCTGTTGTCAGTGATGCACAGATGTTCTGGCATAATTCAGGCCCAGGTAAAGGAGCAGGGAGTCTTTTAAGAAACATTAAGAGCTGCCTCAACCAAGTGCTGATTAACTGAAGTCAAAGCTCCATTCACTGTATGCTCATAATGAATGAGCAGATTTAAAAAAGAGGTGCTTGCATGCGAATACACAAACCTCTTGCAAACAAAACTTAATGAGACAAAGTAATTCACACTTCAATGTTCTGTTTTTTTCTGACTAGTGTTATATCTCCATTAAGGAAAATTTTCTCTACCAGCTTCCCTATTTGATACATTTAATACAATCAGTAGTTACTGTTGTCCTACAGGAAGAACTTTCTTCTGAAAGGCATAGCCTTGAGCGACAATAACTACAGTCCTTGCTGAATGTTGGGAATTCTTTCTGCAAAGAGGACCCCTAGCCGTGAGCTGGGCAGCAGCTACTCTGTTCTCTGCTTTCGCAGCTCCGCCCACTATAACTATCACTGCCTTGCTGTGCTTTCCCGTAATGTCTTTTAATTTTATTTTTTTTTTTATGTGGAGGCTGATCAAGTGATCTTTGAATTCTGGATTAGCCACACAAAAGGTACTGTGGAGATGGCTCATTTCTAGAATAAATATGTTGCCCAAAGAATAGAGTATTTTGTTTTTTTGTTTCGTAAACTCACCCTTTGTAAAGGAGGCTGTTGCTTTGGAAATGAGTGAAATAAAGAACATTAAGTGAGGAGGCGGGCTAATTTATCCTTTGAATTCCTTGCTTAGCACAGTATCCTACTGGTAGCTGAGCTATTTAGATTAAAGCTGCCAGAGGTATCATGATACTATTAGGAAGCGTAGCGTAGGCAAGGCCAAGTCTAACAAGAAGCTTTTTTTTAGACTGTGTTATCTGCCAGCTCTTCTGATACTTTGTTTGACTTTTTATGTTCCAGGACCATCGTCATAAAAAAGCAATTTCTTTGGATGACAGTGACCTCGAAGCACGTCTCAATAGTTGGAATCTTGGGGTAAAATAGAGTACATTACTTATTTATTGACCTGAACTGAAAACTTAGCAATGTAGTTTGCATCTCTGAATTTAGTCAACAAACTTTATGTAGGAATCAGTCTTTTACCATTTGGTAAAGCTTGTGAAGGTTAATTGTGAATACGTGTTATCTTGAGAAGAAAATGTTAAAAATGCCTGATTTTTAAGCAATAATAATCTTATTGTATTTAATATAGTTACTGATAAATCAAGAAAAATAATAATACCTGCTGGTCAAAGCCAAGTGTCTTAGGTAGAAATTCAGGCTATATATCAGGTTCTTGATAACATTATTTTTAATTTATGCTTGTATAAATGAAAGAAGAGTTTGGCTTTCTGTATTAGTATATGTTTTTTTAAGGAATACGGAGTTTGCAAGCCATTAATACAACTCAACATATTTTTTTTTGCTACAGCAAACTTTTGGAAGTGTTCAAGAGGCTTTTCAGAGTCTTGAACTTCTTTCCTTCCCTTTTAATAATTAGAATCTTTAGACCAGCTCTGTGGCTCTTCCTCATGGAAAGAATAGCATGTCTTTGTGAATTTGCTTTGCTGAGGAAAGAATCTACCTTTGTGGAAGCTTCTGTGGTACTTTGGCCTATGTCTTTGCATAGCCGTGCCTTTAGAATGTGTTTGTGAATATGGTATTTTTGCTACGATGCCAAGATTTGTCCTGACTTTGATATATCAAAACGAACGTATCTGAAGGAGAGTCTACTGTGGGGATGGAATAAGAAGGAGTTGTTTCTCAGACAGCTCAACAACTACAGAACTAGTATTTATTGGATCTCAGCAAAGATGTAGAAGATATCTCCCCAAAGCTTTCCATGTTTACAGCTAGGAGGACTTTAATCTGTATTAATTTTTTTTTTTTTTTTAGACTCTAAACCACTTCTGTAAACATTTCTGTAAAATCAAATCTATTTTCAAGCTATCCTATTTTCTTAGGATTTGAACACATCCTCTATATTTTTGGGCTGGTGTAGTGCAAGAGGTAAATATAGTGAGGCAGTAAATATACCTTTATAAGGAGAGATGAAAAAATTGGTAGCTAAGATCAATGTGAACCTGTGTTAATCTTCCTTGATGTTTGCATGTACAAATTTAATATGTGGGCCTTGATCTATGTGTTGTTCCTGAGCAGTTAATCAAATATTTTGGACTTAGATGTATTAGATGAATTTAAATTTTATTTTAATTTAAGGCTACCGTTATAATAAGATTTTATTCCCTTGGTTGTATTTTCTATGGTATTAGTCCACAATGTTTCTAAGGTCCATAGTGAAATTCCTTCTTTCTTTAGCTATGTTTTGCTGTATTTTTTTTTGTTGTGTTGGTTTGTCTTTTTTTAACCCTTTCCCCTGGACCACCAAATCTTTAACCTATTTGATTAGGATTAATATTCTCATAACCATTTAGTTTTATTAAGGTCACTTTTATTTTAATAAAGAGGTTTTTTCTTTTTTTTTTTCTTTCGCATTTTCTGCTTATTCTCACAGGTTGAAAGCTCACTCAGTTGTGTTTGGGAGAGAGGGCAGCTGAAGTTAGGAGGGATGAGAGCTAGTTTCTAATGAACTACTTCAGCTTTGTTTTTTTAAAAAATAAAGTCATGTAATTTCATGTTGTTAATTTAATCAGTTACCAAATAATCCTTATTCTTCCTATGCTATTGTCAGCCCAGAGGGATATGACAGCATTTAAAAATCTTGGCTATTGTACTCAGTGTTTTGCATTGATGGCTAAGTTCTCTTCAGTAAAAACATAAATGATAAGAGAGAATGTTAACTTTTTTGTGTCCTTCTTGGTACTTCTCTTGCTGTTTTGGTGCCTGTTAGCATTCTAAATGCAAACTGCTTTCTTGCTTTACTGCTGAGAGAGAAGAAAGTCTTGACCTTGAGACAATCCGGGAGCTGCCTGACTTCCTCCTGCAAACAGACGGTGGACATTAGTGGAAATATTAGTCTGGGTGCATGGTATTGCTCCCTGGAGCCCCTTGCCTTATAGAGTAATACAAAAACAATTTCTAGCACTTCCAGACTTGGATGAGTAAGTGAGGAGAGTGGATCTCCTGAAAGCTTTTCGATAGCAGTCAACTCCAATTTGCGAAAGCGCTATACAGGTGTCTGAAACAAATGTGCAAGCAGTCACTTGCAGATTTGGGGTATTTGGGTTGTATAAATACCTGGATTATATGAACAGATAGTTGTAATACCCTGAGCTTTTAAAGCTGCTTTAAGGGGGAAACTTGCTCATGGCCATTCTACAAATTGTTCCAATTGATGCTGACAAAGAATCTCTTTATACCCAACATTTTTATATCAGTGTTGATCTGCCTGCTTGCTTATCTCTTTAATTTTATTTGTTTTTTATTTCTTTCTCTAATTGAAATTCCAGCTTGCAATCATGTTGTGTTGATAATGGATGGTTATTAAACTATGATGATCCTCCACTGATATGAGAGTGCTCTTGGATAACAAATTGGCTACCGTGACACACAAATCAGTTTTTCAAGTCTCCTCTCCAGGGATGGTAATTAAACAAGTCGCTAGTGAGAGACTTTGATTGCCTGATAAGACTTGTTGGGAGTTAACCTGACAAAGAGGATTTTAGGTTGTAAAGAAGAGGTCTATAAGTGGTTGCTGTTGAACAGTGTTTCCCTGCTATGGATCACGGCCTCCAGTGGGTTCTTAAAGGGTCAGGAAGTTTTAAGCAGAGTTTCATACTTGAAGAAGGATATGTAATTACTAAAAATGAAAGAAAAAAAAAAAAAGGCTTGCTAAATGATGGCAGCACTTCAAAATCTGTAAGGTTTGAGTGCAAGATGTGACTGCTATTATTGTAGCATTTACATTGCCATAGGAGCATCTAGCTATCTTTTAATTGCTAGCCACATTTGCAGACCATTTGAGAAACTTAATTTACAAGCGATCCCACCTCAGATGCAGAAGACCCTTGACCCAAAAGAATAACTCAGTAGTGGGGGAAAATGAGGAAAGGAAATACAGAATTCGAGAATCTGGATAGGTGCTCTACATAGACATTAGAAAAGCTTAGTGTCTTCCAGCTGCAAGTTGCTGCTAAGCCTTCACTGTTTCAGTATAGGCTTGTCTGATTATGATGACCAGTTATAAACTGTTAATGTATTTTTAGCCTTATCTTTTGAGCTTCTACTTCTTTGATATATTCTAAATTTACTCTTCTTCAAAGGCTGTGTATTTTTAAGGTCACATACTGAATGTATTTTTGCTTTTTATGATATGCTTACATCAGTGGCTTAGATTTTTTTCATTATTACTATTAAAATATTGTGAAAAGTTTTGGGAAATAATTTTCTGACTTCTCTACTAAGCAGAGAGGTCACAGGTTAACAGATTGTAATATGGAGGCTTCAGATATTTGTTATTAGTATTAATATTTTCTACACAAGAAGTAGGACTGGGGCATTACTTTGCTAATATTGTTGCTTCTCATGAGTAATAAAAGAATTTTTCCATTTCCTTGCAGCATTCCTGATTATCTCTGTCAAACATTTTATTGTTCAAGTTCTTTAGATTCTAGTCATACATGGGTAAATGTTAGAAAAAAAAAAAAAAAGAAAACAAACCAAGAAACCAAAAGCAAGTTGAGTTTTGGTTGTGATAAATTTGCCTTTCATACATGGAATATGAATATAAGCTAATTTAAAATATATTATAAAAATGTGTTTTTCTTAGCTCTTATTGACTCTTATCTAAACTGAGTGGGGGCTGTCCTTTACTAAGTGTTCGTGCCTTGAAGTTGCATTTGCAATGTAGAAAAGAAGAAATCCTTTTGTATTGCCATTTGAAGGGAAAAGTTTCAGAGACAGGAGTTTAGACAAATGCAAGTAATCCTTGGTCATGTTGTTACTTTGAACTTTGTAATCCTCTAGCTATTTTAGAATACAATAAAAAATCCCTCAGCTATCTTATTTTATTAACAGCTGTCAATAAACTTCTACATGTTGTTGCAAATTTAGTACACTTTGTAAACGGGTCATCCTCACCTTCCCTTTAGTTATGTCTCAAAAAATAATTAAATATTGTGAAATATATGTAGTGTGAAGAAAAGAAACTTGCTGGACAATGGAATTAAACTTGCGTGGGTTTTTTCTTTTTTTTTTCTTTTTTTTTTCCCTCCCCTCTTGTAGTTTTAAGCTTTGTAGATTGCATACAAACACAATTTTTGAATAGAAAGTTTTTTATGTAAAGGAACAACAATGAATTAAATCCTGCACCTGACCTGCCTGTATATATATTTTTCATGATGCTTCTGATACAGTTTCATTTGTCACTGAATTGTAGCCAATTTTAGGTGTAACAAAGCAACTCTCTTAAACGTCCCAGGAAATTCAGCACTTCATTTTGGGTAGAAAGCATACGAAGAGGTTATACCCTGGGGAAATAGCAAAGGGTTTTTTAATCAGGGAGAACATAATTTTTCATCATTGGAATTCAGCCAGGACAAATATTAACTCTTTAGCTTTTACTAGAAGTGATGTGGGATCTTCAACACAAAGAACCTGGACATTCGGGTCTTGCCCAGAAGAATTTGTCATGGGAAATGTTATTGCCCAATAAAGGTTTAAGAGGACTTAGACCAAAGAAATTCTGCGGTCACTGGCTTGCATTATGGTCTCCTTTTTTTGGAGAAATTCTATATAACACAGGGTTAAAGTAGATGCAAGCATAGAGAATTCTTGGGTGGCTACAGCAGCAATGTATGTTATGCCTGTTTTGTGTACTTGGCTCGCATCTGCCTGTGTTTCCAGTCTAGTTAAGCTCAGCCATTTCTGTACAAACCATTTGATTATCTTTTGTTTGGTTTCTTAGTCTGTCTGCTTACTATAAACATACCTACTGTATATGTTGTGGTGTTGGAGGGCAGCAGCACAGTAAAAACTTTCCCACAGTGAACTCCAAGTGGTGTTGGGACTTCAAAAAATAAATTCAACTTCCATGCTGACAAACAATCTGCATGTGCTTTAATGTTCTTCCACTAAGATTGCAGAAGCAGCATTAAAGTGAACTTCCCTACAAATTATGATGTTAGATAAGAATGTCCTTACTCAAATTTCCTGAAGCTACTCAGCAGTTATTTCTGTAGGGAACATGCTGGCTGGCGGGGTTTGTTAGATTAAAGTAAGAACTTAGGGCAAGGTTCAGTTTAGTTGTTTACCATTTCAAAATCTTAAGTGTTCTTAACTCTTTCATGTGTGTTTTTTCCATCCTTGTTTTGAAAACAATCACATTTTGTCTTTGAAGAAGCTTAAGGAGGAATGTGTAACAAGCCTGCTGATCCAAATGGTTTTTTTTCCTGAATCTTAACATAGACAGCATGCCTTCGGACTCTGGTACTGCACTGTAATACGCTATAGTTCTGCATTATTGAAGATGAGTATACCTTGATAAACATCTTCCACACAACGAAATGTGACTTTGGAAGGGGTAGAATGAAAGCATAACATTAACGTTGTCATTGCTGTAGTATTTACTGTGTCAAAAGAAGAGAAGCTTTGGCATAAGTTTCTAGGCTACGACAGGTGTAGAGCCCGTAGGCTGGTTTCAGCCGGAGGGGTGATATATAGTCCTAAGGATGAGTCTTGTGGAAGTACTTAGTGCTCAAAGTTGGGCTTTTTCTGCGCTGTCCTTGCTTTTGGGGGAAACCATTTCAGCTCGGTTTACTTCTCCTATCAATGCTTCACTCATTGCCTGCATTGATAGCTTTAAGACGTTGTATGTTTTAGAAATGTTTAATTTTTACCACTTTATGTAGAAATTGAAAATACCCAAGTTAAAAATCATGGCTAGCTGACCTCAAATGCAGTTTCAGAATCTGTGTCTTTATGCAGATTTCTGCCATACGTTTTTCAACCTAAGAGAATTAAATCTATTCTTGTAAAGTAGATTATTTGTGTTAAGTAACGGGGATCTGATCATCCAAAGCCTTCCCAGCTCTGGTTTATGAGGACTCAAACATGAGAAGGTGACCGTGCCAGTACTCACAAATTGAAACCTGGTTTGTTGTCCATTTGACTGCCTAAGAGAACAGGAGAATCCAAAATCTTTTCTACAAAGAAATTCAAAATGCCATTTTTGTTAAGAAGTGGTATTTACAAATTAGAGTTCAATTCTAGTTCAAATAAAGATGTCTTTCATGATGACATTTATTTGGTTCATACTCTTAAAAAAGCATGTGATTTACTGTTCTTCTCATGGCAGTCCTTCAGTTTCATACATATGTATTTTGGTTTGTCTTTGACCTTTTGCTTATTATTTTTAAATTTGCATGTTTCTCATAAATACAAGCTTTTTTCTTTTTTGGGCATTCTTTATTGTGATATTCCCTCTTTAATGTGGTATAATTTTGAGAACAAGAAGTTTTGCAGAAGACCAGCATGAAAAGAATGAATGTTGAGACATTAAATGTTTACAGATCAGTTTAAGTGGATATAATCCACAACAAGTAACAAAGTGGGAACATTTAACTTCAAAGCACATATGGCTGCTGTTACAAAATCAAAAAATGCAAGACTTAGGCCGTACAAAGTATTAGAGACACATTTTCCTTCTTTCTCATAAACAAGTACGATATACCTTAGCTTTTTAGATTGGTTTTGAAATGAAGACTGTAAACAGCTTAATTTCATGGTCAGATAAAGTATTTGAATTAATTGTAAATATTTACAATCATTTTTAGCTTTAAAAAAGCTAAAGTAAAGGGTGATTGTATTCATTTTGCATGAGAGTGTGCTTTTGGGAAATCATTAAGCCTTTGAAATTTGGTTCTGCAGCCGTAGCCTTCTCGGAATTCCAGCAGGTATTGCTGGAGGCTTTCGGCGCTACCTGCCGCTGGGTTTTGTGGGAGCCAGAGCAGGGGTCTGCCTTCAGCTCTTGGCAAGGCGCCTCCAGTCCTGGGCGCCTGCGCAGGTGACGAGCAGGCGGGTGGGATGGATGGGGAAGTAGGCGAAATGAGCTAGAAGGCAGAGTATAATGCTAGTAAAATTAGAGAACTTTAGATAGAAAATACTAGTGCAGGTACAAATGTGTAGGACAAAGAAAATCCTCCTAAATTTTCCAGGTTCAGAATTTCTGTACTTTTTATTTCTGTCTCTCTCGATTTTTATTTTTTTCCCTGCTGTTACCTATCTTCTGTGGCTGATGCCCCATGGTGCTCTCACTCCTGTGTTCCTCTCCTCACCAATCTCCTCTTCTGTGTCCAAAATTTTTTTTTTTTTTTGTAGTAGGTGCATATGGGATTCCTTTATTCACTAATGTCTAACCATGTTTTTTGCATGCCAATCATTATGGCATGTTTAGAAAAAAAAAAAAAGATACCAAAAAATCCTGAAATAGAAACAACACAGGATGCTTTACGTGAAAGAAACTTTAACATATCTGTTTTACTAAACTCATTGACAATAACGAGAAATAGGTTATTTGTTAAATCATTGTTTTTATACACTTCCGGCTATGGTATTAAAATACTAGATAATACTGTTCATTGGAAGGGAATGTACGTGTTAAACCTGCTACTATCTACAGCTACTTCTGGGTGAAATATGACAAGTCTTCAACAGCATATAGAAATCCCACATAACCTTTTAGGACAGGAAATGAATAATACTGTATCAAATTGAAATTTCAGAGGGATTAAGCCTCTTCTTCACTGATAAATTCAACACAAAAATTTATTTAATAACACTGGAGAAAGTACAAGCATTTGATATATTTGCCATGCCTTATAGATCAATTTAATCTTTTCGGGGTGGGCAAGGGAGGAAGTCTAAATGTTGTAAGACGTGTATTGCAATCACATTCCTATTCCAAATCTCACTGCCATATTTTACAAGATTATACCCTTGAAAGCTTGTCTTGGGTGTTACGCATTCTTTGTGATGTGATGTTTGAGCCTCATCGTCAAAAATTAAAAAGATATAGCTGTCTGATAGAGGAAGTGGGTTGTGAACAATGTGTTGTATTCAGATCTTAAAAACAGTGATTGAAAGAGCTGCTTTAATTATAGAGCACTGTTAATGAATTATTTCCTTATGTTTTGTCTCTATGAGTTACATGTGTGGATATAGTTTCAATGTACTCAACTGTCGTTTTTCGAAACCACTAGATTACGATGATTTTAATCTCTAAATTTATTCTAGCTTTACACTGACTTAAATGAAAGTTTATCCAATAAAGTTGGAAAATTTCTGTATAAGCTATGTATTTAGCTGCCTAAATTCTTTTAAAACGTGCATTGATGGAATTTATACAACCACAACGGTCTGGGGAAAAAAGAAGGGTGTTTTTTGATCCATTTGCATTAGGAAACACTAGAATTTTAAACCTTGCTGAGTAGGTCATGTCCAACAAAATGATCACTTATGAAGATTTTCTATGTGTATAACTTGCAAAAGATGGCAGTATGTTATTGGACCTTTATGTTCTGCTGAGTGGTTTTTTTAAGGATCATTGAAATGTTATAAAGGAGAAAGAATTACACGCAGGAGAATTAACGTATGTGTTACAGCCATGTATCTAGAGATGGTACTCTTTTGATGCTTTGCAGATAGATAATCAAATTTTCTGGTGGAAAGCAGTTCTTGAACTGGTGTGTATGTCTGAAGGCGTCCTGAAATCTGTTCTATTGTTCTTTTGAGTGCTATAGTTACTGTTAATTATATCCTCACTGGTACAGATTACCTCTCAAAGTACGCACCCAAAGTTGTCGTGGCAAACTTTTTTGAAGATTTGGAGGTATTTCTTACTGTTTGTAAGAAATAATAAGACATTGCTGACATGACTACTTTTTCTCTGACTTGTTTTTCAGTTAGAAAATCCAAGATACTTGCGGGAAAAACCTATGCCAGTGTCTTTGGTAGGTATTTGTATTCCCTTGACATTTTATAAGGGCAAACAAACACGCTTAATATTTTTCGTTTCTGGTTAGGATTGATTTTACTTGGAGTTACTGCTTTGAACTTAATAAGTTGTTTTGAACTTTTTCTCATTCAATAGATGACACCCAAATTTGGCCTGGGAAAAAGTAGCACTTCTCGTGATGAACAGGCACTACTTCGAATGCATGAAAAAGAGGTAAGAGTCTTTTTAGTCTTTTTAGAAAAAGAAAATTACACCCAAATTAGTAAATTAGGGCATTTTCTTTGGAAATTGGGTATTCACAAAGCAGTTTGTTATAGGAGGAAATCTCATGTAAGAGAATTTTTGCTGAAGCATCAGGGCTTTTCATTAAATACTTAGCATATTTCCTGATTACTTAGGGCATAAAAAAGACTTTCTGAACACATTTGCTGTTCCTTTGAAGGACTTCTTAGTGTACGAGAATTTGAATTCTAGGAATTTTCCAAACTACCTTTTAACAGAAGCAATGGAACCTTTGATTTAGTGAGGATTTTTGTTTACTTTCTATATGCCTTTAAAAATCTGCAGGTCTAGACCTCATTTCTATTAGGACCTACATTATTTCTATCTTTGGCTCAACTAGCTCCAGTCCTCCTTTATTCATACGGGGTTTTGTGTTATCTCTTTTGAACATCGTTAATTGGTAAGATTACTGTCAAAGCTTGCCCTATCTAATTCTCTCATACCACGTTATTTTGTTTTGAATGTGTACAAAAGTAAAGTTCTGTCATCATTTTTACCTGATTCATAGTTTAAGGAAGTTGTATGGCTATGATATATGTTTTTGTCATAAACTACTCAGTTTATTTAAAACATCAGTCATAAGATAAAACTGAAATATACTATGTTTAGCACATAGATATTTCAGATTCTTCTGAAACCATGTAAACATTACATATTTTTTTGGAAAGACAGTGAATCAATGGTTTGGTGGACCAGACTTCAGGAAAGGAAATTCAACACGTATTAGGAAAACGATTTAAAAAAAAAACCCCAAACCCAACACTTTTCTCTCTTTGCCCTTCAAATGTCTGTTTTCAGCCATATGCTCTTGGAAAATTGAGGCATATGTACATAGTTCCCTAGCTATCCACAAGTACTTAGACCTACATAGGACTTCAAATATGTACGAGCTGGGAAGGAAGGGGCATCGTCTGCAAACGGTGAAATCGGCCCTCCTTTTACATGGTGTGCTGTAAGGACACTTATGTCTTACAACTGTCCCGAAGTTACTTTCAGGGACGCTTCAGAAGACATCTTTAACTGAGATACAGGGAAGGGGAAATCGGCTTTGCGGATACTTCTATTGTTAATAAAGTAATGGATATGAAAGTCTGCTTTATGTTGATAGCTGACGGGCTAATTCAATGCTTAAACAAGCAGCCTGATACGGCGGTTGCACAATGTGTGTGCCTTTCACTTTCTCAGCTCTGGTCTAATATTGACTGTTCTTTTGTATTGACAATATTCAAACCACCATTGCCTCAGGATGAGGCAAGGCACAGTTTCATAAGATGTGAAAATAGACAAAATAATAAAGAAATTGAAAGCACAATGGTGTCATTTAAACAATATTTTCAAATTAAATAAACAGGAATGCGTGCCAAGTAGCTACATAAAATACTCAGCTAGTACTTCACTAGTTCAGTGGAAAAATCCTCTAAACCACACAGTAAAAATCCAGTACTTTTTGCTAATGTTACTCGACTGTGGGCTAGTTTAAACTGGAACGGTTATGGACCGTATTTCATAATTACCATGTGTGTGCTATTAAGTAGAGAACTTAAATGTGTTTTCATCTAATTTTGTTTGTGAAGCTCAATTAAGAATACAGCCTTTTCCTTTCTAGAATATAAATGTATTAACAGAAAAATAGTGCTGTGCAAAAGAGTTTTGGTAAACCTTTAACTGTTTTCAACCTCTTTGTAGTAGAACGGGAGAACATAAAATAGGATAACTGTGGTTTTTTGCTTTTAACCTTTAGACCTTTGTTCATAAACCATTCCTGCACCTGTTTTGACTTTGTAATGCTAAACACATGGCCATTTTCAATGATAACCACATCACAGTTTTATGAAAATGTGAGTATCATCAGGCAGTGGTTTTTAGTCATATTTTCCCCAAATACTTCTGACATGGATTAAACCATTTGGGAAACTGTCATTACCGAAAAATCATGGGTTCAAACAAAGAATATGCAACAAAACAGGAATATATCCATTTTCAGCAGTAGAGCAAAACAGAACAGATGGCATGGCTGGCTTATCTTGATAAATAGGAAAAAGTGTCCCTTTGAACTTCACCTTCGGTCAGCCTGAGTGCCACCCAATACTCCACGGAGCAGAGGAGGGGGGAAAGAAAAAGTTCTTATTTGTGATTTTTCAGGAAAACAGAACCAATACCACTGCTAATACATGGATTTGAAATTCTTGCAGAATTAAAAAATGAATTTAGCTCTGTTAATAAAATACGATATTTTGTTAACCTTTCTCAAACAACTAGTTTATCTGATGTATCCTTTAACTGGGACAGAAGTTTTGGTGTTTCTTTAAAGAGGATCTGTTTCTTAATTTTTCATTTTGTCAATTTTTCTTAGCGTTTTTCTCAATTTCCTTCTGTTTTATTTCTGTAAGCAAAGATATTTATTTATGTAGCCTCAGCGAATGAAACCTAAACACATCTGAGGCAAGAATATTAGAAATCATTTTCTCTTTTTATTCTTTTAAACTGAGGCTTATAATTAACACCAGGAGTAAATTTGTACTGAGCTAATACCAACTCTTAAATCATTATTTCTTTTTTTTAGGCAAACTGGCAAGCTCGATGCTTTGTGCAATAGCTGTATTATGAAGCTTCATCTATCTGGGTTAACTGAGAACATCAAGTGTTTCCAATGTTTTTGTTGACTTTATCACTGCGTTCCTATAACTTTTCTGGTTTGATTTTTGGAAATCCATTGATAAAGTCTTTGGACACTGGAGCACGGGTGCTTTTTCAGCCTCTTGTATACTAAAGCAGTCTGGCAGAAACGGTTGTCCTTCCTACAGTCATCTGGAGGAGTAGTTAGTGCAAGCGCAACTGGAGGAAGGAGTAGTTCTGGGGAAGGCAATGGGTGAATTTTCAAGAGGATACAGAATACCTGCAGGATAATTTCCACCAATTTGTCACATGGAATGAGGACTGAGGAACAGAGAGTACATGCCTGGGGAAAAGGAGAGACGAGCTGGGTAGTGAAAGATAACTTAGAGTGTAGAGAATGGGAAAAAGACATCTTTTTCCCTTGAAAATGCATTTTCATGGATTGAGGACCGGAAGTAAGATGAAAAGGAAGAGGGTTGGGTTTTTTGTTTTTGTTTTTGTTTTTTTTTTTAACATATTCAAGAATTCCATCTTTAAGATGCAGCCTGTCTAAAAACTATTTTGAACCTTTATCTTTGTAATCTTTATTTATGTGTTTCTCCTTTTTTTTGTGAATGAGCGCTCCCGTTTTTTGCATGACACAAATTTTGTTTATAAAGATCATCAAGCCGTGTACATAGTTTTACTGCACCAAAAGTGTTGGGATCTAGTGATATATTTATGTTAAGATAAAATCAGTGTGCTGCAGTGATGATGTTATAGTTAAGTCTTGGTCTGGCTAAAAGTGTTCTGAATTTAAGGTGTTGAAAGCAGCAGATTTACTGTGCTTCTCGCTTATCTGGCAAGAGATCATAACTTGGAGAGAGTTGCATAAGGGCTGCGCTGTAGATTTTTCCCAAAAGGGACCGTACATAGAATGTAGAGGAAAGAATGCAGGGAGGAAAGAAAATAATAGAATTTGGGAGGGAGAGTGAATAACACTTGCTGGTGTTATCATAGAAAACAGGTGGGTTTTTAGGAGGGGAGGGGAAAAAAAAAAAGAACACTTGAAGTCCCTGCAGTTAGAAGGAATGGTCATCAGCAAGCATTGTCCTTTTGGTTTTGATTTCATCCTCTTAATTGCTCAGTTCTATAGCAAAATATTTGAATACATGAATTAAATGTTTAATGCGTGCCAAATTAAAAGCAACAAGTAAAACTAATATAGAGACAGTATCCTAAAAGAAGGACTCTTGTAATTAAACTGAGCTTTTACCAATGTAAAATTAACATTATTGTGCTTTTAGCTACATCATGGATTTGATATTTTTTCCTCATTGAAAACAGATATTTTGTTCATGGCTTCCAAGAATGGCAACAAAATATATCAGTATTGTTCTCTTGTATAACATAATGAAATAAAAGTGTTTGTGTTCTCATGTGTATGTATGTCTCTAGAGTTTAAATCTACTTAGCAGATAGATATAGATACAGATACGTATGTATATGGAATTGGGAGAGCTGAATGCAGGTGAAGGAACCCACTTAGGCATGTAATGGGGCTAGTGATCCTATTTACATTTTTTTAGCTCAGCGGCACTTATTGATAATAGGGGGAGAGTGCTGTTGATGGACTTTCTGAAAGTATTTGAGTTGCAAAGGCATCCGTCGGTGGGCCCAAAACTCGAATCTTACGATAACTGGAGCTTTGTGTGTTGGAATCTTTTTCTTCTGATCCCTCTGTTCTTTACTTCCACTTCTCTTCCTTTACTGTTCCCCTTCTTTTCTCGTCCTGTACATCCAGAACTGTCCAAGTCATACTCCTGCTCATAAACATCTTGCTGTTTTCCAAGGGGTAAAAATTGTTAAGGTTTTTAATTCTGGTGAATATTCGTGTTAAAATGCATGTTGAATTCTGTTGACACAAGTACGGCCCATAAGAAGGGGCAGGAAAATGCAAAGAGGCAGATAAGACTTAATTATTGCTTTTATGTTGATTTTCACTTTTCCGTAATGTTTTTCTTGTGACAACTTGGTTCTGAAACTACTGTTTTATTCCCCTTAAAATTATTCCAAGCAATGTGTATTGTGACTTTGAATATTCTCTGGGTAATTTGAATTTTCTCCTTTATCCACAAACCCGATGTCTGTTTTGAATGCAGTGTCAGATTTATATTGAGAATTCGGTTGTAAACTGATTCTCACCGCCAAGTAATCATTCTGAATAGTAATCTGTTAGTTCATGTTTAAAAACGCAGCAATCTTGACTTCTGTTAACGTAATTCCTGGCTGATTAATGTCCTGTTCCTAAGAACATGTGCAAGTTGTCCATTGTCTTCCTTGTGAGGAAATCGCATCCTGTCTTGCTTTGATAACTCTTCAGAATGTAATGTAATAAACCCCAAACCTTATTGTATTGCTAGACTGGTGTGAGACATACACTATATGTCAGGATGAGACATGTTTTCATAAACTGACTTGTGATTTATAATTCCTGATACTAATTGGTCTGGTCATGGAGATATATGCGTACATGTACAGTTATTTATTTATTTTTTTGCAATAGTTTGTGAACTATGTCTTTAATTATCGCACATATGTGCTGGAGACATTGAGAAAGATCAAAGAGGTAGGTTAGCAATTCAAACTAGAGTTTTAACCAGTAGAATGTCCAGATGGTTGCCAAGCAGCTGGGAATTAATCTTTTGCTGCATGATTAATCTCTACCTCAAAGTGTCTCTCCCTTTAAAAGAAAGAAGAAGAAGAAAGTTTGATTTTTTTTTTTTTTTTACATGTATAGATCCTGTTTTTTAAAGGAGAAAAGACATTGACTAGAGAAAGTAGGTACTATACACTGTTCTTGCTACATGTTGCAATTGTAAAGTAAAGGTAAAAGTACAGTGTTAATGACTGTTTTAGGAGATCCTGAAAGGAGTGTAAAATGGTCAGTAGTTGCTGAAATGAAACATGTTAAAAATAAGGAATAACAATGGGGAAAAGTAAGTGGTGTCGACTGAGTGTGTACAGACTCATCTGCTTCACTGGACTTGGCACTACGCAGAATTATATGAAGTTTTCAAGTAGTATCTACTGTTTTATTATATTCAGATTTTACTAAATCCCTTTGAAATCAGTATGATTTTGCATGTTCACAAGGTTCAACTGGGTTCAGTTTTCAGTGCTGGCAATTGAAGATACAGTTTGTTGCATTTTGGAGCTGTCTTTTATGAAATTGTATCTAATAAGTTATTACCATGTAGAAGCTTTCACAATTCCTAAACATATTTTGAACTTTTTTTGGTACTTAGTGGTGTCAGTCTCTAGTACAAGCGGCAGACATACTTGATACGTATGGAAGTGGGACAGTTGCCACTCCGAATTATGCTGTTAAGTACTATGATATGCTGTAGTGCTGATATGGATGTTATGTTTATTAGCTACATAAAACATCCTTTAGAGTAAAAATACCATTTCAAGTTATTACAGTTGTTGGGATACAAAGTTGTATGCTTTTCTCCCTATTCCCACCACCCCCAACTTGGAAATCTATGAAAAATACATTGTTCTCTCTTGAAAGAGACTAATGACATTTACATATGAATAAGAACAATTGTCCATTCAATTATTTTTCTGTATACAACAAATGTGTATTAATGTTCAGTGTCATTTAAAAAGTCAGACTTTTCTTGACGAGGAAAAGCTGTTATAATTTGATTTAGGACGAAGCCTTTCATTTTTGGTGGCTGTAAAAATGGGGCGATGTCATACTAATTTTTTACTTAAGTGAATATCTAGTTTCTCTTCAAAGAGTACCCTGTAAAAATATTATAAATGGAAGTAGTAACTGTAGTGTTTGTAAAGAGTAAATATACAAAGAAGGTTCGATATGTAGAGAGAAGTATAAATGTTTGTCAGGTCAAATAATATAGTCCAGATCATAAACATAGACTTTTGTGGAGGGACCTTTGAATCTGGGCAAAATGCCATGTTTATAAAGGGTCTTTTTACATTCTAATTTCTGCCTTGCATGTTTCACTTGTTTGATACTTCTTTTCTTTCAGTCTGTCTTTGGTTTGTCCAGACTGTAAGCTCTTTGCAACAGAGACTTTACAAGACATTTATTTCACCTTAGGCTTCGCATCGGATAAAAATACTGATGATATTCAATGCAGAAATTGGAGTGGTTAATGTATCTGCTGTTTCAATATGTAGTTATACAATTTTTTTTTTCTTTTTGGAAAAATTTCTGTGTTGCACTCGGAGGATGAGCACAAGCATCAGGAAAAAAGCCCAACGTTAATGTGAAACCCAGATGGAAAACCTGCTTTTATTGCGTGTAATGTTCCACTAGGAAAAATATTATTTATGACTTCCTTTAATTTATAGGATTTGTTCTTAAAGTCCGATAGAGCCTCAGAAATTTCAGTCAAGTGAAAACAGCCAGGTGGCAAAAGTACACACCACCATTCCCGCCCCCTGCCCCTCCCAAGGCTTTTTTGGGAAATGTCTACATCTGAAACAGTGAGAAACAACGACCCTTGATACTTAAAAGAATTTGCTTTGCATATCATAAAAATTCCTTGTGTCAAAGACTTAAAATGGTCGTCTTTTATTGTATGGATCTCCATTTATCAAGGGAACCAGGCTGGACCTCGGGGAGACGCAGCAGGTACTGCTTCTGTCCCCGGAACTCCTCTTGAAATCTTAACCTGGGAAGAAAAGCAAACTTCTCAACAATGCTTTTTTTATTTATTTATTTTTTTCCCCCTCAACAAAATGTGCATCCTTATATCTTGCTTGTTTGTTTGTAAGGAGTTTGGGTAGGGCTGCAAGCTCGTCTGTAGACTTCCATTGCTCTACATTGGCACAGCTTCAACGTTCTTCTGCTTTTAGCCTTCCTGGAATTTTATGGTGAAGTTACACACAAGGTCATCCGCATCAGGTCTGTCTTGTGTTTTGTTCAAGTCTTGAGACTTTTTCACCTGTTTTTCCTCAGAAAAGTTTATTCTAAGTAGTTTAAGTGAACAAGACAGGCTTGGGAGTCTTAGTTAACTCTTCCAAAAAATAGCTTTTCCTCTTGCCTATCTTTTAGACTTTGAGTAAAAATCACTAAACTCTCCTGTACAATGTGCTCCTTCAACCATCTGTGCTTGCAAGGAAATCAAATCTGTTTGAGCTTTTAAAACCTGTTGGTCATATTTGATACTTTGGTCACGATGTGCGCATCTCACTTTGGTATAGACCCAGAACATCAGTGAGTCTTCTCTCCTAATGTACTTTGCCTGTTCCAATTGCGAAGATTTTCCAACTCTTGGCTCTTGTGAGAAAGGAATATGGTCACCACATTCATCAGTGTGTGAAAGATGACGAATATTCCTGTATGCATCTTACACCTTTTTACCCTTCCTGCTTTCGTTTCCTACTATAGTGCCACTCTCTTCAGTTAAAAACATTTCAAGAGTAGATACTCTTGAAGCTGCTTATTAAATAGAAAATCTGATATTAAGTTATATATCATGTGACAAGTGTGCTGGTTTCAGACATCTGAATGCAATGAAGTTGGAAATGAACAGTTTTTTCTACATACTGTAAACTCAGTGCAAGTTTTTCAGCAGTTCAGTTTTGAAAATGGAAGCTTAGTTCTTAGTTCCAATATGATTCAATTTTATATTTACTGCAGAAATTTCTGTACAAACAAATTTTCTTTTAGGTATTTAGCTGCTTATTGTGCTTCTTAAATTGCTCTAAACGCTATAAATATTAATACACCTCAAAGCTAATCTTAACAAGTTTTGAGGGTACACTATAAGATAAGGAAATAACGCAATGAAATACGATAGCTTGTTAATTATGATGAGAGACACTGTTCCAAATTACTTTTGTCTGAAGACAGCATGTCTTTACGTATAATAAATCTCGAATGTTTTGCAAGTACAGTATCTCCTGCCTTGACCTGCCTATATAGTTTAAAACACTGTGTAAATTATTAATATTTATTTTTTCAACCCTGGATGTGAAAATTGAGTAAACACGATTGGGTAGAAAGTTCTAGTTGTTTGTTGGGGGGGTTTTGTTTGGTTGGTTGTTTTTTTTTTTTTTTAAGAAGCTGTTTTCTTCTATGAAAATATCAAAGCTTTGTATTGTGCACTGATTTCTTTTAGCAGCTGCATAACACCAAGACAAATAAGTTTTGTCGTATATTGTAAGATATACAAGTCATTGTTCTGCATTGTTAGTTCTTACTTTGAAGTTCTCATTTATTGTTTACATCCTTCTCCCCCTTCCTCACTTCCTCCCTCCCTCCCCCATATATTCATAGACTTGGAAAAAAATCTGGCACGCAAACAAGTACTGTTTTGTCAAATATCCAAAAAAAAAAAATAGCTCTGGTGGATGTTAAACCTTCAAGATGCCACCTCTGGCCTAAGGGTGATCCCAGTAATAAAGCCAAGTGAGCAGCGATCAGTAGTTCAAAGCTCTGAACTACAGCCCCAGATTCGTGTTGTTAGCCTACTTACTCATTTACTTTGCAATCGGGTATTTAAATATTGCTACAAACTTTTGTAAATGGTGACAAGATGAATGTTTGTCTTCTGTCGTGAAAACTGAGATCTCACCTTTATTTGCCAAAGATATATGACAGTTGCAGATTAGACTGTGTGGGTTTCAGTTGTCAAACTGAACTGTTGTTATTTAAATTTTCATAGCACCCGACCTGTGCTGTGGAATATAGGGCAGTGATACGATGAAACCTCCTTTTCGGGTAACTGCTGGTTTTGGTGGTGTTTTGTTTTTTTTAAATTAGGAAGAAAGTGTGACTAGGCACATAAAAGCAGTTCTGTTGATACCACCCTCCATGGCTTTAAATAACAGGGACAGCACAGATGTTTGACATCAGTAATGTTTACATGGCCTTAGGGTTTAATTGCCTCATACTCTTTGTAAGGAGGATAAACAATGACAGAAATCCAAAGGAATGATGTTCAGGCAACAGCAATGGCTGCATTTCATACATAGTTGCAAACTTCTCAGCTATAGCTAAATATCTACGCTTTTATTTTTTTGTCTGAACGGTATCATGCCATAAATTTCACGTTCTCTGCTGCCTGTTAACTGGTAGTAAAAGGTATTAAACCTGATAAGCGTGAGCGCAGTGAATTGCTTCTAACAAGGTGAACGACTTGTCTTAAGTTGTTTTTAGCTGTTTTCTCTGAAACTTATGAAGGTCTTTGATACTGTTACAGGTTATTTTGATTCTCAATGTGTGTTTAATAAATAAAGTAAAGCTGAAGTGCAAAGGGTGCTTTAAAGAGGAGTAGCACATAAAGTTACAAAGCGCTATTCCACAGGAAATTGAGACTCACTTAGCAAATGAGGTTTGACATTTGGTAACTACAGATATGTGGTTGACTCAGTTTGGTATGGTTTTAATTTGACGGATACTCCTTTATCGAGATTAGTATTTAATAGCGTGTTTAAACTTTGAAATGGAAGGGGAGACGTTTCACTCCCAGTTGTAAAGTTCTGAGCCCTTTTGCTTCAACCCCAGCCTTAATGAGATCACTTTTTAAAATGTGTTTACACGACTCAATTTTTTTATCTACATATGCAGGGAGATTGGAAGTCTGCCTTACACAAGGGTGGGCCAAAAAGCAGATTTATAAATGAAACCAGTACTCCAAGCTTTGCTATAGGACACTGTTTTGTTGTCACTGTTGTTCCAGCAGTTTTCCACAGAAGAAATTATAAGTGTAGGATTTTTAAACCAATATATTTTTATTTTTGCAGAAGATGCTCAAATTAACACTTTCAGAAGTTGTGATGAAGATACATGTGTGTCTTGGAACTTGGACCACTATAAAATTTAAATATTGCTGGAGATTTTTTATTTTATTTTTTACCAGTTACTCATTACAAATTCAGCTTTCCTCTTAAAGCTAGCTGAAAACTCTGTGTGCACATCAGCTATTGAATTTCAAACACTTTAACAGAGGGCTCCTCACATTTATTTATATAGTAGGTCCTGAAGGGACAAAATTGTCTAACTTGTCCACAAAGCAGACAGGGCAGGAAAGTGTCTGGGATGCTGAAACTTCTGAATTTCATTGTAAGTGTATAGAAGCCACAGACCTTGAGGTGGAGGTATCGCCTTTTCAGCCCTCAACTGATGCGGAGTTGGTCTTTGGGATTTTTCAAGTAAGAGACTTTTTTCTTTTTTTTTTTTTTTTTTTAACGTTCAGCGAAAAAGTAATCTGTTTTGTTATTACAGTGCTGCCTTCAGTAAGGGCTGACTTGGACTCATTTTTCAAATTTGTTGTTTGGTTGCAAGTAGCTCTCCTAAGGCGAAACTGTCAATCCTTTTTGGAAAGTGATCCCAAAATCTGTGAAGTTTTAAGGGAGGCCTGGTCTAGTGGAAGTAGTACAATGTATTAATGAACTAAAATTGATGAGAGCTAGTGCAAGTGCAAGAACAGTGTTAAGTGGAAGATTAATGACAAGGAGGGGGAGCCAACTTCAAGTACAGGGATTTCTGCTGTCAACCTGTGGGAAAACAGCCATGTGGCTGAGAACAATCACCATCGCTTGGAAATATATGTCCATATTTAATACAAGACAAATTTTAGAGTTTGATTTATTTTTGTGTTCTTTCAACCTACAGATTAATAAAAAGTAGACCAGATCTCAGCTGATGCAAACCGCCAAGGATTAATTTACATCAGCCACGACACTCTCACTTTATTAATGATTTTTAAGTGTAATGTGTTTGTGTGGATTTAATAGCTATGCAAGTGCAATAGCTATACATCAGTAATTCATAAGCTTTTAATGTAATTCAAGTAGATTGGAGTCTCTTTCATGTTTAGTTTCTAGTATTTGTGTTTTTACAAGACCTTCATATTTATTTATGAAATATTCACAAACTGTCTATCTGGAAGTGGATTACTGTGCTCTTTTTTTTAAATCAACACTTATTTATCACCTAGTACTAGGATTTTCTCTATAATGTCACTTTGTTGGAGGGATATATGCATATATTTCTTTTCATATATATGTGTGTGTATATTTTATGAATAGAAGATGCGTTTTTATCGTGATGCTTATTTTTGGATGATAAAAGAGATGACTGACAGCTGAGAATACTATCTATTTTCTTTGGATTAATTGTCAATCTAACCCCCCCCCCCCCCCCCCCCCCCCCCCCCGGTAATTTGCATAAGACTATGTTCCTATTTCATAATGGGAGATAGGTAGCATCTTTATATGCAGTGTAATAAGCAGCCCTATGCTTTGGGTATCAGTGGATGTGGAGTCTGGAAATCGAAAGGATTTGCTGCTCTTGCTTCTTCTGTTTTCAGTTCTTGAGGAGTCTTATCATAGAATGGTTTAGTTTGGAAGGGACCTTGAAAATCATCCAGTGCCACCCCCCCTGCCCGGGGCAGGGACACCTCCCCCCAGCCCAGGGTGCTCCAAGCCCCGTCCAACCCGGCCTTGGACACCTCCAGGGATGGGGCAACCTGGGCCAGGGGCTCACCGCCCGCACAGGAGAGAATATCTTCCCAATATTGTCTTTTGAGTTGACTTAGATTTCTGTAGCTCACATTTTCAAGTCACAGTAATGTACTGACATTTTCAACTCACAATAAACAGAAATATATAACACAAAGTAATCACATAAAAGAAATTAATAATTTGCAGCGTGGTTTTTGTTTGTGTATGTTGGACAAAGATTCGTGCCAGAATGACTACTTTTGATAAGTCAAAGGAATAAAAATAAAGGCAGAGTGAATAATGCCTGTTGGTTCCTTTAGAGTTTCTCAGTTGAGAGGGTTAAAGGTCAGGTTCTTAGCCGAGCTAAACAAAAATTGGAGAACTGAAAATAGCTTGATGGTGATGGGAGTCCAGTGTCCAGCTCCAAGGCAGGCGGACATCAGCACCATGGGCTCTTAGATAAGAACATCCAAAAGGCAAATATAAATTTTTCTGTTGGGAACAGAACTCTTAAGAGATGTCTTCTGGTGAGATGTCACTCTGGGGAAAGTTTTCTGTCCACTTTGCTTTCTGAGCAGTGGAATTGATGAAATGTAGAAGTGGAATAGCCCGAATCTGAACTCGAGGTGTCACTTAGGTTTTTTAGAAAGTGCCGAGAAACACAAAATGCCTATCGTATTTGCAGAGTCCTGAAGACAGTCTTTAATGGCGTAGTGAAACTATGCAAGAGATGCAAAAATACTTTTAAGGTGAAAACTTGGACTATAAGTAAGAGGTGGCAATGTGTTATTGTGTCAGAGGGGTTCACGTACACTACTTTGAACAAACACAAGCAGAAGCAGGAAATGTATTTTAGCAATCAGAGTCAGCAGCAATATCCTTAATACCACTATAAGTAACCTTTAAAAGGAAATGTTTTTATAATGCGAAATCTCTGAATAATAGAAAACAAACAAAAATAAACATGCATCTGGGCTAAAGGACATTCTTTGTATAAATGTAACACCTGCTTAAAGAATAAAAGCAAGTTTACCATACTTGGTATATTAACAGAAATATTAAAAGTTTCATTCTTAAGTGTTTATTTAAATAAAGGATGATAGCTTTTTCTGGGCAGTAGCAGTTGCTTTTATTGCCAACTAAAACATCTCACAAATTCATTTTCTAAATAAATATTTTAGGTTGAGATCTTTTGTAACGGTTTTATCAAATAAATATGAAAATACTGAGAAACTGAATATAGAGGTTTTCGTAGTAATTGCTTGTCAGTGAGTTCCCGTTGCCTTCTCAAAGACAAAAATGAATAATTTAAAAGTTATGCAAAGATGATTAGTGTAATGTATTCTTTATTTTAATTAATTTACATATCTGTTCTGTTTTGCTTTTAAAGCTGGACATGAAAATGAAAATAGCAGAAGGTAAATTTCATGAAGAAAAACTTAAATTACAGCAGAAGCATGATACTGCTGTTCAAAAGGTAAGAAGCGTTTGTGGTTTTTTTTCCAAAAACAGTATCTAAAGCAAAATAAGAGAGTCTGATTACAATAAATCATTTGCAATTTTGCTTTAACTTCTTCACAATTACAGTTAATGTTTCTTTAAAGTAAGATTGTAGGTAACAGTTTGTATAAGCTGATAGGAATGCAGAATATTCTATGATAACATAAACTTAGGAAGGGAAAAAGGCTTGCAGAAAGCAGATGAAAATGCAAGATGATTTGTTTGTTTGTTTGAACAAGACAAGCTCTCTTACCAGCCTAACAGCTTCTATGGATTCATACGATGATGAAATCATAAACTCAGGCTTTTTCTTTTAGAGAGAAAGCACTGGTATTATGGAAAAACATGAGCAAATGTCCATAAAAATTTAATCGTTTTAAGTATAAATTGCAAAAAGTAACAGTAGGAAAATCTTCAAGTATATCACACGTGTTCCTACTAACACAGCAGTAGTGCTTGTTCTCACGTCTATTTTGACCCTGTATCTTAAAGCATAGACTTGTCAATAAACACTTCGTTATTTATGTTATTGCACTGTTAAAGCTATATGTGGCTTTTAATTCTTCACAGCAATAAAACGACATCAGATATACTTCCTTTGGGTTAAGTTGGATTTGTCTTTATTGTGTTGCATAGCACCACTTTTGGGAAGATTACAAAAAGACTGTCAAAAGGCCATACTGTTACTTTTAGTACCGTGTTTTAAACATGTGGGGGCAAATTCTGCCAGGTCCTAAGTGCCTCCTGGAGCTCTCTGATCCCAGGAGTGTAATGGGAGTTAAATGCTCAGCATCAGGATCGCGATGACTTACCCGACTGTAAGCTTTGCCTTACCGAGTACCTCTGTTTTGTTTCTTAAGACTGAGGCACAGCCTTGGAGGAAGTTGGTTGACACAACGCTGTGGCACATCAAAGCCTCCTGAAAGGATGTTAATATTTGGTCAGGTGCATATTTGGCTCATCTGTTCTCAAAGTCTGCAAGCGTAACTAGTTAGCAAAGCTGAGAGCCTAAAGGAAACAGCTTTGTGAGAATAAGAAATAGTTTAAATGCTTTCTCATCCCTTGAGTTGTCGTCCTTTTCTAACTGATGTTAGAATCCTGTCTTTTGAAGTTGTTTAATAATGTTGGATATTTTAGAAAAGGTTAAATAGTGTCATATTAATCTTTAAAGACACAAACTGTTTAATGCAGATGGAGTAATATTGTTTTAAGATGAAAGCTTCTGCTTGATGAGAGATTTGGGGCACTGTTATAAAATTTCTGTAACTTTAATGTTTATCTTAAACACGAAGTTTAAATTAAAATACTATCTCAAAGTGTGCAAATATTTGAGCATTTTTTTTCCAAAATCAGCGTGTACAGAAATGTGACCATAGTTACACTTCGTGCTCTATTCCAACCCATTGTTTCTTGGAATACATGCAAAGAATTGCAATTGGTGAAGTACAAAAGAGTGTAATGAAGTTCACCGATTATTTAAGTATTTCTTAAACCTGCTGAGAATTTTAGATGCTTTTAAATAGTGTTAGGCAACATAAATATGAGAAGGGAAACAAATCCTTTTTCTCTGCAATAGTAGCACCATGAAACTTCCAAACTCAACATGGACGACATTGGATTTGCTGGTTTAAAAGAAAACAAAAAGACCATCCTAAAACATGAAACTCCTTTTTAATCTACTTTACTGCCTACATTTATCTAAATCAATCCTTTAGTTATGACTTGGTGGTATTACCTGTGAAAATTACTTAGATTTAGTCGCTTAGCCCTGCACGACCTAAGCACTTCTTGAAGGCAGCTCCTTTGATGGAGATTTATTATGTATTTTTTTGTGCACCGGTTGTGGTTTTGTTTTTTTGGACTTATGTTAAAAGTATTGTGATTTTTCCCTACAGATTTTGGATAGAAAGAACGATGAAATAGAGGCATTGAAGTCCCTCTACAAAAACAAACAAAATGAATCTGAGGAGACGATTAGAAAACTGGAGAAAAAAGGTGATTTTTATATTCACGGTTGCTTTTTTCTGCTTGGTGGTATTGCGCTGCATCCTTCTTGTGGCTCGGGGCTTACGTGTTCCGTCTAGGTGCAGATGTTCCTTTCCTCTTCATTTGCAGGTCTTGACCTGATTTTTGCCTTTAGATTTTGAGAGACTTGTCCAGTAGTCTTTGTTGTACAGTTTCCAAACAAAATTTTCCAAGAGGCGGTGTGATCTTGTTATATTTATACTTACAGGTTTTATGAGCATCACCAAAAAAGTTTCTTTGATGCCGAAGTATTTTGACCACTTATTTCAAACTTTTTGGAATCTCTGGCTCAAGGTTAATTTATTTATACATTCAGTACATTTTAGTCAAACCACAGCGTATTATTTAGGACTATTGTGGCAAGAGATTTCAAACACAAGTAGTAGTCTTGAATATGTCTGAAGTACAAAACTTGGCCTGAGCGTGGCTTGTCAGCAGTTTATGAATGTTAGTTTCTTTTAGAATTCCTTGGAGTCCGTTTACACTATGGACTAAACCACAATGTAATATAATACACAAGTTTGGTAATCTACATACAAAAAGGGAGAGAGTTCCATGTATATTGTTTCCTGCTCCTTGGCAAAGTAAATGCCAGCAAGGGACCTGGTGCTGCTGTTGGTGGTTGTGCTCAGCTGTAACGGGTCGTGTTTGAGTCACCTACACTCTTGCCAGACAGTCACTTCTGAAAAGTGAATTTGTACCTGCTTTATTTGCCACGGAACTTGTCAGACTGTGAATTCTTGATGCAATCGCTTGCAATTTAAGTCGGGGAACTTAATTGCCTTTTGTATCTTGGGCATTCAGCTTTCCTGAGAACCTTTTCTCCTAAGGATGCACATAAAATCAGGTTAAAAATGCCTGTTTTCTTTAGGTTGTACAGAGTTTTGTTGATGTATATTTACTGCTTGAGTAAGGAAAACTCACTATGAAATATTTTGTAAATAAAGTAGAGAAGAGAGAACACCTTGTGATACTTTAGTGACACAGAATCTAAGTGCTAAATTTTAAACATCAGAAAGCCAGGTCAATTGGAACACTGATGTAATGTGATTGCATCTGTTGCCAGCACTGAAAAATCCCAAAGGTATCTCTTGAATGGTTGTTTATTTTCCCATTTTTGACAGTTCAGACCCTTGTTCGTGAGTCACAAGTCGTCAGAGAAGCAAAAGAGAAGCAGATTGTGGAGTTAAAGAAGATGTGTGAGCAAAGCAATGATTCTTTGAACAATGAGTGGGAGAAAAGGGTAATGAATAACATTTGCTTTCTTTGAAAGACTCCTACAGCGTGTATCTGGGATAATACATTTTGTCACTTAAAAAAAAAAAAAAAAGGAATATGCTACTTTTGGTGGTATTTTCTTATGCTGATTGTATTTTTTTCTGGAGTAATCTCACAAGACTCTCTGCTGATGCTCTCACACCCACAGCCACCCGTACACCCATCCCTGCCCAGCTGGTCCCTCCGTCCCTGGGGTTCATCCGCTCCTCTTGGCAAGGCTCTGGATGTATTAGGGAAGTGTTTATTTCTGGTTGACCTGACATGGAATTTTAATCTCGGTAAACCTGCTCCTACCTGCTGCCACGGTGATTCCTTTGAACTATTATTTTTGCATTGGGTCATGAATTCTTCAATGTGTTTTTATTTATTGTGAGACTCAAGACAGCAGCAAAGCAGAGACAAAAGCATGTTTGTTGCAAGACAGCTTCACCTTTGCCCAGATTATTGTCAGTATTTATCTTGCTTACCCCTCTCAGGAGAGGGAGGGTCACAAAAAGGGCAAAACCACCTCCCTTCGTAGATGAAGTATGCTGTTTAATTTAATTTTTTTGCAGCCCTGCATCTGGAAGTGATGTTGGTTTTAATTCTTGTCTTGTAAGAGAGAAATCATAAATCTTGTCCTTTGTGCTTAAGACCTTGAGGCTTCAGTGTTAGGTGGGGTTTTTTGTTTTGTTTTAGAGAAGCATTATTTTCAGCCCAAGGTCATTCCGCTTTTTGCAGTTACCTGGCAAGAGCTGTTCCTACAGCTGTAATTGTCATCAACGATGCCAGTGTGCACACAAGAAGGCAAATTAAAATGCTAATATTAATTTTAACTTAATGAAATTATAGAAGTGAAATCAGAGCATGTATCTTATGGAAAAACATGGATAGTGGGAAATATGACGGAAATATAATAAAAGTGACTAGTGCAATATTTTTATAACTTTATATACTACTTCTGTGTATTTTTTCCCTTGAATAGATGCAGGTTATTTGAATAGACGTTGCTGACAATAATGCAGATATTACTGTAGTGTATTATACAGGAGGTAGAGACATTCCCAGAATTCTTGGTTTTATTTATATCTTATGCACCTGGAGATTAAATGTTTGCTTATTTATTTTCCCAGATTATTTTTAAAAGGATCTCAAATTCAGCAAATCTTCTAAACACTACAGTATATACGTGATACTTATAACAGTTTATTAGCATTCTTATCTTTTGGTTGAAAAATTTTATGTTAAGTTACTGCACACTGTTGAAGTCTGTTAAATAACGGTCCAGATTCACAGACATCTCCATGATTTTGTTTGTCTGTATGTTGGGGAGAAAAGTTTATACTTGTGCAGATCAACCTGATTTTAGCAGTGTCTTTAGAATGATGCTTTTATTTTGTATATTGCAGTTTTCTCCCTCAGCCATGAAATGGATTTGTTAGAAACTTGAGAAATACATAATAGCTGTTATACAAGCAATACAGCATACAAGTTTTGTATGCTAATTTGACACGGCATTATTCTTTCCCTTTGTATAGATAGGAAATTTAGTTTTGAGACTGCTTAACTAGAAAGGGAGGCCACTGGTCTTTAGAATATAAATCAAGGGTTAGTAATGACACAAATAATCCTTTTATTAGACCAGTAGATAGTCAAGGCTCTCCAGCTTCTTACAAACTGAGAGGCAGCTAAACTGACAGTATAAGTATCTGGAGAGAGTATTAGTGTTTCTGTAATAGAAATTCATTAATTTTGTGCAACAGTCGTTGGTGTTCAGTTAAATGTGTAAACAAGTAGAATAGCAGAGAATGGCAAAAATATGTATGTGTTTTAGTATTCTATATGGATAAGTTATGTATAGAGGGCATTTTTAAATGACTTCTTGTTGTGGTTTAACCTCAGCCAACAACTAGGACCACGCAGCGCACGCTCACTCCCCCAGTTGGGATGGGGGAAAGAATCAGAAGGGTAAAAGTGAGGGGGGAAAAAAACTCGTGGGTTGAGATAAAGACAGTTTAGTAGGTAGAGCAAAGCAAAACAAGGAATTCATTCCCTGCTCCCTGTCGGCAGGCAGGTGTCCAGCCATCTCCAGGAAAGCCGGGCTCCATCACACGTGACGGTGACTTGGGAGGACAAACGCCATCACTCCAAACATCCCCTCCTTCCCCCAGCTTTATATACTGCGCGTGACATCCCATGGTATGGGATACCCCTTTGGGCAGTTGGGGTCAGCTGTCCCGGCTCTGTCCCCTCCCAGCTTTCTGTCCCCCCCAGCCCACCGCTGGCGGGACACGGTGGGGAGCAGAAAAGGCCTTGACTACATAGCAACAACCAAACCTGCCAGTGCGCTACCGACACTGTTATCATCCCGAATCCAAAAACACAGCCCCACACCAGCTGCTAGCAAGATGGTTAACTCCATCCCAGCTGAAACCGTGACACTTCTAATTCTAAATTACTGCTTTACAGAGTCATAGCAGGCCTATTTAGTAAGACAATGATCTAATTTTGTTATAGAGGACAGAAATGTGGCCTCTGCTTGTTAGTTGTTCTATTTATATAGTATAATACTTATAAATGCTAGTTTTATGTGCCATTTATTTTGGTAATATTTTTGTGATGCAGCTTCACAATGCTGTGGCTGAGATGGAGAAGGAGAAGTTTAATATTCGGAAGAAGCACACAGAAGATATGCAGGAACTGCTTGAGGACACCAATGCTCGTCTGGGCAAAATGGAGGAAGATTATTTGGAACAGATCAAGTCAACTGTAAGTTTTTTTTGTAAATATGTTACGACAGCAAGTGTGTCGTGCAGTATTCAGATTTCATGCATTTGTGCAAAAGCATGCGTAAATACTGTTGAACTGAGAAATATTTCTGACAGTGCACTGCAGTTGTTCTATCTTGGGAGAGAACAGTGTCCTGGCAGCCAGTCCAACCAAAGGATTTTTTCCCCTGGGTAAAATTCATCCAAGCACAGCCCTTCAATGAATATTACACAGGTATATATTTGTATTGAAGGACTGTTTCTAGGATTTCTCACTGTTTTTTATTCAAGTTAGCAGAGCTTTTGTCTCTGTAGGTTTGTAGACTATAGAAAAGGATTTATATAGTACACCTATTTTCACAGATACATGTGATTTCTTACTTACCCGCCTCCTCTTCACATGATCAAATGCTTCTGTTAGATTAAAGATCAAATAAAAATGATTTAAAGAATAATTATTCTATTATTCTAATTTATTGCATTTCTTGCCTAGAATAATTAGAAACATGTAAGCAGGTGTAATCTGGATTTTTAGCCTGCTATGTAAATGATGTAAAAAGCAAAAAATTAACAAGTATCCTCAAGAAAGCATTTGGTACTTTTTATGAGGATGAGGTATGAAGAAAATTGAATGAGTGAAAAGACAATGTCAAACAAAATTTATTCCTTTATTAATGAACGTTGAATTTAAAAATTAGTATTCAGATCACGTCATAGGTAACAGTAAATACGGAGAAAAGTGGACACAGTCTGTCAGCAAGATTGAATTTAAGAACCATCAAAACTAGACAGATCTTGCTGAGCAGCTTCTGATTTAATAATTAAACAAGGTAGAGTTCAAGGCAGGGCTTAAGATGAAAGACTAGACTGTCACTGGAAATTAGTTTTCTTTTTTTCTCTCTCTCTCTTTCTTTCTCTCTCCTGATTTTTGTTATTTTTTGTTGGTATTTCAGAGTTTTCTTGTTCAGCTTTTCACTTTGTCAAGAATGCCATTGCTGTTAGCAAGTGAAATTGGCTGAACAGTTTAACTAATACCATAGAACAAGTATTAACTTCCCTGAGGGGCGGGGGGCCAGGGAGGAACTGTGATAAATGGTGATATGTTAGGTATTACTGGTTTTGTTGTTGTTATTAAAAAAAAACACAAACAAACCCAAATCCAAACAATCTCCCTCCAAAATCCCCTGTCCTGGCCAGCTGGCTTTGCATTGGTAGAAAAGTTTGCTGTACTATGTTCATGAAATATCTCCAGCCAGTTGACAAAGTTCGGGTGAATGTTCTGGCTGTGTGAGGTTCTTGCATTACTCCAGGCTCATTTAACAATTCTGACAGTTGGGGCACTGGCGTGAGATGGCAGATGTTGCAGTTTTTATTTTACTTTAGCAGAGGGTGAAAACACTGTTCCACTTCCCTCGTCTTCAGAGCTTTGTTAATATAGAAATAACTATGATATGTACATCCTGGAAGGACAGCTGTGCCTTATTTTTTGACTCCAGCCTCCTGAGGAGTTCTTCTCTCATTTCCATGCATATTAACATAAATATAGGGAAGAATGGGAGGCAGTAGAGTAGTCTCATGCTACCTGCTGGTTCTCATTCTAATAATTTTTAAAATTGTTTATATTAGGAGATGAAGTTCTGGGGAAAAAGATACAGCTTTTGATAGGTGTTTGTAATTTATTGAAAGAAAATCACTGTAGTTAAACAAATCATAGAATCATAGAATAGTTTAGGTTGGAAGGGACCTTAAAGATCATTTCATTCCCACCCCCCTGCCCTGGGCAGGGACACCTCCCACCAGCCCAGGGTGCTCCAAGCCCCGTCCAACCCGTCCTTCAACACCTCCAGGGATGGGGCAGCCACAGCTTCTCGGGGCAACCTGGGCCAGGGGAATCACCGCCCTCACAAGAAAGAATTTCTTCCTGATATCTCACCTAAATCTCCCCTCTTCCATTTTGAAGCCATTCCCCCTTGTCCTATCACTCCATGTCCATGTAAAAAGTCCCCCCCAGCTCTCCTGGAGCCCCTTTAGGCACTGGAAGGGGCTATAATGTCTCCCCAAAGCCTTCTCTTCTCCAGGCTGAACACCCCCACCTCTCCCAGCCTGTCCTCCCCGCAGAGGGGCTCAGCCCTTGCAGCATCTTTGTGGCCTTATCACGATACGGAGAAGTGGATTAGGGAGTGGTACACCAGCAGAGGCCTGAGGAATGAGCTCTCGATCCTGATACTGATTTGGTGTGTTCCTGTGCACAAGACTTTCCTTCTCTGTGTGCCTCCATTTTCCAGTAATAAAATGAGATGGTGTACTTACTGTACAAGATGATTGGTGAATTGTTTACTTAATATTTGATAACTGGTTTGAAACACAACCAGATAGCATTTGCACTGTTAATGAAGCATTTGAATTATAACGTTGTTCTTATATCCTCCAAATCTATAGCAGATATTACTGTGTCTTATTGTTTACATCCTTGGATGTGGTTTTGCCAAAGTGTGCACATAAAAGGCAATTGTTTAAAATCTGTAATTCTTTAGCAACCTAAGTGCATTGCTCCTTGGTTTAGTTTAGAAACTTGATATGCATATTTTTATGTCTGTAAACATATGGTGGTCTTAAAAGTACTCAGAAGAATATTTTAGCATGAAGGAGCTACAGATTTCACTGGATGCTCTACAGTTTAATATGTTTTCTAGCTGACTTTTATAGCTGCTCATCACCATAACGATCAGTAAAATCTTCTTGTGTATGTATTTTTTTTCCTCAAATACTCTTTCCTGCATGCAGGTTGTACATATAGTTAGTGATAACATACTTTTTGGTTAATGGAAGGTATAAAAATGCTTTACATGGAATATTATCCATTACAGTTTTCCATAGAAATATCTGTTGTCTCTCTCACTTTAAAAGATTTGTAGTTTAGAAATCAGTTGCACATACTGTTTGGCTCAAGGGAGAATAAATGTTCCTTTGGGGGTGGGGGGAATAGACATCCATATTTTGAAGATTTATCTATTTTTTTTATATGCAACATGTAATTTACTGTCATGATTGGTGACAGCTTTGCTATTGTAACTCTTGTGCCTCTGGACCACCAAAGAACTTTGTTGCTTTAGGCTACTGAATAACAACAGGGGGATACCTGAATTTATTCCGGTGTTTTCTTGACAATGACCTATTCTTTAGAACCAGACGGTCAAAAAACTGGAGGCTCGTGTCCAGCAGTTGACTGTTGAGGCTGAAAATAGTAATTTACAGCGTCAAAAATTATCTCAAGAGAAGACTGATGCAGAACAACATTACCAGGCGGTATGCTCAGAACTTCAGGAACTGAAAGCAAGGTAAATAAATAGTGGTTGCTGTTTTTAACATTGAAGAATATGGAATTTCCAAAAGCAAACATTATTCATTTTACTTCAAGAACTCAGTCAATGGTAATTGGCATTAGAAAATTGTCATGAAAATGTATTAATTGATGTAAAACTCATTTTGGAATTGACCAAAATGATTGTCGTAAGGGGTATGTTATCTTTCCATTATTTATAAGCATTTCATTCTGTTACAATGAGCACGTGGCACAGGCAGTCTTGCATACTTTGTCAAATTGATACTGAGCAGGTAAGATGCCAAAATATGAAAGCAATTTCCATATCCTGTTTGCTTACTACTTGTAGGCACAGCTTACTTCAGAAAGACAAGGACCGTATTATACAGGAATACGAGGAGAACATTCAGCAACTACAAAGTAAATTTGATGTTGATGTAAATTTTATAAAACAGGAACATGCTCTCTCTGCAGCTAAGGTATGCTTCCACGTATAATAGGCATTAAAATATTGTTTATTTTTCAAGTGGTCTCCTCAATATAAATGAAATGCTGATGAATAAATCCAAGGAACTGTTCAGTTCCCTAAGTTGATCATGTGCATAAGTTTTTTTTTAAAAAAAGTTGCCATTTTTCATTCCCAAATTTGACTGAAAAATCATCTGAAGTTGACTGATAGTTCGGGGCAGGGGGGGTGTACATGTACATACAGCTGGTATTTCCATAGCTGATTCAGATAAGGTACAACTAATACGCTGATTTTGTTTGCGCTTCTGTAAAAAATTCCAGATACCAGAGGACCTCAGCACAGTTAAAGACTGAATGTTTTCATAAGAACTTCAATGAGGGAAAAAGACTTTTTCCAGAAATAAACTGACTTGCAGGCCTCTTAGTATGGAATATTATGTTAAATATTTATGTGTTTAAGAAATCATTTTTAAATTCTGCAAGCGTACATTCCACCCAAAATGTAATAATTCTGGTTTGTTTCTGTAAAAATGTCTACCATGTTGATATCTATGCATAGGTATGATATGCAATAGGTAGACATATAGTATATACTTAATATAATTTTCATGTTAAATGATTGTAGAAAAGGCTCATGTTTTAAATACCATCTGCTAATCCTTAGAGCCATAGGACAAATGGAGTCTTTTGCATTTATTTTCTGGAATTCTGGGAGCTTTGATGATACTTTACTCAATTTACAAGGCATTTTTCTTTCTTTCAATTGTTAGTGCCAAGGTTTTTTTTATTACTAGTTATTTTTCTGTGGTTTTGTTTACATTTCTAAGTTCACCAGATGGACAGAAGTGACATATCTGGAGTTGTAAACTCATACAGGTTTTTTCCCCAAGTTGGTAATTTTTTCTGAATTCCAGGCACCTTTGGGAAATAAATTTAAAAACACAAAAGATGTCTCTGTAGAGCTAATGAGGAATGAAACACAAAAATTCCTTTTTCTGTTAAATCCCTCCAGGCATCTGATGCGATTGAAGAATTGCAGCATAGTGTGTCTCTATTAAAACAACAGTTACAAGATTTAGAACGTCAAAGACAGCAAGAGCTGAGGGTGAGCCCTGAATTTCTTCGTTGAGAATGACCAGCCCTTTTCATTTTTTCCACTGATTTGAAGGTTTAGATAGCCATGCTAAAATGCACTTACATACAACATGCATCTTTGTATGTATTTTATTCATAGGCACATATAAAGTGTTGATTTTAAAAAGTATGACTAAAAGAAATCACTTTATGGGTAAGAGCAGAGTTCACAGGAACTTTTTGACTATTTGTTGTCATTCACATGTTAAACCACTATAATCGTGTATCAATGGATTGTATGTCAAAGAATTAAGAATATCTTTTTTTTTCCCCTAAACTGTAAACTTTTTTAAAATAAATTCCAAAATTGTTTTTATTTTTGTTCCTATTGAACAATTCAGTTCAATATTCTGTCTTCCCATAGATATTTAAATTAGTTCTCCTATCTCAGGACAGTAAATTCCACATCTGTGTCATTTATCAATCCTGTTTGTGTTTTGGCATCTACTTTTCCTCCTATATCTTCATTTCACAGTTGATGTAGTACAGAATGGTAATTTAATAGCTCAGGAGAACGAGTTGCTCTTTCTTTTTAGAAAACACGAATCATGACTTTTGAGAGAGTTTTGTTATGTGTGGATGTTTTTGCTCTTGGTTGAAATTTTTTTGTACATCAAAGAATTTTGTAATGATTATATATAGCGGATTTTTAATTTTATGGACTGTTCTGTATAATAGCAAATGTATGTGTCTTTAATGACTGCTTTGAAATGAAAGAAAAATGTTATTTGTTTATTTAGACTACACATCTCTTCCTTTGCAGGATCAAGAATACAAGCTTCAACAGGACAAACTTCACTTGGAGCGTGTATACGATAAACAGGTAATGTTTTCAGGAAAATGTACCATCTTATGCACACTTCCAATTTTGTTGTATACAGAAGCTAAAGGTTTAAATTCTGAAATCCCCAAATAAGTAAACTTTGGAATCCAAGCATTTCACGTGGGTTTGGAAAAATAATTGGACAACTTAAATAGCTTTACTTAAAACCTTCCTTGAAGGACAGAGGTATCGCCTCTGATTCTAGGTACCGCTTGCCAGATGGTGGAGGCTGAGAGAGCATTACCAAAGAAGTGCCACTTTAAGCCTGTCCTGTTTGTATACGCTTCTTTTGTTGGCGTCTGATGTTAACTGCTGTTAGAGAAAAGATAATGAGCTAAATTGAACTTAGCCTGACCTGTTGTCAGTGTTCTTATATTCTTCCATATTTCTTTTTCCCTGAATATATCTTTATTCCATACTTCTCCATTATTGTAATGGGTTCTCTATATATTGTCAACATACATTGTTTTTACATCAGAAACTTAAATTAAAAAGTGTAATTTTCATCAAAAACACTTCATCTTAAAGCACTTTGTAAATACAGTCTACTCTTTTAGACTTTAAACATCAATAGGTTTCAAATTAAACTTCAATCTTAGTGACGTTATATGTTCAGCTCATGCAGTGTTTAGTAAGAGGGTGCGTTAGATGCCTATTTAATTGAAAGGATGTGTTATTCAAACATGTCATTTCCAAATCTGGCAAATTTATAACATAAAGTAATGAATTGTGATCATAGCTGCTTGTCACTCGCTAATAGCATTTGCAACATGAATTGTAGTGAGTTTTTGGTTTGAGTTAGTGCCTTCTGCTGACTTGAAGTCAAATACTTTTTCATTCCAAGATATGTTTTGGTCTAATCCTAGCCTACATTTGTCTTAGACAAGGCATGGTTTTTATGAATGTTGGCCTCAAGAAAAGCCTATGATTGGAATAATATTGCAGGTCAAAATAAAAATATATTGGTGTAATTTGGATATCTTCTAGCTATTGAAGTATAGTGGACATTGGTTTCTTGCAATACGTCTCTTCCTCAGCAGATAAGTACAGATTGAATGTGGGTGGTAATGTTTCCAGGCGCCGAGTCCAAATGCCATCAAATGGTTCACATCTACGCTGTTAAACTTTATGGTTCTGGGCGGTAAGGTGGATGCATCCGTATTACCTTTCCGCAGTGGTGCCTGTCCTGTGTGTATCTGGAATGAGGTTTGAGCATCATTTGGGAGAATGCTGCTTAGCATGGGCTAAGAGCATGTCAGTGGTCACTCTACACCAGTGAGCACAGATACTGAAGTCGTAACTCTATCAGTAAACAAGGAAACAGACCCTTTATTTTTAATAGATAAGTTTACAATGGCTTGCCTGTTCATAAATTTTGATGTAACCGTGTTTTTGAAATCAAATCATTGAGTAAGAAGGAGAAAAATACATGTGAACCGTCCGTGGACATAAATCCATAAAATGGTATAGGTTGGCCCATAAAACACTAAAACAAGCTTGCCTTCAATTAAAGGAATCATGAAGTCTCTGGTGCAATCTGTTCGCTTAAGAACCTACCCATTATCTAATAATCTTTATTAGTCTACAGTGGCTATTGCCTGCTAGGATATTTAAACATCAAACAAATAATAGGTAGTAACCCTAAATGTCACTGTTTGATTAAATGTGCTTATCTGCTGAATCAGGAACCAGTTAGGCTAAATGGTTTTACAAGCGAAGGAAACACCTGCTTTTTATAAATAATCTACTGCTTGTTTTCCAAACATTCAGCTAAGCGTAAGAGCAGTGACAGATTATTCCTGAGAGCCATTCTTGAGCCAGCTGTTAAATATATGTCATTTTGCCAGGTTTGACAATACCTTCTTTACTCTCTGAGAGATAGCCCATTAGTTTGGAGACTCTTTCAAACCAACTAAGCATTTGGACTTCCATGTAGTCCACACCTACACAGAACTGCTTACAGTGGAGAATCTCTAAATTTGTTTTTTCATTGGCCTATACTTATACTTCTGACTGTACATTTATTAAAACACGTTTTTCTTTACTGTAGTGACTTAATAGCGTGTAACATTGCAAACAATTGTAGGGGAATAAAGGATTTCCTGTGCTCCCCATCCAGAAAAAAAGAAGCATGGATAGTAGGGCACATCGCCACATTGTTATCTGAACAATCCTAAAAGCAAATGCTTGTACTTAACCTGCTTTTGGTAAAAAATATTAGGAAAACCCATGGTTTGGACCATGCCTGGGAGGTCGCCGAATTCTGAAGCTGATTTCCTCTCTTGATCCAGAATTACCAGAAAGAATTCTTCATAAAACCGTCTATTCCTGGTTAGTGAATTTAGGAAGCGGGAGTGTCCTGGTTTCAGCTGGGGCAGAGTTAATGTTGGCCCTAGTAGCTGCTGTTTTGGATTTAGTATGAGGATAGTGTTGATAACACACGCGGTTTTAGCTGTTGCTTAGTAATGGTTATGGTAAGTCAAGAACTTTTTCAGCTTCCCGTAGAAGCTGCGAGGGAGCGTGGGCAGGAGGAGCTGGCCCAAGGCACCATCCGCATCCCATGCCATAGACGCCGTGCGCAGCGTACCCACGGGGGTTGGCCGGGGGCGGGGGGGAACGCGCGATCGCTGCTCGGGACGGGCTGGGCGACCGATCGTCAGGCGGTGAGAGCAATTTGTGTTGCATCGCTTTATTTTGTGTATTCTTTTACTATTATTTTTTTTCCTCTTTTCTTCCATTACACTTCTATTAAACTATCTTTATCTCAGCCCACGAGTTATTTCTTTTTCTTTGCCCTCCTTTGTCTCCCCACCCTACTCGGGGACAGGGGAGGAGTGAGCGAGCGGCTGTGTGGTCTGAGTTGCCAGCCGGGGTCAAACCGCCACAGGGAGTCAGGTTTTGTTCAATGTTTTTTGCAAATATATTGCTTTATAGGGAGAGAAGGAATTTCTCAGATTGGTAGGATATGTTCCTCGTGAGGTCTTGAAAGTTGCGGTTTTCATTCAGCTTTGATTAATTACTAATAGGAATTAAAATAGTGTTTCAAATTTAAATGGTAACTAAAATATACTGAGAAAAATACAAATATTTAGAGGAGTATTAAAGGGCCTCAAAGTTTTCTGAAACTCTGAGTATCTTTAGGATATTTACTTAAGAAGTCTATTTTTCTCACTTTTGTATACGAGTGTCTCCTGTATGTGTGGATGGATAGTGCCTGGTGTAATGGCTGTTGCATGGAGGAGAATTACTTGGAAACGGGGAGATGGAAGGGGAGAGGGAGAAGCAGCGTGGCCGAATGAAGGAAACTGGAGAGAGGTGATGTTAGACAGTAGCGGCACTGTGCTGTGCGCTGAGCTCATGGTTAGTGACGCGGAAGGTGAAGGTGAAAACGTATACCAATGCTGATCTTGGTAAGAGACAGGAAGATGATGGGCGCCGCTTTTTTCTGTTGTGCGAGGATGCAGAAGTTTTCGGGTTGCACTGGGATTGATTTCTTGCCACATCCGTTGGATTCACCCTGTGTTATAGGCAGCACGTGGTCACAGTTTACTATGGAATAATAATGGTTAGCGAGCATTTTAGAGGCGTCTGTGTGCTTCTTGTGGGTTTTAGTTGCACACTTACACAAGAGTGCCATAGCCCTGCGTTTCCAAATGGTGTTTTTAATGTCTGGATGCAAAACTGGAAAAAATAAAGTTATTATATAATGATTCAGCCACTCTGGTTTGATTTCACTGAGTCAGGAGTTCATTAGTAGTAAACCACTTTTCCTCAAAGTTTTACTTTTCTTAGGAGTATCTACCCCCCAGCTAGATAATGTTTGAGTATGTATTATTTTAAAGTAAGGTTATTTACTATCATTATGTTTGGTATTTTTATTGTTGCAAGAATTGATAAAAAGTAGTTCACTTTGATTGGGTGTTCACAAATTGGTAAGTAGGAACTCTACACCATAGACAATACGTGTCATTATTTTTGGCAGATTTCTATATGCTTTCCTGTATTTATCTGAAGAAAATTTGGCTCCTTTTTATGTAAATACTGATATTTCCTTATTTTGGAGAATAATACTGCCTTTGAGAATAAAAATAACTCTATTGGCTATATTCTCATACTTCATCTCTCCATTAATCCTTATTCTTGCATTTTATGTGATTTTAAAAATATGTAGGTGGCTTTCTACGTCCGTGCAAAAGAAATATGCAAAATAAATAGTTTTTATAATTTGAAATAATTTTTTTTTAAACCAGACTTTGTTCTAGCTAAAATATGGTATTCTTTTCCTTCAAATGGTAGATTCATGGCATCCGGAATGATCTTGATAAAGAAAGAGAGGATGCTCAAAAGAAAATTCACAAACTGGAAGAGATTCTGAAGTAAGTGAATATGGAATAATTGTTGAACCGTTCCCAATTTTTAGTCAAATTTGTTAAATAAACTTATGCTTTGTCTCATCTAACTGCCTTCCGATGATTTGCCTGGGTTATCTTTCCATTGTAAAGCGGCATTTTCAGGGTTCTATTCGGCCATAAAAATTAAAAAAATAAAGCAGGAACCAAGCCACCCAAATTTGTTGACTTTCAAGTGGTAGGAATAAAACAGAATTGAAGTTAGTGATGTCACCTGGTCTTGCCCTGTCAAATAAATGAAACCGGCTTCAATTTAGAAGAGATACATATAGTAGACAAATAATCCAAACTAAAGACTAGTTGCTCTGCACTACTTTAGAGGAAGGGATAAATTTGAAAGACGTATGTATTTAAATTATATTTTAACTTGATTTAGTGAATGATGCTTATGATTTTTTTAATATCCATAAATTACAACTTTAATATGGATTTTTCCTCTTTGATATACCACACTTTTTTGTGTGAATACTTATTTTTCACATGTAGCTAAGGCTCAGAGAAATGGTCTGCAGCAAACAGAAGACACTTTTCATTAACTAACTTGGAACAGCTTTTTTTCTGACCTTGTACATTAAAAAACTAATCAGGATGCAACAAGTTTGATGTTTTCTGAGCGGAGGAGTGGTTTACATACAGCAGATACACATATGACAAGATCGCGTCTTGTTACGCTGCTTCCATTTTTTATTATGTAAAATATTATTTCCATATGTTTATCCAGTTTAAATTCAAAGTTATGGAAATAATTTCAAGGGAAAACAGACTATTCTGAAACAAACCAGAAGTTATTTGCTAAAACTATTCAGTTAAATGTTACAATGTATCTTATCTGGGCTGATAGAGGCATTGTGTAGATGCTTTTATTCAATAAAAGTCTTAGGGCTGAAGTCTGTATTCCTTTATTTCTATAATCTCTTAGTTATTTGGCATCAGTAGAGACTATCTTAAATCACTACAGACATTAATAAAAACTCTAGCTTTTAATCTTTAAATTCTTTACACTGACTATTATTTATAATTTTAGGCAGTTTGAATGTTTATCAACTAAACTTCATTTTTTGGTATTTTAACATCTGATTCATTGATAGAATAGTTGCATTAATTATCTTCCACGTCTTTCAAATAACATGTCAGTTTGCGTTTACTTATGTTAATAAAATAAGTCTTGACTTTACAGTCCGCTGGCTGCTCGGACTTTATTCCCCGCATGGACGCTCTCAGTGCGGAGTGAACGTGTCAGTGCTCCCCTTGAGGCAAGCAATCGCCAAGTGGGTTGGTGTGCTGCGGATTTTGAGCTTTTTCGTTAACGGCACTGTGCTGAGAAGCTCTGGAGATAGCCGAGGAGGTCCTCATTTATTCCAGATGTTCCCTAGTTATCACTGAGCTTAGGTTAGGGTTAGAGGAAGGATTTGAAAGAGTAATGTTTCAAGAGCCCAGTTGACTGGTGGATCCTTCAGGGCCCACAAATTCGGGTGATGTTGGCAGAGGCCAGTCCCAGCCTTTGTGTGAGGGTCCTTCGGCCAAGCCTGTGGATGGGTCAGCCGCTGGGATCCAAGAGCCCTGGAGGCTGCGTGCCAGGTTAGAACTACGTCTGGGCTATTTCCCCTGCAGCGAGTGATTAATACCTGTTCCCGGTTCTCAAAGTGTCTCCTGATGTAAGCTACTTCCACTCCTAGTGTGAAGTACTTTTCCCAGGTCGCTTCTGCACTATGGCACTCGCTATGGCACTCTGGTTTTGTTATGCTTTTTTTTTTTCTTAATTTTATTTTTTTGGTTCAGGGTGTTGAAAATAATGTAGCGACATCTAATATTAAATGATGTATCACCCTCCAAATTTAAAAGGGAAAATGTTTCAATTTTGGAGATAGCTTACTCTTTAATAATGAATCTATACTACTGTTCTTTTGGTTGTTTTATACCAGTGATTTGGGGCTAATTTTAAGATCAGTGATGGAATTAGTAATGCTAATAAGTAATTGTTTTGTAATGAATAGAAATAAAAATGAGTTTTCATCCGTGTTTTTGTCTGGATGGAGACAGAAGGTGGAAGATTTATCGGGGTGGATAAAAAATATTGTATTTACAGAAATATAGTGCCCTAGGCTAAGACCAGCATATATTCTGCTGGCTGATTCTTCCAGACTTCAACTCCGGTGCAAAACCTCTGTGTCTCGCATCTCTGCCTTTCTGATCCCAGACGTGTCGGTGCACGTGGCTGTTAAGAACAGACTCACATGCCCAGTACGGAGGGACTGCTAATCCCGCGAGGCTGACTTTCTGGAAACCAAGCCGTTAATTTAGTACCAATGTTTCTAGACAATAGTAACATTTTATATGTATGTGTTTATATATGATACGTACATCAGCCATACGTAACAAGGAGTAATAGTTTCGTGTCACAAATGGGTGGCTTCCTTATGGCTTTTCTTTTTTTTGTTCCATTGCTGCAAAAATTAATCCTTTTAACAATCTCTTGCTATTAATATGAATCTACAAGACATCTTATGTGAAAATGCTTTATTTTGCTGTATTACTTTGACTATTTGCGGAATCAAATTAAGTAATTACAAGCGAAGGCAGGCATAGTAAACCTTTAGAAAACAACCTTCTCTTCCTTGAGATGGGTGAAAATATAGTTCACCATCTTCAATAGAAACGATGCCTTGTGGAATTGCAGCTCAGAACCCAGTACGTGCATCAGTGATTTCTCATAAACTACTTTGATCTGAATGCACTTTGATTCTGAAATGGCCACAGGATTATATCTTGAGTAGCTAGTCAGCTGCAAACACATAGAAAGGGAAGTGGCAGGCATTTTAGTGGGCTTTTTTTATTATTATTATTATTTTTCCAGTGATGTGACAGCAAACAGTGCTATTGCAGTTTCAAACGTATCCACATAGTCGCATAATGAAAGTGATTTGAGACATTGTGTGGAATAGTAAAATTCACATTTCTAAAAGTATCTTTCACTTCAAATAAATAGTGTTGCCAGAGTTTTAATACTGAATTGCGGTATACGTAGTTTCTTGAAGAGTTTTTTTTCTTCTAAAGTTTATGGTAGAAATATCTGTCAAAACCAAATCTTTTGCAGAAGAATTGCTCTAATACTCATCGCTATTGATGGTGACTTGTAGATATAAATTTTATATTTAGTTTAGCAATACATGTCATAGGCATTGCCTAATAGCAAAAGTGACTATAGGAAGTGCTGCAAGGATTTTTCTAGAATGTCATTTAAACTGCATTTGTATAGTAACAATGTATTCTTAAAAAGCTTCTGGGTAATTACTTGGGGGGAAAGGTTGTTTCTCTAATCCCTTTAGTTTGTTTGCATAAAATATGTCATGAGAGGAGGGTTACAAATAGGCTAAAACTCTGTGGTTCTTCTCTCTTTCATTTTAAGTAGAGGAATAGGAAATAAACAAGGTATAGTTATATTACAATTTGTTACACTACAGACTGAGTTGAATACAACAGAGAAAAAAATTAAGAAAAAAAGTCTGTATCCATTTATTGCTGAAGAAATTAGATGGAAGAGAAAGAAAAGGTCTCGTTGGCTTTATATAACACTGTTATCCAGAGTAGCTCTCAACGTGATCTGTTGTGTTTTGCTCTGTGAAATTTGGACGCTTATTTATTATTTTTTTCCTCTGCTAATATTTTAATATCTGATTCTTTCATAATTTTAATTTACTAGGCTGTAGGGAAATATTTCCCATTTTATTGAAGAATTGAAATGTAGAAGCTTAGAGACTTGTGGCAGTTTAGGGAACTGGAAACAGGCACGGCCTTGATGTGGTTTAAAAATGCGGCTAGGACATGTACGTTAAAGGTTCTTTGACCATTTTAACTCTGATTTCCATTTCAGTGGTCGTCTTTGAAGCAGCTTTACCTACCTGCTCTGCACTTGAGTAACGTTCCTGACAGTAGTATTGCAGGTGGAGGATTTGTGCCCTTTTTTAAAGACCTAACAAACAGCTCTCTTCCACAATAAATAATTGTGGGTTTTTTTTTTAAAAAAAAAAAAAAAAAGAAAAAATAGGAAAAAAGAAAAAAAAAGTATTTTCATTATGATAGAAATGATCCTGTTAGACTGTAGTATTTATCACTTACAAATAATTTTGTACAAGTTTAAAATGTTTAAGTATCACAGTATCGTCAGGATTGGAAGGGACCTCTGGAGATCATCTAAGTCCAACCCCCCTGCCACAGCAGGGACACCTACAGCAGGTTGCACAGGACGGCGTCCAGGCGGGTTTGGGATGGCTCCAGAGTGGGAGACTCCACAACCTCTCTGGGCAGCTGTGCCACTGCTCTGCCACCCGCAAAGGAAAGAAGTTTCTCCTCACGTTAAGATGGAACTTCCTGTGCTCCAGTTTGTGCCCATTACCTCTTGTCCCATCACTGGGCAACACTGAAAAAAGACTCTTCTCATCTACCTGGCACCCTCCCCTTAAGTATTTGTAAGTATTGATAAGATCCCCCCTCCGTCTTCTTTTTTCTAGACTAAAAAGCCCCAATTCCCTCAGCCCTTCCTCATAAGAAAGATGCTCCAATCCCCTCATCATCTTTGTAGCCCTCTGCTGGACCCTCTCCAGCAGTTCCCTGTCCTTCCTGACCCGGGGAGCCCAGAACTGCACACAGTGCTCCGGCTGCGGCCTCCCCAGGGCAGAGCAGAGGGGGAGGATGACCTCCCTTGACCTGCTGGCCACACTCTGCTGGATGCACCCCAGGTACCATTGGCCTTCTTGGCCACCAGGGCACATTGCTGGCTCATGGTCACCCTGTTGGCCCCCAGGACTCCCAGGTCCCTTTCCACAGAGCTGCTCTCCAGGAGGTCAGCCCCCAACCTGTGCTGATGCATGGGGTTATTCCTTCCCAGATGCAGTACCCCACACTTGCCCTTGCTGAATTTTATAAAGTTCCTCTCTGCCCAACTCTCCAGCCTGTCCAGGTCACGCTGTAGGCTGGCACAGCCTTCCAGCGTGTCAGTCACCCCTCCCAGTTTTGTGTCATCAGCAAACTTGCTGATGGTACACTCTATCCCTTCATCCAGGTCATTGGTGAATATATTGAACAGCACTGGACCCAGTACTGACCCCTGAGGACCACCACTTGTTACTGGCCTCCAACTGGACTTCACACCACTAACCACAACACTCTGAGCTCTATCGTTCAGCCACTGTTCGATCCACCCCACTGTCCATTCATCCAACCCACACTTCCTAAACTTGTCTGTGAGGATGATGTGGGAGACAGTGTTGAAAAGTATTTAAGCTCCCTTCAGTTTGGACCTTCAGTTTGCTGTGTCTATAAGTAGCAGGTTTTAGTAAATATCTGTCTTAATTACTAAACAAAAGTAGTGTCTAACTTGTTTTCATAAGAAGATGCAAACATTTTGAGCTGTTGATGCTTTAGTTGGATGTGTCAATCACAAATATTATTTTATATTTCTTTTCAGCAGACTGTGCGCTAAATAATGACCTCTGTTGACATTAGACCTCGAAATAAAGACAAACAACAACTCTAGCCCTCTGACTATAGAATTGTTTGAAGACATATTGAAGGTTTTACTTTCTTAAAAAGATTATCTTTCATTTTCCACTGTTTCTTTTGGTTCCACAATAGCGTTGTAAACTACAGACAACTGTCTTCCTAGTCATTGTGAAAATTTCAGAAATTATTATAGTAGTAATTTCATGGAACACCAGTGAGAGTGCATGTTCAGTAAGGGCTTTGGAGATATATATTACGTTCACAATTTAAATACTCAGGTTTACTGTTGCTATGGTAGTCACAGCAATGATCCAAAAGGCATTCCGGGGAAGAAGCACAGTTCTGTGCCAGGCGTTATTTGCAGTCAGCAGAAGAATGGGTAGTTTAAGGCTGGCCTCAGTTATGTGCTGATAAACAGAGAAACTTAGAACATTGTTGCTTAAGATAAGAGGTAAAAAAGTCTCTTTTATGATCCAAAGAAAGAGCGGAACAGCCATGTGTATTATTAGTATTTATATACTCCACCAGTGTGCGAGGTATGGCTGCCAGCTTGACCTACGTCAAGGAGGATATCAGGTGTACAGGCAGAAACATTTGCTTTACAGCATTTAGTTTGAAGTCCACTTAGGCGTTATTAGTAATAATATATAAAAAACTAAAGATAAAACAGTAAAGAAGGGAGGATTTCATTGTATAAGTAGTTATAGTTACAGTTTTGTGAGGTGTGAATACAGCATGGATTTAGGTCACCTCAGCTGTAATGTGATTAGGTCTTTGCCACTTCTATTCTGGAGTCCACAATAGCTTTATGATTGCATGGACATAAAAAGTTTGTCCCTCTTGAGATGGAGATTTTGGGCTAAATTGCAAATATACATGTGAGGTGAGGCCGTTTCCTTTCTGTCACCCACATGGAGGTGCAGGCCACCTTGCTGCTGCTGATTTCTCATGGTTGCGATGGTTCTCACATACTGGAAGTAATTATGGGATCTGATTTAATGCTTTTTGGTTTGCGTGTCTCATACGCAAATTACTGTTTTGTTACGCTACTGAAATAGAGCTGTCCTGAGTTCTTATTGTTCTATTCTGTAGTGTGATTGAAGGAAAAAATTTTTAAAAAGTCATGTTAGGAGAAACAGACCCCTCCAGGTGCAGACACTGGAATTGAACGTTGACATGTCAAGCAATGCGTGCGCACTATCTACAGTTAAATGCTTCGTAACGTTCTTCCTCTCAATCTTCGCCTTTTTTTTTTTTAAACCTGCCTACGGAGCCAAATCTCAGCACTTTGCAAGTGGGGATGATACAGAGCAAATGTTTAGCAGCTGGTTTATTGAAAGTCACTTAATAAAATTGTTTGTTTACATAAGAAACTAGCAACACCTCTTTTCTCCATTGCTTCTCTACCCCTCATCTGAACTTGTTTAAAACTCTTCTGGGGAAGAAAGAGGGACTAAACTTTCCAGAAACCAGCAAAGCCACTCTATTAGCAGATTTGTATTTTTACAGCGGTTTCTAAAGCACACACATACACTTTTTGCAGTATTTTGTGATTAGCTTTAGCTGGCAGGCCACAATGTTTCAAAGTCTTTTTGACCAAAGGCGTGGTGTGAAGGTGGTGCATGTAGGTGTTCAATAAAATGCAGAAATAGAAGTAATTTACCTTTCTTTTCTTGCATATACTTGTGTACGTGCTTCTACTTTCTCTGGGAATCCTTGACACGAGAATCAAGGAAAAGAAGTTGCTTTCTCTGTGGGGATGTGCTGCGGAGTTTCCTGACTGTCGCTGCAGAAAGCTTATGCCATCGCAGTGCGTTGTTCCGGGTGTGATCGCTGTGTCAGTCCTTTGTACCTCAGCACGCTAGTGCTGGGCTCTACTACTTCTCGGAACCTTGTCAGGGTTCAGTGATACTAGTATATATTTTAAGTTTCAATTCTCCTGTAGAGTGTACTCATTACTACTACAAGGTTTTGTCTCATAGAAAGTGTCTCATAAAAATGCATTTGCACCTGTATTTGCTAAAACAAGTTGGAAAAATGCTGTTTTGGGAAGGAAATAATGATCTTTCTTGTACCAGTTACTCTTCTTGAAGTCTTAGTCATTTCTTTATTCAAAGGGTTTCTACTTGTCATCTCCCAGTATGGTTTGCCAGTCGTTAGGTTATTCCCTTCTGAACGGTTTGTTCCCTACCAGATGTTGTCATGAGGAATATGGAGCAACGGAGCCGGAGTTCTTCTCACGCTTGTCCTCGGGTTTTAAACTTAGTGCTCATCCTTGTAAAGCCTTAGGAGAGTGGCTTTTATATCACACTTGCTCCAAAGCAGAAGCTAGTATCAGTATGTTTCGCAAGCAGAAATGTCGTTATAGTTGTTCTGGGGCTTCAGCCTGAACTCCTGACAAACGGGGCGCCTGGGTTGCAGCTACGCGCAGGTTCAGTACGTCCCCGTCTCCTCTCGGTTTGATTTCTACAGGACTTTGGTCTGGTTTGGACTCTGGTGCAGTGGAAGGATGCGAGTTTACATGAGCCTGGTGTCACGCTGCCCTGAGTATTTTCTTTTTTCTTTTGTTCTGAGCCCCCTTGGCAGTCTCCAGCAGAGATTCTGCCTGGGGTCTCCCGCACTTTGCCTGTGTTGGTGGAATGGGGACAAGGCAAAAAAGGGAAGGGGGCAAGATGGTGCCTTGCAGGATCTCTGTTCTACTTTTTCCTACAGTTATGGCTGTGTAATGACTCATTTTTCATTGCATAGTTTTCTTTGATATACAGAGAAGGCCCAGATTTGTTTGGTCTGAAAGGCTCTTTTTGGTTTGTGCAAAATATGTAAAAATGTGTCAAAGTTTAGCACCAGAAGTTTTATGTAAGGGTCTTTTAGTCTTTGATGTTACTAATCTCGTGCAAAATTCCCATTGTCTATATGCAGATTTTCTTTTCTCTGTGTTACTGTAAAAGGGCCAATGTAGAAGAAATGAGGGTATGTAAATCTGAGAGAAATAAATGGTATATGTAGTGCTTCTGAGCTAATAAAGGGGGAAACAGGTGAAGGCAAGGATAAATAAAAAATTGAGGATAGATGGTAGAAGGAAGTAGAATAAATAGCAGTGAATATAATTTCACTTTGTTTTGCATGTTACAGTTGTGTAATTTTGCAATTATTGTGTTGGAACCCAACATTTTTTAAAAAAAAAAGTTAAATCCAGACTTTCTAAATGTACAGAAATGATATTTTTAAAAACCTCTGAGTTACAGTGGATTTTGAGAATTTAATGATACCAAACCCTCTTGGAACTTTATTTTCAAATAGCTGCCTCTTCAGAATACCATTGTATGGATTGTATTGCATGGGCTTCCTGCAGTGCTGGATGTTGTAAATGCCATTGCACACACAGAAATACAACTGCGTGATAATTATTGATACGATGATAAATAAATAAATGGAGTGATAGCTTTAACCACAAGTTGATTATTTTTTTTCCTTTCTTGCTTCTCTGAGTTGAATCCAAATTCTGAATAATAGCGTGTTGTTAATATTTTTAGGATAATTGCCTAAGTGTAACTGTTTTCCTGTAGTTAATTCCATTTTTCCCTGAAAATGAAGTATTTGTGTGTGGAGGAATTCTTGTAGGAATGGAAAAGCTATTACTATTTAAAGCCGGAAATAATTAAAGAAATATGAGAAGGCATTGTCTTTAATTCCAAATGTTGCAATAAAGAACATTGTTAAGAGTTTATACTCATGTTCATTGTGTTCATCATTCTCTTTTACTAAAATGTTTAGTGTTGTCTTGTTGCAACAGTTGCAATATGATTAAAAAGGCAAACTTGGATTTAAAACCAGTGGTACTCTTAAGTGGCTGAAGAGTTTGGATATAATTTTACTCTTTAAAACAGGGCTGTGTGTTTTTTGGTGTTTTGTTGGGTTTTTTTTTTCCTCCTCTAAGAATCAGTGGAAAACCAGCCAGCTGTTCTCCACTTGGTGCTCTGTTTGAGCATCTGAAACCTTTTAGAGCAAAACCAGTCAAAGTTTCCAGCATATTGTAAACATTCCTTTAGCCCTAGTGAACATGCTGACATAACCCTCACTCTAGGGGGCACAATGTAAAGTATGAACAGAGGACAAAAATATGTGGTAGCTTTATTTAATAGTCTCACTTAAAAGAAAAAATAAAGTGTTCTATTAACTATTTACAGCCTTTCATTTTCTTTCACCCGTTTCTCTGGAGACCTACTGGCAATAATGAAATATGTATTTAAAGGAAAGCTTCAGTTGTACAAAAAAAAAAAAGTAACAGTTGATTTTTAATCCTTGTCTGTGGGACTCTCATGTCCCTCGAGATGGTTATAGAGATATCATATGACATCTCTTTAATGATACCAACTATGAAAATGCTTCAATGTAATACACAGTTGTATGAAATGAAAAGTATTGCTTTGCAAGATGAAGAGTATCAGTGCATTATACCATAACACTTAGGTTAGCTGCTGTAAATTGCTATTCTAATAATTAATGCAGTTAAGGGCTATAGATTTTGACCTCACTAAATGAATATACAAATTAACACAAATGTCACAATTGTTCCCTTATCATTTTGAAGGGCTTCCCTTTCACATTAGTGTATCTTTTAGCTTCAGTGCAGTATGTTTCAAGACTATATATTGCCCAAAACATTGATGAAACGAGAAGGGTGTTCAGTTGGCTGAAGATGGTCTTAGAGATGATTGAATTCAATTACTGATTTTTAATAAGCATGGAATGTTTCAGGGTGTCACCTTTTTTGGGGGTCAGTTAAAAACTATCCATGAAAATAGTACAAAGGATGACTTCACTCCTTTTGTTGGTGTTGCTAAACAATTATGATTGCTAGACTTCAATTACACTTGGTAATCTTAAGTTTACTTGTACTTTTTACGTACATTGTACAACTTTTCTCCAGCTTCATCAACAACACAGCCAACCTCAACTGAAGAATTAAAGTTAGTATTTCAAACAGTACTTTTATTGAAAAAAAAAAAAAGATAGTGAAAATCCATGTCCACCATACCAGCCTCTTAGAAGCAACTGAGAAGCTGAGTAGATACTCATCGTTCCTCAGTATAGAGTTACTGTATTGACCATGACAACATGGATATTGTTATTCTGAATCCTAGACTATAATAGCACAATTGTTTTAGCCATAAAAATAGTTACCTTAAACATGTTGAATGACAGAATGAATGCTGTATCCTTGTACCTCCTTGTGTAGGCGAGTGATGTGCTTGCTTTTTGGATTCTTTACTTGCTTATTCAAAACCGGTATTTGGTGGTGTAGTCATGATTGTCTAATGGTAGAGGAGAAACAGGGTTGGTGGGAAATAATTTATTTTATTAAAGGCTTTTTGACTCAGCACCTCTTTGAAATAATAAACGTGGCATGCTTTAAGCCGAAGTAATTAGATGTTTCATTTAGAATTCAGTATTGGAAAAATTGGAGACAGTCTTAATACTGCTATTTCATCCTCGTTGTCTTTTATTTGCCAACCACTGTTGGCTCTGTCACTCATAACACATCTTGGGCTGCTCTTTGTTAGTGTTAAGTGATTCTTCTTGCCTGGCTCTCCTCCGCTGCTCGGTGATCTCTCCCATACTTTGTCCTTTGGATGTTTTATTTTATTTGCCCTCCAGCTGTCTGTGCCACAGCACTCTTCTCTGATCCCTATCTCTTTTCCTTCTTTGCACCTCTTCTCTGGGTATCTCATGAATCTATTTACTATCTGTGCTGCTGACTTTCTGGTCCTCCTTTTAATTACAGTCTTGTCTCCTTTTATCTAAGCCATTATCTACACCTGTCTCTCTAATTCTCCCCTCCATGTTCTCCTTGTTGAGGTTTAGCTGTCATCTCAGCGTGTAAAAGCCATGACTATTAATCTCTGTTCTAATCCTCCTCTCCTGATAACTGAGCCTCTGTGGCCTTTCATATATGTGGTGTATCTAAATCTTGTAGACAGTTTCTGCAGCGTTTGCCAAAATTGTAACATTTTCCTTTCCAGCCACATTTACAACACTTGCCCAGCCTTTTAACCCACATCTCGTTCATCATTTTGCAGTTGCTGTTTTTATGCTGTTTGCATAGCACCTAGCACAATAGTACCCTGTCATTATTATAATGAGAAGTAGTTATAATAATTATTAGTGTGTTTAACCAATGTCTAGTTAATTTGCGAGCCATTAATTTAGAATGTAATGCATTATTCTTCTTATTTCACTGAAGTGTGATAGAGACACGTGGAATATTATTTACTCTAAATTCATTAACGGCTTTAAGTAGTGGTTTAGTTTGTTAATGTTATCTTATAATTTATTTAAAACACATGTATATAGTTTAAAATAGTAATTGTATTGTAAATATCATTCATTGTTATAGCTTACTTGAAGGAATGCAGACCAGCTTTTTGATGTTAACATCTCAAATTATGCAAACTGTAAACACTTTATAAGCAGATTCGTGCTTTTCCTCATAAAGACAAGCTTGTCTTATACTTAAAATCAAGGAACGAAAGATAAAATTGTTCTCTACTTCATATTTTTGGCTTTATTTCTTTGAAACGATGAAACAAGTTAGAATGCTTTCTAACAACTTCGAAATATTAAAGTGCCCAGGGACAGGATAGGGATGATGTTTTGAAGGCAATAAATATTTCAGCTTCACATTTCAGTCTTTCTTCTTCGTTCCTTTGATCTGGCTTTGGTTTAGTTATCATTCCACTTGAATGACTTCACACTGTCTTTCTTCCTCCCCACACCAAAAAGAAGTGTTCTGCACATATTCCATATGTTTGGGCGCTCGCGGTGTAGGAGAGCCCTCGTGATTCCCGGTTGTGTGCTGGCAATACCTGCCTCTACAGTGGGGTGCTCGAACCACAGCTGCGATGGGAGCACTCGGGCTCGATATGTAATTTACTCAGAGAGCTGTCACTTAACCGGCACTGTTTGTTAAAAGTAGCAGAGCAGGAGAAGTTGGGTTTTGTGTATTTCGGAGAATTGTTATTACTACTGAAGCATCATTCTGTAGCAATAAACTTAACCAATAACCCCTTCTTTCTACAAATGTATGGTACTTTAGGCCTTAATACATAATTTCTGTAGTTGAAATAGTCTGCGTTCTAGAAATTAAATTAGAGGGGCTGTTGCGTGGAGTGGGTTTTAATGGTTATCGCACCCGGGTAAAAAGTGGCGTCATGGATCTGGCTCTAAATCGATGAACTGCTGCAGTGTCAGGATCCTGGGTCTCTGCTACAAGATCTTGTGTACGGGAAGAGATGTGTCCGTATACCAGACAGGTACTCGTGTCTGTAGCTTATACGCAAAAGATACTAAGGTAAATTTACTGAATTTTGCTTTTGCGTGGGTGCATCATTCATGTTTTGATGACAGTTATGTTTTTAGCTACTCAGTATGCTGTGTATTTTGTTCTCTAGCAAGTTGTCTTCTTTGGGAACCTGTGTTTCTATGGGGGCTTTTTACATTTCAACGGACTATATAAATGGTGATAAGAGACTTTGTTTCAACACAGATTAGTAAAAGAGTCAATTTTTTATTTCTTATGTCAACAAATAAAAAGTAACGTGTTTAGACACAAACCCAGCAATATGCTTCCTCCGCTGCCTTCCAACAAGTGAATAGTTTGCAGTTTGGTGGGTAGTGAAGCAATTTTCCCTCAGAAGTATTAATATTTGGGGAGGACAGGATGGAATGGGCAAAAACTTGTGTAAGTACAGCAAATCTAAATACCTAGGGTAGTGCAGATATATAATGTGGGATCCTCAGGGTAATTAGCAGGAGGAGAGCCTTTCCGAGCCGGTCACAGCTTCATCAGTGGGACGGAAGGCTCAGCCCTTGTGCTGCTTTTCCATGCCTCAGCCTTACAGAGCCAGACTCGTTTTTCTCTACAGGCATAAACCCAGAGTCATACTAACCTGTGACAGACTTAGACAAGAGTTGGAGCCTCTCCCTCTTGTGGAGTCCATCAGAATCTAAATTTCAGAAGCTTTATTCCTTGGCAAAATGCATCCTTACCACAGAAATTCCTTGCTCCACTTTTGTGCTCAGCTACAGTTGGGAAACAATGGTCTGTTTGGACAGAAGCGGGTTTCCACTGCTGCCAGCAGTATTTGAAAACCTAGCAAAGAATTTGCATATTCATGAATTAAAGCCTGGTATAATTTTTATAAGAAAACATCAGGATTTTCACAATCTAGTTGTTATTCGTATCACTGAAAAGCTCTCTCAACTACGCCCTGGGTGCTTGTGTGCGGATTTGCTAATGGGATGCGAAACTCGCTGTCCCCAGACGTTGTCCACATGTGGCTTGTGGAGGTACACGTTTTGTACATGCGTATGCTTACATGCAGTCTAAAAGGTTTTAATTTGTTGAAGAGGCTGTGACCGAGACAGGTGCATCTCCCATTCTGGTTTGCTGTTGGTCAGCCCTTGCTCTCGTACAGGCAATGGTGGGAACCCTGCGAGTGACAATGCTGCCTCCCACCACGCTTGCTGGGACGTCTTGAGTTTGTTTAACCTCTTGTGTAATTCCCTGGATTGCCCTGTGTTTCGTTTACTTGACTTGCAACGCTCTAATGTCTTACAGTGTTTAGTTGTTACCTCTTGGAAGACATTTTTTTTACGAAGCAAGGAAAATATTTATGATTAAGCATGAAGAAGTAGTATGTAAGTTGTTTCTATTTTCCATTTATCAGCACACTTCAGAGTGCCGCTTTCTGAAATTGCAATTCTGGACTTCATAGTCAACTTTCGCTGAGATGGCTTGTGCCGTATAAGATTGCTAATTCTGTTGCCGTATCCTTTATACACTGAAACAAGAGGAATTTGCTGCTTTTTAAATGAGGGCCAAAGAGTAAATTCACCCTGGTTTTATATTCAAGCCGGCTCAGCTTTAGGGGATTGAAGTGATGTAATTGTATTGTATTCGGCCCCACAACTAGTCCAACTGAAAAAAATAATCTTCAAAGTGAATATTTTAGTGCTTCATGCAAGGCACATTGCTCAGTGTCTTGGGAAAAAAAGTAAAGCTTTTCTTATATTTGTGAACCGTGGGCCATTGTTGTGCATGTTTTCTAAGCTTCTGTACAAATCTTAACCGCACAAAAAGTGGAGTGCGCTAGCTCCCGCATCCTTAAAAAAATGAAGATTTATTCCTGGTTATAATGAGATGTTGCATCTATTCATGGGATTAGGTCCTTAAAAGAAAGGAATGTGCATAAAACCAGACTCCTAAAAGTTTACATCGTAATATTTCGAAATAAAAATATATTCCTCAGGAAGAAAATGTGTAAATTTGGAGGCTCACTAACAACACAAGGACTGGCATCTTGTTCTTTTACATTTAGATCTGTTGCATTTCCATCTGACTGGACCAAAAATGTTCCAATGTCTCTCGACGTTTATCAGTGTGTATATGTTTGAGTAAGCTTTGGGTTTGGTTTTGTCTCCAGTGTGGATTGGAAGTATTAGATGTATTTTGCGGGGAGGGAGATTTGTTACCCGGTGCCCACAGCTGAATTAAGGAACTTTGGGAGAAGTTGTTGAGTTTTTCCCTTCTTGGCGTTTCCTGCTGGCGCTCGGCTGGTGAACCCTGCTGCTGCCCGCTCCCACCTTCTCTTGCAGGGTGTTGAGCCCTACATTGGTCTCAGAAGATCGTTCAGCCTTCTGCATATTCTTCCCTGTGAACTGCTGGTAGATTTGGGGTTGTTGGGGTTGTTCAGCCTAGATAAGAGAAGGCTCTGGGGAGACATTATAGCCCCTTCCAGTCCCTAAAGGGGCTCCAGGAGAGCTGGGGAGGGACTTTTTACAAGGGCATGGAGTGATAGGATGAGGGGGAATGGCTTCAAAATGGAAGAGGGGAGATTTAGGTGAGATATTAGGAAGAAATGTTTCCCTGTGAGGGCGGTGAGCCCCTGGCCCAGGTTGCCCCGAGAAGCTGTGGCTGCCCCATCCCTGGAGGTGTCCAAGGCCGGGTTGGACGGGGCTGGGAGCACCCTGGGCTGGGGGGAGGTGTCCCTGCCCGGGGCAGGGGGTGGCACTGGATGGTCTTCAAGGTCCCTTCCAACCTAAACCATTCTATGGTTCTATGATTCCATAACACTATGATTTTATTGTGGGAGAGGGGAACAATATGCTCACCATAATTCCGTATCAAACAGCTATTAAGTTTAAAATTTCTATATTCAGCAGCTCCCTGGTACATGGGTTTCAGGGGGATAATTGCGCCAAATGCCTCTGCAGCTAGAGCCGATGGATAACTGACTCATCAGACAGATCATTTTTAGCACTGGAGGCATCGTTGATGTGCCCATTCTGAGAAACATCTGAGGATTTTTGTACTCGCAATTTTGATCTTTTGAATCCTCTGTAGTAGAAATTTAAATCGTAGATGGTCTTTTTGTGAGTTGAATTTAAATGGGGATGAAAATGTTGCTTTTGGTGGTGTTTTTTGCTGTGTAATTTTTATTGTCTCATAAATAAATGGAGAAAATGGCAACTTAGATTAATATCCAGATACGCTCTCCCCTCAAAGGAGTTTAGAAAATGGAATTGCTGTGGCAGTAGAAATAAAAGCGTATCTGTGTAGGGCTGATGGACACTCTGTAGCAAATTTGAAGAAAATTTGCCCATGCTGTTCTGTGAGCACAAAACCAAAAATCCTAAACAATAATCACCAGAAATGTGATACAGGATTTTGTTCTGTTTCGCTCCAGTTTCTGCTGGGTAGGAAAGGTATTTTCCCTTTTCTGTAAGGAAAATAACAGTCTCCTTCTGTCTCAATTATTCCATCAGCTGTAAGTAAGGTACTGAAATAATTTTTTTTTTTAAAGTACGCATAATGAAAAAACTAAAAGTAAACAGTAATACACTTACTCAGGGCTTGTGGCATTTCTTTGATCTCTCTGCTAATCGAATTACCCTGCTCTCCTACACTGCAAACAGACACTTTGTCAAGATGTAGGATTATGTTCTTTGTCCCATTGTCAAAGTCTGGTATGAAAACCGCAGAAGAGGATGTGAATACTGTAACTTTGGGCTTGGCAGCTTCCTGACCTTTAGAAAAGGCTTGCTCAGTGCTGTAATAGCTGGTTCACTGCTGGCAAGGTGACAGCCTAGATGAATTAGTTGGTCTTTTCCGTCTCTTACGTGTCACATTCTTTGTTTTATATGGAAATAATTTCTGTCAAAATGGGAAATTTATCATGAGGTACTTCCTCTGCCTCTAAAATGAAAATGTCAACCACAGGTCTGTTTGAATATGTCTCCTGTTGCAAACGGCTGGTGGAGCCAGCTTTGTCCATTGATGCCACCGTTGTGTTCCCCTGTGTTATACCACCAAGGCAGGCAGCTCCGCTGGCCTGCCGTAACAGAAACGGGTGCTCAAACTTAACAACGCTGCCTGGTTGCCTACTGTGTGAGGAACCACATCAAAATCTCCTAAATAGTTACAGGTTATCAGAATTTTTGTCTGTGATGTGTCAGTGCAGTGGATGTGTCTGTTTTTTAGGGGTGTGTGTATGTATGTGCATCTACGTACATCAAATGTTATATGTGCTTAACTATTGATATACTATGATGCCTTAAGAAACCCGAACTGATTTCTATACATGTATCGACATCAATACCTCAAATAGTATAGGCTGTTAATACGAAATATCTTTGCATAAAGATTTAACATCTGTCATTAAAGGCTGAATAGACATTACAGCATGATGGGTTTCTAATAGATTAAGAAGGTACCGTATGTCACGCATTACCCCGCTTTGCATTTTGATACGCGTCAAGCAGTGAATAATCCTGCTGCTTTTCTAAGCAAAGATGGCAGTGGGATAACTTTATTTATTTATTTTTTAATGGAAGAAGATGATCATGCAAAAAGGAATTCGTTAAAATATTGGGGGGGACAGTATACTTTGAAAGGCGAGGTTAAAAAAAGGGGGTTGTGCAGCGGGTAGTAAACCGTTCAAGCCAGTGCAGACTGTGAAGATGGAGGTATTGTCGCAAGCTACGAACGCCGTGTTTAGGTGTGTGAAATTCAATAAGAGAAAGCGCAAATAACTCCAGCCTTCTATTCCCTTCTTCAAAGTATTGCTAAGGGAAGTTTGGCAGAAGCCGGGACAGGAAATTGAAATCTGAATACTATTTTAAACTGATAGGGTTAAAGGCCTCTCTTTTACACTAGCACACTTGTTCTTTTATTTGATACTTGAACTCTGAAAATTTTCTGTGACTTTCTAGGGAGAAGGAGGAGCAGCTGACTCGGGTGACAGAGGTACAGAGGCTGCAGGCCCAGCAGGCAGATGCTGCCCTGGAGGAGTTTAAGCGGCAGGTGGAGCTGAACTCAGAAAAAGTCTATGCTGAAATGAAACAGCAGGTGAGAAGGTCACAATGCCAGCCTTTCTGAAACTCTGTCTCAGTAGGATAGCATATTCTGATCTTATAATGCCAGAAACATGCTTCACTTGAGAGTGCTACATCAAAATCTTTCACAATGTAGTGTCTTTGCTCGCAAGTCAAAAAGGGATGTTAGCAGTTGTTTCATCTTTCTAACAAAGCCAGAATTGTCATTGTTATAAAGATAGCTGCGGTTATGATACTGATTAGGGATTTTTCAGGAGTGAGAGGATAAAGTGTTAGTTTATACACCCCTACGGAACAGCGTTTGTAATTTTCCGCTTAAATGTGTGTCTCTTCCTACTCTTTTCGGAACGACTCTGTCTTCCGTTAATGAGGTCTTGTAATCAGTTTGAGCCGAAGCAGGGGCAGAGCCATTGTGGCTGCTGACACTCATGTGCAGAGGACAGAAAAATCCAGTTTTCTGTCCCTGAAAATTAGTAGCAGGAATTTCTGTAAAAAGATTTTAGTGTCTTAAATTCCTTGTGGAGCAAACAATAGTTAAACCGTTGCCCCTGGGATTTTACAAATGCAGCGTGATGAGTGAAATAAGGAAGAAAGTGACTGGTGATCAAAAAGAAGGGGAGAGAAGGGAGTATTTCCTTAACTTGCTCGTGTGGTCAAAATCTCTGTACGAATTTCAAGCTTGTAATTCTACCTGACCATATACTCAGTTTTGCAGCCTCACCTATCATAACCAAACCTCGCTGTTGACAGTAGAATGCTGCAATCTGATATTGTAATGGATTTCTGAGCATGCTGGCTAGTAATCTAAAAAAATTCTAGTTTTGCTGTTCTTGTGAAGTTTTTTTTTTCCTGAAAATCTTCAACAAAAGTGAGAAATTAAACGGCATTGCTGATATTTTTAAGACCCATGCAGACAGCAAATAATAGAACTTGGAAATTAAAAAAAAGCAAGAACAAACTTATAAAAGCAAGATTTGTTCTGCAAACTAGACCCATGAGGGCAATACGAAAAATCCTACAATTTTGATCCGACATTTTCTGTGCCATGACACTCTCCTCCAACTTCTTCACGATGACTTAAAACAATATCTTATTTCTGCTCCAAAAGGGATATAGTCTATTTCTAGAAAGACTAACAATCATTTCATTCACTTAGAAAACTCAGCAAACAAACCCAATCCAAAACAAAAAAAATGTGCAAAAGAATTTGGAAAACTTACAAAGTCAATTGTCATTTTAAAATGACTGCGAGTTCCTTCTGCAATATTGCTGTGTTCTGGGAAATTTTGAATATAAATCTTATTGTACTCCAAGAATCACTCATGGGGTTATTCTGTCCCTACTTACATGCTGAACTATAGAAACAGTAAATGATATTGTATGATTGCGCAGTACTGTTCTAGAGGAACTGAGGTTCAAGGAAATACATCAAAGAAACACTGTTGAAGCGGTCTTCATAGCTTTGTCCTTTCTCATTCTTCTGCACGCACATACTCTTCAGATAAATCACCCGTTAGATTATAACATATTGGAAAATTCTATTTTTTGTGGTTAGGTGGAATGTATTACTTATAAAGCAAAAACCGTAGTAGCTATAGCAACACTGTACTTTTAACTACACTAGAAATATTGAGCTTGTAAAACCATTTTTTGGTGTGTGGTAAAGTTAATTATAGAGATAAGTAGAATGGGGTCTGACATTTTCAGTTCTTGTAATTAATACTTGTTCCATTGGTTTGGTTCTGTGATATTTTTTTTGCCGTCTACTTCCTATTTTGTCAAGCTTGTGATTGTTAAGTGTCATCTCATGCCCATTGATGGGCGATTGGTACATTTTTAACTGTAAAATCTGCATTTTTTTCTAATAATAACTAGCAAAAAGAGAAATGATAGGTAGACTACGTCACGGTACTTTAGATCTAGTGTTCCCTGGTTTGGCAAATAATGATCAGGAGTCCTCATTGCAAGTGTAGGAAATATATGAATGTGACCTAAGCAGTACAGCACAAAAGCCAGTAGAGTTAAAGCATCTTTACATATGTTTTTACTATTTCACTTTTTAGAATGTTTTCATTCTCTTAAAAATAAAAATCCTTTAATAAAGTAACAAGATCTTTTGTTTTTCTGTCCTTTATTGAGCTGAATAAAATATGGCTATGAACACGCAACTTGACTAAGTTTGGAGGTGGAAGAAATTATTCATAAAATATTCATTGAAGCCCCTTTTCTTACTGGCAGATAGTAGCAGTGAGGTTCAAGAACTACTGGAAGGATAGCTTGTTCCTTTGTATTCTATTTTTCCACTTTCTATCTGGCCAAAAATTCCTAGTCTTATATCTTCCTCTCTTGCTGCAGTATGTTCCAATAAAATGCTTTTCTGAATACTGCCTTTTCCCTGGCTTAGAAGTGATGTCCAGGTCGATTGGCAAAGACATCTGTTGAAGACAGAGCGCTCCCTCAGGCCAAACAGGATTTTGGCTTGTGCTGCAGGAATTCATGCGTTTCTTCTTGCGGTACAGCAGACGGGCTGGTGGCAGCACCGCTCCTCCTGACAGCTACACCCTTTTCTGGCTTTTTTAGGGAGACAGTTTATTCGCTGCTTCTGTTGGGACCTAGATCTAAACGTAATTGATGAGTACGCACTGCAGCAGAGCACCGTATATGTATATTCCCCTGGAAACGCGCCTGATGTACAGCTAACAGTTGTGCTTTTGATACAAAAGCTTTTGTTAATTGGGTTATGAAATTGCTTCCGTGATGCTGTGAGCTGGAATCTGTGGGACTCATTATTCATAGGCGATGACTATCTTCAGAGAACTTTACTTGCAGCCAAATAATTCTCTTTTAAGTTATTTTACTGATTTAATGTAAACTTACTTTAAATGTGTAGCTTGTGCACTGACTCACACATGATTTCCCTTGAATTTCCGCAGGCAATATATTTTTAAGTGAAACATATTTGAGTTTAAATATGTCTAGAAAAAATATTCACTTAATTTTGATGGGATGTTCACCACTGTCAAATGAAAAACCGAGCTAGTACTTTGTAATTGGGGAGTGGCACTGTGTAGGGGATCGCTATGTCCTTAAGTACCTAATAATCTGGTATTCACTGAATATTAATTTTCACTCCATACAAATAGCATTTTTATCATTCTCAGCAAGTTACATTCGTGTCTTTGATGGTTTGCAAACAACTGTAGAAACGTCAGGGCGTTTCAAGCTATGCCTTTTTAAAAAAAAAAAAATTAAATATTCCCTTTCTTTTACCATGTAGATGGAAAAGGTTGAAGCAGATCTAAGCAGATCAAAATCACTCCGGGAAAAACAATCCAAAGAATTCTCCTGGCAATTGGAAGAGCTCCAGCAAAGATACGAGCAACAGGTCAGTGGGTTTGCTCCTGGGGGTGGAGGGGAGGAGGGACATCTTTTCATGAAGATGTAGGTCAGTTCCTGTGGCAGGCTTAATCCCGTTGTCGCTGTGCATTGCTGTTCTTTATACAACGACAAAATTTATACGTATGCCGAGTTTATGCAATGGGAGATGGAGGGGGAAGAGTCTCCATAGAAAATATTTTTGTTTCCTCTTTGCAATCCTTTGTACCTCTGACTCTTTCAAATTGTTTCCCAGGCTTACAGGTGGCAACACCTATTTTCATAATGGCCAGATGAAATTATTTAATGTGTTATCTGTTTTTCTTCTTGTCAAGAAACAGCGTTTTGTTCTTTTTTTATCACTTTTAACATGGGGAATGTTCATACGAATGCTTGTTTTGGCCCACTGATAGTGATTTTCATTTTTGTAATGTAATTTCAGGGTTGGGAAATATTCAGGAAACATTTGGGTGGAGACAAGAAAGTTGAGTTCAGTAGCGTTGCGAAGTGTAAAGGGAAAAAACAGGAATAGAAGCAGCCAAGTTATTTCATGATATAGACTTGAGAGCTAGGCAGCTGGAACAGCCCATCAAACACTTGCGCAAGGTGGTACTTTGGCATGAAACTGGAGTGGTGTGTTCGGTAACACCTGTTAAAGGATGGAAAAAATATCTTTAGCAATGATAGAGTTAGTCCATAAGCCTGAAGTTCTCCCTTATCAATGTTTTTATATGGATATAAGTTTACATTTCCACGAGCGAAATGTTGTTTCATTTTTGTTTATCTTTGGTGCTGGTAAGAGGATGAAATATTGCAGTTGGCTTGTGGTACCAGACCTCCTCTGGCCCGTCCGGAAGGGGCTCTTTCAGCTAATTAAGAAACAGGATCACTTTGGTAGATGTCGAGAGAGACCTTTGCCAGTGCTTGGGAGGAACAATAGTGTGTTTTGTGCATGGCTCTCCACTTAGATTTGAATCGAAGGGAGTTTGTTGGTTCGGATCAAAGTATTTTCCTTATCCTCACTCAGAATTGTCAACATGACTAGTTGGGTTGTCACCTGGCAAAGGGTGAGAAACTGTCCCATGTAATAGATACATCTCCACAGGCTTTTTGTTTTACTGGGTGATACTGTTTCTGATTCTTCTATTTAAGGATTCAGGAATGGTCCAGGTTGCAGAGGTATTGGGGGCTTTTGTTTCGTGGATTTTGTCTTGCAGATGACCTCACTTGCTAAAAGAACAGTAAGAATTCTACCTCTCTGTTGTGATTTAGTATAATCTCTGGAATAAAGGCTAGAAATCACAAATGCAGTCACTACTGTGTAATCATGGCAATAGATTTTCTTCAAATTATTTATTCATGTGAAAGTCATTGCAGTAATTGCTTGCATCAGGGGTGAGGAAGTTTGACCCGTCAATTAAAGGACGTACTGAAGGGAGGATGATGGGGAGTGCTGGGGTTAGTTGGGCCTCCGCCTTAAGGTGAGGTTTTTTATGGAATCCTATAGTCATATCATTTTAGTGATATGGTTCGTTCACTTTTTTCTTTACAGTTCTCGTAATTTGTTGGGCATTTTTAAAGTCCCAAGTGAGCATTTATTCAAAGATTTTGTTCCCAAGTTTAGGAACATGGTGTATAGAGATAAGTACTAATCTTCAGTTCATCAGATGTTATGACAATCCTGTTCCTACCTACAAATGCTCATTTTTTTACTTTTAGTATACATGACAAGAGCTACCAAGCCATGACAATGCCTAGTAGTGTCATAGTTTATTTCTTATTTGTTTTCTTGTATCATCATGCTTTTTATATTCAGACGTTATGGAGACAAGATCAAAAAACCCCCCAAACCAAGAAATGACTGTGATACTGAAAACTTTTTTGGTCAATCTTTTCACATTGGTATTCTGTAACAATGTTGATATTGTAAACATCAGTGAGAGTGTTTTCCACTAAGAGGAGATGTTTACTGCTTCACTCTTACTTTGTTTAGGATAACTCCTTTTTACTGTAAGAAAGAACAGCTAGACTTTATGAAACATCACTGAAACCCAAGGAAAGGGTTTCAGCACTAAACAGCTGAACAATGAGAGCCTCAGAAGAATTTTCAGAGGAATCCTGTTTATGCCCTTTTTTGAAATTGATTTCTCTTCGTACTTCATTTGGAATGTTCTTTGAAAGCTTGTGAACATGAAAAATATGTGACCCTTCCTGCAGATTGCAATGGGTTGTTACTAGAAATGACGTATTTCTTGTATTGTCGTTTCTGCAGTACAAAGCTCCTTCAGCCCAGCCACAGAGCCGTGCGAGCTCAGTTCTTCCACTCTCGAAATTTCCTTTCAGGAGTTCCGATTTCTGTTTCTCTGTATTACTCTCTATTTGTGCTTCAGAACTTCTAAACCATTCTTAAAGCAGACTTTTCCTTGCCTTGTTTTACTGCATATTTCTTTGGTGGTTACTTGGGGACTGATTTAAACTGTTTAAATAGAGCAGTAAATTAGAATTGGTAGTGCATTTCAGCAGGGCTCCAGCAGATTTCCAGTTGGGAAATAGACACCCAACCAAAAAAAAAAACGGATACTTTGGCTACCTGAGAAATGTAGTAGTGGCTTTGAGACGTTCTGCCTTGAGTGTCTGAATCTAATTGTCAAATGGAATTTATACGCAAAGGGAAGGAAAATTGACCTTCAGGTATATTTTGCATAGGTTGGCATGGTGAGTGGCAGAACTACTGGACAATTCAGTCGCCCATAAATTTAATCAAGTTGGTAATGAAGAACCAAATTAACTGATGTGTTATCCAGTTCTCCAATCTGAGAAACGTCTTGGAAGTGTAGGAACTTGAGGGCTGTGGTTTTACCTCTCTGCTTTATATGAATGGTTGCCTGTGCTTCACAGGGCTCTCCTTGAATATGGATTTCAAAGAGACTACTGGTATGAACATGGACTGTTTGTTGTGACGCTGAAAGATTGCTCTGCCTACAGATTAGATATACTAATATACCATATATTGATATTTATCTGATATTTATCTCAATAAATAACCTGATACATATTGATATATGTAATATTTTTTTTCCTTGAAAAAGAATTAGGAAAAAGAAGTACAGAAACATGGCAGTTAATATTTTGCTAACTTTTCAAATGCATTGGAGCCCATTAATAAAGCAAAGACGACATTTTGGATCTTGCGGTATTTGGTTTGGGCTGTCACGTGTCACTCCTGGTTCCAACTTCATCTGATTCAGCACCACTTTCTTTTGAAGTATCCACTGAGAACGCTCTTAGGGAGAAACTGGTGACTTTTTTTTTTCTCCTTTAAATATACTTTAGCTCAACTTTGTTCTACTTGCAGCTGTTAGATTTGAAAGTATATTTTGAAGAAAAAAATAACTCCAGCAGCACCACAGTTCCTATCTGCTGGGAGCAGCTGCTTTCGGCACTTCAAAGCCGGTGGACACCACAGCGAAGGCCTCAGCCTTTCCTGCCTTTGAAATGGTTGCAGTATCTATAGATGGGCTTTATGGCACTGTCAGCACAGGAAAAAAGGTTGTTTGGTTTTTTGCACCCCCTCCCTTTTTTCTTTTTTTCTTTTTTCCCCCCCCTACTTTCCAATTCCATCCTCAGTTTAGCTCAAAATACCCGGGAAGTGTTTCTGCTGAAATCATTTTCCACAAGCCCGAATGTTTGAAAAAGCACATGCCCAAAGTTTTCAGTAATGGATTGTAGGCAGGAAAATTTGACAGGTATGTTAATGAATATGCTTTTTTTCCCCCACATCCACGTCGGTTGGACACTTTCAGAGAGCGCGTCTCTCGGCGAGCTGTGGTACCACAGCAGAGCGCTCGTGGTGGAACAGGGCTTCAGGCAGGGATGTTTTGCAGCAGGGTCAGGTACGGGCTTACCTTTGTTTCAAGCAGATTTTCATAAATTGTCATGAGTGGAACACTTTCAGTGAACTTTTGGAGATCCTAGTGTTTAAATGGCATTAGCTTGGCCTTTAAAAATGTATATATACAATAATAGATCACTGTGATCACTGTTACACCCATTTTTTTGCTATAAATAGTTGCTGAAGGGCTATGGCTGAGTGAGTGTGAAAAAATTGAGTTAAAAAAAAAAAGATTAGTAAGAGAGGGGAAGTCTATGAAACTTCATTTTCCTTGCAGGGAGAACGCAGTATGAAATAGTTGATGAATTATTGTGACAGCAAGATGGTGTTACTTGCTGAGTTATGGACTTACTTTTTGAGATCAGATGCCAACCTGAATGTATAAATAAGCCTTTTGTTTGGGTTCGTCTTTTCTTTAACTGTGTTTATTCCATTTTAAAATAATTATTATTCATGCTTCCATAGCAAAGTGGAAGGCTGTTACGTGATAGCTGAAGAATCTCCCTGTATCTCAGGAAATCCTTTTTTGCGATATTTATTGTTGGGTTTTGACTTCTGTAAAACTTGTGAAAGAATAATTAGAGTCATCGTCTTGTCCTGTTTAGCCAAGTAGGAAAGAAACAGGACACCTTCAGGAATCTTTTACCGGGTATTTAACAAAATCCCTTTGAAATCATGTTAAAGATGAGAGAAATAGTCTACACTTTTAAGTTGGGAGCAAGACAAAGGTGTGGTTGAGCTTAAATATGCCTTTTATATTAAAGAAAGAGAGGTAAAGAAGTGCAGAATCAGCTGGTTAAAAGTGAAAAAAGGATGGCTGTAATCTTACCTGCCAGCAGCAAGGACGAGTATCCAAGGTAGTGTTGGGAAATGGTTCTTATTTTAGCAGTGTGCTGGGGCAGAGGAAAATATTATTAAGAGGAGAGGAAGAATATTCTTTAGATCTTTCTCTATGTCTTCTCTTTTACAACTTCCTAGTGAGGTTAATTTCAAGAAAAGAGTGAGGTTCTCTCAGGTAAAATATGAATTTTGTAACACAACCATTGTTTTTATACGTAACTGTATCTATTTGAAACCAAACATCTTGTTCAGTGCTAGCAGTGCCATTTAATATTAAGGTTCCAAGTACAATCTCATGTTCCATTGCTTAAAAATATTCTGAAGTGTTATTTAGATTAACATTTAATGGTTGGGCATCTCCCCTGCTAATTTTTAGCTGTTTAACTTTGTGCCAAGAGGTTTCACCGGTGGTTGGATGATCAAGGCTGAGATGACGTTTTGCTTTTGCTTCAAATCGTAGTGATAATCCCTTGAAATGCTGAAGGGGGGTATTTTTGACCTGGGTGTGTTTTTATATTTTTCCCTTGAAGACCCACTCAAGTGTATTTAGGTAATAAACACTGTTTAATTCAGGTGTTCAAGAATTCAGCAGCTAAATATTCTGAAGAGTCTCACTGAGAATTCCCGTGTCCTCTCTAGGAAAGACAGCCAGAACAGTTTGTGCATGAAAGAGTGGTGTAAAGGCTGTGACCTCATGAGAGAGAGGGAAAAATACAGCATATGTAAGGAATAGAATAAAAAGTGGGGATTAAGCATTACACCAAGAAACTACTGTGACTCGGGGATGGGACTTGGAAAGGAAGCTCCTCAGGGAAAATAAGTTCTGTCCATGAAAAGAATTTGTGAGTGGCTGTGAAAAGCCAGTGCAATGCATCCTGGAGCTATTTAGTCCCCCGGATTGGGAGCCGTGGAGAGGCAAGTCCTGCAGAAGGGGTCAGTAGGAGGGGTGGTGTGGGCTGAAGGGTCCGTTGAGCATGAGCTGGCTCTTCAGGAGCCACTGTTCCTTATCACCTCCTGCTTTAACCGTGGCCCCTCTGCCTTTCTAAGGTAGGAAGCGTGGAGGATGAAATGCTACTTCTCCATTGGACATGTTGACTTTACAGTCCTATTATGTTTATTTGGCACATTGCTTTTAGCTCAATTCATCTTCCAGCTGTCAGTCTTCTCTCCAGAACTGCTACAAACATCATTGGTCCTATCACAAGAGACAATCACTGTATGTGCACCTTACTCTCTGACTCCAGTGCCATGCTCAAACCTTCAGAGGCATTCAGCTGGACACACTAATAGAGATAACGAGCTAAACACTCAGCTTGCTTTGTCCCTGGACCTTTTCTCAGTTAAGAGTTCCTGCCCCTGCACTTACAGCCTAACTTTTCTTCTGGCCTCGTTCTTCCTTTTCTCTTTCTTCTAGCTTCTTTTTGACCGATCTGTCACCCACTCCAGCGAAGAAAACATTTGCAAAGATGTGCTTGAAATACGGCGTTCCTCAGACAGACTAACGTTCCAGGCGTTTCTTTGCTGTACTTTAAACAGTCCAGTTATACTCAGAGATTCACGATCCATTTTTAGTATGCCAGTTTAGTTATAAGGACACAGTCTTTGTAAAAAGCTTTGTTCCTCTCTTCTTTGTCTGTAGTCTAAGATAATTGAAATCCAGTCTGTTCTTGCATGGAGGCCAAATGAGCACGTTAGCAGAGGCTCTAAATTTTTCATGTCATCAGCAACAAGCTGCATAAATTTCATTTAATAAATTAATCTAGGATGCATAAATGTTTCCTTTGAACCATCCTAACGCACAGATGAATGCTGTTTGCGAAGAATATCTGAGGAATAGTTTCTTCAATCATCAACTTCTCACTTTATGATATAGCTAAAACTCACAAATGGGAAAAGGATACGAATTTAACCTCCAAGTAAAGAGTGGGTGGAAATCTTTTGGCTGTACCATTGCTGTTTACAGAGTTGTTAACCAGGCGGATGGGTATTTACACCGTCTCCTTCAGGCATCTGACTGGTGCGTGATTCCGAGTTAAAAGCCTGAGCTCCCTGTATCGTCAACAGAATCAGCGTTGGGGGAAAGAGGGAGCGGGGAGACGATTCCAGGAACAGAAATTGGTGCCTGCAGTAAAGAGCAAGTTGGGCTGCGAACGCCTGGGGAGTCGGTTCTCGGTGTTCGAAGAAGGTCCTTGGATAAACTCTAAATCCCTAAACAAAGACTACATACAGTAAATTCTGTACCAGAGCCTGCTACAAACAGGCATTTGCAGTGACTCAAGGTATATTAGTTCGAAAGAAATATTTCCATTTGCAGACCGCGTTGGCTTTACCGGCGCAGGTGGGCTGGGGTGGGACCTCCTGGCGTCCATCGCGGCGCCAAGTGTTGGAATCCCAGGGATGCGACTGCATTTCCAATAGGTTGGAGACTGACACACAAATTTACTCATGGCGGGAGAATTGGGAGGATAAGAGGATTGAGGTGAGATTTGTGCTGCCCATACTTCAAAAATACTAAAATTCTGGAAGGCCCTTGTGATTAAAAATGTACAGATGGGGTATATAATTTGATATTTTCAGTGAGACCACTCAGGTGCGGTGGTGTAGCGGGGAGGGTAAATCAAGCTGCAGTTTGGCTAATAGACCGGCTTGTCTCTTTTAGAGAATTTCTTGCAATTCCTAGTTTGCAGCTGAAATACAGTTATTAGCGGTTGATTATAAGGTAAAGTAGAAGAGGAAACACAGTCATGCCAATTAAATTATTGCAGTCTGCAATGAAACAGAAAGTAAAATGCATTCGCTATGCATGTGCATTACCCTGTATGTCGTTGCTACTTCAGTGGTAATGTATGGTTCTGCACAGATGTATTTTTCACTGCCCTCGGCTCATTACAGCCCTTATATCTTGGGAGTACTTTGTGTTCCAAATCATAGCAAAATCTCAAAAAATAAAAGTGTACTTTTAAAATCCATTTAATTTATCTGCTGCAAAGCAGTTCTGGTATGCTCCCTTGCCTTGCGGTGAAGATTCCTTTTTTCTGCCCAGAGTTATGCTAAGCCAGAGCCCGGCGTGATTAATACTCCATCCTCCAGCCTGTTATATCAGATTACTTTTAGAAGCTGTGTATTTGTGGAGATGGGTAATCCCCATATCCTTGTGAAACACGCACATTTATTTATAGGCTTAGGAGACAGAAAACGCTAGATTTTGACCAGAGTTGTTATTTGGGGATAGATCATGTGCTGTGCTGGGCAGAGGTTAGGGCTGGTTTTTGAGCAGAGCAACGATAATGAAGACATCTGATTTACAAACACTCTTAAATGCTTATAAGATAGAACTGCTGAAAAATAGACACGCTATATGCGTGCTGTACGAGTGAGTTCAGTTCAGTTCGTTGCCGTGACATGTGTAACTTATCAGTGGCCTCTCCAGCCCTCAGAAGTTCAGTCATGCCAAAATAGCGCTAACAAAATCATCCTGCCATGCAAAACCATATTTTATATAGGTATTACATACAATATTTCTGGAATTGTGGACATAAATTTACATGAATTTTCATACTTTGGTGTCAAATATTTATTGTAGCAGTTATATTTTTCAAAGAGGTAGTGAGCTAACTAATTTCCTTTCCCTCCTTTGGGGACTATATAAAGAATTTCAAAGGCATGCTTGTTCTCAAGAACAAGTCGAAATTGTTCTAAAATTGAAAAGCCTAAACTTAGTGTGTGATGTAAAAGCAAAAACGGGATAGTAGAAGGTCTTGTCTAGGTTAGGGACTTTAAAAAGGCATTTGCTGACGTTGATTATGTTACAAGGATTTGGCTTCTGAAAATATCTTCTGCAATCAGCAGGCTGTTTACTGGAGATCTTCGCTCTTCAGCCGTGCAAACTGCACCAGCGCTAACAGCAGCGTGATAGTACTTTAGGTCTTTATTAAATTGTCTCTCGTTTCAGTGGGTCACTCTAAACCTAACACCTCCGGGTTTGGGTGCAGCGAAGTCTGCCTGCGCCCGAAGGGCATCCTGCAGCAGCGGCTGCTGCCAGCGGTGTCCTGCGTGGGATGGGTACCATCTACGTTGCCAGATCTGGTGGACAGTTTGTGTGTGTTTGTGCGAGTGAACGGCAAAAGACTGTCACAGTTCTTGGATTAATCTTTTTTTTTAGCTTTTTGTTGAGAATTTTGTCATCGTTTTTCGATTCTTTTCTCTGCAAGAGTAAGGAAATATTGTTAAATTTCAGGTAAAAGCAGAGATTTAAAAATAAATGGTGTGATTCTGGTGATGGCTTAGTTAATCAGGTGTTGGCTATTGCCTTGAATATGGTTCTATCATACTGGTACAGAAAGAATTAAAAAATGAAGGAATTAGGCAAGAAGAGGTCATAAATTTAGAATACTTGTGTTACTTGATTATAATAGTACTTCACGGTATAGAACAGCTACGTGGGGTCGGAGAGTCCTGCTTGTCTGGGGCTGGCGACAGGAACAGATGCGCAGAGAAGAGAATAAGAGATTTTCATCTTTGGGAGGGCAAAACGAGGAAACATCTAAGCCACAATGAATACGATCTGATTATGGTAATAGGGCACACACTATTATTTAATGAATGTTTCTTTTCAGCGTCGCCGCTAATTCCCATTGTGACTATCATGTTGCTTGTCCGTCTGAAACGTATAGCACCTAAAACTGTCCGTCTTCTACACACTTATATGCTGGATTTGAGCAGACATTTTAATGCGATCTGATGAAGTGCTAAGCATCTGGGGGTAGATGCAGAAAGATCTCACCACGATATGATTTTTAAAGGAGGCGGTTTTGTTATATCATGCATAAAGGCACTCTCTACCTCAAAGAGGAGACAGAATCCATACTGATTTATGAAGGATTAATATAGTTTTCCCGCAGCTTCTCATGATGCTGTTGCTGAAAACCAGCATGGATTGTGGTTTTTTTTCCTTTTGTTGGTATACATTAGTTTTTTTTTTTTTCCTTTAAAAAAACCCCAACTCAACAATACAGGACTGAGAGAGGGAGGAGTGGAAGAGAAGCCGTCGTGCTTGGCAGCAGTTCTGAGGAGAACAGGAGGCTCAGTGAATGCTCACCAGTGCAGGCAAATACCTACTCAGTCACTTCATGTTATTTTTACAGGAAAGCGTGTTTTGTTGGTCACAAATGTGGGGTACTGTTAATATTCATTAGGGAAGATGGGTTTTCCAGGTCTTTGAACTTGAGGGAAGAAAACGCTCCCGTCCCCATCCTTTCCCTTCTCTCCACCTCTGTTCCCTGCCAGAAATCTCGAAAAAGCAAAACAAAAACATCAGGGGGAATACTTTGCTTTAAGTGGTGAGGGTTTGTTTTTTCTCCAACAAATTTGCCTTTTATAAACCAGCTCCCCTCTCCCTGCCGTCCTTTCTCTCCCCACGTAGCGGATGGGGTATGCCCTTCCTGCACGTTGAAGGACCCGTCCCTTGGAGCTCTTCCCGCCTCTTAAATTCAAAAATGTTGTGTCTATAATACAAGTACTGTAAGTGAAGAGATTACTAAATAAACCTGTAGTTACTTTGGTTGGGTGAAGTGGCACCGTACCCGTGTATCGTGTAACTGGTTGGAGAAGCAGGATCCATCCCTTGCCCCCTTCCCGCCTGGTGCCGTTTCTTGTCTTCCGTTAAAAACGTGAAAGCTGAAATAATTTAAGGTCTCCGCACCAAACTATCTTAGCCCAGCCCTTCCGTGGCACAACCAGCTGAAAATCCAGTAATTAAGAAAAGAAAATGTTTGAATAAAAAGACCTTTCTTGTTGACGCCACTTCTTTTTAATCGGGTCTGATTTATGAAAAAACGCTAAACGTTTTTTCCCATAACTCAGGCAAAGCCTTCGCAATTATTTTCGGGAGGAAGAATTCTTTCATTTAGGCATGCTAAGGACACTGCTAATGCCTGCAAAGAAGCCAGTTTCATGCACAAACCTTGGGCAAAAGCCTGACTTAAAGAACTTTGTGTGAGGAGTCCAGGCCCAGTACAGATAATAATGTATGCCTGCTGGGGGGTTAACTCCTTCGGGGACTTCAGATGTCTGTTAATGAGCTCTTTAGTGTTATTAAATAATGTAGATACGTTAAACCGTAGAATATTGCATCTGTTCTACTTGCTCGGTTTTCAGAAGGGTGCTCCCGGCCACGGCACAGATGACATATTTTACTTTTAAACCCGGAATATGCTGATGTGTAGTTTGAGAAAACATCATATCTTTTTTTTTTTTTTTTTTTTTTAAACTTCGCTTCAAATTTTAAACCCAAAAGCCACGACAACAGCTAATATTATTCCGGAATTGAATGCTACAGCTTTAAGATAAGGTGCCGGGGCGCTCTCGGCGCGCACTCACAGCCAGCTCCTCCCGTTCGCTTGCTTTTTTTTTTTTTTTTCTCACGCTGAAAATAACCCACCATATTCATGATAAGAGCATTTTTTTTCTTTTTTTTTTCTTTTTTTCTTCTTTTCCCCTACCTCCCCCCTCTCCGAAATCCACCAAATCTGAAGAAAAATCCAAGTGACTGTTCTTAGCAGCTGTGTGGCCTGGAGTTCAGTGGGGAAGCGGCTTCCAGCCGTCCCTATTCATCACCTGCTTCAAAGGCGTGCTGGCCGCTCCAGTGTGCGGGCCAGGTAGGGTGCCATTGTGCGCAGGCGGGAGGATTAGTATCAAAGCTGCGGCAACCAGGCCCTCGGTCTCGGGCTGCCATTCAGGCTAGCGGGGAGAGGCGAAGGCTGGCCAAGGTCACAGCATCCCGTGTGGTGCGGACTGGGAAAGGATCCTGAGAATAGAGGGCTTCTCATGAAATCATGGTGCAAGCTTGCAGCACAGCAGGTGCCCTTCTGGAACACATACATCTGTTTATGTTGGGATAGCGTAGCTGACAACGGGATAATAGAGCTTTGTTTTTTATAATTTTCCTTCTTTTTTTTTTTTAATTAAAAAAAAGGCAACTGTATATACGACAGCATTGAGGAATATTGAAGGAAGAGCTTTCGCTTTGGAAATCATAAAGAAATCTTTAAAAGATGTAATTGCTGGGGTGGGGGGGTTGTGTGTGTGTGTATACTTAAGCGAAGGGGAGAGCAGGCTGCCTATTAACCATTTCGGATCCTCAGCCCTGCTGATGAGCAGCAGCCGGGTATGGGGGGACCGTGCGCAGAATGCGACAAGGCAATTTTTTTTTTTTTTTTTTTTTTTTTTTTTTTTTTGGTACGCTCCGACATTTGTACCAACAAATTGGTTAAGGATGCGCTGGATTTGCTCGGTTGTCTCCATTGTTGGGATTGTCTGGAGGAATTCTGTCACGCTAACGGTGGCTTTTTAAAAGGTGAGGTAATAGTGACGTAAAAATAAAATTGCCAACTTGATGAAATTAAGGGGAAAATTAAGCTGTAGACAAGTTGTCATGACGACAAGGATGTTCTATTGATGAACTGTACTCCTCACTGTCCAATCAGATAGTGGAGCTGAGGCTGGAGCATGAACAGGAGAAGACGCACCTATTCCAGCAGCACAACGCAGAGAAGGACTGCCTGGTCCGAGACCATGAACGGGAAATCGAGAAACTGGAAAAACAGCTTCGCGCTGCCATGGCAGAGCACGAGAGTAAAACTCAAGAATGCAGGAAACGAGACGGACAGGTAATGATCAATAACGTTTGAAAGGCGTACGCTTATTAGAAAATGCTAATAATTAGTGTTTCCTGTTTGCCAGCATTGTTGGTGATGCACGCTGTGTGAGCATTTGCGAAACTGGCACATAAACGTGATTTTGGTTTTCTTTTTTCTTTTCTTTTTTTTTTTTTCCGCTTTCCCCCCTCCCTTCCCACTGCTGAATAGGGCTTTAACTGCAAAAACCACAGGTAGCCAGATTAAAAATCCCATGGTGCGCTATAACTCGGCCTATTTATAATCTTGTCTCATTTTCTTTCATGATGGATTTGTTTAAGAAAAAAAGGTATCTGTTCTTCTCCCCCCACAGCCCTCACACTCACCCCTCCTTTTCTCCTTCCTGGGCAAATCCATATGAATTATGTCTGCTTCATTCGTATGCTTTTTTTGTTTTAAATCTCTGCAGGTAACTCACAAATGGCTTTATTTCATTTTGTTCGTGTATTTTTGTTTCAGTTTTGTATTCTAGATTTGCATTGTATGTTTGGCTACGTATGTTGGATATTTGATAAGATGATGTGGGTTTGGGCTTGCTTACCATCACGTTTATTTTCCTCTGCACACACGCACCCCTCCCATCCTCCATCTCTGTGGTCACTGTTGGAAGCCATTTGGCAGAATAACCCCCAGCTGGGGTAGCATTTGACTCTTCAAACTTCTGGATGAAATGCGCACTGTCAGCATGGAAAATGATCTTTATGAGTTTTCAGTTCAAAAACCATCTTACTGCATTTTTTTTTCAATGTATTTTGTAAGGATGGCATGGTATATTTTCCTAACAGCCTATATTAAAAAGGCCTGCAATGGCAATATTGAAAAAATTCAGGTGATTTTGTAGTTCAGAGAGTATTCAGAAAATAATCTTTACTAATCAGCACTAGAATTACTTATCATGCGTGGATTATTTTATACCAAAACTGGACATTTTGGTAAGGCATCTTTAACGACATATGTTTTCTGCGCGCCACCGCCTTCCCTATGAGATGTACGACTGACATTGAGGCGTTTTCACTTTACTTTCCTGTAGACTGGTGGGCTGCGTCTTTTACTGGCAACCATAATGTAGCTAAGTGAATTTGAATATTTAATTTTTAAATTAAATTTTTTTTGGTCACCTTTGGACGACTCGGACTCTATCGAAATCTGTTTTAAGTAAATCTATTGGAAAACAAACGGCTTGTTGGGGGAGGATGAGGGATATATAGCAGAGCCACGACTTATTTCTCCATTTCCACCATTGTGGTTTTCCAAGGAAAATGAGAGATACTTTTGTGAGAGCGCTTGGGAAGAGGATATTCAGGTGGCTTCTGAAAAATTAAATCTTGCCATTTATTCTCCACTCTATTGTAAGAGTGAACAAAGACTTAAATTGTTAAAGGGACTGGGTTTTGTCTTTGGAATTTTTTTACTTTGGCCCAAGATGCATCTTAACTCTACAGCTATTTGTGAGTGCCTTTTCAAAGTTGCATCATCCTCTCACCTGCATTCCTGACATTGATTTGCATTCAAAGGCAGAGCTGTAGCACTCACGTTAAAAAACAGTTTTAGAATTATATAAATTATTCTGTCTACACGCCAGCATTCATTACACTTGCCGTATCGCTCTGTCTAACACTGAATACAAAGGTAAAAGGACTATCTTAAGCAAATGCAGAGAATCTGGGAGGTGTCTTGTGAGTACATCTCTCTATTTTGTTCTGGTTTTGGTCATTTCTGGCAAAGATTGGAGCCCAAAGTTTGGTTGTGCTTTGTATTTGCTATGGGATATATAATGCTATGACAGGTGCTATGTAGAAAGCTGGAAATTATCGCAGCGATTAGGAAAATGTGAACAGTCTGAATAGCAAAAACTTTGGCCTTTTTACAGGGCTTTTCTTTGTAGTTTGAATATCCCTGTACAGTCATTTGAACATTGCTGCCTGAGAATGACATGTAAATCAGGGGAGAAAACGCAGTTGCTGTTGACTAGAAGAGCTGTTGCTTATTTAAATTCTAGTAAGAATCTATCAGCTTTCAAGGACGCATATTTTTTTCCATTTTGGAAAATAAATCGTTCTTCGTTCCTTCGTCTGGTCTTTGTATTAAAATTCTCTTTTGTCTTTGCAATGAGCTCAACAAACAATATTGGTGTTTCTTATGGAATTATGGCACATATTTTTAATAATTTTTTTTAATCTTTGCATATCTTTTAGTAAAACGCGTGTTTTGGGCATCTGACATGTCTAATGTCCAATGTCCTTTATGAAAGATTTGGCAGTCTCTTAACAAAGATTTCACAGTGATTTAATGAGTTTATGTAGACATAGCTTTTTAAAAACCTGTTAAATTGGAACCGCGTTTGACAGCAGTAATTTTTAGGACTGCTTTGTATGACAGTGGAAGTGCGATGAAACAGGAGAAGAGGCCATTTTGCTTTGCTAGATGAGAAGTAGATTTGCTGTGTGTTTCAAAAAATTTAAATTATAATTAGTGCTAATCACATATGAGAAGCTTGGTTTGAAGGACCTATCAGTTCAATGTTTGGTGAATGATGTGAAAGCACCGTTATTAAAGGTATTCACTGTTATTCTTTCTGAAATCCTTTTCCGTATGGAAGGGTAGTGAATGTTTAAAATACATATTTCTTACTATATTACTAAAGACAGCTATGACTGAGTACTGTGGAACAATTTATTATACTGTTACTGAAAAGATTCCTTTTTTTATTGAATCTCCAAGGTCTATACTTTCACGTAGGTCTTCAGTGACTGTGAAAGATAGTATACAAACCAGTTAGTTTTTATCAAATATGAATACATTTATTAATACTTTGATCAGAACTAAAGTATAAAAACTAAGATTTCAGTGCATTGCCAGATTTTAATTAAATATAAAATAATGTTACTGCTTCTTTCAAATACAAGTTTAATATATTTTCAGGAAAGGAACTTGATTTAAGTGGATCACCTTTTGTATTGCTGATGAATTTCTGGCTAACAATTACATTCCACTTTAGCTCTTGGATTTATCCATTTCTAGGAGGCTTGCTTTGATTTTTTTTACCTACGGTTGTAATGCTTGGGGAGGAGTAAATTGACATGTAGGTCAATAAAAGTCAAAGCAGTACAAAGGCTTTTATACCATGCTGTGTTCTTGTAGTCTTTTAAATCCTATGCGTTTTCTATGAACTGACACAATATTGTTATTCTTTAAATAGTAGCTAATAATACAGGATTTTTTTTTTTAAGGGTAGTTTAGAATCACTACTTCTATTTCATTTAGATTTTTTTATATTATCTAGATTTTCTTTAGGAGCATTTTTAAGCTACAGTTTGATTGGTCATTCGTCCCCTGCCTTCCTAAATAATATTATTTTATACATGAGTTCACAAAACAGGGAAACTCCTGGATGGTAGAGATCTTCCTCTTGCTTTAATAAAAACAGCCTTGCTACTGAATCGGTGATTTTCTGAAGCAAGACTTCTGATTACAGAGAATACTACATCTAGTTTGCTTCTGCGAAATGAGATAACAAGGTTAGGAAATTTTAACAACCTATGGGCTGTGGTGCCAGCTGGACCCTTATATTATCCCTTTACCCGGCGAATGTCATTCTCTCCCCACCATCTGACACGTGCCCTCAACCAGCTCAAAGATTTTTGTGTTCCAGCTGCTGTACAAAGTCGGATCGCTTTCACGCTTGTTCTTTGACCGTTGACCTTCAGGCAAGAAGAAGAGAAAACTGTACCCCTGTAACTTCAAATGTGGCGCTTTACACTAAAGCTCGAGGAGAAGTTTCTGTGAGGAAACTGAATTCTCTTTCCCGGTTCTGTTATGAGATAATTGGCAAGTCCACTGTTTTCATCCGTTCGTAATTGGGTCAAGAGTGGCTCGAACGCTGAGGTGTGTTTTGCCAGTATTTGTCACTGGCGTCACGGTATTTGATTTTAACATACGCTGTTTGTGCTCTCATAAAAAAGGCTGTTTTAGGAGCAGGTCGCTGGTGTTTGGGGGTGTCTTAGGGCTCTCCATAAACCATTGCTGGTTGGGAAAGGAAAACCTCAAGCAGTTCTGAAGTCACGCGAACACACCCATTGAGAATGGAAGTTGTTATAAAAAAGGAGCAGGCGGGAGGTGCCGAGAAGAGTTAGTAAGGTATTTTCCTGCGGCCAAAGTGTCTGTTTCCTTTTTCCTCTCTTGCTTTTCGCACTTCCCATAATCCCCGTTTGCTTTACCTTCTCAGAAACCAGCGGCTCCTTCCCTGGGGCCCAACACGTAGGGCATCCTCTCGCTTCTCTTCTGGCTTCTCCTCTTTGAAAATTTGCTTCTTTGCACTTGTAAACAGTGATCTTTGTGCGGCTGCTGCTTAGCAGCTGGTTTTGTCTGAATTAATTCCGAACTGTTTGAGTCTGTGGAGTTGGCAATTAAAAAAAAAACGGTAATGATCCGTATTTTCATTCCAGCAATGATCGTTATTTTTCACTCCAGCCAATCCTTGGTATACGTTTATGGCTTGGTATAGATAATCACTGTATCAACAAAGTGGGGGGAACTTATCTTGCCCCCATGTGTGTAGCCAGTCGGAAGCGGTACTGACTGGTGTGTTTGTCTGGTGGAGAGCTTTATCGACTGCTGACAAGAGAAAATACAGGAAAAAAATAATAGAAATATTATATACTTGTTTAATGATAACAATACCCCAACACAGGCACAATTTCTGTCGGTGTGTAAACATTGCTGTAGCAGTAACTTTTGAGTGCTATACTAACACAGAAGGAATTCGGGAGCATTTGTTTCACAATAGGAGACTTTCTTCAACTTTGATCTGAAAGATGTGGTTGTTACTGGACAGAGAAATCTCTGATCAACTCTCCTACTTCATGTAATTGTTCTAATGTCTCCAAACACCAGTTTCCACAGAGATATTCTTCTAGTATTCATGGAAGCAGTTTGCTTGATTGTGTCTGGAGGGCACAGGTAGACGTAGCCTGTGAAACGTTCAGATGGTGGTGGTGCTACTGAAGTCACTTCTGTATACAATTTTGAGTAAATAAATTCCATGACTCGTTTTTTTTTTTTTTTTTTTTTTCCTTTCGCATCTTTGTGTTTTCTCAATAGAATACGTCTTTGGCACGAGAAGAAATGCATTGCTTGCTATGCAGGCTTTCTCTGCAGACAATCTAAATAATGGAGTTGCAATCTAAATATTTGTTTGTTATATTTGACTCGGAGAGTAGCTGTTGGGCTGACAGTCAGGCTGCAGTAGACAGACAGCCCTTCCCTTTTAGCCTTTCCTAAACAAAAGCTTTTGGGCTATATTGCAGCATGTTTAATTTACCAGCAGTCAACCCAGGATAATCAACATGACAATTGATGTAAAATATTTAAAGTACCAAATATTTGTTGCAGCACTGGCATGGTTTTCTTTGGTTGCTATTCACAGCCTGCTGACTCAGGGTGCCTGGGGTGGATCCCAGTGATGGGGAGTATCTGCTAAAATCGAGGATCTGATGATGGGTCCTATCGAGACATTCAAGCTGGGCTTTAACTAATAGTATTGATGTGAAGTTGAGAGTTCAATGAAATGGCCAAACGCACCAGTTTCCTGGGAAAATACTCAAATAGCGTCCCATATTGGGCTCTGACAATCAACACAGCTAGTTTCCGCCGTGCTTGAGTAAACGCAGAGGAGCTGCGGGAAGAATTTGGGCTGCAGCACAGACATAATCTTTGAGATTAGAGGAAAAAATGGGCCTTTGCTCTCAAACTGAAGCACACGGTTGAGGCTCAGGGTTCTGTCCATCAAGCACCCCTGTCAAGGTGGTCCCACATGTACACCTTCCCCTTCCCTGCTCAGATGAAGCCACCTCGCCACGTTTGTTGTTCTGCGTCAACGCTCAGCTTCTGGTCCCTACTTCTGAGCGGCTGCTTCTGTTTGAGATGCCTTTCAAAAGGCTGTTGAACAAGCTATAAACATCTGCCACTTCCTCGCTTAATGGAACCATCAAAGTGTTCTCGTGCTGTAGTGGGTGATCATCTATGATCTCTTCCACATTTTTCCTTGACTCTCACTTTTTACGATATGACTGAAATCAGATAGTGAGGAATTCAGTGCAGGAGGTGTGACTTTACTTGCTCCTCTGTCCTTTTATACTTGAGGCTGTTCGGCATTTGAAATATTTACTGAAGACATTTTTGGAGGCCATACATAATGGTGCATAAATTATCATTTGCTGATTAAAAATGTTAAGTTAGCTTGGAGAGAACTGACATTTTGTGCTGTCTACAGTGTATGTAAAAGAGAAAGCAGTTGCCATAGAAACTAGCTCATCACATAATAGGAACTCTGATTCTGAGATGGAGTTCTTTTCAGCAAAATGGACTTTCTGTATATAGAATATGAAATTGAATATATAAGGTGGTAGTTATTACACTGTAGTCAAAATTTTATATTAATTTTTTTGTTTTAATTTTAAATATTGGCAGCTGAAAAGGTGGAGTATATCATTTCACCTGCGTAGGGGCAGGGTGTATATCATATGGCCGTAATTTTATTTTATACCATTACACCCTATTTAGGAAAAAGTGATTCTTGCCTGCATAGAAGTTAATAAATAGAGAATAATTTCTCTGGAAAAAAAAAAAGATCAGTGTTGCTCATCAGCAGGGTGAAGGATCTTTATGCTGATTTTTAACACATGCACTAGGTCTGGCTTTGCATATAGGGTTTGTGTGTGATGGTTACAATGAATGATTAACACTAATAAACGATAAGCTGTACATAGTGTGAAGTTATTTTTAAAATTAAAGTTATATAAAGGAATACTGAAGTAACAGATGATCAAGTACATTAGTAAACACAAAACAGGTGATAGTAACTGCAGCATTTGAGATGGTGTAATGTAATTTCTAAGCAGACAGGAAAAATACCATGTCACTTTGCAGAAATGGTCAACTTATTTTGTATAAGCTCTTGATTTTGAAATACAAAGAGCACGTGTTTTCTGTTTGAGGTTCAGTGTATTGCAAAGCCAGACTCTAAAGTTGCTTCTCGATATTACTTCCGAGTGTAAGAGTCTAAATCTCCTCTTTTGAATGTAATTTCTGTGGTACTAGATTGCTCCAAATATTACAACTAAACTTGTTGTTTGGTAAATGTCTGCTGTACAGAGAAGGGGGTGCTTACTCACAGCATTCTTTATTAATGCTTTTTTGTTCTTTTGAAAATTGCTTTTTAGTGTTATAATTTGCTTGAGAGAGTTGTTGAATAGAAGGAAGTTGACTTCTCCTAATCCATAGAACAAGTACAGCAATTTGGAAAACATCTGCATGGTATCTACTTCAAACATTCCGTAGATGGCTGAAGGGGCATCCTCTAATGCAAGATCAGGATTCATACTGAAGTTTTTTCAAAGCATCGTAGAATAATTTGAGTTGGAAGGACCTCTGGAGGTCATCACTTCCGACCTCCTGCTCAAAGCAGGTCTAACTTCAAAATTACATCACGTTGCTTAGGGCCAAGTCCAACTGAGTTTTGAAAATCTGCAATGATGGAGATTTCACAGCCTCCCTGAGCAACCTACTCCAGTGCTTTACTAATCGTTTTGAAATTTCTTTTCCTTTACATCCAGTTGGAATGTCTATTGTTACAATTTGGATCTGTAGTTTGTCCTTTCACTGTCACCTTCAAGATGAGTCTGCCGCTGTCTTCTCTACAATGCCTTACATCAGTTGAAGACAGCAATTGGATTTCTCCGTAGTCTTTTGTTCTCCAGGCTGAATAAGCCTAGTGTGGTGAACTTCCTGAGGGTCCTAGTGGCCCATTCGTCCAGCTTGCAGAGTTTGAGGTCCATGTGAATGGCAACCCTGCTCTCCAACATACTGACCCATGGTGTTACACAGGGTTCATCATGTTCTGCCATCCAAGTCATTGGTGGAGATGTTAAGCTGTATCAGCCCCATTTGAACTCTGAGAAATGCCACTTGCAGCTGGTTGCCTGTTGACTTCTACTCTTCAAACTCAGTGGTCCAGTGAGTTCTCCACTCCCGTTGTGGTACAGCCGTCCGGTCCATGTGTCTTCAGTTTGCCTGCTATAAAAGTCTGTGTCAAAAGCCTTGCTAAAGTCAAGATAAAAGACATTGACAGTTCTCCTCTTTCCACAGAGTCAGTCATTTCATTGTAGAAGACAATCAGTTTGGTTGAGCATGATTTGCCTTTGGTGTATCCAGGTTGGCTGTTCCCAGTGACCCTCATAGTCCTGGAAATTATTTTCATGGAGTTTTACTCCATAATTTTTCCAGGGCTGGAGGTTAGGAAGGATATCCTGTCTGTGACTACCTACTAAGGTGCTATGCATTGCAAATCAAGTAGTTAAATTTTTTAGTATGTGGTTTTTCTCTTGTCCCTTTTCTAGAGGAAGATTATCAAAATCAATTTAGTCTCTCTTCCTTAGGTCAGCAGATGTTAATTCCATTCACTCACTCCCACCATAAATCAAGTTTTGAACAGTAGTCTAGCTGTTAAATGATTTATCTGATAGGAGAGATTTTATGATCCATTCAGTTCCTCAATTCAAAGGTATTATAAATACCAAATGAAAGAATGAAACACTAGACGAGAAATTATGACAATCTGTAGTTTGGAATGTTAACACCACTTGTTTTGGCAGTATTACTGGTCTTAAAACAATAGGATCCATATGGATGCTAATTTTCCCAATTTTGAGCAATAAATACAACCTCTTTATGGTTTAAGTAATGATATTACTCAATACCACTGCAGGGTCCAGTAGACGGTTTCATGATGAGGTAATAAATAGCAATTTTGGAGAGCTGATTATTTGGATTTTTCTTTTATGTGGTTTATGATGGGGGAAGAAGAAATCACAAAGCTGGTTGAACAGCCTTGCCCTCTCCTGTAGCTGACATACTTTGGCTGAAGATATGTCAGTTGAGAAATGTGAGACCATCCATAAAGCTCCGCACGCTCCCACATTAAAGTATTACAGAGAAACCTTCAAGTGGAAAACCAGTAACAAACTGCAGCTGAGATGCTTATGGCATTCTGCGCTGTCCTGGGCGCCCTACCACTGCTCTGCTTATTCCTCCCTATATTGCTTTAGTCGGGAAGAAAAACGGAAGACTTCTCTGGCTTTCCTCTATTTTATAGACGGGAGCAATGGGTGAAAAAAAACATCCCAGACCCCTGTGATGGGTTATCTGTGGATCTGAAGATGATGTTACTGGCACAGACATGAGGCTGACTGCTTCACTGTTACACATCTCTGCAGCTGTTTGCCCACTGGCCCAACCCTGGTGTCTGCAGCAACTCTTCGAGAAGTCTCCGTTTCTGCCTCAGACGTTAGGAATTTGCTAACCCATCAGCTGGAGGGGTAGCCAAGTGCTCTGCACTCTTTCAGCCCCGCTCCTCACGCCAGTGCCGTGCTGGTGTGTCCTCCCAACTCTCTCCCCTTGATTCAGCGCTGGGAGGCAGTTGCAGATCCACCCCTTCCAAGCTGCTCCATCTCCTTTTCCACCGAAGCGCCGACCTTGCTAATGCCACGCTGGGTGCGGTGTAGGCCAGGTTTTGTCTCCTGCCAGTTCTGAGCAGTGAGTAACAAATATGTGCCAGCGAAGGTCTCCTGACTGAGCTCCGTGGGACGTGCAAACCAAAGAAATGGGGCAGCTCAGTGTGATGCAAGGAATGGTGTTGGACGTGGGTGGGGGAGCTGGTCAGTCACTGGTTGTGTGCTCTGGTCAGCCATGCTGTGGCCCACCTCCTCCAGGGAGTCAGCTCAGAAGAGACCATTGCCTTGGAGGGCCCATGCAGTCTTTTGTATTGCTCCACGTTTCCCATCCCAATTCATTCTCTCCTTGTCTTTTCTTTTGCCACTGTGTGTTTCTGTTTTCCCTCACACCCAGATAAGAACTGGGATTTTAGGTTACGCATCTGGGGAAATTCCAGGTAGAGAAAGCCTCATGTGTCCTCAGCTATAGGCTTTGGATGTGTGCTAGGCATGTATGTTCAAGCTTACAGAACTGTATATACCCTTTTTGCAAGTTGTCTTTTTTCGTCTTGGAAATCTACCTTTTTTTCCCCCTTTTTTTTCTTTTTTCTTTTTTTTTTTTTGAAACAAATTAGAAAGAAAATATACATTATTTTAAAATACTGTATTTTCAATATGAAGTCAGACAGCAGAGCTGTTCTTTTGTCTTTTGAAGAAATGATTGCCATCTTTAACAAATACCGTTTCTTCATTTTGAAAGAGTGGCACAGACTGTGACAGTGATTTAAGGTCTTTAGTGTTGATTTCACACAAAAAAAAATTTTCACAGTATGACTTTAAAGTAGACTTTCTCCCCCCAATTACTCTACATGTTGGCAGCAAATTAGCTTTGAGGGAATATTGTGCACATCATAGTTCCCTGTTGATGTATCGGGGAGTCATTTTTGGATCTTTTAGCTCAGTCAGACCAATGACTGACATTGTTCATGTCTTCCGTTTCTGTAGATTTGAAAGGCTTTCTTTTGACAGGGAAGGTGATGCGGAAAAAAAAGAAGCCAAAGTACAAGAAATGATTGGCAAAGTGATGATATCATCAAATGTTCAAAGACTTTGCAAATTGAAGCTTATTAGGCTGACATTTTGTCTTCTATTCAGCACTAATTGGAATCATGCCTGGGTGCATGATGTGGAAGGTACTTAATACCTGAGTGTTTATCATGACAAAATGACAGAAATCGATGTCAATGATGCCGTAGATTTCTGTTTAATGGAGAAAACAATATATTTCAAACTGCAATTACATATCTCGTGGTAATTTGTATTCATATGTATGAAAGTCCTCCTGAAATATTGCAAATAAGAAAACTCTATTTTTGGCCCCTAAATTATTGACCTGATCAAAAACCTGAAAACAGAATGTTTACAAAGTTGTTCTTCAGGGTTCATAAAAACAACACTGATGTAGTTTAAAAAAAAAAAAGGACAAAAAACCCCTGACACACTGTTTTTACTTGAAACAGATCTGAAAATCCCACGAAGAGTGAGCTCCATCTTTTGTACGGGTGATACGATTCTTCTAAAGTTGTCTCTGGCAGCTTGAATTCTTTTGTAGTCTGTGCTTTCTGCTGTATTGGCATCCGTAAAATGAATTTAGAAAAGAGAAATAGCACGGAAAGTGATTTTGGAAAGGCAGCCACTGCAAACACAGAGTATGCTGGAATATTAGCAAATAGCTGCGTGTTCTCCTGCTGTATTGGGTGCCATTTTGGGGATTTCCAAATTGGAGGTGCCTGCCCCGGTCGAGGGCGCACACGTGCTCTCTGGCATAGCACACATGACCAGCGTGTTCCTCTACATCTTCATCTTGGACCTTACAAAGTTGAATTCAGATCTTCAATTAAACCTCTAGTATATTATAAAATCAATATTCACTCAATGGTCAATGGAAACAACTAGCTGTTAGCTGAAATCATTACCTGAATTACTGTTTCTGGTGAAATACAAACTGATCATTGCAAAGTAATACATTTTAAAAAAATAATCAAAAAACCCAAACAAAAAATCAACGTAGTCTGGATGCTCGTAGGAATTACTGTTCCTTATGTGACTGATACAGCTGCCTGTGTGTTACTGTAAACTCCAGCAATCCTGTAACTAATAAGATGTCGTTTAGGGGCTGATGATAATTATTTGTATTGCTGGAATCCTCTCAGGGGTCTGAGTCTACATTGTATTAGTGAAAATATATAATAACAGGCAATTCCTGTCCTGGTAGGCTCATAACATGAATGTGCTTGTAGGATGTTAGAAGTGGGTGCAGCAAGCAGAAGGTTGAGGACCTGTGATAAACAATGAGGTTTATCAGTAGATTGACATGGTTTGAGCAAGAAAGCAGAAGACACAGCGCGTGAGCTGCTTCCCTCAAGTGGATCTACTAAGGACATAGTAAAAATGCCTTTCCGTGATTTGTCTGTAGCATTGAGAGACATCTAAAGTACACTGGATACTTGCCATGTCTGCAGCTGCTGCTGCTATCAAAGGTTTCTTATGTGACAGAATAGAAAAGGAAAAGCGTTTGACTTTAGGTGGGGGATGAGCACATGAAGAACGTTTTTGTCTGTTCAAAGTTTGGGAATCCTTATAAAGATGTACATGCTTATATAGATCTTAATTGTTCAATCTACTCAAGCTATGTTTAATAACAACTAACTGTGAGCCTTCTAAAGCTATGTATTGTATTGATTTCCTTGTAGGAAAGCAAATTTAAAGAATAATTTGTTATTGTAACTTCTGGTCTGTTGGATAGTGTTGTTGGGGAGTGGAGGGAGAGAGCATGGAACAGGACCCAAGCTGTCAATATACCATTGGTAACATTAGAGAGAAAACAGTAGTTTCCCTGCTGAATCGGTTGGAGGTGTGTGAGAGAGGGTGTGTGTTTGTATGTATATATGTATGAGTATGTGTGTGTATGTGTTATTGCCCTCTAATGGATAGAATCCGAATGGCTCAGCTTTGCATGCTTCCATGGGTTTCTGTAGCAAAACATGATTTTCAGGGTGTCTGATGTTTTCCATTTCAGAAGAATCTTGTAATGTTTATTCATAAGTCTGATACATCTTTTGTGGGGAATGTTCCTTTAGTTTGTAAAATTAATTTGAAATTCAGCAGAAAGTCCCACAGCTTAGAGCAGTGCCTTTTCTTTGTTCTCTGAAGTTTTCTTTCAGCTAAATTATAACTGCTTAAAATTCGCTATTTTCTTTTCCTATTTTTACCATAGTGCTAAAATAATATCGGAATATGAACAGAAAGTACTGCATCTCTGTACAATGGCAACGTCAATGGCCTTTGGAGAGAAGTAGATGAGTAGAGCTTTATTACCCCCAGAGCGTGCTCCTGCTGCAGGCCCCGCGGAACCCGGCTCTGGCAAGCTCCTGAGATGTGGCTGGCAGAGGGAGTGAGCTCTTCACCTCACTCCTCTGCTCGACACCCTGGCTGGCACCGCTCTTCCCGGTGTCCCCCTTGCTGGCTGCTCACACGTGTCATTTGTTTTCTAGAGAAAGTGGCAAAAGTGTGGAATGTCACGGGCGTAGGTTGAGGTTTCAGATCCTGGTGAGATTCATGAGAAAGCCAAGTGTTCTACTAGATTAGGTTTTGGTTTGCTTTTTAAATAAAACTATCTTTGAAGGTAACTTTAAAATAACCTCAGAAAGAAAGCTGCAGGTTAGTTGAAAATTGGATTTACAATTGTTTGTACTGAAAGTACTGCACTTCTACATGTTCTTTATAGTGGAATCCTAACATAGTCGTATTTTTTCCATTCAGTAAATACCTTTGGGAGAATTACATTTCAGAATCATACTTCTTCTCTCTGCAGCCATTGACTTTTCCTGTCCAAAATTTCCAGCGCTTGCTTTTGCAGTTGGATAACTATGCAGTGTTTTGAACACATAGCAGAACTTTTGTTGCTAACAGCTTTCTTCATCTCCAGTTGTAGATGCACGTGACTTCAGAGTAGCAGAGGGTATCCAACAGTTATCTTCCTCCCCTTGAGGAAGTTGATGATGGTGGTGGTAGGCAGCGTGGTTATTGCAAAGAGGTTCCTGATGGATATGGATTGGAACAAGCCAAATATTCATGCTTATGAAATCACGTATATGTTCTGGGGAGACCAGCAACTGATTTCACAAAGCTCTGCTAAGGTACCTCCAATCTCTCTGTACATTAAGTTTTAGCCGAGTCCATCTTATTTCTATGTATGATCCAATTAACAAGCTGAATCTAGGTTGGAACAGGAGAAAGAACAGTACATTAATCAAATTCCCTTGTAATGACTGTGTTTTCATAGGAACGACTTCTCTAAGGTGTGATCCAAGGCAAGGCATGCGGTACTGGCTTTTCCTGTCCTTCCCCAGCACTGGGGTGCTTCCCTGTGCTCCACTGCTCGTCACAAAGGGCTCTTGTGGTGATCTGAGAACTTACTCCTGGGAGCAAAAGAAATTGTCCCTGGGTTTTGGGCTACTACATTTTCCATTCATGGTGAAAATAGAAAAAATCTGCATATATTGAGAGAGAGATGAAGGATATTGCAGGAGCATCTTCTCAGCCCAAGATGGGGACTTTATCTGCATTTGTAAATATTGGCGTTTCTCCTCTGAACATGATGTTTCCTAGCAATGCTTTTTTTTTCTGAGAATAGTTATTTTCTACTTACAATAGATTGGCAGCCATTGTTTGTATTGTTTAGGATCAGTTGAGGAATTTTTCTGAATGTTATTTCGATTTGATGACTTTGTTCATCAGTGAATTATGAAAGCTCTGATTGTTTAGTGCACAAGAAGGCTACAATACATGACTGGCTCACACGCTCACTTAATGCACACACGTTGCGGTGGCAGTAGTAATAGCGCCATTAAAGAACAAAAGGTAGCAACACATAGTAGCTCTGTATCTGGCCAATCCCCTCAAATTACCATAAATATTTGAGCAATCTGAATAGTTTTGGACTCTGTAGTAAAGCTTTCCTGTTCTTATCTGGCACTGAAGGAATGTGGAATAAAGTATTCATTTAACCACGTATAAAACTATGTATGCTATGCAGTTATAATCATGTGTCATTAATCAGAAAATACTGCAGAAACTCTGACAAATTAAAAACACAAGGATGTGTCTGCAAGGGCTTTTTCAGTCATTAAAAAGCTGCTTCACCTCTCAGGCAAACTATTTAATGGCAACTTCTTGCTCAGTGTACTGACATCTTCAAAGGCTCTGACATCTGTCGGCCTTTGAACTACCATTAAAAAATATTATCCCATTTCCATTCTTTTATGCCCATTTTTTTAATTATAGCCCTTCTTTCAAGTTAGGAACATGGTTGGTTTAAATGATGCTGTCCTTTCGTTTTCAGCCACCCAGCTGCGGTTTGAATAAATTGATGTAGAATCAAAGGCGGGACTTTAAAGGGAAAAGGTTTGATGGACTTGGACTCCGAACCAGATGAGGTTTTATGATGAAAAGGGTTTAATCCCAGCACAGGCATCGCTTCTATCAGTCGAGCAGTACAAAGCGATTCATATATATAGGTTCACGAGAAATGATCTATTTTTTTTTTAAACAGCACAGATCTCTTCAGGACTTGCAAATGTGGCATTAGCTAATATTCAGAGAGCTGATTTCCTTTCATCCACCAGAAGCTTATGATTATAGTACAGTTCTCGAATTGGAAATGAGAGCTGCAACACAGATTTAAAGCTATGCTGTCTGATTTGTATTCAATATACATGTCACTGCGGGACAAGCTAGTCTAGGCCGAGCTGGTTCGATAAAGGGAAAAACAGTTTCAGCATCTGAAATTCGGGAGGGGGGGTGTGGGGGGAGGTACCAATTAATTCATACCTGCTCTACCTGAGTATTGTGTCGGGTACTTAGTAGATTACTATTGTTTCTAAAGCTGTGCAAACAAACCCTTGTGATAACATTTCTCCAAGCATCTTTTGCATCAGAGGCTGAGAGAAAATACGCGGCATTAATCAGTAATGGCTTCTAATGTAGTCATTTATATGGAAGGCAATGTTTGTTTTTCTGTGCATGAGTTTCAAGGAGGTTTAGCAGAGACAGCATTGCTCTTCCATTATAGCAATAACGTGGTAATTAGGCATGCATATGGAGAAACATGAAATCTCTGTCTCAACAAATGCATCAGATGCCATTTGTCAGAAATACCACCTCATGGCAGCCAAAAAATAATCTCTCTAGTAGTTCCCTGATCTGTGTGCCTCATGCTAGTAGAAATGTGGTACATAGGCACGCTCTCTTACTTTCGCATAATCAGATTGTGTCCTTCAAACTGGTGATGCTTTCCAGAAAAGTAAAAGCAGTAGATTTCAACAGTCTGCAAATATTGTCCTCTGAAAAGGCTGTGCTGCATTGTTGTGCGGGAAGGAGACTGCTGCCTTCTGTGCTCTGCCTCCAGCCAACAGTTTCTCCTTCAAGCCCTCCCCACAGCTGTTGTTCCATGCCAGAGGATTCAGTTTAGGAGTAATACATTGTTCCTTGTCTCTTCATGCAATTTTTAGGTTGGTTTTTTTTTGGGGGGGGGGGGGGGCGGGGACAATGGGTAGTAAATATAAACATGGACCTGTATAAATGGGTATGTTTAATGGTTTCTTTGATTTTACTGGTATTTCATAAAATTTGCCTGTTTAGTGTGTATTTCGATTTTACATTTAAACTATATATTAATATTTATTCGGAGTACACTAGGTTCAAAACACTTGCATAAATAAGTCTGAAGAAATAATTGCCCCAGGCTGCAGTGGCCTATTTGTCATTCAGGAAACAAAAGTGGCATCCACTGAATTCAAGGACAAACTGAGAAGGATGAAAAGGATAAAGATCAATGTAAAGGTGCCAGAGGAAGATACTGAGCCAAAAATACTCTTGACTCCAAGAAAAAAAAAAAATGTTATGCGCACAGTTTTCATTTATTTTGTACAGATCATCCTGGGATTGATCTTGTCTTTCTGAACTGGCAGCTGTGGAGCATGATGCTTCCAAAAGGTCTCTGAACTCAGAGGAGCCGCTGTCGAGATGATGGGAATAGTGCAACCACCACTTGAGGATGAAGGTGCAGAGGGGGAGACTAGAAATGGTGTCAGTTGTGTGTGTGTGCGCTAGAGACAGGATAGGTACCACCAGCTGATGCCTTTGACTCCAACCTAACACCTAGGTTAGAGTGAAGACTTCCTTCTCTAGGACTTTCATCCTCAGATGGAGGTGACAAATTTCTCTCGTTTGATGAAGATTGCCACTAAAGATGGTCAACTAGAATGTGCTTCTTCCAATGCGGAGTTGATTTCAAAAAGGAGAAAGTCAAAAGCTGCACGTGTGTATAATTCTGCATCTTATTTGCGTAAGCAGCTAACATACAGATAAGAATTTACCACAACTCATTGACTAACAGAAATACTGCAACTATTGTTACTGCCTTCCAGAAACGAGGGGTTTTCTGAAAGTTAGAAGCTGATTATTTCTTTAAAGTCTAAACCTGTAAGTGACACAATTTTTATTTCTGAAGCTGCTGGATTTCAGGGTTTCTGCCCACACATACTGCCATTCATGAGACCGAGAATGAGGACTTCATGCTTGGTTAAAGACTGTCGTCTTCACTATAGCAGCATGACATCAGTAATGAGAGAGTTTCCTGGTGTATTACGTTCTTTAGTAGAGCAGAGCAGTACACACAGGCTAGTACGTTTAAGTTGTCTTTAGTCGTTGGCCTGGAGAATAACAGCGTTAGGTTCCGTAGTTGTCTTGCTATAATTATGCTGGAGTTTTGAAAAATTCATCTTTTTCACCTTGATCAACAGTCGGGGCAGAGCTTGGGCAGTACCATGAACTTGGAGTCTTCCTCAAGTGCCTGTTGAGGAGATGCTCATGGCAGATGACCTGAATGGGAGTTAGTGTCCAAAATTTGCATTTCTACAAATACTAACTTCAGAAGTTGAAGATGGGAGATATCTTAGGCATGAGCAGCTTATTACTTAGGCTTCGTGTCTGCATCTTGTCTTGTGTTTGTCCTGCCAAGTTTTGCAACCGATGCCATTTCCGTCACAGTAACCATAAAACCCTTACGGGATGCGTGGGGTAAAGTTTCTGGAATACCCAAAAGATGTATGTGCTTCAAGCAGTAATTTAAACAAATGCATGCAAAAGAGAAGTGTGTGATGCTTTTTGGGGTGGATTTTCTGGGGGGAGAGGTGGAGTTGTTTTGTTTAGTTGGTTTTTTTTACTTACTGTGAGGTCTTCATTAGTTGACAGGGCAAAGACATTTTTCCTAGACAATACAGCCTGTACCTCTTCTGCGGACAAATTAGGAATTATAACATGTTTAATTTTGCTGCCTCATAGAGATGAATGTCCGTAGTAATCCTTAATTCTCCTAATACATCATGTCTGCATTTAAATCAGAGTTGTATGTTGTTCAGGAAGTGCTAATGCTTTTAAATTTAATATGTGGAAAATTTAAATGCAAATGTTTTTCGAAAGCTTTGACTTAGGGGCTGCTGGACACAGAAATTCTCTGTCGGATTGACAGGTAGTTCTTCCCAGTGTGCTGCAGAGATCTTTAGCCTCCATTCTGTATTCCATTGCAGGAAATTCCTATCCTTCCTTAAATATCAGTAACTTTTCTTCAATTTCAGAACAAGCTTTGCTCCAATATTATTTCAGAACAGAATATATCTTTAAGATTAATCTGAAAGGCATATTTTCCTTTCACATCCTGAAATACAGAAAGTGAAGCTTTATATTTTTTCACAAAGGAAAACAGGGAAACTAAATGTCTTGTGTCATTTTCATCAGTCATTGTTTAGGGATACGTTCTTATGGTTTGTGTGATACAGCAAACCTGGTATTACATACAGATTTTTATTTATTTTTTTAGCCACTCTGTATTGTATCTATATTCTGCTCTCACAAGTCATTTTAGGGGATCACTGCATTAAGCAGGTCTTTATGACCGATTTTTTTTTCCCTCCATCATATTTAAATGACATTAGTGTAGGTATGTAGGTTACTAGGGGCCAAGTTGAGTGTCGTCTTTAAATTTCTTAGCAAAAAGACAGAGGGAAATGAGCCCTCCACCTGGTATTTTCCAGGTAGGTCTCTTAGCGGTCTTATTCAAATCATTTTGTACAAAGAAAAATACAAATGTAAACATTTCTTTCATCAGATAAGGAGAGGAAAAAGAAGGCTGGATGTTTTAATTTTTGACTCACTAATCTATTTCGAAGCAAAGACAGTAAATCAGGTAATAAGAAACTGTTCTGGATCTGTCTTCCAGGCAGGAGGGCCAAATCTTTTCCAGGTCTTCAAACTGTTAAATGGAAAATGTATTTCCATTTATCTCAGTTTCAACTTGGTAAGTAATCATTTCACTCACCAGTGCACCGTATTGTTTAGGTACACGGGTAGGCTTGAGGTTCTTCCATTTGACTAAAAATAATTTTCTTAGGAAGGCAGTGACAATAACCAACCTATATGAAGTTCTGCTTTCTAGCTGCTGTTAACTAAATTAGAATCAAATGGACTTATGTAAATTAAGAAATCAAAATAAGCTCCGTTAATTTTAAGCGCTTTGTGGAGCTGTTCAAATGGATGTCTGATTTTCTTTCTTTTTCTCCTCCTCGCCCCCCCCCCTTTTTTTTTTTAAAGCCCAGTAGTTCGTAGCTTAAGTGCCATTTACATTAACTGGGATTTAGGCAGCTAACTGACTTCTTTAAAAGTTCAGATGTATTTCAGTGCACTCCTTTTGGAAAAAAAGATCAAAATTTGTGTTTTGCTTAATACCATGTCACAGCAGATCTTGGGAATTTGCTACCCTGTTCTCGCATGTAGTCATAAACGTAGAAACAAGAATGGTGACAATATTTTTGGTGTAACTTTTCCTCCTGGCATTTTGATACCTGCATCTTGCATATTTCTCTTCAGCCTTCAGGAATATATGGCAAAGTTAATGAACAGTCTGGGGTTTAGATTTCATTAATTTTATTGAAAATGGAGCTCAGCAGAAGGTAACTTCTCTTTATTGTTCTTCATGAGTCAACACTTCCATCGTGTTTCAGGAAAATGTTTAAGCTGTAGAACCAGAGTAGGCAACGTACAGCAAATGTGTTAGTAAGAAATAAAATCTAAAGTGTGTTGGACTTTTTGGGGACTATATTAAGTACAGGGGCAAAAAAAGAAGTTGACCATGGTTCGAATATGATGAAAGAGTGATGTTTAGCCTCCAGCAGTGCTGTACAGGTAGGGTGGTGTTAAACCTGCCCCCACCCCTAACTAACACCCTAGTAGATACAAAATAAGCAAGGTTGGTAGGAATATGCTTTTATCGCGCTCATAAATGTTAGAGGCGTTTTTCAGAGCATACAAAGTGCTGAAACAGTGCAAGTAAAGAATCTTACAAAGGAGGTTTGATGTTTAAAAGCAGCTTAATGCTGTTAAAATTAATAGAATAAATGTGTAAGTTAGCAGCTCAACACCTCACTTTACAAGTCCTGGTGGATATTTTCAAGAGAGATGTCAGAGTTACATTTGCAAAGGTGGGAAAAGCTGTGATTGTGTTGAGATGGAATTGATAGACCTTTGCGTAAGCCCTGTAATACGGGCATTCAGATTTTACACTGCTGAACAGCAAACGTTTTACTGTGAGTACTATGGTTGCCATCTGCGCTGCTTTTACTGAAGTTTTTTTGACACTGAACATTTGTCTGTTTGAGAACTGCCACTCTGTATGCGATAGAGTTAGTGGGTACAACTCTGGTTGGTGTAACAGTTTTCCTTACAAGAGAATGCCTCAACTTGATATTATACAGCCTGATTTATAAACCGTGAACGTTTGATTTATGAATGAATTAATAACTTCATCCCTTCACTGAAATGTAGTCATATATAGGATAAAGATGTCTTCTAGTTAACAAGTTGGGCAATAGCAGCAACGTTATGGAAAGAATTTTCTTCCCTCAAGAATGAGGACTTAAGTATGCGCAAAATACTGTATAAGCGTGTAATAAAAGGCACCTCTCTGAGTACTGAAGTTTTAGCTCTGCTGATATTTTAGTGTTTCCAGGGAGGACTAGACTAATGATCAAGACTCCTTAGCACTACAGCGGTGCTCATGGGGCTCCTGCGCTTCCGTGATTTCCTCCGGAAGAGCTTGCGCAGCCCTGTGCTTTTTGGAAAATTCCCTCAGCGCTCCTAGGAGGTGAGGCCGACCTGTTGGTCATTGAACTGTTGTTCATTTTCACTTCGTTTCACACCATTTCATTTATCTGCTCCTTTAATTACCATATTTATGGGCCTATGTGTTCTTACCCAAAAGGCTTTTAAACTTGACAGTGTAATAGATTGCACTGTGAAAGCTAAATAGCTGTTTATTACTTATCCCTGTTAATTTGTGCTCTGCCACATCATTACGCATGTGATAATGTGCGTGACATTTGCAGAAGTAGTTTTCTTTGCAAGTCAAATCTATCTTTTTAAGGATTCATAATATTGACAAATTGCTGATTTTACCAGGCACAGGAAAAACTGGATAATAAATTCTTAACCTATTTTAATTGAAACTGCTATGGTATAGAAAATATTTTCAACGTATTTCATTAAAATGGAGATAATTGAGTTAATTACAAAGCTTTATTTAGAAGATGACATCAAAAACTTGAGTTACTAAATTTTAATGACTCTTGCTAAGTCAAAATTTTTCTTAAGTATCAGTTTAGCTTTGATATCTCTTCAGATTTAGATTGTACTTAAACAGAAAGATTCCCCTTTCAGCGCTGCCTTGTACCCTTTGCATCATTGACGTGTTGCAAAGGAGCCACAAATGTAGGTGCCAGCTGGCTAGGCTGCCCAGTTGAAATTTATCTGGTGTGGAGAGAAGCGGGTATACTGGGACCAGTGAGTCCGGCTCAGTGGGATGCTTTGTGGGCAAAAAGATCAGAGAGCTGTTAGGGCTGTGCCTGGCCCTTGGTGCTGCACTTGGTTGCCTAACTCTGTTATCTCTTAAGGGTAAAAATCACGGGGATAGTTCCCTAAAACCAGAATGAGATCAAGTGTAAGACCGATTGCTTTGACTTGCTGAAACTGCAAAATTAAGATTCATTAATATAAACCAATTTTCTTTTAAACACAAACCAACGTTACTCATCTTTGAAGTTCTTACAGCTATACGCTCTTCTTAGCTTAGACCTGCAAACAAATAATATTTGTTTACTTTTTTAGCATTCTTTTATGTTAGATGCATTCCCTATTTTTGTGATGGTAAAGAAACTTAGATTATCTGTTTCTCAGCACTTTGTAAAGCTTTGTTTATTAATAAGAAAGCTAAAGTAGTTCAGATTCCCACTTTCAACAGATAGTCCTTTCTAAGGTATTTTACACTAAATACGTCACCGGTTGCTGCATGACCGGGACGGGATACTTCATCCACCTCTTCTGGGACATTGCACTGGTCATGGGTAAAAAGGGAGTCATTGTCACCACTGAATCACTGAGTGCTTCTACTTTGTTCCTTATTTTCCTTTCCTTCTTCATCATCAAAGTGAGATTTGTTTTTGCTGCGGACTTCCTTTCCCTTGACTGGGCTGATCTCCTTTCAAAAATAATCCTCTACCCTATAACAAATGCTGTGTATAACTCGTCCGTCTCTGTCACATCCCACCGCCGTAACAGGACACAAAGAAACAAATCTCCCTTTCAGAAGGGCTCAGCCAATGGCCTCGCAGAATGCACTGTTCAAATGCATGCGCTAATTTAATGTTCTTCCAGGTGAGAAAGCGCTGAGAAGTTATTGGCGCGCACGGGGGCAGGAGCTGCACATCGGTGGTTCAAATCGGGCTCTTACTTATGGGCTAATATTTTAGGTTGTTGTCCTAGCTTACATGATCACAATGATCATTTCTAACAGTTCACATTTGAAATAAGTGCATGGAACTGCTCAGAGGTTTTGGGGGGTTTTGTTGTTTTTTTTTTAAATGTTACCAGCAAGCAAAATTAAACACAACAAATTGAGACTCATGCAGTCATCTCCAGCTGAAGCCAAGTTAGCCCAATGCGAAAAACTTTTGGAACTCAGTTTGAAGAGTTGTCATGATCCACTTGAGAAATGCGGCGGTCTTTAAAAGGGATACTTGTTTTTCATCGGGCTGAGTACACTCCGCAATGAAGAGCAACAAAGGGTTATTGCAACTTCATCTGCTGGGAGATGTTAGTCACTTACTGTAAAAACTGCTGAAGCAACACCTAAATGACTCTAGATCTGAGCCTCAGGGAATAAGTTAAGAGTGGATTTGATCTTAACTCTGCATTGCCTTGTTTTTGTGAGTTTTCAATGCCCTCAACACTATTTGAAGCTAAATATGGTGATGGGGTGGATGTGGTTTGGTGTGTAATACATTGAGAGGGAGACAGTGAAGGCCGTGTATTCCATCACTGGGAGTATAAAAGATGCGGTCACGCTCCAGCCTCTTCCTTAGAAACCGAGCCAAGTCAGTGCTTCATGGGGTTGAAGTAGGAGCTCCTGAAAAATAAAGGGAATACTTATTTATTTTAATTTTTTTTTAAATTAAGACTGTAGTCATTCGGTCCACTTCTCATCTCTGTTGCATGTAACTGCAACAGAGTTTCAGACATCAGCAACAGATTTTAATTTAAACTTTTTGCCAGCTTTATATTTTCTTATGCAATTTACTTTTTAAAATTAAGAGCACATGTTTTCCTTCCAAATAAGATGCAGAACATTTATTGGCTTTTTAAATAGGCCAAAGTGAGTGAGCAACCTTCTTTTTTTCTTTCAAGTCTATTTTTTCCCTACAGGCAAATTGCTGTGGGCTTATGACCCACCCTTTTTATGACACTATTTCAGCACAGATATTCTTAGTTAGAATTCTAAGTTATTCCTTTGAAACAGAAATAGAAATCTGCATCTCAGCTAGCAGTTTCTTTAGCTATGGGATTGTCATACGTGCATATACATGCATACAAGTGTGCCATATAAATTCATATGAAGTCTCTACCCTGTCACACAGTTTACTTTATGTATTTGTATTTTTGTTCCATTTGGGATACTCTGTAAGCTAGTGGTTTCTTTCTGTTTGTTTTTCTTTATGTGGAGTAATAGATGTTTTACAAAATGCTTTCTTGTTTGGAGTGTGCAGCTATGGCATGGCCATCCCGTGGAATCACTGTGAACTTCTGCCTTCTTTGGAAAAAAGATATAGATCGCTTTTATTTCCTTTACTTGTACCCATACAACCAAAATAAAGACTATAACATTTTGATCCAATAAAAAAAAAAAAGGCAGCAAGTAGCAATACAATTTTGGACCTGTTATATAATGTGAAGTCTTTATTTCTTATGTTTAAGCCTTATGTTTAGCACAAGAATAAGTTGCTCTGGTTGAGTGTTTAAGAAGTGTATTTCTCACTGCAGCTCTTGTACCCCTGTTAGTGTTTGGACCATGGAAACAATTTGGTAGGCTTCACAAACATCAATTTGAGCAGCTAGGAAAAGAATTTAAGAAACCAATACTGAGAAGGAGGGTTCAGTTTTACAAATCAACCAAGCAAGCATCAGGCCTTCAGGTCTCAGGCAAGGGGGGAGATTTTGTAATTGCATCTTTTGTTTTTCCACAGAATCATTAAGAAAAAGCAGTTGCTCTTAAGTTTTATATTTCATGGATTTTTCACAACTTGAGAATTATGTCATCTTGGGGGCTTTGTTTCCTAATAGTACTAATTTGCCTATGTTTAAGTCTAATAATAGTTTATTAAACCTGGCACGTGGAATAGCAGAATCTTAGCGATGGACAGTTCGGGATTCGTGTCCTTTAGCAGTTTGAAGATATCCATGTCACACAAAGTTGTCGTATGCAGCGAGTTGTTCAGTTGTAAGCTGCTTCTGCCAGTGACTTTGTTTATGGGAAAAAATAATCTGGCTGTGAGAACTAGACATATTTTAAAGTAATTGACAAGAACTGTGGCTGTGATCCCCAGCATAAGCTTTTTCCAGTCACTTTGGAGAGATTAGATGTCTCTTAACATCATCTTACCAGCAGTGAAGTTGCTCCAAAAGGACTCCTTTAATCATATTAGTTTCGCTGCCATCACCCCGTCTTCAGATTCTTTCTTCTCTCCTAATAGAACCAAATCTGCTTTTGCCATCTATGAGGTCCAACATTAATGCTCCTTTGCATATTAATTACTGTTACTTTACCTATAACATTCAGCCCGCTATCTTTTGGCTCCCCGGTTTTCAATCTGAGGGCTCGGAGCTGCTGCTTTTTCCATGTGGCAGCAGAAAACACTATATTGTGCTATTTGATTTTTCTAATGGCTTTGTTATAGAAATTATTGAATATAGAACAAAATAAAGCAGAAAGGCCTAACAGTTGAGTCAGGAAATCACCCAGTCTCTATTTTGGCTTGTAATACGATTTATGAATGAATTTTCCCTGTATTATAAGAAGTTAGCTTTGGCTCCTTATCCTAAATATTTTATCAAACTTTTTAGGAAACTTCTGAGCAACGTAATATTTTAGTTTCACTTATATGGGAAGAAAAAAAAACAATTAAGGAAGTTTTCTGTTTTAAAAAAGAAGGAAGGGAATAAAGAACCCAAGAAAGTGGTAGTGAAGGGAGAATGAGCTCTCAATAAGAGCTCTCACAGATTGAAAGATAATTGTTACTATTCCAGGCAGGACATGCATTGGAATGGCTATTAAAAAACCAAAATGCTACTACTTATGTCAGTTTAGAACTCAGACCATGTCATCCTATAGAAATTGTAGCTCTGTAGCATTTCTTTGGTTAAGTAAAAGCCAGTTAGGCTAACATTTTGTTATGATCTGGAGGTGAAATTATTTTCCAAAAGAATTGTAAAAGTATATTGTAGATTATAATTGTATACTATAATGAACTTTACATTTTAGTCTGGGTAATTATACACTAAAATGTACTTTACGTTTTGAGTCTGTATACAGATTTAAAAAATTAAACATGTGTAGAGGAAAAGATCAGGAAAGGAAGGAAAGGATCTAGCGCAGATTACACTATATGAAACACATGTTTGAGATAATGCTGATATAGCTGAAGTATGTGGCCTGTGTTATACTTCTGTATACAAATGATGTGCTCATTCCATCTCTACGCATACACACACACAATTTTACCTTTGACATAGTAGGGAATAATGCCAATGAATAATTAAGAAAGCATGGAAACAAAAGTCAGTCCTGTGACACATTTCTGAGATGGTTAATATGATTTAATACAGGTTACAGCTGTGATAGTCGAAGGACACAACTGAAGGTTTGAGGGGAGACGACATGTCTTTTATTACACCATATAGTTCAAATAGTTTGAAAAAAATAGGCGAACTTTCAAGCCTGGATTTTTCTCTCTCAGATCACAGCATTTATAACAATCTGTCTTGGGATATTAATGTACGAGGCAATGTTTCTGATAGTCATTCATTTCCCAGCTCTGGTCAGAAATGAATGTTTCTTTTTCAAAGATTTGTAGTAATGTGGTTTTCAGGGACTGCAAATAGATGGTTTAGCTGAATACAGACAGTATATTAAAAATGTCTAAAGAAGAAAAATAGTAGTTGGAGAGAGAGATCAGTTCAGAGCTCTAGAAGCAGTAACTGGCATTCCAGGGCAATGGGATCTTTAAATACAGTAATTTTCATCAGATTTTCTTATGAAACCTTTAATAAGCTTGAGCTGAGTCACCTACATCTGTTTGGTAGAACATCAATTTCTCATCTCAGTATTATCACATCCTCTGTGAAAGAATTATCGAATCATAGAATGGTTTGGGTTGGAAGGGACTGTGAAGACCATCCAGTCCCACCCCCCTGCCCTGGGCAGGGACACCTCCCACCAGCCCAGGGTGCCGCAAGCCCCGTCCAACCCGGCCTTGGACACCTCCAGGGATGGGGCAGCCACAGCTTCTCGGGGCAGCCTGGGCCAGGGGCTCACCACCCTCACAGGGAAACATTTCTTCCTAATATCTCCTCTAAATCTCCCTTCTTCCAGTGTGAAGCCATTCCCCCTCGTTCTATCACTACATGCCCTTGTAAGAAGTCCCTCCCCAGCTCTCCTGGAGCCCCTTTAGGCACTGGAAGGGGCTCTAAGGTCTCCACAGAGCCTTCTCTTCTCCAGGCTGAACAACCCCAACTCTCCCAGCCTGTCCTCCCAGCAGAGGGGCTCCAGCCCTCGCAGCATCTTTGTGGCCCTCCTTTGGATGTCTTTCCTATGTTGGGGACTCCAGAGCTGGAGGCAGCACTGCAGGTGGGGTCTCACCAGAGTAGAGTAGAGAATTCCAGGGAACTGCACAGTTACTTGTGGAACAGGGAGGAAAAAGGGGGAAATACTGTGTGAGGTTTTTAGTGAAAATGCTCATTTTCAGAATTATATTTCTGAATGAAGACATATGTGTGCTTGCACCATCATACATTGCAATTAGCTGTAAGGACAACGGTTTTGTGTCACAGAAACGATGCTCCTGTACTTCCTTTAAGAAGCTACAGATGAAACGCAGTTAGAAAAGTAACTAATGAGAGTTATATGCGAGTGTAAATCTAAAGCAATAGATGTATACTTTACTGCTACTGTGAAGTAGCAACGTGTATTCTGTATACTTCAGGAGTAACACAGCTTTGCCGCGTCTAACCTCCATTCCGTACCCTTCCCAGTTCCCCGTGGAAGGCAGTGGGCTGTTCTCCCGCTCCCTCGTCCCCCGATGCCACTGCTGCGTCGCACAGCACGTGTTGCTCCCAGGGACTGAAGGATGATCTGCGACCACATAAGAGAGCTGCGTATTCTCAAACCCGTCTTGTGTTTTAAAGGCCGTGTGTCTTATCTATACTGTGTTTGCAGCGCCTGAAGCGTTCTCTGCACTGTCCCGCATCCTGCTCTTGGCGTGCTCTAGTTCCCTCACCTGGAGCAGGTGGTTTTTTGATACATTCCTGGTGCACCTTAACACATTATGGTGAAATACAGTCTATAATCTTTAGCAGCGATTGATAAATGGTTGGCGATACACTGATATCTCATTAGAAGGTGGCAGGTCATTTCTTAAGAAGAAAAAAGAGGTGGTGGCACGGACACTATACATAATGATTATATGCTGCAAACTAAATTCCTTCACCTATGGGGGCACCCCCTCCAAAAAGGTAAATCTTGCTCCATCCATGCTTTGGGTGGGGGGAGCTGTATTGATCTGCATGTGTGGACAGAGGAGGAAGAGCAATAGGAGAGGCCAAGGAAAGGGACAGAGAGTCCTTGGTGTCACCTGCCTACCCCAGCTAACAGCCTGCCTGAGAAAATCAAGTGGCTTTTGTTTTGTGGGTTTTGGTGGTTTGGGGATTTTCTTTCCTAACTTTGTTCGTTCTTTATTTCAGGTTATCTGTGATATGGAGAACCAAATCCACAAGCTGAGGGAAGAGCTTATGCAGGTGAACGCTCAGCGGAAGCAGCAGCTGCTGGAGCTGAGCCACCAGTGGGAAGAAGAGAAGCAGAGGGTGGCTCGAGACCATGAAACGGCGCTGAAGAAGCTGAAAGTGGAGGCGGAAAAAATCACATTAGACCTGAAAAAGCTACATGCGGCAGAAACAGAGAAGGCCTTGGAAAAGGTAAGAGGTTCGCGTGGGGCTGCTTCTTGTGGCACGGCAAAAGGGGAGCGATCACCCCAAAAGTCAGATAAACCAAAATTTCACTGAGGAAAAATGTTTAGGGGTCACTTGAGTTGAAAAAACAGATGTATGCTGTAGATCTGGCAGTGGATGACACAATCACGGCACGAGTATGGAAAGTTTTGTGGTTCTATAATGAAAGACAACTTCTCTTTTGGACACGCAGCGGCGGTGGTCGCTGCAGTAGCTGCTTTCCCCGGGAGCGGTGCTGGGGCAGCACCTTCCACCGTGGTGAGCGTGGAACGGGGACGACTGTGCAGTGCTCAGGAGCTGGCGGGACTTTAAAAATCCAGATGATTTCAAAGGCAAAGCCAGCCAAGGACCAGGCTGATCACTTTTCCTTTGCTGGAACAGAGAGTAGAAAGGGCGGTTCTGTCTAACTGAGCTTTTTCTCCCTCAAAAAGAGGGAAAGTTCTTAAGGAGGAAAAAGTTCAGGCTAAAACTGCGAGGAAATTGGGTCTAGTTGCTAACAATGGTTGGTCTACTTTTGCCTTTGTGCATCGGGTGAGCAAGGACTTCTGAAAGGCTTGAAAATAGAAATTAATGTTTCAGATACATCAAGGCTTCCCTCCCCGTTCTGTTCAGTGGGGTCCCTGACTGCTCATCAGGGCTCGCTGAGCATCCCCTCAGACCCACGTCTTCAGTTCAAGTATTTCACCACGTTAGGGATGATACGGGCTGAAACATGCGTGTTTTATTTCAAAAGCTAAACCAAAAAAACCCTACTTAATATTTATGGTAGACGTTGTGTATATGTAAGCAGATCGTTGTTGAAGTATCTTTTATATGCATTAATGTAATAAATCAAACATTTTTATTGCAAAGTGATGTACAGTGGCACAAATTAACAATCTGCATATACTGTTTGAACAGCCTTTGTGAAAGTGACATTTCATTTACCTGCATCAGGTTCTTGGTCTGTAATTTTAAACAGCATTCGGAGGATTATGTTGGAAATCAGCCAGCCTGAAGCCATTAAAATGGCTGTGATCAACAATTCAGAATCTTTTCTGAATGTAAGGAAAGCTCCGCTTGGCATAATTATTTAAAGCCAAGGTCACAGAAAGTATTTAAACCTTTGAAATTCATCATTAAAGGATTAATTTTAACTCAGGAAGACATTGTCATTTTTGCTTAAAAATGGAATTTGAATCTCAATTCTTTTCTTTCTTTGATCTTTTTTTACATGTGTAGTATAGCAAAAGAAAAGTTAACTTCTTTACATCCTCAAATTAAAGTTACAAATAATCCTTCATAGGGCAATATGTTTAATAGTCTTGAATTGTCATTTCTGTCAGAAATACTATTTTTTTAATTTGTTGGATTTTTTCTATTTTTCAAAAAAAAATGTTAATTTTAAGCTATATTAACTGCTATTTAATTATTTTTTTTTTTATTTAACCTACTTCCCTATTTTTACCTCTAATCAGAAGAGCACATGTTGAGTAAAAGATAGGAGGGGGAAAAAAAGTATCTCGGTTGGAAAGTCTTTCACAGACGTGTGAAAATACCTTGCATTACCTTCAAATCTCCATTTACCATTCTGCTTCGTTTTGGTCTTCCAAATGTAGAGCTGTGGAAATTGGCCACAAAGTCCAAAAGTCCAAGCAGCTTAGAGGCCAAACTCCATTTAAAGCTCAAAAGTTACAGTTTCAGCTAACTTAGTTCAAATCTTGATCCTATTAAAGTCCACAGAATTTTGATGAAGGAGATTCTCTCCAAGAAGGGGAGAGGGAGAGGGAAGCATCTTAATTCCAGCATGAGTCTTGGAACTTATTTTTAAAAGTCTCTATTTTTCTAGCAAATCTTGTTACCTTGACATTTAGGATGATAAGGGAGAAAAATTTGTCCTCTAAATTTACTTTTTTCTGCCAGTTCTGTAAAGATTGCTTAAAAATCCAAGGGGAAGCTGAATTTCACTGTTTAGGCGTGGAACATCTGACTGTCCAGATTTTCTGAAGGTCAGTCTGTTCCCAAGTGAAGGATGTCATTCCTCTGCGGTCTGTTTTGTGAGTAATACTCATTTCTGTGTGGATTGCTTCGCGTAATTGTGGACCGTTGTTCACGTGAACGTGATGAAATACAAAAGAAATGGCTAAAACTTAAGTGGAAAGAAAAATTGAAGTCCAAATGGGTAGAAGGAGATATAGGATTCATATGGTATTGTCTTCCCTATAGCCCTGCTGCAGCGGGGACAGGAAGGAGGAGAGTTGGGGGACAGAGATAGCAGAACAGTTTCCATTGCAAGAGCACTGGGTATTTAAATATTTCTTGGTATTTGTAGACAGCTTGTCAATATTTAGGGACACATAATTTAATTTATTAAGGTCTTTAATTTTCTGTTGCTTAAAAATTTCGACTTTAAAGATAGCACGTTGTTTATACTAATATTTTGCTTGATTCATTTTGTTCGTGATTCCAGCGTACAGTGCCACAAAGTTGCCCAGTAAGTGTAGTACGGTAATGTTTTTGAACCTGTGATTCTAAAATTAAATATCTTTTGACAGTTATTGCATCTCCCAATCAGTAGGGAACGATAAGTGGGAAAATATTTATCAGGTTGCCAAATGGCACTGTGTAACCTGCACTACAGGAAAAATAAACACGGCGTCTGTTGTTGTGGAAATAGTAATAAAGGGAAAAGTCCATAATTTTCCAGTGACCTCCCCATTGCAGGTGTTATTTTCAATTAAACACCGCTTTCTTACAAAGTGAGCTATAGCTGGCCTAAATAAGCACATTATGAGTAGTGCTGAACCTGTTGTGGACAGGTTGGGCACCTCTGAGACTTCTCCATGTCCCCTGAGCTGCAGGAGCACTGGAGGAGGTGACGAGGGCTCTACCTGGACTGCAGGCGGGGGACTTCTGTAAGCAAGGTCCTTGTCACCAGCCTGGCGGGTAGAAACGGGGCCGGGGGGATGCAGGAGCAGCTCGGCGTGGGCTGGGCTGATGCTCTTCTTGCTTTAGCCATTCGTCTTTAGCCTCGCTAGATCAGGTGTCGCAAGTAATCACCTTATTGCTCACCTTTTAAGTCATAACATGGTAGTTATATGAGAACACAGAATCACCTTATCAGATAAGGATAACAAATTTTAATGTCCTTAAGGTCAGATAAGCCCTGCTGGATATAAATCAGACGAAAATTCAAGACGATAGCATGGAGAATTTGAAACAGTACTTATCGTGTTCTTAGGACTTCAGTACTTTCACAATGTGTTATCTGTCTCTAACATGAAAATGACTTGAGAATATCTCCAAATTATTTCTTGCCTATTAGTTAAGGAATCTTAAATATGGTTTCAGAAGAACTCTTGTATTCAATTGTAGTGATTTTGATTTACTTTTAAAGTATAGATTTAATTTGCTTGCATTTCATTATAGCAAGTGATGATAGCATTTTCTGATGTGATGGTAATTTTATTTTTCTGTTTGAAGTCGTACCTCATTATGATGAAATGAAACATAAACTGTTTAAGAAATAAACATGTTAGAGATACATAATGCTGTAGTTAGGCTCCACTAAGGACTAATTTCGGCAGGGAGACAGGTGTGGTATAGGTTGCATCAGCAGCACTTACGGCACGAACGCTAATCAGCCAGGTGTAACGGACTGTACAAAGCTTATGAGCATTTTCAGGTTTGCCAGAAATCACTAAACCAAGAGACAAACTGCATTTCTAAGTGCGTGCAGATGTGAAGCTTGGCTAACGCAACTGTTTGTAACATTCATCTGTGGTATTTTCTTGGCAAAGAAAATGAGCATTCAGAAAGCATGACCCGAGCGGATCAGTAGACATGCTAACTATGCTCAAAGGAAGCAACCTTGGAACTGAAAAGATCTCATAAAAAAGCCCTCTTTGAGCAGTGCACATGAGTAAATTGGAGTGGGAGAGAAAGGTCGGGGTTTTTTCCTCTCTAAATAATTTTCAACGTTTAGCTTTTTATTGACTTCTTTTCTATATTTAAATAGATATTTTGACTCATCCTGTTAAATCTTTATGCAGGTTCCAGGAACATCTAATTATTTTTCAGTGCTGCTTTTCTTGTGGAGAAGTAATTTACATTTTTGTGTATTGACTGTACTGAACACACATGATATTTGATTACAGGATGAAGCTGTAGTCAAATAGACCAGGAGAGTCAAGTTTCTGGATGGCAGTTCTTCTGATTTCAGTACAGTTGTGAAATGGTTCACTCTGGAGAGATGGGACTCCAAGATGACATGAAACCTGGCCAGAGCCATGCTAATTGTCCTTGTAGGTTTTAATGATGTAGCAGTTAGTTGTACCCTGAGATTTCTGTTATTTTAAATAAAATTTGACACATACAGTGTTTTCTAGTCTATACCTGTTACAGTCACTCCATCTACATCTGATGAGAAGTCCACATAAAACTGAAAGTTAAGGTCACTGTGTAAGTGACCACTTCCCTAATTAAGAATAACTCTTTATAATAGTTTTGTTGTAATATAATGTTTTTGTAACGGGGCCTTTTTCAAGAATTTGCAGACAGTGTCCTATAATTGGATGCTTAACTTTTGAACAACTTCTACTTGAATACAGTTTGCAAATAAGGTACTGATAACGTGCCCTGCAGAGCGTTTCTGTCCTTCCTTTAGCCTCAAGCTTTGTGATGCTGGATTAATTAACTAGCAAGTACAGCCCGAGGATGCAGTCCAGCTGGACGTACTCATTGGGCATACTTTCATACTGCATAGGTAGGAATATCTTTAATTCACAATATGCGTTCTGGCACTATTGTCAGTACTCATACAGATGATGTCATACTGTTCAGCACTGGCAAAGAAATAGAAGATGAAGAGAAAGAATATGACATCTTCTGAGATTAAAGAGATGCTGCAAGAGATACTCGATTGAGTATTGAGGTCCCCCTAAGCAGTTACTTCTGCTCATAAAGAATAAGCATTGCATGCTTTCCATTAGCTTTTGTTGTTGAATGCTGTCTCTCTAGCTGCTGTTCTTCTCTGCCAACTCTACATTTCATTAACTACCAAAACCAGTTCCATCTTTGTATCTAAGACCTTCTGGGAACTGGACCATCTCTACAGCAATTCTGTAGGTTCCTGCTTCGACTTCTTAGCATGATGGAGTCTTTGATGTGAGTGACACCTTTCACTTCATTAACTTGAACGCTAATAGCTGTGGTATAGATAGCTTCGTTTATGTGAGCATCCAGATGAACTTTTTTCACGCTCGTTGCAGCAATACCCTGGTTATTTGCATGGGGGCAAATAGGTCAACCATAAAATGTGGACATGTATTCTTCCAGAGTATAATGATATCATTAAATTGGTATCTAATTATAATGTAGACATATGTTTTTCTCCTTGCTGAATGGATCTCTACCGGTTGTTGCATATGTGCCATTTTTTAGACTAAAATGTTTAAATGTTTGTTTGAATCTATTACATAGATTCTTTTGTTTAGGCCTTAGCTATGAATGATCTAAAGAGCTTCTAATTCTTACCAAGAGGAGTTGGATATTCCCTAAGTCTCTTATTTTTTTCGTTACAATCCAAGAACTATTGTCTATGATATTATCTCTCTATTCCGGAGTAGTAATACTTTTGTTGGTTTTGTGTTGTCGAGTCTGTGTACATTTACTTATATTTGGTTCTTGAACATTTCTGACACTGTGTTACTGATTCACCAACTAATATTATTAAAAATGAGCATAGTGCTTTGGCTTTGTTGGAGAAATTCTGCCAGAAGCCTAGAAGATCAAGAAAAAAGAAATGTATTTCAAAAAGAGAAAAGATTTATATAGCAAAGTTAGCGTGTGTTAGCACAAGAAGTGCAGATTATTTAATCTGTCTTTATAGTACCTTTACAGAAACTGTTGCGATAAAATTTTGCTCACAGATGAGGGGAGAAAAGCAATTTCCTTTTGCACTGCTCCTTCTTATTCCTCCAAAGAAAAGGAAAGAAAGAGGATAGTGGACCAGGAACGTGGTCACAGGAATTGCATCATCCCTTAGGGGAGCCATTTGGAGGAGTCTTCAATCAACAGAGCCAAACATGAAGAAAAATATGGTAGAATAATCTCAGGGATATTTCACTCAAATGAGTCTAAACACAATTTATGGCGCTCGCCCTCCTGGAGATATTTCAAAGCCACAGTCTCAGTTATTCACAGAGAGTTACTCTGCTTCTACCTCCTCTAAAAAAAAAAAAAAAAAAACAACCCAAAAAACTCAGAAAAACAAACCAGGAAGCAATAGGCAAGATTTCTGCCCATCGATTGCATTTATTAAAGCTGGTTCCAGAGGTAACCAAGAGTAGTTGGTATAACTGTCACTGTGGAGAAAAATACGCACCTCTGAGCATCAAGCTTACTCTTGAACGTCTTCATTAACGTTCGGGGAGGAGATCAAGCACCACATTATTTGCATTCACAAATAACACCATAGGGTTAAAAATTAAAATGACCGATGTAATACTGTTAAGAAATGAGAACCAGGCAAGAAGAAGCGTAATTGAGCTAAATGATAAATTATTATAAAATGTGGAATTAAAAAGATGGCTTTCCACAGGGCAAGGACTGATATAATTAAAATTAGAGCTCTATCCCACAGCCTGTCTTTCAGCGCACTTTCATTCACTCCCTGTTGTATCAGTGATAGCTGGTTAGTTGTTTGAAAAGTTTACTTGGGGTTTGGGGGGTTTGGGTTTTTTTTAACCAGCTGGTAATAATCTATCTAAGAACTATTCAGAGGTGGGTTTTTTTTTTGTCTTCTCTGTCTCCCATTTCTTTTTCAAGTCTGTGTCCAAACACCACTCCCAGTTGTGTGCACCAGGGCACTCTCTGCTTTTTCTCCATTCTGTCACTTCCAGGCTGTAGCCTTTGGTGCATATTTGTTATATCAAGACTCACAAAATCATGAAGATGGTGGATAAGGTGAATGCTGAATTGTTATTTACAGCCCAAGAACTCGGGCGTGGTTGCTGGAAACTAATAAGAGATGGGTTTAAAACTGGTGAAAGAAGATACTTCTCCAAACAACTGATAGTGAGCTGCTTGAATTGGTTTCCACGGAGGTTGCAGAGGCAGATACTATCAGCAGGTTCAAAAAAGGACAAAAGTAGTTTTATAAGCAGCATTTTCGTAACCAGTCACTAATGGGAATAAGTGGGGATTTAAGTCCTACCCTCCCTGACAGAGCAATTGTGGGTGCGGGGGAATACGAGGGGTCGAGGGGTACAGGCTGCAGAAGGGGGCCAGGTTTCTGCAGTCTGTGCGAGCAGCATCTCCCATGTCTCTGGAGAGGACATGGGCTCGGCGGCCCGTCAGCCTGACTCTGGAGGTCATACCTGATGGTTTTAGTACGACGGATGTTTCAGTCTTAACTTCCCTGGTTAGGAAGTGCAGGAGGCTTTGCCAGTGGCAGAATGACTGTTCTAATTATTTTTTCAATGGTTTCCTGAGCCTTTCTTCACTATCCAAACAAACTGTAACACACCAACTTTATCTTGTAATACACAATTGCTTATTATTTTAACTTTATTAAATATTTTTTAAAGCCCAATTGAATCATTACCTCATTCTCTCTCTTTTTTTTCACAATACTGTGTGTCTGGAGAAGGCTGATTGCATGTAGGTACAGTTTACTCTAATTTACCAATTTTACTTATCTTTACATCCCAGGGTACGTTATAACACGAGGAAAAACATTGGCTATTTGCCAGTACGGTAGCCGATTGTAATGTGAGATTACTTTGGGGTATTTTTTTTAACAACTCGACCAAGTCATTCTTAAATTCTTTCAGAGTTATTGAATGAATACCATTGGGTCTGGGTGAGAGGACAGATCCTGTGCCTGATGCCCTGTTCCCAGATCCCGGTACCCACAGCGGTTGCTGCTGATTTCACTGGGGCTCGTTCATGGGTTTGTGCACGCAAACAGTGGTAACTGCTGTTTGGGACCTGGAATTAGTAAATACTAAGTGGAAATTTCTCCTGCATCCCATGCCACGCGCTCCACATTTGTCGTGGTTTAGGCAGGACAACGTTCTTCCTTTTCTTGCAAGTTTCTGGGGTGATGCATCCATCACGCAGACTTTCCCAGGGCCCCCAAACCTGAGAGCCAGCGCCAGCTGAAACAAAAGCTGCCCCATGGAACGTGTCCACTGCATCCCTGCTTAGGTCAGTATTTGGATATTTAAATTTTTCACTGTAGCTTTGTTTTAGAAAAAACGCTCGGTTATCAAGACCAAACTAATATAAAACATCTTTATTGCATATTTAAATTCTGGCACAATTTGAAAACATTGTTTACACTAATTTGCTCTTTCTTCATATCTTTATAGTAGAGAAAAGCTGCAGGTGGCTTTTTTTTTTTTTTTTCTTTTTGGAGGGGAAGGAGTGTTTGGGAAATAGGGTAGGGGTAAAAGCGTGTTATTAGTCTTTCAGAGTCTTCAATGTGAAGAAACAAAAGTGTTCCCAAACAACTTGCTTACAGCTGCAGAACATGCCATGGAGTAAAACCCACCTTCATTAAATGGGTGAGAAAGAATTCTAATTGTTTTGAAGTTCTTATGATCAGTCTGCATATGCTTCATTGTAATGTGATACTAAAGTGCCTCAATTATGATTTGTATATTTTGGTGCCAGAAGGTTTTTTTCTTATGCTAAATTATTAAGTTCTGTCAGCTGCTGGGCTGTCATATAGAGATACAGTAAATCACATTATATTTTGTCATGGATTACATGGAGCAATAAATTTGGGAACAGAGATCAAAGTAGTTTCACAATCGCATCTGAGTGTAGGAGGGGTGTTTAACTTGTAGAAAATCTGATTTAGGTGAAACTGTTGCAGTTCTTGTGTGAATTTGAAATGAATTTGGGTGTTTGCTTGAAAATGAATAAGGTACAAATCCCCAAAAGAGTTCTCCTGTGTTTAGTTCAGGGGAGTTGATTCTGACCTACAGCTGCAGGACGGAGAATGGATAAATAATTAAACATTGGGAATGTTAAGAGTCTCACAATGTCTTATTTATGTTTTTAATTGCTTTTGTGATTGAGCAATATATTCCATTCTCTTTTTAATTGGGCCTTGGTGGACTTGCGCAGAGTTAGTCATCAGTACAGTAATGCTTTCTGGCTCCGTGAAGTTGTCGTTCTTTTTGGGAAGCTTTGTTGCATTTAAAACTACAAAAAGTAATCCAGCATAATCTTGCTAAGGAACACTGATTGCTTCAGATCAGAGATTTGTTAGGGGATTTTGTCGCATTTTCAATGTTTGTCTTTCCAACTGTAGAAGCTTAACTTTTGTTGGGCTCTCATCTAATGATGTAACTTAGTAATATGCGGTTAACTTGCTAACACCGAGTCTGTCCTTTTGTTTCCAGTTTTCCTTCTATTTAATAAAAAAGCTTCTATCTCAAAATCATACATGCGTAGGATTTTTTTCTAGTCATTATCCTCTTAACACTTGCTTGTTATTGCCACAAAATTCAACTTAAAACAGCAATGGGGAATCTAAAAAAATAAAAATCGTGTTCTTATCCCTTTATAGTCCTTTCAGGAGCCTTAGAGTCTCTCCTTGGCAAAAATCAAGGCGCGTAAACATAGCTGATATATAATGATAAAGTGCACGGGTCTCAGAATTCCTGAAAGAATCGTGTATTGTAAAGCTCATATTAAGTAGCCTTTAACTGAGTCAAACCATGGATCAGTGTCACATCTCAGTACTTTTGCCTTCTATTTGTGGCGGAAACATTAGCTTTGACTTGCATCTTCAAAGATGTTTAGCAGCCTCTCCCTTTGCGATTTCGCTGGGTGTCAGCTGTTTGGGTACCAAAACCATCTGGGCCTGAGTGCTACAAGCTATTCTGTAAACTTCGTTATATTAGAGTGGGAGAGAGAGACAGAGTGCACATGGGCGCGTGAGGTGCCCAGTACTTCTGATGAATAAAGGCAGCTTGTAGAAGCTCAAATAATTCCCTTTGGGTGCGTGTTTTATTTGTTAAGGCTCTGAAAAAGAAAATGCCACCACTTTTGATAGAATGTCTTAAACCCGCTTTAAATAACCATCTTAACTTAGTTGGACAGAACAGAAGAAAACCGGGAAATATTAAAAATCGTAATTCAGGACTGTGGTTGTGCTGTACCAGATTTAGGTACATAGCTGCGGGAAATCCAGGCTTCGGTACCCTAATGTGGAGAGTGTTGCAGTCTCAACATCTTCATGAGCTTTACTCAGCTCATCTTACCTGAATGTCGAGCAAAAGAAGGAGTAGTGCCGTAAGGTGAAAGCCACCTGCCTCCCAGCTGTTTTGGCAAAATGTCACACTGCATCTTCAGATTAAACTGTAATTCACTGCCAGTCCTGTAAATGCCTCATGCGTGCATCAGTACTATCTTGTATAAATATATTTAAGGTATTGAACAATTTCGTGTGGCAAACTATTAATCTATTTTAAGACTATTAATCTGGTTTTAAAACCTTGCGCTGTATACAAGCCTTGTATGTTAAGCCAAGTCGTACAGTTGGTTTTAAATAAGGTGCCTGGCTCACTGCAACATGGAATGGAAATCAGTATTAGTGAAGATGGGAAATATTTAGATGCTCAGTGAGTCCACTTAGATGACGCTAGTCATTGCGTACTGGTGTAAGGATGGTAAAACTGGTATCGGACACCATGCAGTTGGAGTCTCACAGAAGAATTTTTGGCAGAGTTAAATGTCTGTGTTTAATTTCTCTCTGTAATTTCAGAATGATTAGAAATACACAGTTAGTTTAAAAGAAAGGACTGGAAATGAGGGTTTTCCTAAGGCACAAATTGCACAAGCAGTTTTTCAGTAGACCCCCATTAAGCACAGAGTTGCAATACACCGTGGAAAGGCAATTCTCCATACAGGTTGAGTGTCAAATTCATTTCTATTCAGTCTTGGTTTTTTCCCAATGAAAAGTACTTAGCACATGAATAAGAGGGGTTTTTTTTTCTCTCCTAAAGATGTATGTTTAACGTGAAAAAAAAAAAAAGGGAAAAGATTTATAGACCTAGAAAAGAGGAATGTAAAATAGAATATTAATAGGATTTGTGGGTATGACAGATTGGGATTTCTATCATTCATTTTCAAACCCCTTGAAGTCATTTGGTACTTGACTAATTATTCTGTTAACATCATTTTGGATATTGAACTATTTTTAATGGTCTTTTGGGTGGCTCAAATTACATATTTGAACTGGTATGCTATTTTCACTGTTACACGGAGATTTGGCTTTCCATTTGTTATCTGATTGGTGGGGAGAGCAGCAGAAAGAACAAGAATATCGGCGTAGGAAGTCACCCGCTGTTGGTGTGAGAGGCACATAAGGAAAATACATGTTTCGGGCTTTGAGATCAAAATGAAATTTTTATGTACAATCAGATGAACTTAAAAGGTGATCTGCTGATCTCTGAAGTTTAAACAGACACTGTACAGAGTGTTTTAACATACTTAATAACAAAAATTTCTCCAGTTAGCCATTCTGAAGGTCATTTTCTTTTGACATCTGTCAAATTACACAATCTTGAATTTTGGTACAAAGCATAATGCTGTCAAACTTAAACAGAAATATTCCAGAATGTGGAGTGGTGTGTTGTTTTTTAAGGTAAATGGGCCCCATTTACATTAGTTCTTTGATGTTAAATTCTTTGCTGCACATCAGAGAACAGTTGCTTCTTCCCTGGAGCAAGTTTTCTTTCTTCTCCTTCCCCCACCCTTTGATTTTTTTCCTTCTTCTTTTTTTTTTTTTATTTTGCTTACACTTTTATCTAACTAATTATGGAGGATCAGCTTATGTATGGCCATCATTTAGCTAGTTGCAGGCATTTTGAAAAATGGCTATTTCATAGTACCCTAAACAGATTTCTTAAATCTGCTTTTCTGTTAGTGAACGTGAGTGTGTATGTATAACCCTCTAGTTTATGAGAGTTATATTTGTGGGGGTTTTGTTATTTGTTTATGTTTTGGGGAGACTGAAATCAGTCACAATCAGAGATAGATGAATAAGATTTCACTATGCACCTTTAACTCTTACAGATCTATCCACGTTTGGGTTGCAGAAGTTAGTTTTCCTATTAATTTTGTAGCATAACTGAAATCTAACTTTCTATCCAAAAAAATCACTGTTTCAAAGCTGGAAGATATAGTACCGTAGAATCATTTAGGTTGGAAAAGACCCTTAAGATCATCGAGTCCAACCGTAAACCTAACACTGCCAAGTCCACCGCTAAACCATGTCCCGATGCACAGATTTGTACTGTTCCAAACAATTCTTAACAGCTGCATTTTTGATGAACATTCAAGATGTCCTAAACACCTTCAAGGATCTTGATGGAGGTTGAAGTTGTCCGTGTGCCTGCCAACCCCCTCGTGCAGCTTTAGCTACTGTCGACGCTGGACGTGGCCGTACCGGTGAGCAGCCCCTGGGGCTGCTCAGTGCACACATTCATCGAATGGAACTAGAATTAAAAGTCCCCTCTAATTCATCTTAGACCTTAAAAATAACATCTCAAAACTTTGTAATTAGGGTAGGACATGGTGTGCTTTGGCGGTGCGGTCCCACCATAGATCCTGTGCTCTTTTATTCTTAGTAATGCTGTTCTGTTTAATGAAAGGAAAAAAATGAAAATCAGACCGTGCTAGAATAGCATCCATTAATTCGGATACCACATCTGTAGTGCTAATACCGTTTTTAATTTTTACGTGAAATGTTTTGTTGAAGTCGGTGCAGTTTTGCTCAGCAACCACAATATGATGCTTTAAGGCTTGTTATAGAATTATAGTTGGTTTTTAAAACCAATTAACTGTAACAAGGACATAATCTTTATAATGCAAAAGTCCTCACTCTGTAATATAAAATAACTGCATGCAAAATTGTCATAATCAGATAATTTTAGCTAAAATATGTATTAACTGTGTGAAACTAAACAGAAGTTAATTTCTGAATCGGTGGGATTCCTCTATGGCTTATCCAATTTAGACCTTTGCATTATAAATGGATATTACAATTGATATTTCTGACGAATTTTTGCCAAGCGTGAATTTCAACAGCTACCTCTCGCACACGGAAAACTGGTTTAAGACCATTAACTGTATTTGCAGTGCTGCCCATTGCTATAAAAAGAGTTAGACTTTAATGAATACTGGCTGACCCTGCAAATGTTCACCTTCCAGTTGGATTCTTATTCATTATGTTTCTGAAATAGCATGTAACCTGAAAGCCAGGGAATGCCCTTAAAATAATACCGAAGCAGCTCGTGCTTCGTACAATGCGTGAGCCGAGCAGCCTGTTATAAAAGCAGGAGCCCGGGAAACTGCTGCTCCTGTACACCGTGCCATTTTTAACCTCCTTATTTCTCAAAATAAATGTAATATAAATCCTCTGCGATGTTCACTGTACACAGCTATGCGTATTTACTTTGCTGTAAGTCATTCCTTAAAAAAAAAATAAGTAAAAAGACGCTTTTTTGTGTGTAGCAGAGCTATACGTGCCCCAGGGGAGTGGGTTAATGCCTCCCTGGGCTGCAAAGCAACAGCCTATAGTCAAGAGGTGTTAAATTAGTTTAGTTGCAGGTTTTAAAAAGGGAGAAGTTTTATATTTCTGCAGTAAAAGAAGATGGAAAAGAGTGTTCCTGTGGGTGACCATGAATTAGATCCTTTCAGCTGACCGGTGTGCTATAAGCTGTAGAAACTGCCTTCTGCAGATTGCCACCGGTGCTCCCTGTGCGGTTTGTGATGGCGCGAGACCCCGGGGTGTTACACATCGAGAGAGAAAAGCTCAAGTCAGCAGGTGTCCATAGTTTTTAGTGCACAGGGCCAAGACAGCCAGTTTTGGACAGCCAGAGCCTGTCTAAATGTAGGTTTGCTATCTCCAGGGGAAGTTTTGGTAGCTCAATACTTCTGAGAATCAGACCCCTGAGATAAGGATGTTTGGGACTGCAAGTAAATGCAAGAATTTGTGGTTTGTCTGTGACTGGGAGACAACGTATAAATATTTTGCTAATTGGAATTTTCTAAAGCCGTTATGAAATGAAATGTTGTAATTGCCTTTAAATAAACCGGTGGGATATACTTACTTTGCCTTCAGTTAGGAATAAAACACTGAAATTCAGCATATCTTCCTTTTGGATAGCCTCTGTCGTTTCTGTCGGGGGTCATCCTGGTTCTACTTCGTGTGAACAAACAAGTTCTAATTTGTTTATGAAAGTTATGAGTGGTTTTTTTATTATTTATTGGGATTTATTCTATGGGTTCAGGAGGTTATAAAGCTGCTTCCATGAAAGATGAAGTCTTTTACCCCGGGCAAATTGAGCGAGAGCAGCTGTAATGTGATCTTCGCAGTGCTGTGCTGACGAGTATCTCTCCCTTTCTGGGAGTACCAGTAATTTATGCTATTACTGTAATTTATTTTTTTGCTTCTTTTCCCTACAGATAAACTGGCAGTTTCAGTCACTTTATGATATGCAGTGGTGGTAAAACATAATCTGAAGCTAGATGACAATACAGTGGGAGGAGTGTTAACACGGGTCAGCCTGAGCGCAAAGAGCATAGAGCTGTTTGGCATAACTGCCTCTGTCTTGCTGCGCTCGCTTTATTTATGCAGCCCCACAATATGCCCTTACAGTGCTCGTGGCACGCTTTGTATGATAAACGTAGAAGAAGTGGAACTCATTTTGTCTGGTGCTCCAGAATTTCTGTACATGCTGTTTTAAACCAATATGTAATGCCATTATCTCTATTTATAAGAACAAAACCCAACCAAAACATGTGTTCTCAAAACTTATGCACATATTTGATAATTGGTTTTGATTAACTTTTTAGTAGATTTCTCAGTTACCAACAAACAGATGAAATATAGACACCTCCATATGTTTCATAATCTTGGAATTTGAAGGGACTCGAGATCTGAAGTTGCAGAATCCTGTAAACTTTAAGATTATTTTTAAGTGGCTGTAATATACTTACATTAAGCTGCACCACACATAACTGCCGGGGTTGTACAAGAGGATGATTTGAGCTCTATTGTACTTGGTGGTGATTCGCAAATGCTGTCTGCAACTTTAAGCTCCTCAATTTATAGTCAGGTAAAATCGATAGGACTTATTTGCCCGACCGAAGTCCCTGGTGGTGGCCAAGCTGGCGTCCGGTCCCACGGCTGGCGCCGAGCAGGGCTTGGGGGCTTCAGTGGTCGCCCAGACCGGGTGCTGGCACACCGGCGGCTGAAGGAGCTTGTGTTTGTGCGCTGGATGCTCTGCCATAAAACTAAGGATGACAGATCAAAGATTTGAACACGAGGTCAAATAGATTTTGAAAACTTAATCAGCTTAAATTTGTTTCAGAACTCGGCTTCATAATATTCTGTCCCCCTAAGAAAATATTTTTCTTAGACACCTGTCCTCAAATTTTAGAGCCAAGAACATGAGAACGCTTAGCGGTTCATTTGAGGACAGTGTTTTGAAGGCGGTCTATCAATAGAATAACGTGACACTTCGCAAGAAAAATACACATCAGAATTGTGTCCTGAAATTAAATTGAAATTATTTTTGAATTATTGATACTGTCTAATTATTTCTGAAATTAAATTATTTGAGGGGAAAAAACCTTAAGAGCTACTTTCCCCCAGAATTAGAGATATTTGCTTATTGAATTCCACTATGACAAAGCAGCCTTGTTTTCAGCTTGTTTTATTCTTTATCTTTGAATTGTGAAAAAAAATGGAAGGAGAAGGAAAGAGCTGTACATCCAAGAGCTCGCGGTCGGTTCAGCTGCACGTTGGGGTCGATTTTCAGTGTAGTCGCCACCTTTAAATAGGAAGAGACGTGCGGTGGGACAAAAGGCAGCTGCAGACACCACGCTGAGACACGAAGTCGTGTCCCCCATGTCGCGCTGTACCCTGGCAGCCGGTGCTGGGGACTTTCTCCTTTCCCTTGCCTGCGTTCAGAACCGAAGCTGCCCCAATAAACTCGTATGTGTGTTGCCTCCCTTCCCCTGCCACACACACACACTCACTCGCTTTTTTAATTTTTTTTATTTTTTTTTAATCTGCAGAAGTCTTTATGTTTTTCTAATAATTGGCAGCAGAGGTACAATTTCTCCCCTCTTTTAAGTGATGAATAGTTGGCCCGAGATCAAAGGCAAGCCCTCGCGGTTTTTTGGCTGCCGCGAAAGGGCGTTGGAGCTGGCGCGGGTCCCAGCCGCTCAGCGATAGGCATGTGGATGAGGTGCCAAGCGGAGGGGTCGGTGGCAAAGTGTCTGTACACGTTCTTCGTCTGAGCTAATCTGGTTGCCTTTTGTGTGTGTTTCAGGCAAACAGCCGGCTGAAGCAGACCGAGAAGGAGTACAGTCAGAAGCTGGCTAAATCCTCGCAGGTAGGCAGCAAGGAGGCAGGAACCTCATGTGAATCCATTGGGTTTGGAAACTTGATGAAAAGTGTAATTACTTCTGCTCTTAAGCGTAGGTCTTGATGATCAAGAGAAGCCACAACCGTTTCCCAAATCAAACATCCAACGTCTTTCTTGCAGATTTTAACCCTTCAAAAAACACAGAGCATTACGCTCACTAGAAGAAATGGGTGGGGGTTCTCTCAGTTCTAAATGTCATCTTTTTCATCTACTTTTTCATCTCGTGAGGACCCAAGAGGACTGAGTCCTCCATCAGTCGGTGGGAAGGGAAGGCGAGGTGCCACGAGCTCATCAACAAGCGCATCTCCTAAAATTGGGAGCAGTTGCACCACCGGGACTTGCATTTCGTGTCACCAGGTGGTGTTTGCTGGCAGAGCCGATGGCAGGATGGTGGGCCCAACCACGCTGTCTGGACGCTCGTCGCTGCTCCAGCCAGTTCAGCATTTCTGCCCAAAACAGCACTTTGAAAAATGTCAGTGTCCTGAAAGCAAACTGGTTTTGACTTGAGTTTTTGTTCTTCAGAGTAGTCTTTCAAACATGGAAGATGAAAATGTGGGTTGAATTTACATATATGCTTAAAAATGAGAAGATGGGATGATTTTTTAAGTATTTCAGCTTTCAGTTTGATTGACAGGTAGTACTGAAGTGTGAAAAATGATGGAGGTGCAACCAGAAGTTAAGCTTTTAATAATAAGAAAATTGCCACGAGGATTTATGTGGAGGTGTCATTCCTCTCATTCCTCCCAACCGCAGCAGAGTGCCTGCCTTTTACTTGCAAAGTGTGTTTTCAGCAACAGCGGTAATAGTCTAATAATACTCTTTTAAAATCAATAAAAACACTACAAAGAATGGTTTGGAAGCCTCAAACTAGGTAGAGGTGATCAGTGAGAGAATGACAAGAAACTGCAAACTTTACTGTTTTATAAACACTTTAAAATATTTTAATAGTCCTGATTTCAGCTTTTCAGCTACTTTTGAGTCTTATTCTCTGTCAAACTTGTCCAAAATTGTGGCTTTAGCTGTTTCAGTGAAATTTATTGGACTATCACATTTTTTCAAACCACGTTTTTTGAGACTGCATTTATCAGAATCAGTTAAATATATTTTTACATTATATTTCTAAAACCTAATGTGTATTTCCTGCACATTTCTTAGAATCATAGAATCATAGAAAGGTTTAGGTTGGAAGGGACCTTGAAGATTATCCAGTGCCACCCCCTGCCCTGGGCAGGGACACCTCCCACCAGCCCAGGGTGCTCCAAGCCCCGTCCAACCTGGCCTTGGACACCTCCAGGGATGGGGCAGCCACAGCTTCTCTGGGCAATCTGGGCCAGGGGCTCACCACCCTCACAGTGAGACATTTCTTCCTAATATCTCATCTAAATCTCCCTTCTTCCAGTTTGAAGCCATTCCCCCTTGTCCCATCACTCCATGCCCTTGTAAGAAGTCCCTCCCAGCTCTCCTGGAGCCCCTTTAGGCACTGGAAGGCCGCAATAAGGTGTCCCCGGAGCCTTCTCTTCTCCAGGCTGAACACCCCCAACTGTCCCAGCCTGTCCTCCCTGCAGAGGGGCTCCAGCCCTCGCAGAATCTTTGTGGCCTTCCTCTGGCTCTGCTCCACCAGGTCGATGTCTTTCCTATGTTGGGGGCTCCAGAGCTGGAGGCAGTACTCCAGGTCGGGTATGCCCAGAGAGGAGCAGAGTCTACCTCGCCACACAGCTTGGTATCATCGGCAAACTTGCTGAGGGTGAACTCGATCCCACTGTCCATGTCTCCGACAAAGAAGTTGAACAGCACGGGTCCCGGTACCAACCCCTGAGGAACGCCACTCGTCACTGGTCTCCACTTGGACATTGACCTGTTGACCACATCTCTTTGCGTGTGACCGTCCAGCCAGTTCTTTATCCACTGAGTGGTCCATCTGTCAAATCTGCGTCTCTCCAATTTAGAGACCAGGATATCGTGTGGGACAGTGCCAAATGCTTTGCACAAGTCCAGGTAGATTTCTTTGCATACGAGAGGCTGTGGGATCTTCATCCTTGGAGATACTCAAAGCCCACCTGGACATGGTCCTGGGTGACCCTGCTTCGAGCTGGTTCCTTCCACCCTCACCAACTCCACAGTTCTATGATAAATCGGAGAGAATGCTCTCCTGCATGCCTTTTTAGTCATTCGTTGAGAGCCTTATTTATAAAGAAAGAAAGAAACAACAACAAAAGCAACCCTATTTTTTTATCTTGCTGTCTGAACCTGAGTAGCTGAAAATTGATAAAACTCAAAAAGCAGTATATAATGCATGCCAGGCCTTAAGGAGGAGATCCTTTCCATTGCTAACTCTGGTTTACCTTTTGGCATTGTCGCTTTTATGCTGTTGTCATGCCTAGTGCGTGTAATCAAAAGTCAGCCCCTCTGTGCCAGACCTAGTTTGCTGTCAATACAAAAATGGGTCTTGGTCCATTCGTTAAAGACAGATGGAATAATTTAAGCATTTCTGAATTTTTAAACATGGGGTGAGGGAAATTGCTTTAATTGTTGCAGTGGGAACACCTAGGTAGTGTAGTGCAAGGTAATAACTATTTAACCTAAATGACATAATAAATTTTGCCAGACTGAAATTTATTGGCCTGCAGAATAGTCTCCAAATGGAAAAATTTTGAGACATGGGTGTTTTTTTTTTAAGGTAGGCATTGCTGTAGCTAATACACTGTTCTCTTTATTGGGGAGAGATGGACCCAGTGACCAGAACTGGCATTCCTCTGTGCTCTGTGGCAGACACAACACATACATCATATGTCAGAGCTATTTGGCACAATAAAGGAGTTTCACCCCGATGTCTGAATTTCTTTACTTTTGTGGGTTTGAATCAAATCCCTAAAGTTACTTGAACATAGTTTTTTTTATAGCTCAGTATTAATAATAGGTCAATTGCAACTTTTCTTGTGGTCATGTTGCTGACAACATCTGTCTAATCTTACTCTCTGTGGCCTCTTGGAACATTCACTTTTAACACCCACACAGAGAAGATATTTCAAGAAATTTCCTCTGAAGTTTATACAAAGTAAACAGATATTTTTTTTTCTCTGAAAAGTACTGCACAAAGCAGATCTTTCTCCACCAATTCATACTGAAATTTCCTTGCATGAATTTCAGAACGCCTATGCTCGTCCAGGGTCTTAACCCAGTAAAAGCTTTAAATCTCACTTTTATGTTATATTAATGGGTTTGTTATTTTGTTTTCTTTTTAAAAAGTGACAAAATGGAACATATACAAAGTGGTAGAGGTTTGCATGGCTTCAGGTTGTTATCTTAATAATTTATACGATCCATCGCTTTCTTCAGCTTTCTCATTGTGTGTTACACACCTAGCAAAGCCAACTCTATGCAAATTGTGTCTCGTGTAAACGATGATCTAAATTGCAAAACCAGTGATACAGCTTAATTCTGTGTGAAGAGTTACACCTATCCAGATAATCTCTAAACTTTGGCCCATTGAGCAGCCTTCCTTTTGATCGGTTTATTATCTTTTTTAATATGTATTTGCTTTTGGAAAATAAATACAGAAATATCCATGTAGGTTTTACTCATTATCTCTGTTACTCTCTGGGGTTTTCAGGTAGTAAAGCAGATGATAAATAAATTTACAGTAGAGTTTTAATCAATCCTTTTCCCCTCCCCCAGTGATTATGGTACCTTCATTTGTAGGGCCTCTCTTACTATGTTAGTCCTATCCTATTAGTAGTTAAAAAAAACCCAAACACACAAAAACTCCACCATTTTTTCCTGAAGAACTGTGGTATAGTTCAATATTTCAATGAGGAGGCCTTGCAGACACACAACTCTGAGCGCTCTGATAGTCTCTCCCTGAACTGCCTGCGTGCTGACGTGTTTTTAGAATCAGACTATATTATGCTGCTACAGCAGCTTAACCTTACGCTTGAATGTATACATTAAAGTCAGTGACACTCCCATATGTTTAGGTGCTTTGCTGGATGATGACTTACACGTCAGCATAAAATTCTGTAAATATGCCTAAAGGATCGAGTTTAGTTATGACTTTCCACAGCAATAAAAAAGGTGAAACAAATAAATTTCAACAAATCATGAGTGAATCATGTAAAAGGTCTAGTTTAAGGGTCCTGGACATTGAATCAGGTTCCCACTGTATTGCTAAGCAGAATATGCTCCTTTCAGCAGCTCAGAAACTTCACTATCAATCAAGTTTAAATTTCAGTCCAGTGTGTAAATTCAGGTATTTTTCTTCTCTTCAGTATCAGGCCACAAAGTGTCCCTCTACAAAACGACCACCACCATCACCATGTAGCTTTGCACTCCTGGTGTCAGTGCCGTGGAAGACTGGGAACGTGCTCTATTTTGAAGATCGCAGATGTGCTTTGTTCTCATGAGTAAATATTTTGGAATGTCATAGTGGAAAACCCTTCCAAATATTTTGTGTTCAGCAATTTGTGTCATTCGCAGCCTCCCTATATTCCTTTTTCTCTGCGTGGAATTTCATGCTTGCTAGTGTGTAATATGTTAATTTAAAATATTTAGCTTGCACAGCAGAGTTTGCCAATGCCATGCTTGTACCGAGCATAAAAACATACAAAATACACGCCTTTTACTGAAGAGGGATTTAGCGTGCTGTTTTCTTTTTAGATCATAGCTGAACTGAAGACAACCGTTTCCTCTCTGACGGAGGAGAACAGCCGGCAGCAGCACAGGCTCCAGGAAGTTGTACACGAGTTTGAAGATAAGAAGCAGCAGCTGATTACAGATAATGACAGAGCAATCAAGGTAATCTGGGGATTTTAGTCACTGATGCTACTGGCTGTTTGAGTGTCATTAAAAGTTCTGCGGTGGGCAGGTGAATGCAGGTATCGTTCCTGTTCGCACAGCGCGCCCTAATTCCATCCACTGGACATTGGCTCCAGTGTAGTTGGTGACTCGGGTGCTCTCTCCTCTCGCTGATCCTACGCCGGCATAAAATGTTTGGGTTTGCCGAGTCTAATCCGTCCACTGCAGGCAAACACTTGAAACTTTTCCAGTTCTCTTTCTTTTAATACTGACTCAGATATTTTAACATATTTTATGCAGTGCTTTCGGTACTTGGAACAAAGGTGAAAAATAGGAGAGGCGAGTGGCACACCTGAGAGCCGGCAGCGCGGCAGGGGCTTTAGCTGGGTCTCCACAAGGCGATCTCACCTTGCGTGTTTAAGGCTGCAATGAAGGAAAGAATGTTCTTAAGCTCTCCTGAAAGCCAGGTCTATGCTAAATACGAATGGAATAAAGGATGTGTTACTTGTAACTTGTTTCATTAGATTTCTACGTATTTTGCATCAGAGATGCATTCTCTGGCCTTTTTCAAAGAAGCTTTAAGAGACTCCGGGTTCTGAATATTTGGAATTTGTTCCTTGCTGCTTTGACACCCTGATTCAAAGCGGCTGCAGAGAATCCCACCTGCAGAAGCAAGTAGAATTATTTTTTGAACATTTTTCCTTTCAGAGTAGTAAAGAGCAACGGAAGATTTTTGAGACTATGTAATCTGCTAAGGTTGACAACCAAAACACTTCATTAAAAGTTATACAAAAGAAGGAAATTCCTTTTTTCTTAATAAAGACATTTACTAGTACCAAACAAAGTATTACGTTGTTAGATCTAGAAACTCATGAAAAAATGAACTCCCACAGTTTTTCTAACTTTTTGTCCTGAGAAGAAACCATGGGAGTTTTGATGTGTTGGAACTATCTGATGCTCAATTGCGGTACAGTTAATGTTGTCCTCTACGTTTGAATGATTTGCATAAGGAAATTAGGTTGACATTACCATCTCATCATCTGCAGAGTCTTCTTTTTGTTTAATGATTTGTTTTTTTTCCTCAAGAGAAATGTCTCTCTTTATTTGTGCGTGTGTGTTGAGGAACAGAATTTTCTTTCTGAGCCATCTTTAGTCTCTTCTGTCAAAGGCACAACCGCACAGATGTTGGCTATAATCTGGTATCCAAACTGGATCACTAGAGGTAGCTTTTATTATCACTGGGATCTGCAAATAGTTAAATGGCATTATTTTGTGGTATAGGGGGATTTTTTCCAATTAGGAAAATGTGCTATTTGTAGTTCTGCACTTCTCCAGTGGCCACCTGGAAAACAAACCCTGCGACAGTGGAATAGTCTTCCATGTCATCAGAACTATGCTGTTATCTGACAGTTATCATGCATTGTACCTTCTTGAGTTATGTATTTGAAATACGTATTTTAGGCTATTTATCAGCGGTTGAATTGATGGATTCATTTAAACTAAGTTATGTTCAGTGGAAGTAATTCAGCTGTTGTTATCAACAGGTTTTGAAGACTAATGATGATGGGTTGTATGAAGTCCTTCTCTATGTAAACCCGTGGTCAACTATTACAAACTTAATTTTGACATGATTACATCAAAATGTAATGAAATACATAAAAACCAAAGGGGAATTCTGCACAGGGTCACTAAGCAGTGTCCCAGAGCTTTTAGCACTGGCGCTACAAGTATGTTTTGTAAGATTTGGTCAATTTGGGGAAGAAATTGCAGGAGCTGTTGTGCTTGGAGTTCTTCAACTTTGTTTGGTGTCATTAATATTGTACTTTTTAAAAAAATCTTCCTTTGAAACCACTGATTTAATAGAAATTTACTGAAAGCCAGATAACCAAACAGAAAATTCTTGGTAAGGTGAACTGCTGTGTATGCTTCTGGAAGCAGAAAGAGTTATTGTTAATATTCAATCACTTAGTATTTTTAAGAACTGCACATACTTCTAGATGAGCATATGCAGAAATACTTTGCTTTTTATTAGCCTGGGGCAAAAAAAATTGCTTTTGATGGAAGTGGAATCCTAGATGTCCTAGAGATGGGGAACATATCTAACCTGGGATAAGCTGAAGACCTTGAGGGATGATTAAAGAAACATTCTAAAGACAAAGCAATTCTTAATATAGCATAAGCCTTTGAGAAGACTTAATATAATATAAGCTATTGAAAAGACTATCGTTAAAAAACGGGCATTTGCTAAATATAACATTGATTTAAACTAACATTGAGGAACAGATTGCAATTTCCTTTATATGGTATTGGGTTGACTTCCTGTAAGACCTTCCAATTATTATTTCCTTTCAAAGGGAGAAATACATTTTTGCAGAAACCAACAGGCTCTCAGAGAAGAGTTGGATTTAGTCAGTAAAGTGATATCCAGATGTGGATGCCATAATACATGATTTTGATGTTAATTCAAATTCCTGACTCTCTTTGCTAGTTAAAGGCTTCTAAGTTGTTATTTCACAATTGTATCTATCATCTCCTTAATCTTGATGGTTTCTTTTAAAATACTATCTTAAACATCAGTGAAAAAGGATAAATGAAACTTTTAAGAACATTTTGCTTCTTTTGAAAACCTAAAACCCAATCTGAGCAATGCTTTTTGGCTTCAGACGGCCTCAGGTTGGGTCAGTTTGAAACAAGTGCTTGAAGCACTTGGCATTCTGTGTTACGCTGTGATTTGTCTGGCCTAAGGGCAGGTCGAATTTTGTGCCATCAGTCATAAAATCAGGATAACATTTTGGCTCAGCACATTCCTTTCTTGTGGCTTATAAGGTAACCAATTTGGATGCCACCACGGTGCAATGTCTAATAGCAACGACCTAAGAAGCAGTGGTCTGCCAAGGCGTTGAAGAGCTGCGTGTCTCCTTCTCGCTGCTGTTGGGTTTGAGCCCGTTGGGATTACGACAGCGTTGGCACAGAGAGCGATCCCAAAAGCACGGCTCGCTTGTTCAGTGCCGCCCAGGGATCTTTGCTTTGAACTTACCAGGACTTGCGTTCTCTGGAGCAGGGTGCAAGGACACTGAATTGGGCTGGCATGGGGCAAATCCAGCAAAGCTCACCTGGTCTCTGGGCCATGCCTCTCCTGTCACGTACTTACACTTCAAAGATCAGGAACTGTTGGTTTAGACCATAGGATTAGTTGAGAGCACAGTTATATTAATGCCCTGCAGATGCTTGGAAAAGCTGCTTAGATTGCCATGTCTGTTAACCCATTTGTGATGCTTTCGAGTGGGATTTCGGCAGGCACCCTCCAGTAAGGGACTGGGTGCTGAACTCCTGAGAATGTCTATGCAGGAGCCACATCGGTCATTGAAGTGTAGTGTAAACTTATTAAGGTTAAATTTAAACTAGCGTTCTTGCATCCCGATAGCAATCTACCCACAACAACCCGGAGCTCAATGCAGTCGGATGGTCAGAGCATTTACCTCGCTTTCCTCCTGCTTTTGGCAGCAGTTACTGGCTGGACTCGGCACTAGCATGGAGCTGATTGCATTGTAGAGGTACCTGGAGGGTATTTATGAAATCCCAGCCTTAGGTGGGGTGTTTTTTATGAAATCCTTTTGGATCCTGGGATTGAAAGCGCAAAACGGTTCCTGGGCTTGGAACTGCAAAACATATTCAGAGCATTTTAATGTAGAAGTTGATGGCCAAGTAGGGACTCCACATCAAAAAGTAGTTTCTGGAAAGAAATGGATGATGGAGAGCACGCAGTGACAAACCCACAACAGAAAAGGGAGAAAATTATGCTTTTTTTGCCAGAGGAACCACATTTGTTATTTGGCTCATACTACAGATTCTAGGATTCTGTTATATCCCCTGAATTAACACCAAAATTTCATTAGCAAAACATGGTTTGAAGATGACATATTTCAACACTTTGTGTGTCAGCCAGCTTATGATCAGATTAATTCTGTTAATAAATAAGATTTAAAAGATTTCTAGGAAAGAATGTCATATAATAATGTTCCCTTTCGTGTGAAAAATTTTTGAAACTATTGTTTTTCTTTGTTATGTTTAAAAATGTTGGGAGGGGAAATAATCAAAAGGGTGTTTTATAGCCATAGCAGAACAAAAGAGAAAACTTCTGGTTTTAAATTATCTATGTGGGCACTGAGTATTCTCAACGTCATCATATATTTGTTAGATGCTGTCGTATCTTGGAGAAAAAAGATAATTTCCTCTATGCAAAGGTTGGACTGAGGATTTTATCAACACAGTGAAATTTCCCAATGCAACTACGACAAAATATGTACCCTGCTATAGTTCTGCTTGCGTCGGCCCTTGTGCGGAGTACTCCATTCCCTCTTATTCTGGAATGCTGTTTCCACAGGGGGGTGGGTTTACATTGATATCACTCTGTTTTGGCATGTCATGCCAGCAAATTGCCCCCTAAAGAGAGCGCGTGGTCTCTTGGGCTTCGCTGCTCCAAGCGCCCGCCTGCCGCCCACGCTGCCCGCCGGCCGTCCTTGGTTTATTTGCATAATCCCCCCTCCCGTTCATCTTTGGTTCCTGCTAAAAGTAAAACAAATTATTTTAAACCTTGGGATGTTTTAAAGCATTCAGAACATTTCTCTAAGGGCACCTGATACCTTTGTTTCCAGACAGGAGTTGTCAAAATATACCGACGGTATTTACAAACGTCTCTGAAATGCAGTGTATGAGAAAAACTGTGTTTTTAAAAATTTTGTGAACAAACTAATTTTGCTTTTAGTTATATTTCATTATCGGACATGTTTATTAGCAAATTCCACTTGTAATTACAAATAATATTTTGTATTAAAAGAAAAAGCATGTCAGAGCCATGGGAACATTAACTGTGTGACTGTAGTCCCGCAGAACTATTTGGTCTGTTGTCCTCAAAATACCTTTTGAAATACCACCATTGTACTCTGCGATAACCAATGTTGGGTTTAGTAATAAATAAATAACTTTAATTTGTTGGTTTAAAAGTCCCAAGCAAAGCTAACTCTCTGTGGTTTAGATGTCCTTATTAGTGCTTATTAAGGAAGGAGAGGCATCAGAGAGCACACAGCCTAAATTGACCTGGTCTAGAGTACAGAGAAGAAGCATTTTTGGTCCTGTCTTACAAACGAGACGCTGGAGGGTAGAGCCTTGACTTTGTCCAAGGTTTGTGGCAAAGATAGAAATTAACTCTGGAGTCCTGAGATCCGGATGAGTGTGTCAGTCAGTGCATCAGCCTTTCTGCGAGAACAGTTTGAGGTTCCAAACAGTAACAAAACTGTAGAGTCATTTTTGGAAATGAGATCGCCCAGTGTTAAAGCCACATCTGACAAGTACACTTGCCGTCTCATCAGACCCTTTGGAGAAAGCTGGGCCAGTTCAGTTCTTTACCTTTTTGTTAAGGCTGCTGACAAGTTTCCAAGCTGTGGCAAATAAAGCGGGAACGATTTACATGTTCAGTGTTTTCTTTGTATTTACTGCAAAAAGACCGTAATGAGTGGTTGTTCAGGAGGCTATGAGCGTGTGTAACTGATAGCGCTGAGGACATTAATTAGGAAAAAAGAACCTAAAAGATTAGCATAAACTAAAAACAAACACCTAAAACTTAGGGTAAAGTGAAGACAGACATTATTTCAAGGACTTTTTGTCAAGTGAGCCTTGGCTTGCTCTCCTCTCCAGCATACGTTGGTGCAGGAGGGTTAGCTGTTATAATCTAGGCTACTGTCGAATAGCTGCATAATAAACTTTTGTCAATAAGACCCACATTATTTATAAGCTTTTTAAAAATATTTTATGGTATTTTTTCATTTTAACTTGGCTGAAGTTAACTTAACCCAACACGGGGTTTTTTTAGCTAACAGTGCCTGTGAAAAGGAAGTCAGCATTTCCCTGCCGAAGCGGACACTGACTCAAGACTTACAGGACATCTGCTCAGAACATGCATTACTGTTTGTGGTGGTTCAATGGCCACAGACATGCCAAATTCTGTCAGTCATTGAAGATCTTCAGAGATGTGTGTGTCACAAAGTTCTCCAGAGGGATCTCAAATCTATCTAATTGCTTTTGTGGCTAAGCATTTCCATGATAAACCATTTGGCATAGGGAAATAAACAGTTTTAAGGGACCCTCTTGATGTTAAATACATGGAGCCATTTTTCATGGATCTCTATTCCTTTGTCGCTGACTTTAGTCTATAATAATACTAATAACTCTGCAGTGTCTTTAGTAGTGGGGAATTACAAGGCACTGACATTGGTACCTTAGCATTGTAAAGCAGTCATTAAAATTTACCAGGCAAATAATATAATCTTGCTCATAATTTCCTCTATTCTGTTTGATCAGCAAAGGAAATTGTGTCTTCCAAAAGAATGGGTAAATGAAATCTGCGGGGCTTTTATGGTTTTCTTTCTCTTTTACATGGGGTCCAAACTCTGAGGCACCTGTTTTTCACAGTCTTTGTTTATATGAATACTAGTTTCACCCAAATTCAGTCTGTTAGAGAAATGAGGGTTTAGCCCCAAGCTTTTCAGCTGTTGCTCATGCTCTGTCTCTTGAGTCCATTACATGGTTACCTTTGAAAGGCTGTATTGGCACATTCATTATGAATGATGATAAAAGTAGGCTGAATTTCGTGTTGGGGTTATATAGATATTAATTGCAACCAAAACTCTGATTTTAAAAAGTCCTTTCTGCTTTTCATAATCATATCTCTCCTTCTGTTGCTGCAGAAATTATCTCATTGTCTGAAGCATAGTACCTTCTCTTCAGAATTACAGGGTTTCAGATGTTTGGCCAATCAGGCAATCCGAGTGGCTGAGCATCTGTAAGTACTTTAAACTATCTTTGACATGCTTTGTGAGACAAAGAATTGAGTCATCTCTTTTTTTCCTGCAGCAAGCTTTGCACTCTGGCATTTTTCTTGACTTTTCATGTCTCAACACATTGAAGAACTTACCATGGCCAACAGCAAAATCATACTTACAAGTTTCATAAAAGACTAGAACTAGTGCTTGCCTAGTCCTCTGAACTGCAGTCCAGTTTTATCCGGCAGGTTTAAAACTTTGTATTTTTACTTTTTCTTACATTATCATTTTTATCCTCGGTGTTTTGCTTTCCCTCCAGAAGGCACTTTGCTGCATGAAGTCCTTTTTATTCTTTTTTAGCCCTAGCAGGGATGCCACCTTACATCTACCAGTCTCCAAATTATGGAATTAAAGATTCCATAAGCGCATAACAAAATATAAAGTCTTATATAGCTAAGCTATCAGTTTCTTTTAATGAGGTGGACTACACTGATTTTGCACTGGAAAAATGGCAAAAGGGAATTGAAAACAAGCCATAAAATTCACTGCTTTTCACTGCAAGACAGTAGTAATAACACTGAGTGGCCTCCTAGGCGATGAGAAATGTAGAAAAAACACTCTTATTAGTGAGTATTTAGTAGTACTGACATAAGCCTATGCAGCTAATAAAGAAGGGCAGACAATGTTTATAACTGTGACATAAGAAAATGAAAATTAGCTTTTTTAAGGCTGCTGTGATGATTACAGTTTCCTGTTGCATTTCAAAGATGTTTTACTCTCCAAAGAGCACAGGGGCTTTTATGTGGAGGAGAGAGTGGTGCTGAGAGAGGCAGAGCTGGGGAGATACCCAGAAGTCAGGAGGCAGACTGCCTAGGAGGAAGAGCCTGTGCTCCAACGTCTGGGACTTCACTGGAGAGAAGAAAAATTAAAAAAAGAAAAAAAAAAAAAAGATAAAGATAAAAACAAGTGTCGAATGTCCTCCAAACACAGGGCATCTGTAAAACAGTCTGTGCATAGGACTGTGTAGACTTTCCAAGGGCTGTTCTTTGTTCCAGTTCCAGTGAGTTCCTGGAACGCAGCCTCCTTCCCTGCTCCTGGAACAGCCTTGACTGCAGGGCTTCTCCAGCCGTGTAGGTGGAAACGCAGTATGTGTGAACTATATATTCAACCAACAAAAGCTTGCTGGAGAAAATGACATCTTCAAAGCAAGCCTTCTGTAGTCCACAAACATTTATTGCTCTGTAGTAAAGATTTTTAAAGCCTGGCACAGTAACACAAGTTGCAGGGTTTGGCAAACAGAGATGTGGGGATGTGGACCTGGTCTACTTATCAACATTTATTTCCCTTAGATATCTTTCTTATAGTGTGGCCCATCCCAGGAGCGAGCCGAAATAGCACCAGGTTGCTCTGGCTGATTCCAGCATGCCTACACCGTTTCCAGTATTTGTGTAAACATTTTTTGTAAAACTGTATGTTCTAATATAAGTTGCTTTTGGGTTTGTACTAATCCTGGTGCTGGCTGCTCCAGGGTTATCAGCAGGAGAGAGTCACTGAGGATTTCAGCTTTATGCATTAAAATGCTGTTGCCAAAATTCGTGTTGACTTTAGAAATCTTCAGATTCCATTTAGAATTTTCTGCTGGCACTCCAGCTTCACATGTAACTGAAACTCAAGCAGATCAAATATCAGAGTACTTTTTTTTTAAATGACAGGCAAACACTTTTGAATGGCAGATCACAGTGAAATAGAAATAGCTTTGTTAAACTTACCATTTTCATAATGGTTGGGCCTTTCTTAAGCGTAACAAGAGAAACCTGGTGAATCCGATACCTGTACAGGGTAAGTATTTACCAATATTTAAAGGCAGGGTAGCAGTAGAATCAAGTGGTCAGTAGCACTCTTAGAGTTTTTGGAAGGCATTGCCTTTATTTTCTATAACTAGAGTGTTTTTTCCCGTACAAAATGAAAATACCTATTGTTTCCTTAGCATTAAAGGATTAGTTACAAAGAGCTACTAAAGGAAAGCAGCCAAAGCTGCCATATTTCTGCCACTTTCTTGCATCAGTGGAGTTGAGAATAAAGGAACTTTCCAAGTTACAGTACTGTACTTGAAAAGGAAAAAAGTATGCGACGACTTTTATCTGTGTATTCAGTAGATCAGATGGCAAACTCACCCAGACAGCCTAGCAGGGGAGCAGCTTCTGCTTTTCTCAGCAAGCCCTGAGTGGTGTGAGGCAGCACCAAGTACGACATCAAAAGATACAAATATGCATTGAGAGTAAAGTTTGGGTTTTTCAAACTATCTGTCTAATTAGCACAACTTATAGATTTGCAAGTTCTAGCTCTGACTTTCTCACAGTTTCATGCTCGGTAGAAGTGGCATTTTCATCTCATAAATTTGTGTAAGAGGTTAAACCTACAAATACTGCCACCAAACCTGACCCTTCGGATCCTTGATACAAACCTCTCCTGTTTCCTTCTAGCATCAATCACTCTATTGTGCCCAGCTAGAAAATGTGAGATGTAGCTGTTAGCCAAATTTTTTCTAGAAGAACGAGATCATTTTAATTGAATGTTATTATCAACCGGTTCTTGTGGTTTGACATGGATTCAAAATGAAGCAGTTCATCTGCTTAAAGAATGCATAGGCATTAATATAATAACCTTGGTAAGTTTTCGGATGCCTCCATCCTAAGGGAAATTGGTTTGACTTGCCCTTCAGTGGAAATTTTGTGTACTGTTGGCAGCCAAAATAGCACTAGAGTCCAGAAACAGAAAAAATTCTATTCTTGTATATCATACTTTGCTCCTTTTCCCATTAAAATTTGTATTGTAAACATTTTCAGTTAGGCCCAGTACACCTCATTGCTTTGCAGTTCAAGGAAACTGTCTCTATGCGTTCATGTAGTACATGTGTATATAAGAAAGTAAAAAACTGGGTTAGTTTTATTGAAAATATACATTATTCTTTAAGCCTGTTGCACATGGATTCTGCACTTAATGTACATACTCCACCTTGCACTGGAGTTTGGGATGCCTTGCCTAGGCATGGTTTATTGTTGCTGATTCATGCACCGTCTACACTGTGTTGGTTCTCTTCATTGATCAACAGAACTTGATATAGCAAATATTTTATTTGTTGACCCTTGGAAAAAATCATGAAGAAGACTGGAGACTTGAGGTTGAAGCTTACAAGGAAGACCGGGAACCCCAAGGCTGAAGTTTTTTCTTAAGCTCTTCTGTGCAGGCATCAATAGTTTTGTACCTATCTTTGGCCTCTTCAGAAAGCCTGAGGTCCTCCAGTGAGGAGACTATTTTATAGAGCAGAAAGGGTTCACCTGTTTTCTTCTTCAGGGGTCTGTCTATGAAATTTATTCTTAGGAAACTGAAATAATTGTTGCCTGCAGGATAAAATTGAGGGCTCTAAATGAGCTTCTTGGCAACATCCCCTTTGAAACGGCCAGATAACAGGGGGCTGGAAGAGCAGTAAAGCAGAGATTAGTCAAGCACAACAAAAGCCTTGCTCCTCCGACACAACCACTTTTTAACTTTTTCTGTTACTAAAGCTGTCTCTGCTTATTTTTAGTTCAAGGTTTCACAGCCCTGAAGTCAATAACTTCAATTAAGTCAATATGTTAATAATTATGGAAGTAAATCCTTCAGCAGTGATGCATATTCATGTATGAATCTAATCCCTGATACAACAGTTACCTGCAGTAGCGGTGAAGATACCTGTTGGAACTGCCTTCACCAGCTTGGCCAACCAACCGGGAGACCCAAAATTTGTATTTCTAATGTTGAAATCGTCTCCTGCGTTTGGCACCTCAAGAGAAATATATCCTCAGTGAAAACCCCAGATTGCCAATTATGAAGAATTCATTAAGATCTGCTGAAGTTCAAAGCAAAAAGGCCAGTTCCTCGCAGGTCAGGGCAGCTCTTTTAATGGTTTCTGCTTTGCCTCCAGCAGCAGCTCATCTACAGAACCTGTTTATTTTTCTGCCAGGACTGTTGGCAGGTGAATAGAGTCACATCAGATCACCTCACGAGTATTTTATGCTGGAAACCTATGCCCTGAATATGCCATTTTCCTGGCCCAGCATGGCATGAGATCATGGGTTTCAAACCTGTCCTTGTTGGCCTTAGAAGACAAAATATGCAATGCACCGTTGACTTCCTTTTTTGAGATCTGCTGTAAAGTCACAGCTCAGTTTTGCATTGGGGTTTGCTTTCTTGCAGTTTAGACCATTGCAAAGGAATAACACTTGCAGTGTGGGGAGGAAGGAGAGCATCACTCCATCCCGGCTGGAAAACAAATCAGATCGTTTGTGAAACAAAAATGAATGAATGCAAGTTCTTCTAGAAGCAGATAGGGAGAAAATCAAAAGGTCCCTTTTCCTGGGAAATAATTAGTTAGGACATGTCAGCACCAGAGCTTCATGCAGATATAGTGTGGTTTAGGAAAGTGTTTGCCCTCTTGCCAAACGAGCAGCAGTGCTGGTCCAGAATTCATCCGGGCTCCTGAGAGGCACTGTCGCAGGAGTGCAAAGTTTTAATTTCAGTAGAAAGTCATACTAGCTCTCTGTATTAGAACTGTGGAAAAGACATTAAATCCTGAAGTGCTGTAACATTTTCCTTTGTGTTTTCTACTTGACTGCTCAGGGACTGCCGTGGGTACCCATATGTGGAACCATGGTCCAGCTTGGCCCTTTTATTCCTGTTGCCAGCGGGACTCCCTTCTCAGCCCGCGTCCACCCTTCCACCACCAGGACATAACCTGGAGGAGACACGGGAAGAGGAGGTGTTATCCAGGGGGGGATGATGCCAGCAGGCGGGTGTCCGGTCCGTTGCACCCACGCCAGGAGCCCCGGGCGCTCTCTGTGCTGCCGCGCTCTTCCACCTTGGTTGTGTAAGAGGGGGTGAAAGTACAAACGAGAGAAAACTAAACATGAAAAGTGAGTTGGTTTGCTCACTGAGAAGCTTGGGAGTGGCAGAATGAAAGTGTATAAATAAAAATGCAGGCTACCAAACGTTAGATACCTGCAGGAACACCTGCACGGTTGGACCAAGCCAGAGCTCTGCTGGCAGCTTGGAGGAGAAGTCTAAGACGTGTATTGGCTGTGTCTGGCTTCAGAAAAAAGAATGGCTTTTCTCGAGATGGCTGTATCTAAATTCCTTAAATTTTTGTTATTAATGTTCTTATCATTTCTATCCTCTATAGTTTTGCACTTGTAATTCAGCAAGGTAAAACAGCAATTACCGAAGACAATGTAACAATTTGAATCATATCAGTGGATTTTAATTGTCTGCATACCTGGAAACACCTTTCCTGTGCTCTGTGCTCTGAGGTCCAAAGAGCAATTCATACCCGATGTATTGTTTTCTTCCTCCTACTGGAATAACACATTGCTTCTACTTACATTTGTGTAAATCCGAAAAGCAAGGAGGACACAGGAAAATGTGAAGTGATTGATGGGCAAAGAATAAAGTGAGGTCTTTGTCGTGACTGTTAACGTTTAGACTTGATTTAAGTGTTTACACGCTGCTTTTCCCCTTCTACTGTCCTCTACCAGGTCTCTTCTCTGTCCTGAATCATACAGAAATGTGCATTTGCACGTCAAGTTTGGCATTGAGGTGGACTCATTTGCTAGCGCCTGTCTCTAATAACCCAGCCTTTGTGGCGTCTGTGAGACGGCTGATGTCCCTTCTCCCTCTTTAACTTGCTGTGTGCAAAACCTGCCTCTGCAGAGGACAAGCTTCTTTATGCTTCCTTGGCACATCCTGAAACTAATTCAAGACTTATGCAACTTCAACAATACTGGACTTCTTAGTTCTTTCACACTGCGCCATGTATTGTTTTTTTTCTGCAGTTTATGTCCCATTTGTGATAAGGAAAAGTTTTTGAGTGCGCATAAAGTAGCTGGAAAGCTCTGCTCTTTGCAGTGCGCAGGTCTAATGAGGGACGTTCATATGTAGCTGCACAAATGAGAAACCGGTGGCGCTTTAGAACTTGATCTGTTTTCTGTTATTTTTAATGGTTTTGCATTTTAAAAATGTCATCCATATAAGAATATTTGGAACTACTTACATATTAAAAAAAAAAAAAGAGAAAGAGAGAAAATGAAAAGAGCCTGCCTTCCTTTTGGATGTGCCAAACAGGTTTGACAGTTGCTCGCTTAACATTGATCAAGTCAAACTCTTGTCGCATTTTCCACCTGTGCAGAAACATTCTCACCAAGCATTTCTGAAACCAAGAAGACACCTCTGGGGTTATTTTTCCTGTTCAGAGCATTTTGGATGATGAGTAAAGTGTATTGTGGATATCGAGATTTGACACTTGCCATTCAGAAGCCTGAGTCCTGTAGAAGATACACTGCAAAGATTGTTTTGGCTCAAAGATAATAGAAGTGGCTGTGCTGGGTCAAACTGGAGTCCATCTGTTTCCCTCTTCTGCGACATGGTATCTGATAACAGATGCCCCGAAAAGAGTACAGGAACAGGCTACAGATTTAGGGACATTTCCTCAATATACTTTCCCATTCTCCAGCAAGATACAGTTAAGGGAGTTGCTGTCTGTATTTAACAGTCTTGGATGGGTTTTTGTTCTGTGGATCTGTGTGGTCTCTGTTTGAGTCATTGTGCCCGTAGCACTCGTGATGGCCTGAAGCAAAGCGTCCCTCACTGTATGGTTTCTGGGCTTGGTGTACCCGTTTGGGAGTATTTCCACTGCCATCTCATGACCCTGTGGGAGTTCCTTGGAAGAAAAAGTGGAGGGATATCTTGGGGCTGCTCGCTAGGTTCACTCAACAAAATCTTCTGCTGTGTGGCACTGAGGTCCCCTCCTGTCTGTGCATTTCCACATAAGACTTTTCTGCCACAGCAGAAAGATCCGCTAACTGAATTAGCACAGTCTTTCAGCCATCATTCAGCTCAAAACTGGGTCAAAAAATGACTTAACAAAAATAATTAAAATTAAAAAAAAAAAAAAAATCAGAACACCCATTCAAATCGGATCTGGTTGGTCACAGCTGCAATAAGAGCTCTTGACTTTCTGCAAAAACTATATATGAGACACAGCAATAGCTTTGGCAAGTGTTTTTCCCCTTCTCATCCTCTTCCTCGTTTGCCTGTATATAAATTACACCTGATTTGTTACCTGTACTGGTGAAATTATCAGCGTCAAACAACGAAATGTAGGGTGTTTGTTTTCAGTGCGGCCAAGCAGTTGCCTGTTGCAGCGATGCTCATATCAGGGGGCTCTACCGGGGGGAAACCCTCAGTCTGATCTTACCAGGGCTGGTCTGGGGGGCACCGACCTGCTGGAAGTTTGCAGACCAAAATCATCCAACATGCATCGGTACTCAGCGATGCAACAACTGTGGCATTTAAGGGAAGCACGGCCAATAAATTTAAGCTAGACAAATGCTTAAATTTTTTTTATTGATGATTCAGGTTGAGCAAAAAAGATTATTTTATAGCTAAAGAAATAGGGGGGTGGGTACTCCCAGAAATGAGTTATGCAGGAATTAAAGTATTTTGAATAAAAAGCTAGCAGAAACATTTAAATAGGTTGCGGAGCCTGACATTGTTCTTTGCTACGTGTGTATAAGTCTGTCTGTCTAAAATATTCTGTACTGGTATTCTAGAACGCCAAAATGGAAGAAGAAACTTCTAAAGAAGCTGAAATAGATCTTACCCATGTCTAATCTTGGAAAAAATATGAACTTAAAGGATTTTAGAAATGTTTAGAAACATTGGCATTATGACAGCAAGTATCTCTGTCATAACGTCATGTGATTAACTAGATCAGAAACATTCTGGGATGTTCTGATCAGTTATGTTAATGCGTCTTTTAAAAAGTATAAAGCCAATGCTCTATAAAATAGATACTTGAAAAACAGTTTTCGTTTTCCTCAGGCTAGTGAGATTAGAGTTTCATAATCTGTTTGACCAGCTGCAGAGGACGTTCTTTTTCATTTTTTCTTTTTAAGTAAATGAGCTTCATCTCAACATGATTAAAAAAAAAAAAAAAGAATCAAGCTTCAAAAATGCTCAGTTTTCACACATACTTTTAAATAGGAGCAATTGCATTATCATGTCGTGTTGCAAATGTAATTGGGTTGGAGGTCATTAAAGACTTTGAATAAAAGAATTTCTAAGTTTCCAAGTGTGCATCCTCCCCTGTCAAGAATCATCCCATTTTTGGCTTACAGACATAATTTTAGAAGATATTACTTTGCTGCCTCTCACATCTTACATGCATTGAGTGTGCAGGCGCTGTCGAGTCAAGCTCGCTCTTGTTCAGTTCAAAAAGCAGTGGTTTGCCTTGCGAGTTAATATTGTTGATTAAGGTTACTTTGAAAGGTATAAAGACGTTATTAGATTTCTCTTTGTGTGTGCACAAGAGAATGTGTTATTTTATGCAATGGGGAGAATTCCAGCAATATTGGGCTGTCTGCTGGTTCATTGCACAAGATAAATAGTTTTCTCTTGCTCTTGCTGCGAATCAGATTAGCCTATTGATTGGAAATATCTGAGCCTTTCATATTTACTTTTAAAAGAGCCTAGCAAAGTAAGATGTTTTGTAAAGCCTGTTAGAAATGTTTATATTTCCAGGTCTTCATGCATCTGTGATGAGAAATACATTTTAAGGAGACATTTGTAGAGCACCAGGGGTCTACTGGAACCTCTGGTCCGTCTCCAGGTGTAAAGTTTCCAAACACCCACTTAAAGTGGCAGTTTGGTGATAAACTTAGTTGGGAGCGAAGCCCCCAGCGGTGAGAAGATTGCCTTGTTCAGCAAGTGATTGATAAATGCGCTTTATCATGAGTAAGATGTTCTCTAAATCATTGCAGGAAATTCTGCTCGAACCCCTGATGTTTGTTTTTGCAGAGCTGCTGGTAAGAATACAGCAAGCAGCAAAACCAGATGTTTTACTAGTTAATTTGTATTCACAATAGCAATTTTTCACTAGCACAGCATATCCATTGACGTGACGTTTTAGACGTTCTTACGACATAGCATCAAAAATTCAAGAAGTTGTCTGAAAATGTTGAAGCCGACATCAGGTCTTCACAGGAAACCTGCTCCGAGAACGGCAGACTCCTTGCCGTTCCCTTTGATTGCAAAGTGTGTAATAAAAAGCAAATTAGGAAATGAAAACTGTTGCGTGGATCAATCAGGCGCAGCAGTTACGCCTGTTCAGCATTATCTGTCAGACATTAACCTGATTGGGAATGTTTTATTTTGTGTAATAGTCTCAAAATCAGACTGAAAGGTTGACTTAAAAAATACCTGATGTATTTTGTGTGTGCTCTGAGGCTGATAACAAACTCTGCAGTTCAAGTTTTAATAACTAAGGGGGAGCTAAGAAACTTCAAAAGGTTCGTGATAAGTGTTTTTGACAATGCGTCAGCTGAACATTAGGCAGAATCTTGGTAAATCCTCTCATAAGTGGTTTAAAACAGAGTTTTGAACTTTTCCTTCATAAGTGTATGCTTAAGATGTCATGGTATCTTTGGGTTTAAAAGATTCATTTTATCTGGTATATGTGAACCGTTGGTGTTTCTGTCTACACCTCTGAGAGTGAAAGGGGGAAAAAGTTCAGCAGTTTTCTCCTTTCAGCAACCTCTGCCCCTGCTCTTGACCGTGAAACTGGAGGCTGGGAAAAGGGAAAGCCAGTTTTAAAGCGTACTAACAAAATGCTCCAGGTAAACACTAGAGTGAATCTTTGGAGCTGAGAAGCTTTCCGAATGACTTAATCGCGACAACCCTGAAATGTCCTGGCAATAGACAAAGCAAGGCTTGCACATGGCAACTGCTTGTCGGCTTTTGTGGTTCATCGAGAAGAGCAGATGAAAGAGAGTTTATTACTGCTCTTTGAACCTCGCCTCCCTCCCCCTCGCCTATCACCTGAGCGACTAAAAAACAAAGAGAAAACAGTTCCTTCCTTGGCTCCCCCTGAAAAAAACACCAAACTTTACAATTTATACTGCTGTTGTCTTTGAATTTTTATCTTTGCAGGACTCTCTCTGCCTTATGGCATCCTTTGTGTTTCAAAAGAATTGAGTTTATAGTGCCATGCAGGGAAGCCCTGACTCAGCAAAATGCTTAAGCCTTTGCCTAATTTTAAGCCTACAAATAGCTCTGCTGGTCCTGTCAAGGTGTTTTAGGGATATATGGCTAAAGACTTTGCAGAAAAATGGTCCTAAAACTTTGGTCAGCTCAAATAGATATTTACAGAAAATGCCAAAATCACACCGATATTTTATAGGAGCGAAGCAGGAAAAAATATGCATGTTTGACGACCCTACCAGTGCTGAGGGAATCTCCAAAGGACACCAATCCAGATGAAGTCTGATGTGAAATAGCGTTAAGGGACTGCTCAGGAACTAGTGCTGATGATCCACTCAAGAGCCAAAGTATATAATATACTCCCAGTCCGTCTCTTGCCTATGAATTGTGAAAAATGAAAATAGTGTAGCATTAGAGCCTACCACATGGGAAAAATGTTTGCATATGTTTCTTTTGTGTTAAGTGACCTACTTTTAAAATTTTTGACTAGTGCTAGAGAGATTTAATTTTGTTTCTACAGCCAACTGATTGCTTGCCTTCCTGATCCCCTTTCTTTCTCCCCATACTCCCTCAAGGGAAGACGTTCTTGTACTTCACAACGGCATCTCCTACTGGCAAACCTCAGGAGCAATACAGACCAGCGCAAAAAGGAGTTGCTCGACTTGCTTGAATGGGCAAAGCCCACAGCTCGGGTGGTTTTGCAAGATCTCCACTCCCATTTCGAAATGTCAGCAAAGCGGGCTAGGCTTCCAGATGTGCCCAGTATATGGGAGTTCACGTTATTTCAAGTGAGAGTTTATTAATTCTGTGCCTTTGAAAATTACCCCTTTTCTCTGATTCCTGACTGGAGAAACCTTCTTTTCGTAATGATGGCAGAAAATGGGCCACCAGCTCTTTTAGGGACACATTTAAAATTTGCATTTTCATTCCATGTTGTAATTCATGTTCACTATTCATGAAATAGTGTTTAGTGGTTAAAATCATATATTAGGCATGAAGATTCCCAGATTTGCTGTTCTGTCATTGTGTAGTAGGACACCGTGCAGATTGGTCGTTGCAGGACTTCTCTTTTCCCCCGTCCATACGCAGTTGTTAGCAACTTCACCCAGGCAATGAAGTGGAACTGATGGTGAAAGGCTGGGAGGACAGTGGAAGGAAAGCGTTCAAGAGATGTAAAATATAGCTTAGGGTGTTTTAATTTCTGTTCCTGGGGAGCAATAAAGCATAAATTTTCTGTGCAGTCATAATAGTAATTGTAATGTTACCTATAGGATGGAGGAATAATTTGTGTTACTAAACACCGTAACTATTTTCAGTATAAAATAATAGAGAGTTTTTCTTTTCTGTTGCAGTAATGTTGGCCTTTGCGTATAGGTTGTGGAAAACTTTGTTTGCAAAAACAAAGCTATTGTTTTAACAAAAACCACAGAAATTTTGCCTTTCATATTGAATCAGTAGCATAATGAGTAGTGGAGCAATAGTTCAACATCAAAGGAGACTTCTTGGATATATAGTGTGTTGCAACAACAGCGAAAAAGTTCCCACCAGAAAGGAATTTTGCCATATGTGAACAGCAAACATATGTATTAGGTTAAAACCATAAGATTTCCTTTGCTTTACACCAAAAACAAGAGAGAACTTAAGTACAGAGGTTTTCCAACAGCCGTGCGCTGGAATGCAGCACGGAGAACGCGTGGTGTCCGAGGTTCGGAGCAGTGCCAGTGGACAAAAGCCCTATGAAAACCCAAAAAAGCTTTGAGGATGCACCAACTATTTGGCTCAAATGTCAGTATTTCACTTTTTAAAAATACACGTGTTTGACTCATGGCATTACATCAGTGATCTTCATAGATATATTTTCCCAGTTTATTTATAGTAGTAATAAACCCAGACAAATTTACTTATCTCCATAAAATATTTTAGCAAAAATAACCATTAGTTAAAAATTCTGATGTTCACTTTGATGGGATATTTGGTCTGCTTTCTTTGAATAAGCGTTGCATTTGACTCTAAATTGGGAGACCGCCTAGTATAAAGAAGTTTTTGCCCAGACAGCCCATACTTACAGCTTCTCGAGACATAAAGGGACTGAGAGCTTCTATGACAAAATTTTAAAGCATCTCCATATATAGTTCAGGAACAAAATTTACTTTCCTTTTTTTTAACATTCACGTGGATTTTCTTTAAAGTTCCAGAGCTGGGGTTTCTTCTCATGAACGGGGAGAGAAAACACATCAATGGATGTAATTTGAATTTAGAAGGCACTTAAAGAGGGGCCTGTATACAGAATTATTGTTGGCACATTTTTGAGGATGTAAAGTGGAAGCCTTCTTCTGTGGGCATTAGTAAGGAGATAATTAAAACTACAGTAGGTAATTATGGTAGCTTTTATTACTGCATCTTTCATTAACTAATTATATTAATTTGGTAATGTTTGAAAAATACTTTGAAGATGAAAAGCGCTAACTATTACTACCTTTAGTTGTAACATTACTCTGCACTGGTCATAAATAGTGAGGTCTTTTCTTGATACAGATGCACATCCATGTGTGCGGAGTTGCTGGTACAGCTAGTAAGTATCACATATGTATATCAAAAAAAGACTCTGCCATGATCTGGCATAATCTGATCATGATGAGCAGCGACTTTCCTGCTGACAATTTTTGTTGCAAAGTGAGAATACATTGGTATTTAACATTTTTCAGAAGATTTTCCTTTCCTTGTAAGTGTCACTTATTTATTCAACCCTCAGTACCAGAGAGATCGGCCTTGTGATCCCAGACTTGCCACTGATGTGATGGGAGCAGGGATCAAGCCCTGTCTGCTCTCAGGAACATGCCAAAAGGAGGAAATTATTTCAGGTTGAAGAAGCAAAACATCACACCTTTGTAAAGACAGAATCTTCACAGGAATAATCAATACCAAGTAACTGAAAATAATAACGATCTCTGTTTATGTAATTCTTCCAGAACTGAATTTTCTTTCAGGGAATCCAACGCTTCTTTTTTAAAATATGCTGTGGTTAAAGGATAATCAAATCAGTTTTCATATATTAAAGACTAAATCCTTCATATATTCCCATTTCATACTTGTTCCTGTGATTCTTAGAACTCTTTTTCTTACCAGCTTTTAGTTGATTTAGATTAAGCCCTGTAACTAATGCCAAAAATTTATTCCTGCCTTGAAAAGGGATTTTGTAATGCTGGCGTCGTACCTTTTTTGTCTCTCTGTGGCTCCTTGTCAAAACTATATGCTTTACAAGTTGGGTTTTTTTTAAAAAAACCCTTCTTTTGCAGCCTCAGTCTGGCACCCAGAAGTCAGGCTGAATTCCTCCGGTCTCGTGCATCGTTCCGGCATCGCTGCGAGGTGCACGGGCCAAACTCCGCACTGCCGCCACATGTGCCGCTCCGTTGTCTCCACCGTGCTCCAAGTCACCATGAGCAGAGCTGGGGTTGAAATAAACTTCATTAAACATTTTGCTGGTGCTAATCAAGCCCCAGGAGAATACAAGGGGAAAAAAAGGTGCCTACCCAGAAATGCAGTTCGGATGTTCCTTTCTCCTTTCATATCAGTCAATGCCCAACCATTTCGTGTGTCGCAGTGACAGCAATGGACTTGTCCACCATCCCCACTTGAAGGTCCCAAAATCTGACCATATTTTAGTGGCGTAGTCTCAAAGCCATTACTTTTCCCTTCCATCCTTCCTGCGTCTCTCAGTGTTGTATGCGACCAAAACATTTACAATACAATTTTATTTTAGGATCCTTTCCATTTTTACAAATAAATCAAATGAATGTTCCTTTTATACAGCTGTAATTCACCCACATTGTTGCAGTAGAGCTTATTATCTCATTTACATTTTTAAGTGCTTTTCAAAGTGTAGGATATCTGGGCTGGAAAGCAAAACATTTCATTTCTTTGTTCTCAGGCCAACACAAAGCACTTCCAAGGTCAGGTATGGTGTAGACTTTCAACAGCAAACATGTTTACATGGCATTTGAAAGCCGGTTTAACTGAAAAAAAAATACTGTCTTTATACCAGTGATGTAAGTCAACTTAGCAAAGCTGAGGGACAGGGATTAATTCTGTACCTGGAAAAATTTAACTAAATAAGTTAGGCTTTGTTTTCCATTCAGGGAAAAAAGCCTCTGACACTTAAAAATTGGCCCATTTTTAAATTTTTTTTGTCCCTATTTCTTCATCTCAGCAGTTATTAAACGCAAGCTCTGTTACTCTTTGGGCAAAATTTGACACTTTGAAGCTGTGGAATAAAAACTGCATTTCTAAACAAAACAAACCCCATTGTTTAATTTTACAAAGATGTTCTGTGGTGTACCTGGGGTAAGTACTCTGCTGTTTTTAAGAGTATTCTGTGTGACAAAAGCTTCTCTGTTAAATACAGCAAAAGATTTGAGGGTACTGTGTAGCTTCAGAAACAGCTATCAGCATTCGGCTCCGGCCACTCCATATGAAGCTTTTTGAAAATAGAGAGAATTTTCAGTGCAATCTTCAAAAGGGCACGTTATTGGTGACATCCATCATTAATCCTCCTAGAAAATTAAAATCATGGGCAACAAACTTGCTTACTTCTAATTACTATTTTAAGAGCTAATCGTATGCAGGAATCCACAGCAACCATGAGATTTTGATGTTCCTCTTTTTGGCATGGCTTTGATCAATTACTGATCTTTTGGTTTTACTTTTTTGTCCTTGTGCTGCTAGGAAAGCCGAAATACCCAAATGAACATTAATTACTCATGGAACACCCTTTATACACAAAACTAGATTCTACAAAGTGACCGGTAGGAGAGCTGGTATGCCACAGAGCAACAGTCTAAAAAGGGTCAAGTTAGAGGTATTTGTGATTGATCAGAGGAGTTGGTCTTTTTTTTTTTGCCATCCCAATACAAAACGTACCAACAGCCAGTTACGATGTGATTGGAAAAGTTTGTAAACTCATACAATATATTTGTGTTTGGATAATTGATGAATGGATAATTATAAGACTTAACAGTTTGCTACACTTGTATGCTATCGTAAAAATACCGGATTTCTAAATTATATTTCTTTAAGACATTGTCTGCTCTCTTAACGAAACAAAATACGTGCACTTCACGCTGGCAAACACTATCTAGAGTAGGTGGACCTAACAAAGACTGTGCATCATCTGAATTTCCCAAATTAAATTACTTTAAGATGCATTGCAAACCCTCAGATTTAAAGGAACCTCTCATTTTATGGACTGCAAAATAGATTTGTCTGTTGTACATAAGAAAAGTGAAAATGGAGAAATTAGGGAAGGAAACAGCAGTGCACTGATTCTCCTCTTTGCCGCCACGTGGTTGCTGTGCTCACCAGGAGCAATTTGAGATCCTGTTTTCTGTTCAGTACTTGCAGATTTGTGTGATGGCGTGTGATAGAAGTCTGTTCTCTGAGACAGATATGCACATATCTGTACATATACATTCGTATCCATATGTGCATACGTGCTATCTCTTGACCATCTTCAAAGTCTTGTCACAGAGTTTAAAACTTGCACTTGAGCACAAGGAAGGAGTCTGGGCAGGACGGCTGATGTGTGGTGAGGTTCCCCCCTCTGTATTTTTCACCATGCCGGGCTATTTGGACTGTATAAGCTGATCACGTGGAAAGAGCGGGCGAAGATGGGTTCTACTTTGTAATTTATCCAAAATGTGCTCTGTGGATGTTCCTGTGAGTTGTCCTGTGCTGGTTATGTCTGGACACTTTGGAGTTATGGCAGGACTTTTGTCAAATTAGTTGGGTCTTTGGTGATCTTTCAGGTGCATGGAATGGCCCTGCTCCTTATTACTTTCCTACACTTTAGTCTTTAAATCCAAGTATGCTTGTTTATATTTTACCTTACAAAATTAGATGTACAAAAAGAAAACAACAAGCCTACAATTCACACATATATTTCATTATATTAATGCAAATTCCTGGTACTGCAAGACGTTGAGTATTGAAGACTGGTTATATATTCAAAGCCTGGATTTCAACATTTCTCAGAAGCGGTGATAGCATAAAAGTCCCTGGGCAGATTTGCAGTTCATGCTTGGGTCTGGTTAAATTTTTTGGCATCAGAACATGTAATAGTCTTATAGCTAGAAGACTTTAAAGTTAATGCCTGGCATCACTTCAAAACAATGTGCAAGATGTATCATAAGTAGTCCTCTTATCTTATCTCAATAGCAATTTTATCCTGTAAATGATTTGAGAGTACAGTATTTCAGTGCTGTGGAAAAGAGCAAGGTTTTTTTTCTGTTAAATCTTTGCACTGTGAGTACTTTTAATGATCCTGGTTTACGTACGGGTATTCTACTTGGAGGAGGCAAACGTTAACTGTATTGCGTGTTCTGCGAAGCGCTAAGAGTCTGTGGCCTCGTCGGTCTCCCCTTTCCAGGGTGCTCTGCAGACGGTCTATGTGCAGCTCCGCTTTTTAAAAAACAACCCTGGAGGCGCCTTCGGTGTCATTTATCGCGTATCTGCAGCGCGAGGTCCCTTCCGAGGTCCAGTCCTGACTCTGCGCCACGCTTTTCAGCTGATGGGTAGCAATGCCCCCATTTCCTGGCATACAAAAGATAACTCAAAATATTCCCTTTCTGCTGCCACAGCCGCCTCTGTGTTGATGTCAATCTAACATCCACATTGTGCACTTTGCTTCAAGTCAGCACTTGCAGTTAACAATGCCTTTATTCAAGCTGACAACATAGCTAAGCTTTCAGTAAATGTGTAAGTAAATGTTAAGTGCGTATTCAAACATTCAACAATGACTAGGAAACTTTAAAAAAAAAATCTTTGAAACTTTGTATTGTTTGTTTGGTGTGTATCTGTTAGAAATAACATAGACTATCAGTTCCTTGGGGCATGACTGCTCTTTTGTTAAGCGTATAACAAAAAGATCAAGGCTCCGAGGGACTGCCGTAATAAAAATAAATATATACGAAGAACAATAATGACAAAATAAATTTGTCAATGCATTTTATGAGCTTGATTTAGAAGTGATTATTTCTGAACCAAATAAAGACTGGATAGTTGTGGTAAAGTGACATGATCATAATATTCCTTTTATTTATTGCCATTTATACTTCATTTGTAGATCACATGCTAGACTCGACTAGAGGGCAGGAGGGGAGCCCCTCCTCTCGGCGAGCATCCCGGTTCAGTAATATGGAATACATTTTCACTGCAAATTCCAGACATGGTTTTCCAGAGAGAGGATTATTCTTCTGGCTTAAAGGAAAAGTTATTGGTACACTGCAAAAGTGTTCATAAGGAAGCACAGATTGTACAAATAAGACGATAACGAGCATCTGAGACATTCGCAATTGCAAGGGCAATTGTTGCACTTGCAACATTTCCATTTCCCTTTCAGTCTTTGAGGGTATTTATTAAGTTTTTAGTATGAATACTTGTAGCCTATAACAGGATACAACAACTAAGATTTAACGACTCCTGTTCAATCAGTGGTCCGACCCGTGCAGAAGAACTTTGCTCAATAAGGGTGGCCAAACTGGGTCTGTCACGTACGGCTGGAACCAACTGCGGCCGAAGAGCCATACTGACACTGTGCTGTTTTCTTAATCAGCTCATTTAATGACATTACGTGTAAGTTTTTGTGCCATCCCGTGTTTCTCACGTGTGTTTTCCACCCGTTGGTATTGTTTCAGGCCTTAAAAGATGAAGTGGAAAGTTACCGCAATCAGGCGCAGGCTGCAGAGAGGAAGCTGCAACTCGGCGAGCTGGAGGCCCATGAGCAGGTACCGGGTGCTGTTGCGTCCCCCCTTCCCCGTCCTCTTCCCTTGGGCAAGGAGGTTCGGTGTTTAAAAATAATATCTTGCTTCAAAGCAAAAGCACATATTTTCCTGCAAAATTTTCAGCTAGCTTTCTTTTCTGTTTTTTTGGTAATAAAAGAGAATTAAACTGTCTGAACCCTACAGGCAAATACTTATCTCGTGCTCTCTATTTCAAGTTGGTATTTCAACTATTCTAGCTGTTAAATGATGCATTTATTTTGAACTGACTATACTGTTTTGATCGAGGCTTCTGAGACTATTCTAACCTGTTGTTTAATGGCTTGTATGAAGAGAATTATAATTGGACAATAACTGAGCTAAAAATAATCTTTATTCCCGATCTTATGCATTCATTGTCCCAGCATGTTGTCTGTAAACAGTTCCATATGATTAATAGTGCTAAAATTATTCTGGACACTTTCAGTGAAATCAGAGATTTAGTGTGCTTCAAGCAAAATAGCGCATGTAGCTTATAGGCTAGTTTTGGAACGGAAAGTCAATGATGTGCATTCAAACCAGATTAAATTGAAGTATTCAGAAAAATATACAGCTGGTGGGTATCTGAATCACATATGAATTTACAGATTTCTAATACAAATCAGTTTTTGCAGCATTTGAGAACTTTATTTGGTGCTGAGTAAACAGTATCCGTAACATATATCCTATAAAAAGCATTTCTAAATCTATACCTGTAGGCATAATAAGTTGGGGTGGTCGTAGAAGAGTAATAACTGTTAATTTCAAATAGTTTTTCCCCAGTTGTTGTCATCCTACTTGCACATGGGAACCCTCCATTCGCACGTGGGAACCCTCAATTCACCCGTGGTGTTTGTGTTCACGTATTTCCTCTCAGGAGAGCTGGCGATTAGCGGTTCTGCTCTCTTCCCCCTCTGCCTCCCAAACCTGGCTGTCGGGCAGGGTCACCCTTAGCGCAGGAGTTGGTGTGATGAGTGAGTTGGCCTCCAGGCATTGCGTTTTGGCTTCAAAGAGTCGCCTGGAAAAGAAGAAGGAACATTAGCTGTTTGGTGCATGGTTGTCCCTCCCAGGGAACAGTGCTGGCCTGTGCGCCATGAGAGTCCTCTTCCAGATTGCTTGATTTAAATTTTTTTTCTTTTATCTTTGCTACTGCCACTTTGCTTTTTCACTCGCCCGTTTTGAGAGAGAGGATCCAGAAGAAGAAACAAAAAATGGCTTGTGAAATACAGAAGTGGAAGGCTAGACGTGCAAATTCAGAGCATGGGCTCCCCTTTCTGCCTTCAAGGTTTTCTCATACATGAGCACCTGGTCCAAACCAAGCTACAGGACTCTCCTGTCCCCACTAAACTAATGAAGGACTAGCCCAGCTGGTAATGTCCTGTTCCCCATAATAAATGGAATAGAAATGTTATTTAAAAGACACTGCACCATTCAGCTTGGACCTTTTCCTGCGAGGTCGTACTATGTTAGCAGACTTATGAGTTTGTCGGCGGTCTTGTCTCTGCCATTCATCCTTTGGGACTTTCTGACGAAGCTGGAGCCGCCGAGGATGTTTCTGTTTAGGTGGCTTTGGTCTATTTTGCAGACAAACATTTTGGAAGTTGTTAGTGTGTCTTCTCTGTGACTGGTTAATCCATTAGTTATGCTTATCTCTCCAGAAGAAAAATGGAAAAATGACAGCTCTGACATATTTCCAGTTATTATGTCTTGGCCAGGCTACCTGTAAACATGTTCATTAAGTATTAACAGTAGCTAACGAGTCATCAGCCCATCAGGGAGTTGAAATACTTAAGGCAGTAACTTAGAACTTGCTTTCTGCTTTTACCAAATATTGTCTGAATCAGAACTGCATAAAACATCAAAATTCGCGCTGGCGCTATTACAAAGGCCACTTTTCTGAGTCCTTACATGTCTATAAATAAGGAGGAGAGAGGGTTAAACAGCTTCTGTTTTTCATTAAAAGGAAAAATCTTGTGTTTTGATTCTATAACAACAACAAACAAATGAATGAGACATGAAAAAACATTTTGTTGTGCTTTTAATTAAAAATAAAAAGCTGTTTCTCGTTATGGCTTGTTGGGTGGTATCTTGGTGCTCCATGTTTGTCTCTTTTTCAGTGCAATGTCCTTATAACTCTTCAGTCTCTAAGAGTGACTGACAGATCCACAAAGCTTAACTCTTTGTTACAATACCCTCTGGTGATCGCACAGAATTAACCTTTCTTTATTATAATTATCCAGAGAGATGGAGACAAACTGTCCTGTAAATAAAGGGGGAAATACGCTGGAAGGACTCTGGTGGCAAGCCCTGAGCTGTCTAGAGGCAAGCGTGGCGCTGCAGCTGAAGATGAGCTGTTGTTTTTATGAAGCTTTTTCATTCTAATACTTCATGTTCTTGTATGAACTTGTGTTTACTCCTGTTTACTTTTTCAATCCTCTGTACAGTGTGAGTAGATGCAATGGCATTATATCTGTATTGTTTCATCAGCGGTGCAGTGTGGCAATGGTATCTGAATGATGAGTTCCAATCCAGAGAAACGTACGTTTGTCCAAAGTGCCAGGGAACTTCTCCCACCTTGACTAACCTAAATTTTATCTTTTGCGTAACGTTTGTCCCGTCTCTGCCAAGCATGGTTTTCTAGGACAATGGTCTGTGTGTTCAGCAATGCAGCACTTCTAGATCGGAGCCTCACAACTGTATCATCTTTCTTCAAGTCAAAATGCTGGATGTTTCCTTCAAAAATTAGATGTCCACCTACTTGAGACATATGTTACTGTGTTCATGGAAAGTGGCAAACTAGCAGTAAATAAAGTGTAACTCACACTTAATATATATGTTTTTATATGTTGGGCTTTTTGATCTGTAGTCCCGAGACAGTTAAAGCAGTCTGGGAAGGTTCCTAGGAAATCTGGGTGTGTCCAAACCTTTTCCTTGCAAAGCAATGCTGAAGTTTTGTATATCTCAGTACTATGTAACTCTGGGAACCGGCTTCCCATCAACAAATCCCGTTTAGGTTATATTCCTGTATCATATACTCTTGTAGCGTACCACATGGCTGTCTCTGATACATGCCTAGATCTAAAGTACGACAAGATTTCTGATAGAAAGATCTTCCATTCTACTAAAAATGTTTCTCTTTCTTGAGTCATGTACCTTTGTGCAGTTGTCAGTCATAGCTAAAAAATCTGAATTGTTCATACAGCAGACTTTACATCCTGTGAATGTGTAATTAAAAATGACGCACACCACTGAGAGCTTAAGCGTGTGCCTTAATGAATCAGGGAATTTAGGCATGTGCAACAAATTTTGCTGAATTGGGGCCTGTATAAAAATTAATGGTAATGATCTTCTTGCTTTATTATCTAGATTTCTTTAGAATGCCTCATTTCATTTCAAATTCCTTTTTGTATAGGTAATCACCCCAAGTCAGTATACTAAAAAGCTCCAGGAATCTCTCTTTCGAGAATTATGTGCAATAATTTTTTCAGAAAAAAACTCCACCTATTCTTTTCATGCCTTGTTTTAGTGTTTTTAGCTATAGGGGTGGATTGAGTATGATGTGAAATTTCTAATTGGGCATAACAGAGGGAAAAAAGTTCCTCATATTCACAAACAACTGAAGCAGCAACACTACAGATACTCAAACTATAGGAACACTCCTCCAAGCAGTCAAGTCACAAATAGAGTCTTAAAGGAGAGAGATTCTCTGAAGACAGAAAATCAATTATGTTCAATTCATGAATATTACTGAGGAAATGAAGGAGAATACCAATGTAGATTTCCAGCCCTTTAATTTCTTTTCTTTCAAATAGATTATAAAAAAGGGAGAAAGGAGTTATCAGAATAAGGGTGTTGTAGACGTATTTGGAATAAAATGGAACAGCTTAGTTTGTTAAGTGGATTTCACTCATGTTCAAATGAAAACAGGAGTGATAATTGTAAAAGAGCTATGATTCAAAAGCATTCAGTGAGTTTTCATTTTTAATGTTTATTATTTGACTTGCTCAATTTTTTATGACTGTTGGATATTTACCACATTCAGCCTCACTTACGGTTTCCATGCCAACTAAATAGATTTGTTCTCAGATGAATGCTGTGATGCATCGTTCTGAAATTTTAGTTGCTGTGTAGCACAGAGAACTTCTAACGTTTGCCACACCTTCTCCTGGATGGGAATAGTGCTACCGCCTGCAGCTTTGTGGAGCTGGGAGGGAAGGATCGGCGAGGCCGAGATGAGCAGCGTATGCCTATGTCCAGGGTGCGGGTCCCACGTAGTTCCTCATGCAGCAATGGCTGGAAGACCTGAGTAATATTAATATTAATATGATATATTACTAAAATAAAAATAATTAAAGCCCTTTAGTTTAGGGCTTTTGGTCCATAATTCTTTTCAGATTCATTTTTAAAGATACCACAGAGTTTTAAATGCGATCAGATAAATTCACGGAAAATCTTTGCCCTCACTTCCACCATCCTGCCCTGCTATATATGCTCTGGAAAAACCCGGTGGAAGCAGCGGAGTATCCCCCATCTGGGGGTGGGTGAACCGCTGCAGGAAGGTCGCTCCGAAGCCTTTCTCCTCGTACGGCACTTTCAGCTCAGGTGCCCCAGATAACTGCGAAAGGCTCCTGCTTTGGATTTCCAGACTTTCTCGAAGGGTTGTCTGTCTCAGAGCGTGTTAGAGCCATCCAAATTCAGGCTAATAAGCTTTAGGTTAAGTATTTAAAAAGGAAAGTTTGCTTTGTGGCCAGCTGCAGGTGAGGAGGATGTCAGCAGCCTTTGTCTTGCCGAGCCGACGAGCACTGTGGAAATGAGGAACAAATGGTCGGCACACACTGAGGCTGGCGATGAAATTCTGCTGTTTGCTCTGGTTGCTTCAACCCATGTCACTGAAACGCTTCCAAAATTTTTCCCCTCCGGAGACCCATTGCTGCTCCCGCAGAAACGGGAAGCTGAGTCTGGATTTGGAGGATCTGAACTCCAGGAGTGATTCCCAGCGAGCGGTCCCTGCCTGCAGATGCGGCGTTAACCCCTCGGGTGGGCAGCGCTGCCATCAGGGCTCAGCAGCCTCAGCTGCCGCGGGCAAGGAAGTGAGAGTCTGAAAGAAGTTTCCACTGTGACTTTCAAGGACAGCGACACCAAATATTGTCACATGAAAATAGTTCCTGCACTTTCAGGATGCGACCAGCACGGACCGGAGAGGCTGTGTCTGAAGAGCGCTTGTTTTCCTGCAGTTCTGCATCCCGCCCCTGTCCACCCATCGCTCTGCCGCCACCCCGAGCACTGGGGTCAGGAGGGTACTGCGTACTTCAGCTGTTTCCTTCCCATAAAGCATTTCATATATGTCTATATCTAGTGAAAAAAGTAGGCGACAGCCAGCCAGGGTGGCGTGGCTCCCCACAGGCTGGCACCTGAAAATCTGCTGGCTCAATGGCTGCAGACAGAACAATAGGGGATTTCTTTTCTAACTACTTATGGTGAATAAATTTCAAGTTTAAAACATTTTTATTGAAAATAAGATGTTGGAGAGCCACATACGAGCAGTGAAGAATCTGAGGCAAGCGAGAGCGTGCTGGTCAGGCTGTTTGACGCACACAGACCAAGCCATCCATTTCTTAGTGTGCTGTTCTCTTTTCAGACTTCCCCACAGAGGCTGTGGGGGAAGAATCAGAGTGCTTCTGGTTATATCTCTGTAAGGGACCTTTCACGGATATAGGTGCCCCTATAGGTGCACGGCAATGTTGACAAAGGTACCATAAAATGACTACTGACATTATTTGGAGCCCAATTCTACCACTTTTACTTTGACTAGCATCTACCATACATGCAATTCCATTCATATATCAATTAATCACTTTTATACAAAAAGCAGCCCCCAATTTTTAATTAAGACTGAGATTGTTAGAATAAATCATAACTTGGCATTTGACATATTTTATATTTTGTATAGCCTTTTCTTTAAGGGCCTGCTACGGAAGGAATGCAGAATTACACAGAATATAGTAAGCTATGCTGTGTAGCATGAAGTTTCAGATTAGCAGAAGGAGATAGAAGCTGAGCTTCAAGCACAGAAAAACAGATTTGCAGGTGGGATTTGAAAGGAGCTGGAAATCAATGGAGTTGAAAGTTCCCAGGAGCTCCATATGGCAGGAACTGCGGGAGAGAAGGCTCTCGCCAACTGTGCAACTGTCAAAGGGAAAAGAGGTAGATGATGATGATGTACATGTGGAAGCCAATGATCAAATGTTAGCTTTGGTAATCAGACACAACTGGAAAATACACAAATATATACCTACTTCATAGAAGAGAATGATTTATTGGAACGAAGTGGCCAGCTGGAGAAAGACAGTAAAACAAAAACTACAGAACAAATAGTCAAAAGGAAAAAGAGATTTTTTACCAGAAAAGAATAGAAGCATATGCCGGCGCACAGGAATTAGAGAGTATTTTAAAATGTCAGTTTTCTAGCTCTTCGTCTTAAATACTAGTGAATGGAAAAGAGATCTTTCTTTTAAGAGAGCAGTACATCATTTTAGAGTGTCTGTGGTTTGCTTGCATATTATCAATTAAGGGAATTTTGTTCTTTCAGAAGTGTTTAAAGTAGAACTACAAGGAACCATGGTGCTGGTATTTAATGCAGGGAATTTTAAAAAAGAAGAAGAAATGTCAATGCTTGGAGGAGCCAGTCGGATGGCAGAAGAGAAGAGCGGAGAGAGTTCATCTCCAGCGTGGGCTCTCGGCGATCCATGCTCAATTAGTGAACTGTCCCGTTCATTTTTTCTAGGTGATGAGGTGCCTGGCTGGAGCTAAAAAGGGCTGGAAAAGGTCAGCTTTGTGGTGATCTTTAACACATAATTTAAATTCTAAAGTATTATTTTGTTTGTAATTTAATCAGCACAAGATGCCACCAATCGGATGTCCACCTGGGAAGCGCAGCAGTGGCCGTGTCCTGCACTGCCCGTCCTCCCCCGTGCCCACAGCGGAGCAGACTCTGACCGACCAGGATGCTTCGGAAACCGGGCGGCTGCTTTTCCAGTTGAGATGCTGATTAGATTCTTGTTCTTGAAAGAGGGGAAATGGTGATGGTAAAAGTAGCTTCTGATTATTATCTACAAAGACTTGCTTGTTCACACAGTCGGTGTGAAAATACTGAGTGAGCCTCATCCTGCGTGCTGCTGAGCTTCGTCAGCTCTCCCTGTCATTAGCGAGCACTCGGCACCTCCGCGTATCAGACACTGAAACCTTGACTCGCTGAACCACCCCGGGATGGAAGGGATTATACAGAAGGTAACACATGCCGGAATGGAAAACTGAAATACATAAATACATTCCAGTGGTGGTGTCGAAGATGCTTATAGCTTTATTTCAGACTTAATTATCTTGATAGCGTATTAGGAACCGACAGAGCCAGAAATGAGCACCATGTGTTTCCAGCTGTGGCCCGGCGGCGCTGGTTAGCGCTGGGCTGGTTGAGGTTCTGCACCTCCCGTTTGGGTGGTGCGAGCCGTGGCCGAGCCCCCTGCGCCCCGTGGCGGGCAGGACCCTCCTGCTGCCGCAACGGCCTCGCCGGCCGATGGAAGGACGGCATCGGCAAGGGCTGAAGGAAAACAGCGTTCGGCGACAAAGATGGCATCTGCGATGAGTCATTTGGAAGGAGGGGGACAAGAAATGGGGGATCCTCCAAATCCCAGCTGGAACAATAGCGGAGCCCTGGCGAGGGGGAGGTTGAGAGAACAGCGCGAATTTTCAAGCCGCAACATTCCTGGTTGTTCTATGGTGTTGACAGTGAAAGCTTTTATTCCTCTCCAACTCGTGTAATCCCAAGAATGCTGTTCTTGCCATATGCAGCCCACTGGTGTTTTTTTTAAAAAAAAAAAGCTTTGCCTGCCTTCCCTTCCTTTGCGGCTATGAATTATATAGACTTGTATTGCTTAACTACAAACAGGATTTTCCAGGTGGGAGATCTTGGTTAAGAAAAGAAAGATATCAAAATACAAGCCACCGAAGTAATAAGGCCTCTTGGATGCAGGTTGGGGAAGAAAAAAGCAACCCCGACTTAGAGCAGAAAGCTCAGTGTGGAGCAAGCAGCCCGGCAGAACTGGAGGTCCCAACAGATTTGTAAAACAACAAGGCAAAAATATTTTGGACGCTCTGATGGTTTACTAGCTAAAGACAGAAAAACAAAGAGGAAAGCTATGCCACCAATTTATGTTTTATTGAAACTGTCAGAACAGAGGAGGTTCTCCAGCAGTATTTTCTCAGTGGAGAACAACATGGTGTACACTTGACAAAATAACTTGCTCAGCTGATCTTGCATGGTTACTGTTTTCAGCTGAGCCAAATTCATGCAATTTATAGCGTTCATTACTTTTCTTAAGAACTTGAGAACACTTGTATCAAATTGCATTCTCTGTCTCTAAATCTGGAAGAACCATATTTCAACGTACATTGCATAGCAAGAATAGAAATTCCTGCTGCCTGAAATAAGAGAGGATGTGGACTAAAAAGCAGTGGATATTCGTATTTGATTGTATTGTGAAAAGAGAAATGTTCAGGCCTCGTTCTTCTTTGAGAAAATGGATCCATCACTCGACGCTTCATTGGGAAAAATTGTTGGAGAAGATTTCAAGCTCTAATTAAATATTCTCTTACGACAGAACCCTGAGAGATCTGAAATGTAGGGAAATTGCAGATTTTGGTAGATTTGGTTCCTCCGTTTTAGACACTGCCCGGCGTCCCCAGGGCCAGCTGGTGGAGGAAGGGGCCCATACAGACTCGTGGCAGTTTTGTGGGAGTGGAGCTGTGCTCACTTGGAGGTTGGGAGTGCTGAGAAGCGGAGGAGTCACTGCAGTTAGAGAGAACACAAATGAGTTGTGATTAATCATTACTTTGACATTCTTTGGGTTGTTATTTGTTTTTTTGTTGATTGGGTTGTTTTTTTTTAATTGGGATGGCATCGTAGTAATTTGTCCTTCGCTTGCCCTTTTCAAAGTGCTTTCAGAAAATTACTTCGGCAATCTTCACACCACTTGAATGAAGTTGACCTATGCAATATTATTATTATTATTATTATCCTCATTTAGGGTGAGACTTCAGTCTGAGATTAAATTATTTGCCTAAGGCTGAAGGAGTTACTTTTACCTTTTTGGTACCCTAGCTTGTCTTCAGATTTATTACAGCAGATCTTTCACATCTTCTTTCAGAGACGTGTATTGCCGAACAAATGCATAACCTTTTTAAAGAGATTTCTATTTTAATTAGCATTGTAACATACTATTGTTTAAATAATGGAGCAAAGGATTTGGGAGAGATGGGAAATTACTTTTCTCATCTTACTCCCCCTGAAACGTAGAGAAAATTTGATAATAATTATATGATCCTAATTATGCCTTTTGGTCACCATCCTAGTATTTCCTGGCACGTGTGGAATTATTATCCTCCACAAATATTATAAACAGGCAGAAATCAAGATAGTGAAAAAACCGCAACACCTTAGTTAAGTGAACTGCCTTTTGATTCTTATCTGACATAAACAAAACGTTAACTTCATGTCCTTCAAGACAAGATTTATTTTTTTTAAAGGAACTTGAACAACTCTTCTGTTGTCCCTTCACTTGCTTTGGCAATGTCCACCTCAGAGTTTCTTTTGCATTTTTCTTATTCTTCTTTGGTTCAAATCAAGTAATTTACAACTGGGAGATCTGGAGAAGATTGCATTTGGGTTTTGGTTTTTAATTTTTTTTTTTTTTTAATGAGACGGGGATTTTGCACCAGGGCCAGGGTGTTCTGGATGATAAATTTGCCATCACAGATCTCTCAGAAGTAAGAAGGGGAGAGCTGTCTCTCAGGAACCCGAGTAAGATACAACTTATACAACCACACAACCCATGGTTGTGGCTGTATAGCAAAGCGTAGAAGAGAAGCAGAATATCCTCTGCTTTACAGGCTGTTAGCACATGGACTAAAATGCATCTGGTCATCTTGAAAATACTGTATTTCTCCTGGATGTGTTTGAGTTGTTTCTTTCAGAAAGGAAGGAGAGTGACTGCAGTGCGGCCAGGTGCCGATGGGACTCATCAGTCCCGTGCTCCATTCTGCATCTAACCCAGCCCCACAAACATCCTTCGGAAGCTTGTAGAAATAATGAGTAGCTGCAAAACTGCGTTGTGCCACCTGAAGGCTTCTTGAAGTAGCAAAACTGAAACTTGTCTTACACTACTGAAAAGCGTTGGGCCAGGCCTGACTGCTTGGTTTGGAAAGCTCGGTGTTGGATATTTCTCTTCTGGGCATCAAAACCAACTTTCATCTCTTTTGAGAGTGGTCAGTGCCCAACAGTGACAAAAGCTCATGGTAGTCTGTGAAATTATATCTTCCCTGCTTTTTGCATCACTTTGTATAACTGTGTGAATATGTGTCTCTTTTTTCTCGTTTATCGTGTGACTAAGCATACATGAGCTATGTGTGGCAACTTCAGCTTTCAGTCGTTTCTGCTGACACCAAAGATGATTGATGGTACAACTTTAAACCTCGTATGTTAGCCACCAACCTGAATAAACAAAGACCAGTGTGGCAGCTTAATATTAAAAGCTATAAAACTTTCCTGGGGGTTCATGGATTAAATCAACTCACCAAAATGAATTTTCAAAAAAAGAACTTTCTCAGGATTGAAGAAAAATGAACACAACAGTAAATGAAATAGAGCTATCCTCATCTAGCAGACTAAAGCCCTCCTGAGGGCTGAAGAATTGCAATTTTAAACATCTCTCAAGAGTGCAAGAGGAGACACAGTATTTGTGGATCCTGGGGAGGCAGCTTTAGGCTATAAAAGAACAAAAAAGCCTTTAAGGCACAAAAAAAAAATAAAAATCCCTGCAGACATAGCTTTCATTGGTCAAAAATAAGTGTTAAAACATAAAAACCTTCCCCCATTAAAATTAGTATACATTAGCACACTGTATGTTATTTTTCAGTTGTAAGATGTGATTCAGATTTTTGCCATGCACTATTTTAATCTCTTGGGTCAATAAACCTTGATAGTAATTTCAGCCAAAAATATCAGCATGTTGTTTATCATAATAGCACAGGAAACAGCTGGGATCTTATTTTCATCTTATTGTGATGCAATTGTTGGTCAGCACAGTTGAAAGTAACATATTTTGTCTTAGCAAACAAACAAATTGCAGTTGTATCCCAAAGAAGTTTTCACTGCAAAAAAACATGCATGTCTTCTCTCTGAAATAGAGTAAGAAATCAGCCCCAAGCAATATTTCAGCTACCAGGGCTTGTTTCTCATTTTCTTTCTCCATTTTCAGCCGAGCCAGTAATATATATCCGTACTTTAAAGCACAGTACGTATTTCTTCCTGATTTTCCAAGAAACACCTTTGTCAAAAGGGAACAATGCCCTTGCTGCTTTGCAGAGTTAATAGCAAATGTTAACAGCGTTGTGAAAGCACGTATTTAGAGGACACTTGCAGTTTAAACTATTACAACCAGTGACCTGGTTGAAAGAAGACTGTTGCACAATTAGAACATTATTATTTCACTCACAGAACTGTATTAAAATTTCTGTTGCATCTCCTTGCAGGGAAACTTGCTTGACTTTCCTCTAGGAAAAATTATAATAGAGGGCTCCTGCTGTGTGCTCGGCACCTGCGGGAGCTGCTGCAGGTCCTGGATGCTCGGTAGGCACAGCTAGTTGGTGGGCTAGTGAGTTATATCGCAGTCCAGGCTCGGCTCCTGACATCCGCATCGCCTTTAACGCAGAGCTTGAGTGCGAGTCAGGCCCCTGCGATGGAGTTTCTGTGCTGGCTGGGTCACCCCAACATATTGGCCAGGTGGTGATCCATCATCCAGATCCTCTTAATCGTGAAATAGATCTTTATTATTCAAAATTTAGGAAATAAAAGCATTTTGCTGTTCTAGCTGCCCGTTTCTGCTCCTGTCTCACCGAGAACAAATGTAACATGTTGAATTAACTGAAATATATGTTCCTGATCTATCAAGGTCCCCACCCAAATGAGCTGTTGGCTCAGAAAATATTTATCCTGGCAAAGCAGCTGTGCATAGCATTGTAAGCCTTTATAGAAATAGTGGCACAAATTTATTGGAGTAACTTTCAAAAACATAAATTTTGATCGCTGGCTTATATACAAGCAGAGTTCAAACAAGGTTTCTTGTCTCACCATTTTTTTTTTCATTAGATTTGCATAGTGGCATCACTTACTTGCAGCTCACAAGGAAAGCCTCTAATTGCCTATTTGCATAGAGATTTGGAGATTTCTTCTGCATGTTGGAATGACTCATAGAGAGAATTTTCCTAAAGTCTCATCAGATTGTTTTATGCCTTTTGTATTGATAATTGTATTGTGCATAATGCGTATTTTGGCATGACCTGTTTTTTCCGAAAGATGGTAATTGGCACATCTTGCAGTGAACTTTGTGTTGGGTTCTCACGCACTGAAGGGTGTGCGCTCCTTGCGAGCCGGGAGCTGGCAGTTATAACTCGTGGCTTCTTCACATGTACGACCGAGGTTTTGATTTGTGGTCGCAATGGAAGATTTAAGCAATTTGGTAACTAAAACAAAATTAGCACAAAATGGTGTTAGCGTGTAAATCATTGGGAAAAAGATTCCATTTGAAAGTTTAAAGATATTTTATAAGTTAATCTGATATTGATTCCCTTTCATCCTTTATTTACATATTCAGCTGCTAATCCAGAAAAACACCTAAGTACTTGCTTAATTTGAATTAAGCGGTTAATCCTATTGGGAGTTAAGTACAGATGTGAGTCCCTGATTCAGCCAAGTAATTCGGTGTGCGAGCAGTCCTGTGCGACTCGGTGGACGGAGCTGAACCAGACTCTCCGTACTTTTCCTGGGTCAAGATTCGGCAAACACAGCCTCACCGGAGAGATGCAAAGCACGAGCCTTCCAGCTCATCTATCTTCATTTAACATTGCTTTGTAACCATACGGTGTGCTCAGCATCTGTTGAATAAGGTTATGGATTAAAATGTCCTCCTTTAGAAGTAATCATTTTGGTGTGAACATCTGATCTCATAACGTCTAAGATACTCAAACCTATTTGCTGGAAGTCCCATAGCATCAATGAAGTTGAGGAAGACACAAAGTGCAATGAAAAATAGTTGTGCAATAAAAAAAAAAAAAAAAAAAGGCCTAAAAAGCACCTAGAAGTAGAGAAATTTTGTAAAAAAAAATCTTGGGGAAACAGTAATTCACTTTGTCTGAGGGAGTAAGGGGCAAATAACCCTCTACTGACCTGGTTCAGACCCCACCAAAGACAAAAAGGAAACTTCTGACTGTCAATTTGCAAAGTGTGTGTCTGTATAAATGCTCTATTGAGGTAGATTTAGCAATGATTATTGCTTCTTCAGGCCATGTCCCAACATTACTGTTGACTTCTCATGATTTTTTTCCTCCTCTCCATATAGTCTTTATTCTTATGTTTTCTTTTTCCTTTCTTCCTCTTTTTTACCTCTTTTGCTCTTTACAGGGCTTTGCTGATCTTTCTTCTCTCTCCTTCCCATTCCCGTGATATCCCAATTCTGAGTTTGCTTGGACTCCAGTTTAGGCAAAAGAAGCAAAAAAGTTACTCTCTGTCTTCCAAGAGCAGCCATCTATATATAAATTTCTTTTTGTTCTGTTACAGATTACCAATATACGACAGCAATACGAAACCACGCTCAAAGGTCTGATGCCAGCGTCTATGAGACAGGAACTTGAGAACACCATTGTATCTTTAAAATCTCAGGTAAATTCCTCTTCTTCAACATTTTGGACTGGATGAAAACGATCTTTTCTAGACAAAAAAAATATGACCATCTAAAATTTGGCCAAAAATATTGCATAAGTCTCAAAAACAAATTACGGCAGGACTCGCACACTTCTGGCTCAGCCACCATTCACAAGGCTTTTCTCCTCCAGTTTCCTCACCTTGAGAACAACCATATTGTATCTTTTGATCCCAGATTTTGCTGGATTCAGTATTAGGGCTTTTTTTCTCAACCTCTCGTATATAGCGCACAGTTCTCTCTCACCTTCCTTACGCTGTTTCTCCTGAATCATTTAAAGGGTGCATGTAAAGGGTGCAGAAGAGAATGAGAAATCGTTTTGTTTTCTTTTAGCCTGTATAATAAAGCAAATGGGATATTTCTTTTAAGATAGTAGTCCAAATGATCATTTTCCAATATAAAGAGGCTCTAATAGACTTCTGTAACTGCTTTGTTTTTAATATTGCAAAACACTGGCTCATCTAGAATAATACAGAATCAATATTATTTATATGAAATAGGCTATGAAACTGGCTAATAGAAATATCAAAATGTCATTGTACTTAGGGAATTACGAATGAATTGAGTGTGTTTCTTGAATGTGGTTCCCGCAGAAGTTATTTGATGCTGTCCTATTCGGTGTATTAGGAGCTGGAAGAAAACAAAATGTCATTGTTGCCTGAACTCACATGAGGAAGGATAAATAGCAATACAGAGGAATGATCATAGATGTGGAATAATGGTAACCCAAAGAAAACACTGGCAGGGTTTGCATGTGGCCCAGTGCAGGACTGTGCATTTAAATGGGTTGGGAAGGAGTGGGATCCGTCCTGGGCTGGAGGGAAGAAAGGAGAGAAAGATGGGGCATTGCCTGTGACTCAGAGCTGCCCCGGGCTCTGGGCAGAGCAAAAGCCCCGAGGACACAGCATACAAGTTTAGGCTTGATACCAGCACACTCCCTATACCAATTTTCAGGACCGTTTTTCAAGCAATTATAGATCTACAAACTCTCCATTACTCTTTCTTATGCAATCTCTCTCTCTGGACATGGTTGGGAATTTAACGTATTGGCTTTTTTTGCCTTTTTTTTTTTTCCTTCTTTACAATGCAAAAGCATTTTTTGCTATGCATGAGACACTTTCCCTGGCAAAGTGTGCCTTTAATAGAAGTAGGACATTTTCATAGGGGAAACTTTCATATTCCTATGCGCTAGCAGTCACATAATTTCAACATTATGTTGTAAACACTCAGCGTACATATCAGGGGATACCTAATGGAGGTGATGCTCTTCCTCATTTAAATACTTGTGGGAAATAAAGCGTTAAGGATCTACTGGGGAAATCTATTTCCAGCTGATAGTAAAAAGCTATTTTTAAAGTGTGTTAGTTATTAGCACCCTCTGGTAGGAAGCATTACTCTGGAGCTAATATAAGAATACCACACCTTTTAATGAGTTAAAAAAAAAAAAGTGCAGAATCTGATATCCACCTGCAGGGCTTCTGTAAGCAGCAGCAGCATTTCAAAAGAGTAAAAGTAAGTACACACACTAAAACCTGGGTGCTATCCCAGAAATACATCGCTGCTGGCTGTATTTCCAGCGGTACGCTGTCGTCGCAGACCACTCAGTAGTGGGGCTCTTTCTGAAGCACAGGTGTCCCGGTCTTTGAAAATTGTTGAAATTCCTGTTTGAAAACATCAGACAAGAAGGGCAGTGGAATCTCTGCACCTGTCAGGATTATTTATTGTTGGAGGAGGATGAAGAGGATAGGCTGTGTAAAAGCACTGAGCAGTGATAAAAATAAACAAACAAAAAAAAAAAAAACCAAAAAAGAAAATACTTGAGGCTTGGGCAAAGTTTTCTAAAAACATTGCTAAATATAAAGTACGCTGCCCAACTGTCTGCTCTTGGTGAGTCGTCCAAAAGTGGCCACAGTGTATTAATAAACATTAATCTTCATGCGCTTCAAGAACAGGTGAGCACCTTCATCACAAGAGCAAAAGCCCAGGGATCGGAGCAGAGGATTTGTATGGGAGTTGAGAGCGGGACTGGAGCTCCCAGGCCCTCGCGTGACCCACAGGGTACCACCAGCTGAGTTTAAAATCTGTTTTACTCAGTTCCTAAAGGAGTAGATAGCGTGCAGCTGGAGCGGTGCCAGGGAAGCCGTGCTAACGATCTTCTATCAAGTATTAATTCTAGTATGCAGCTAAAGTGTTATTGCATTTTATTTGGGCAGGATAGACGAGAAAAACGCCCTTTTTGAAATGAGCGCAAATTTATTAATTGGGATTTTTTACACCATTTTCATGTGGGATGTGTTTTGCAGGTAAATATTCTGCAGAAGAGAGCCTCTGTCCTCCAGGAAGAGCTGAACACCTACCATGCCAGAAGGTACGTGATTATCTTTGATCAATTTGTACCATTTCACACCTGTGGATCCCAGTTATTGAAGTTTTACGGCTTAATTAAAATACTCAAATATGGTTGCAGTTTTGAAAGATCCTTATTTTCAGTAAACAAGCGCCTGAGAATTTTCCCAGTGCTTAGTCAGTACTATTAGAGCAAGATTAGAGAACTCGCAGGTGCATTGCAAGTCTGGGCTTTGCCTCGCCGTTCGTGATGAGACAGCGGCTCGGTGCACAGCTGCAGCTCTGCGGTGATGCCACCTCCTTTTAAGATAGAAAACAATGATGCAATGCATAATATTACAGATCGCATCTTCAAAGTACCGGATCTTCATGAGCCTAAGCTTTTTTTTTTTCAGACGTTTACACCCTCCAATATAAATTATGGCAAGTGCTGCGGCAATAAAAAGCCTTGCTGTGCCTTTAGAGTAAGTGATTCACATGGAGAGGTGAGTAAAAGGAAACTTCCTCGGAAAGCCGCTCCAGCTCTTTTATATTTATGGACTTTGATGATGCTTGCGTATCTCACATGAGGCTTTCTGCAAATAAGAATGTGTGTTTGTAAAAATAGTGTAGAAATTTGTAAGATAATTAAACATTTGTAAAAATGTTAACAGTGTGCAGGTTGTCTGAAAATATTAATCCTAAACTTTTTGTTAATGAGAATTAGCTAAAGCTAATTGGAAAGTGAAAATGTCATGGATTCTTGGTAACATGTCCAGCGTGGGTAACTTTGTTAGGTAAATATAAAGCTGTCATGTAGCCTCTAGGCTCTCTCCAGTAGCAGCAGTAGCATTACCAACGGATGCCTTTCGTCTCAGACTTATTCTGAATGAGTGTCTTCACAGTTAGGAAAATAGCTGTTTAAAAAGATGCATAATCACAGACAGTTAGATCAGGCCAGGCCATGAATGACCGAAACGCCAGGGGTGGAAGGAGCCCCAGCCGTGTCCCGCTGGAGGGGAAGGGCAGGGCCAGGGCCAGCGCGGCACAGCGCGGCACAGTGCAGCACATCGCGGCTCCTCTCCTGGCCGGGCTGCCGCCACCTTTCCTCGTAGATGTGGGGAAGCTTTTGTGCTGCTTCTGTTCAGGGAAATTTTCCTCCTGACCAGATCATTTTACCAAGGCTACATTCACACTAAACTTTGTGTTAGCATTTACCTGACCTTCATTCACTGAAATACCGCTTTTCACTACTTTACGCCCAGGCGTGCCGGTGGCCGCAGATGTGATGGAGCTCCTTGGTGGCTCCTCCCCTGGCTGCTCCCCAACACCCGACACAGCACTGCTCGTGGCCATATCTGGGCCCGCTGCCCACCGCGGCCAACGCTGGTTGTGTTTTTATAGTAAAAATAACAAGATATAACTAATGAGAATCTTTTCATTTTCAGGTAGCTGCTGGAGCTGATGGATTTCTTCGACTGCCAAATGGACTGCTTTGAATAGGTTTGAAGATTTGGCTCTTGTAAATTGAAATGCAAAGATCCGTGGCTGTTTTGTTAGCACATAAAATGTAATGATGTTCATGAAAACACATCCATTGCTCGTGCCAGCATGTTTTCAGTTGTATCTTCCTTCCATTGTTTTTTTTATCATCTTATTACAGACTTATGCTTTCGATATACTGTGTGTTTGACTCCGTGCTGAGCTTGCTTACCGAGCAAGTAGAGTTTCCTCTACTAATATTTTTGTTATTATTTCCCAGTACCATTTCACTTTTATACATGAAGAAAATCCCATTTTCTATTATTATTGTCCAAAATATTTTAACATATTTTGACATTGTTTTGTGTCCATGTGTTTACATAATATTAAAATATTATTATTTTGTACTATTTTGTTTTGACATTCTTGTCCTGCTTGGGCATCTCACTCACCTAAGTAGCCGCGGTGCATATGAGAGTTTTATATGGCTTTGTTAACTGGGAAAATATGTCATGCTGTGTCTCAGGGAAAAATCTCGTAGTGAGAATGAAAACACCGTGATGGTTGGTGAGCCCCTGGCGCAGGTTGCCCCGAGAAGCTGTGGCTGCCCCATCCCTGGAGGTGTCCAAGGCCGGGTTGGACGGGGCTTGGAGCACCCTGGGCTGGTGGGAGGTGTCCCTGCCCAGGGCAGGGGGGTGGCATTCGATGGTCTTCAGTGTCCCTTCCAACCCAAACCATTCTATGATTCTATGATGACAAATGCAGCCACTGTTGCCAGTTAATCGCATATAAATCGATCACTGGGGTTGCATACGCCGGTCACAGGGAAGTTGTTCGTCATGTACTGATAACAGAGTTATGGGGCGTTATTGAAAGAGTCATAACCAATACGGCCTTGATTCTGCATGAGCGTATGCAGCCTCTCTTGGATGATCCTGGTGAAGCTGAGCAGATTCCCGAGGGTTTGCATGATGAGGTTTGAGCAGCGGTGGGAAGCTGAAGGACCCGGACGGGGAGTCCTCCTGGTAGCTGGCTCTGCCTCCCAGGCATAGGGAGGTTTCCTTATCGCTTGGCCATCCCTGAGCCAGAGTGTACATTAGTACATTTCTAATCTGCAAATTTAGATATGCTGAACACAAGAATAGCTTTTTTTTTTTCCCTAGGCACCATCCTGCCAGCAGCGTTCATATCAAGGTTAATGGTCTGAGTGCTTGAGAGGGGGCCAGAAATTCCTGTCTTCTGAGTCCGGCTGTGGCACTGGCAGCAGCACCCAGACCCTCTGTATCGCTGCTGACGGGGACGGCCACTTCTCCTCCCTCGTCCCGGTGGCATCGGCACTCAACGTGCCGCAGTGCAGGCAGAATTCGGAGGGTCCTGACCGCTTGAGTGCCGGCGGCTGGACACGGCTGGAGTCCCAGCTCGCCAGCTGCGCTCTTATCTGCGCCTGGCATGGAGATCAATGAGGAGAGGCTCTGGCAGGCTGGGCTCCATCCACCCCCACCTCCTGGCAGCGCCGGCAGGGAGCTCCTTGCCAACTACAGGCTCCAACTTTGCTGGGTGCTTTGCTGATTGTCAGTCTGGTCCGGGCCCGGGCAGGTTTTCCACCTTCCTTGAATCAACAAGTGATTCTTCTAATTATAGATAAGGGTTTGTCACGGCTCTGATAAGCGAGGAGGTGCTGTGGCAGGTGCCACAAAGCCTCGCCTGGAGCAACGGTGAGTTTTAGTAGGAGGAATTTGTTAGGATGCATTTAGTTAATTGTGGGCAGTAAAATGAAATGTGTTTACTGAGAGAGGTGCACGGCAGCAGTGGTTGGGCTCTCCGGGAGCTCACGGAGCTGCAGGCTGCGCGCGCTGGGATTTACCTGCTGGACATTGCCCGGTGTCTGACGGCAGACGCTGGGACAGTGAAATCTCTTCTCATGTGTGAAGGAAATGAGGCGGTTTTGATTCTCCTGTTCTGCGTGTGGTTTTGCATGGTATCTGGGTGGTTATCATGCTTTTGAAAGCGGTAAGGGGGGGGGGGTACATCTATAAAGAAACACACGGACCCTCCAGCTAATTGAATTCAGGCCTCAATTGCCTTCTTTTTGATGGAATTGGGTCGCTGATGTCGTTGATGACCAAAGAGCAGCTTGAGAAAAGTAGATCTTGGTCAATCTGGGAGTTTTAAGACTTTGGGAAACTCTCTCCAGCATCAGATGGAGTGTGAGGACCATTTTGAAGGTGCTTACGAACCTGATAAGAAATTAAATTCACGGTTGGTTGGAGTCCTCTTGTAGTTGTTGTTAACATTTCTTTGATCACTTTTGTAACAAGTAAGAGTTAGAGTCCAAACTGCAGGACTGGAAATGGTTTCATACATGTTACTTACTCTTTACCTCTCTTTTCACCCGCTGGGTAAGGAATTGCCAGCTGCTAGTAGTTGGCTTCATTGCCCATAAAACAAGCTCTGGTGGAACCAGCTTGAGTATGTTTAGAGCTTTATTTGTCCTTTTTATTTATTTAATGTTACTGATTCTTGCTGTGGGAGAGAAGACTGTTTCAGTCTATATAAAACCTCACAAGAAAATGGCATCCTAACATTTTTCACCGGTATCAAGGGAGGTGACCCTTATCAAGGTGACACTTTATTTCGGTGCCGCTCACAGTTCTTGTGTTTCACGTAACAAATATGCTCGTTTCTGGTGCAGTTGGAAGAAAAGGGATACAACCTCCCTCCTTCTCCATCCCTCTGCTTTCTTCTGCAACAGTGCTTTAATTGTGCATGTGACAGGAGATACTCCTGTTTCTTACCCAAATCTCTGCCGACTTTGGGTGCGACCTGAGAAATTATTTTGCTGCACACAAAAAGATTGTATTGTGGCTCACAGAAAATATTTGCAATCACTAGAATATCTTACAGTGTTTTATTGAATTCCCTGAAAAACATGCCCAGCTTTGATTCTAACAATGAGCAGTCTTAAAAGAGAGGGTATATGGGATCTGATTTTTTTTTTTTAATTATCTTAATGCACTGCGAGTCCTTCCCAAATCACAAAATGTACTGGAGGCACCACACTACTGAATTATACTTGGTCTCATTCTGAGGGTACAAAGGAAAAGTAAGACGTCAGATATTGTATGAAAAAGTTTCAGAACACAAGGTCATTTTAATTCAGACATTTTTTTCCAAGGAACTATCTTTTCTAAGCTTTGATATTTTGTTCAGAAAGGTCATTTCTTTTAAGCCTTTGTCATTAAAGAAGACTTGTTCTTTAAAGTGTGCTATCAAAGAGTGCAGAAATTGCAAGTTACTGAAACTAAAATGCATGATCAATTTTAAGTCTGCCAACTAAAGCCCACTTAAAATTAGATGTGCTCTGGTACTGGTGGCTTCTTTGATAAAGGCAGTGGAAGATATGCAGTTGGTCAATTCAAACCAAAAAAAAAAAAGGAAGATAATTAAATAAAACTTTTTCTCCCTAAATTAGAAATTATTTTTTGTGAAAAAGCATTGAAAGAACTGAATAAGGATCTCATCCTGCAAAAATGTGAGAGAAAGAGCGTGTCTCTGTGTGTGCTGCTCTTGGGAGCGGTTTGTAACACTTTTATGTAGGGATTATGCAGCGCTCTCATGTTCTCTGACATTTGTAATAACGTAAACAAGTAAAGCCCCTGGAAAAAATACCATTTATTTACCATTTGCTACCATGAGATGATCGCTCCTTCACTGACAGACGAACATGGTAACAGAAAGGAGTGAAGACCTTGCGTCGTGCCCTTGCTTTGCAGCCCCTCATCCTGATCCAGGATCCCGATCTCTGCTGGTCCCACCTTTACCCCATGAACCTGACTGCTGGTTGCCAGCCGCTAAGTGCTGTGCTTGCTTCAAGGCCTCCTTGGCAGAAGAGACGTTTTCTTTCCTGATGGTTGTCCTAATGCCATTGCCAGCAACGGTGAACTTAATTTTCGTTTTAACCCAGATCCAGGCAATATTCGAGGTAGGATGTTTGGGAGAGCCTCGGGAAGCTGAGCCCGCAGCTTACCTTCACACAAGGAGGATTTAGAGCTGTGGCCTCCTTTGAGCAGCTCTCTAAAGCAATTTTATCTGCGTTGCTGGGTCCCAACGGCCTGTTTTGTCTCACGTGCTGCATAAACATATAGCTTAGTGGAAACTGAGATGTGCGTTATATATGTCAGCACATGTACCAGACTTAGTCTCAGTGCTTAGGATCAAAAACGAGGAAATGTGTGTTTCTAAAATGAGCAAAGTAAAGGAATACCTTTGTCTCAGCTGGACAGTTACATTATAACACAATACTTCCAACTTCATAACATCTATTCCCCAGATTTATGCTTTAGGAATCTTGTTCTTCTCCCATTTGAAGCCTGATAGCAAAGTTTAATAATGGGCAGATTTGGCCAACATTTCAAAAGAAGGTTGTGGGTCCTAATTCTGCTGTTGTCTTATCGCAGCCAAACTAATGCTGACGTTAACTTTGTCCGGTTTTGCCCACAGAAAGGCTTCAAGGAATTTATTAAAATTCTGGATCAAAGTGATCCTGAGCTGAAACGGAGGACTCTGTAATACCACCCTCGACTCTTCACTGAGCACCGATGCAGTAGCGCTAAGAACTCCTGGAGGGTGCAGGACATGTTTAATGAGATTTGGCTGACAGTCTGCGTGAGCCGAGAGGTAACACCTACCCCGTAACACACAGTACTGATGCCGTTGTTGACTGGTTTCCTTCCCGCTGAACTCCACCATTAGCTGTGGCACGGACTCGGCCGTTTAACACGGCACTGAAGATGTGGCTGGTCAGTCTAGAGCATTTGTCCACAATGGCCTGTGGATCCACAGTTGATCGCTCTTCTTCCACAGCAAGCATTTTTAGGAAGGGATGCCTCAGAAATCACTCTTTCTCTTTAAATTCCGAGCCTACCTAAATCTCAGTCAGTTTTTTTACAGTCAGGCTCTCATTCTGCGTCTAAGGGTGGTGGAAAAACAGACCTAAGAAGGCTAATGACTCCATATGGATTTCATGAACAGTCAGAGCCTGGATGTTTGTAAGGCTGTGTTTAATTGTGCTCAGGAATGATGTTACGTCTTCTGAGACTTATCGACACTTGCTTGTCATCTTCTTGTTTGTTCATCGCTGTTGGATGAGGTCATTGGCTGACTAATTTCAGTATAGATTTGAACCTAGAATGAAAACTCTGAATGAAAAACTCTGATTTTAATCAGCTCTTCCTCCCCTCTCCCTCATCTTCCCTGGGCTGCCGTAGAGGAAATGTCGCTTGTCCCAGGTTGCTGCAGGAGCACAGCGCAGTGGGGCAGCGAAGGGATGGGGAATTGGCACTGGGAGACAGGAGCTGCTCCGGGCTGTGCTGCGCCCCGTCGCTGCGGCAGGGTACCGCAAACAGAGGGTGGTCACAGCCTCTTCTCTGAAGAGGCACTGAAGCTCATGTTTGTAAAGCTCAGTTGGATGAAACCTCAAAGTGCCAGCTCAGCTGCGTACGTACCGGATGCTCACAGACCGTACGGGATATCTTGAATGCTGTATTTAGTATTTCCATTTGACCTCGCCAGCAGCCTGAGAACACCTCCAGCCCACGAAGCCCATGCTTTCTTTACCCCAATCAGCCACAGCTCCAGGAAAGTTCTGATGCCCCATGGCACTGGCAGTGACCACTGATGGCACCTGAGTGCCAGTGAGTCCTCCACCAAAGCCACCCGGCCCGTGGCTTGTACTGCCTGAACGAGCTCAGCGTCCTGTTCGGATCAGCAATAAATGTGTTTGCATCGAAACTGCTGTGCCCAAGTTTTCAGGCAGAGGAGGGAAAGACGCTTCCCCTATTCCTTTTCTCCATTTGCATCCTCCGAGAGAAATTCAGAGCTCAAACAGCAGAGCAGAACGGCAGCTGGGTCTGGGCAACGATGCTTTGGCAAAACGGAGTGAGGAAACTTGAGTTGTATTTCTTCAGTCCTCTGCTTAACCCAGCTTTTTAACCTACTTGTGTAAGATTTATGTATCGCTCCGGGTGCCAGCCTTGGACTTAGAGGAATCGGCACGCAGTTTGTTGTCCTGCCACAAATCTGGTAACATTGGGTGTAACATAAAGCTCCGCAGGCATTCCGATACCTGAAACATATTGTTTTCATAAATTCCAGGCTAGCGCTGCATGAAATTTAAATACCTCTCCAAAGCCCGTAGCTGGGGATTTCAGCAAAATGCCTATGTTGGGGTGCTCTGAGCACCAGAGAGTCTCCCGAGCGCTTATTCACGGAGCCCACAGTGCATTCATGGCACTGAGAACCTGTTTGGCAGATGATTTAGCCACTGGGCATCCAGGCCTCATCCAGGCACAGATATGGAGCAGAGCAAACATTCGATGACTCCATTTACCGTTAATTACTGCTCCTAATAGAGCTGAGTATTACAGCTGAACTTGTCAGTGACCTGTGCCGAGGAGATCGTGTTTTGTTGGTTTTTCCCTGTTTACAGAGCAGCGTGGGCACTCCAGTTAAAAGTGGTTATGGAAAAATTTCTAAAAATCCTAAAATTATGTTGCGTGTGAACTTGTCCACACTCCATATATATTTCAAATGCAAGTGGAAATAACACAAAATCAAGGGCTTCACACTCATAATAATTGGAGAAAAATCTTCCACTTTATTAGATGTTACATCAGCAAAGGCAATGTGCTCTGACCGAGTGATATCCCTCACCAGGTCCTGTAATTCTTCCAAAATCAGGAGGGAAGAAAACCCACCACCCATTAGGAGGCAGAGAGTCCTAATGGTTTAGTGGGAAGATGAAATTGGCAAAATATAAAATGAAGAGCCCCACCCAGGTTTCAATGTAATGAAGTGATAAAACCATCGCTAATGGGGATTTGGTGCCCCATGAGAGGCACTGGTTCCTCCCCAGGTAATTTCTTTTAAGGTCGTTTATCAAAGTGATGGTGCCAGGGGGGTCACCACCATGGAGCTCCTGCAAGAGGGAAGGGAGCCTGGGTCTGCTGCCAGAACTCTTCTGAATGCCCCCAAAATTATTCAGAAATTTCAACCTTTCTCCACTAATTGTGGCAAAATACCTGGAGATACCAACCGAATCAACAGGTTTTTTTCAAAATAGCCCATAGGATTGATCGACGCGCAGAGAAAAGGGATGCAAAGGTGTTTTTAATGCAGGTATCCCATAGGTAAAGTGACAGCGAAGCTGCAAAGCAGGCAGGGTTAGGTAGAGGCGACAGGCAGGTCGCAAGGCTAGCCACGGGCCAACCACCTACTTTGCTTCTTTCTGAAGGTTTTGAGTAATGCACCATAAGCGACCGTCTCCATTTTCTCCCCTGACTTCATAATAGAGACCCAATTTTGTCGCAGTATTTGCTACCCTCATGTTTAAACCTTTCCTGCCTTTACAGCCATGAAGCTGGGCCTAATCCAAACCCTTTAAACTCAAAGAGAAACTTTGAGGAGCCTGCAGCTGGCTCTAGACCAAACACTGTAGGTTCGCTCTGGAGGACCACCTATGGTTCTGACATCTCCTGAGGAGGGTACAGCAAGCGGGGCAGTTCACTGCTGCTCCGCTCGGGAAATCCTGGGAGCCGCAGGATAGAGCTGGTGTGGGTTTGGAGACTTGGAGTTGCTCTCTTGGCTTCTCCTCTCTTGGCACATGAGCATCGAGCGGTTTTGTAAGATGTGGCTGCCACATATGTGACGTGGCCACATCCTTCTGCTGGAGGCAGGCACAGAAATGCACGTACCCGTTTTACTGCCCTGGGCATGGCTGGAAGGACACGTGTTTGTGGTTGCATCTGAACAAGTGCAAAGCAATAAGACCTACTGTGAAACAGTGAACAACGGGCCCTCTGGGTTGTCATCTAAATGCCTGACTGGTTGGTCCACCTCCTAGGGCTTGTGTCACACAACTGATCCAAGCTCACCTTCCTGTTGCTGGAGCATTTAGCAAAGAGAAAGGGGACTTGAGCCTCCCACAGGCACAGAGATGGGGCACGTGGGGCTTCACGTGTTGTGTTTCCCCCAGCTCACTCCTAAGCAAGGACCAGCAAGACCCACAACTTCTCACCTTCAGTCTCCTGAAAGTTCCTTTTAAAGCTTACAGGGTTTGGACAAGGCCAGCTTCCTTGCTGTAAAGGCAGAAGTTAAAAAAGAGGACAGCAAACGCATGGATCCTCCTTTCTGCAACAGCACACACACAGAATAGGTGACTGGAGGAGCACCTCCTGCCAACCCTGTCCCTGGATGGTGGCCCCAAGCGATGTTTCAGTGCCTTTTGTCAGACCTTTGCCATGGTTTCACCTGCCAGCTCTGTGGGTGCCATAAACCACTGGGCTGCTATGCTACAGTTTGAAATATAAATACTAGGTGTAGTAAAAAAATAACGAGGCACCTGCAGACAAGCTGCGGTTACAGCTACAGGGTCCAGCTGCCACCCCACACCCTGCCCCAACCACCACGGGACCCGAGCGCCGGCAGATCATGGACAAAAAGTAGTGGGACAAAGCAGCCAATTCCCAGTGGGCCACTTCCCACCTGAACCTTTGGCCCTAATTCGACACAGCACATGTGCAAACACTTAACCTTAAGGCCGCACTTAACTCCAGGCCCATCCCCATGCTTGGATGTGCTGTTGAATAGGGACCTTCTGGGGGCTTCAGACCTACAGCCAGGTTTGATGGTTAGCTTCTGCCTTTAGCGCAGATCACACCTGAGCTGGTTTATGCTCCAAAATGCCTTGCTCAAAGCTGAGGCAGCCCTCCTCTAACCAGCAGGATTGTGCATCTCTGCTCATGGCTGGGGGTTGGAACTCGACGATCTTCAAGGTTCCTTCCAACCTAAACCATTCTGTGGTTCTTCCTGCTCCAAAAATCTTTTGGTACCCCATGAGCAGCATGTCAGCAGCTCCAGCTTTACTGTTGGGTGGCTGTAGAAAGGCTCATGTGAACATCTTGGTTGTGAAGGACAACAGAAGATCTTACGCCCCAGTCCCTTGGTGGGTTTCGTACAGGTAGGAGCAGCTTCCCATGTGGAGTGGGTTTGTGCATCAGTAGTACTTTGTGATACGTTGGTGGAATCAAATTATTTAACCTTTCTGATGGATCTAATAAGGGTCATGGACTCTTTTTCTTTCACATATTTCTGGTGGGGGTTGATCCTTGCTCTCCAGGCAATGCTAAACCATATTTTAGGATCAGCGCTCTCAGGAGCGAGCCTGCACCATTGTGGCAAGCAGCGTGAAGTTGGCCTGCGACGCTAAGCCTCGCGCAGGATCCGGCCTGCTTGTGACTTGGCGTGATGCCACCTCGACAGATGGGCCTGAGCATCCGGAGACGTGTGTGAGCGCCGGGGGCTGGACCGCCCCGGGTCCCCCGCGGGGATTGCCCCCGCCAGGGGTGCGGGTGAGCCCTCCCCAGTTCATCGCTCTGCCTCGCTTTTATCTTCGCAGAGGCTCCTCTGGGAGGAAGAGGAGTGCTTCGCTCGGGTTGAGCCTCTGAAACACGCACGTGGGGTTGGTTTTTTTGAAAATTATGGCTGCGGTTGTATTAAACTATGGGATGGGAAGCGCTTGGTGGAGGAGGGAGCAGTGGCCCTTTGCCTCCAAGTGCTGTTGTTACAGAAGATGCTGGGGTTTGGCCAGACAGTCCTTGTAAGGTACATAGTCATTGTAAGGAAGAGGGTGAGAAATGCCAAGCTTCAGCTGAAATAGTATTTTGAAATTCATGAGACTACTAGAAGCTTTCTAATTGATATGTGCAGATCTCGCTGGATCTACAGACCTTTATTTCTCTTTTTTTTTCATATGACTGCTATTTCCAAGTAAATGTATGTATACTCACGAGTGTGAAGCTGTGAAATAGCTGCACGGGTGCTTAGAAACTTGTATTTAGAGATCTAAAGACCAAAAGGGACTCAGGAACGGCCTAGGGACACCATTCCTAAAACTTGCCTGAATTAATGTTCTGCTTCAAATCCAGTGGGTTTGGCTGAAATAGAGCATCTCTGCTAGAAAAAGAACTACCACCCAAATACCATCGAAATCCTCTTCTGCGTTCTTACTGACTGATCAGATCCTCTCCGATTAAACCTTTTTAAGCAGAACAGAGCAAGTTCCCTCGATCTCACAACAGGTTGTAACTTCCTATCTTTTAGTTATCATCATGTTTCTTCTCTAAAATCCCATGAAAAATAATACCAAGTTAATTCAATAGGACATTATTAAATAGACTGGCGTTAATTACAATGCGTTCTTTTAAATCTTTATTTATTGAGCATCAGTCTTTTATCCCATTTGGAATGAAACTCCGGGCTTAGGTCAATAATACATGTAGGAACAACCTACATGTCTCTAACTGTTGGCACAACAGACGTGTCTTCTGTGGTCCCCCAGACCTCCTCCTCCTCCTCTGAGCTGGACGTTTTACAGCGGTGGCCTGCCCAGCTGCGGGTCCGGCTTTTGGAAACGGCGTGGGCAGCTTTGCTGATAGCCGTATTTTACTGTAAGATGTATAATATATTCTTACGTTATCATGTGCAATAGAAAGGTTTCGTCTCCGTTATAATAGCTTATCTGGCTTTTTTTTCCAAATCCGGAACGCTTCTGACTTTTCACCATTAGTCTTTCGGTTTGATCTAATAGTGGACACATATCGTGCAAATCATCTTTCACTGTAACGTTTTCTTAAAAATAGCTGTCCTTTGAACTGCCTTCAGTTCTGCTAGTTAGAGATTTTACCATGTCCTTTTTCTCAATTTGTAATTTCTTCCCTGAATTTGGTGTATATTAATTACTTTATCTTTTTAATTTGTGATTTTTTTTTTTATTTTACTTTTTGCTGCTTTCACTCCCTCTTTGCACAATTTACTTGCCTGAAATACCGTTCCATCACTATAAAAACATAATTATGTATTACATGTTGGTTTGGTTTAGCTAAAAGTATTTTCAGGGGTTGCAATTATCAGTCCGAATTTTTTTTGACAAAAGTTTCTTCCTAAGTTCACTTTTCTTCTAATTGTTTCCAAGCTGGTGAAGAACAATGCCGTAAAACGCATCTCTCGCAAGTGCAGCCCTGTTGCCGGGGCACAAAAGGTTCGGCTTGGGAAACAGAGAAAATACAGCGGAGGGATCATCTCCCTGGCTTGCCCATGGCATGGTGGCTACTTCCAGTGTTGGGGTGAAGGCTGCGGTTGAAGTGTTGCTGAAATCGCCCTCCGCTGAGCCCTGGGAGCCCCTGGAGGCTCCTGCAGATGTTCGTACCCCCGAGGTCGCAGCCTTTGCCCTCGCACGCAGACGGCTTTGTAGCAGGGAGCCCTTCCTGGGCACGTTATTTACTGGGCAGGCGGGTTCGAGCCTTTCCCCTCCACAGCATGCATTTGAAGCTGTGTTTTCAAAACAGCTACGGGTTTTGATGCTTGCCTTGATTTGAATGCCCGAAGGGCTCTTTGATCGAGACTCTTCACAACCTAATGTTCTCCAAGAAACCCAAACACCCTCGGGAATTAATGCTGTGCAATTATGGATGGTTTTACTTGTATCCTGACCTGTCATCTGGGCTGTTTGTTGTGTTGGAAGGCTGGAGAAGGAGGTTGGGCTCAGGGGTGGGTCTGGACCGTCCTCCGGGAATGGGACTTTTGGGGGGGGCTCCGGGAGGGGATGGAGCAGGGGGAGAAGGTGTCTCTCCCCAGCCAAATTCACATTTTCACATCCGCAGGCACGGTTGGGTTTAACCTTTTCTTGCCCATGGAGAGATGAAGACCATGTCCTGGCGGGCTCTCTCTTTAAGCACACAGCCTCTGTTATTTTTCCTCCCCAGGCAGAAGGTGTCAGGGCTTACGGTGAGCAGCTGTAGCTCCCGAGAGAAGGCAGTGACAAGACAGAGCATTACAGGGAGGACGTAACGGCTGATGTATTTACAGCTACGCCGCTTCCTCGATGTTCCTAAGACGCAGATGAAAGTAAAACTGGCAGCCGCTCCACGCGATGCAAATCGCGGCGCTGCAGTGGCGGCCCCGCGGAGGTATGCCATGTTTAACCGTGGTTATGCAAGACGCCGCTGCCAAACCATGTTTTCCTCCGTATGTGGCTTGACAGAACATTGTGTTTAACCTCAGACTCGATGGGATAAAACATGGTTCTCTGTCAGGACTACAAATTCATATTTCTGTCTGCACCTAAACTCTGTCTTCTGCTCCTAACTGCGGCTATTTCGATCGTGTAGGCAGGTGGGATATTTTCTAGGGGACACAGCAGCCTAAAATCCTGATCCTTTTAATCTGAATTAGTTTCCTAACTCAAGTGACAGCTTTCAAGTTCTGCACCTAAACCACTTCAACACTTTTAAAGGTTCCTTCCAGTCCCTAAAGGACAGCCCTTGCAGCGGTTAGCTGATCAGCTTGGCCCACATCTGCTCATACCCAGATGTTGCCCCAGCTAACAGCAAACCCCCTTTGCTACCAAGTCTTACATACATGTTCAAAGCATTTTGTAGAGCTCTGCGCGGGGGTTAATGTGTAACAGGGCTCTGGGTTCGGCATCTCTGAAAGATGTCCAAGGGAAGCACATCCCCAGCCCACGGCTTTCCCATATGGAGGAGAACGGGGTCCCAGCTCCATCCCATGCGGTCCATGTATGGAAAAGCTTGAGCACTGATGGTCTATAGTACAGCTCCCCAATATAACGGTGTAATAATTAACAACAGCCTCTGCGGTTATATGGCACCTTCCATCTGAGAGTCTCACAGCGCTTTACAAGCCTCTTTCCCTCAGACATGCGATGCTGGGTCCAAGAGCCCCATCTTGATAGATGATCTCCTCGGGGTGGATTTGTGGCATGGAAGATTTGTTGCTCATGCTTTGACACGTCTGTTTGAGAAATCAGATCCGCATTTCCGCTGGGTGCCAAGAGGCGGGAGCGGCGGAGAGGGCTGCCGCGGATCTCGCGCTGCACGGGCCAAGGCTTGAGCAATGCTCTGTCGGCGTCTCTTTATTGTCGACTCTAAACCTGGCCCCGCACAGCCGCTGCAGGAGAGAGCCCACGATAGATTCCGCGCTCTCTCTGCTCTCAGCCTGATGAATAATTAGCTGCTCGCGCGTGGGAGCCAAGCGTGATGCCTTCTTCTGGCTGCAGCCTTCTCGAGGTGGTTTGATTTCAGGGTTCCTCCAGCACAGCGCAGAGCAACCCCCAAGCATCCTAATGAGCCCCCGAACGAGCTTTGTTTGGGGGCTGCGAGCACAGCTGCCGTGGGGACAGCTGGGAGACGCACGGAGCTCCTGGGCCCTCCATATGGATGCTCTTGACCTCTGAGGCCTCCAAAACTCCATGTGGCTGCTGAGGACACTGGAAAGGGTCAGGCCCCTCTCTACACCCCCAACAAAAGGAGGGGTTTTGGTAGGGGACCAAGTGGTGGAGGGGTCTTTGGAGGGGGGCGGGGGGGGAGGAAGCGCTGGTTTCCAAGGGACGTGGATTTGCAGCCCAGCAAAACTCACTTGTAAATGCGGGTTGAAAAAAGCCAGCTCCGCTTTTGCAGCCCTCGCTGGGTGCCCAGTAAATGGGAATGGGGCCGGACGGGTCGACCAGGGCTCGGATCCGGCCGCCTCCGTCCCGGGAAAAGGCTCTTGCAGCTCACGCGGGGGCGCGGGGTGACTTTGAACCCCCTCCCCGTCCCCGGCGGCTTTGTTATCGGTGCTATTGTGGGGCCGGCGGAGCCAATCCCCGCCAGCCCCGATTCAAAGTCCAGGTGCCAACCAACTTGAACTCTCCAGCATCCCCGCCGTGAAGCAATTATTCCCTCAGACACATTCATTGTTCTCATTACACCATAAATTGTGAATGAATTAAACATGCACTTACCACTCTGCACCACAGCTGTCAAGGAAAATAACACACAAATATCGCGCGGGGCTGGATCCTGCTCCCGCTCCACTCCCAGGAAGGTTTGCTGCTCGCAGGGAAGGAGGTGGCAGCCAAGCTCGCTGGAGCTGGTATTTTCTTTATGGCGAGGCCAAATCTCTGTTCTCACTTACAGCAGCGCAGGGCAGGACTATCTCCATTGGATTTGATGTTTTAATTGTGGGTTGGTGGTTGGTTTTTTTGGTGGGTTTTTTTTTTTCCTTTCAGCTGCATTTATATCTCTGTTGCGCAAAGGGACAACTGGCCCCCGAGCTTGCCGAGATCCTGGTTTGATCGTGTCTTACTTGGGGCACAAAATCCTGCCGTGGCGGATTTTGAGGTATGGCTTTGGGCTGGTAGGGATGCAGCCACTCAAAGCTCCCTGTGCCACCAGGCGCAGGGTGCCCGGCAGAGCCCCCCCCAGCCCCGGCGCAGGGGTGCCGTGCTCGCCGCCGCCACGACTGTCCCAGCCCACGCTGTGGGGTTTCATTGTACGTGGCCGATAGCTGGCGAGGGAAGCTGTAAAAGAAAGGCAATTCAGAGTGCCCGACTTCACCTTACAGTGCTATATACATATATATATACACTTTCCCAACAAGAAGCACGGGCGTTTATTTATTTTCTAATCTCCGCTCTGTGTCCGTGGAGTTTATAGAGCCGGGAACAATCTCCTAGCGTGTCGGCGGATAAATTCCCTGATTGTCCCTGCTCCGAAGAGGGGACCTGGAGCTCGCGGCTACCTTGGGGTACAATGTCGGGATTCAGCAGACAGGATTACAGAAGGGGCTTTTCTTCCAAGTGCGGGAGCTGGAAGTTTGTCTGCATTTCTCTTCTTGCACCGCATCTCCAAGGAGGTTTTCACTTTCTAAGAAGGATGTTACCCACTGAGCTATTCATAGTAGTTAAATGAGAAAAGGGGTTAATAAAATACATGCTAGAAAAAAGAAAATAAGATTAGAAGGACTGATGCTTTGGCTGTGAGGCCTTCTGCGGGCTGCAGAGAGAAAGGGGGAAAAAAAGGAACAAGATTATTATTTTCTTTTCTCTAGCTCAAAGAACTTCATGGCCAGAATGGCACCACTAATCCAATTTTCTTTCTAACAAGTATTTTATCAACACCTCTTTCTTTTTCCCCCCCTCTATTCTCTTTTCCCCCAGTCTCTACGCTGACACATGATTAGTTGTATTAAAATTAAAGTTTCAGCTACACGGTGCCTCCGCTCTGCAGAAGCATTAGCGGGGCTCGCAGGAGCTGGAGACCCCTCAGCCGCTGCGCACATCTCCCCCCGCGCACGCATGCCCAAGCACACGCAGCCGTTGCACTTTTGGGCACCTGGTTTTCTCTCGCCAACCACAGAAAAGTATCTTTTACAGCCGTTCAGCGCCGTTTGGCAGAGGATCAGATAGCAGCTCCACTGAAAGCAAACAGCCGCCTTTCCGAGGGAGTAAATATTTCGCAACGTGTTACTTCAGTGTTATTTATTATGAACATATTTTCCCTTTTATCCGGGGATTTGCCAACTCCTCGGAGTCACAAAACCTCACCGCGGCCTCACGAAGGGCGGCTGCGCCTCTCTTCCTCCCCCCCCCCCCCGCTGCCGTTCCGGGGGGACCCAGCGGGGTTTCACCCAGCTCCGGGACACGAGGATGTTTTGCAGGAGCCTGGGATCACCCCCGGCTCTGTTACGGGCAGAGGACACCTGAGACGGGAGATTCGGTTTAAGCATGTGTGGTGGGTCATGTATCAGAGTAAGGAGGAGTTGCGACAGGACCAGTCTGCCCCAGTACACACATGGCACAGTGCCGCAGGGGGCTTTTGGGGTGATATATTAGAGGAATGGGTAAAACACAGGGAAGGGAGTTGGTCTCTCTTGGTATCTGCCTTCTCTCTTAAACTTGACGGAGGGAGCAAAAGGGAAGATGTGGTGTAGTGGAAGGCGCTGGAGGAGGCATGGGTGGGGGAACCATCAAGGCGAGACCCAGGAGAGGACCATTTATCTTGGGTGGGGGAGAAAATGAATTAAAGCCTTAAAAGAACCTGATTGATCTTCATTAGCCCATGACTCCTGTCTGGCTGTGGGAAACTGCTGCTCCACTGAGCGCCCCCTTCATGGAGGGGTGATGGGGCCGGGATGGGGAGAGGCCCTGCAGCTCCCGGCACTACTCCTCTGAATAAGCGGTCTTTTGGTGGCACTGTTTTTTCCCTCTCTCGAGGATGAAGCTGGTGCCTTCCCTGCGAGGTTTGCCTGGGTCTGGGGGAGGACCCGAGACAGGGCTTGTCCACGGGCGAGCGCCGCAGCAGCTCTCGGGGGTGCAGGCACCGGTGCAGCCTTTGGTTTTCCCCGGGTCAGTCCCAGCCCCCGGGGAGGATGAAAGCCCCGTGCGTTTATCGGGGGCTCGGTGCGGGGACCAGAGCGGCACAGCGGCGTGTGCTCGGCCACCTCCGCTGCTTTGCAGAGGGATCAGGACCTTGCACAGCAAACCAATCTTCTCTACGCTATTTGACTCTCTTCTTCAATATAATGAGCTGAAAAAAATATATATTAAGTAATAATCATAGTGCAAGAGGGTATGTCGCCCCAGCCACCCCCGTCCTATGGGATGGGGCTCAGCCCTCCGTGGGATGAGCCCGTGCTCCCCACGACACGGCCGGCTGGGATCTCCAGCGGCCGAGGAGGCTCCGCGGGAGCTGGGCTGTGCCCTGACGGTCTCCGGGCAGGCTGTCTAGCAGAAGCGTTATTACAGAAGCAACAAGAACTTGAAAGTGGGGTTGTTTTTTTTTTTTCTTCCTTCATTACCTTCTTACATTGCCTCCCTCTGGCCTGAGTATCCAGGTGCTGATAATTGGCCACACATCAGAGCAGCTGGAGCAGGAGCGAGTGGCTCGCTCTTGGCCTCAGGAATTCTGCTTAGCCAGGAATTAGCTGGGATGGGGGTCCTCCTGGCCCTCCTGGCTTCATGCATGAAGGGCTCTGGAGGTAGAGGAGCAATGACCCACAGTGGCTGAGTGTGCGAGGAAGCCATCTCGGGGTGTTCCCTTTTGTTTCTAATCCTTCTTGGCACTTGTCTTCACTAGAAAATTAGACCATGTTGGAACATGACTTTTCTTCAGCATATTAATTACTAGGATGATTAAGATAGGTCAGCAGTTAAGTGTAGACAGGCACGGTCATGCTCAGCGTAATGTCAGGTGATGGGAGTTAATCCTGCGATTCCAGTAAGATTCACTCAGGACCAGATGGCGTAAGTACGACCAAATGAAATTTTTTAGTCAAATTTGGATTTTGAAGGGAAATTGAATTTTCTACACAGAGAGAGGAGTTTCTAATTCATGCTTTTTTTTTTTCTCCTCCGTGGCAAAGCTGAAATTCCAGGACCAATGTCAGCCAAACCCCAGAATGCGTAAACTCTGAAATGCAGCAGCGATCCGTGGCGGACGTCGTGTGGGATGCCTGATGCATCTGCCATTTCCCAGCCCCACAGCTGCTCCCCCACCCTCTCCCTGTCCGAGCACGAAGCTCAGCCTTTCGTGGGAGATGCAGTCTAGGTCTATGGAAAAGCGTAGAGCACAAGACATAGAAACTACAGCTCCCGTGTTGTATTGCAATTTAAAAAAAAAAAAAAAAAAGAATCTATTTGGTTGCAATATAGGGTTTATCAGGATTTTTTTAAAAGTCAGCTCAGTTTTCTTTGGAAAACCCTTCCTGCCAGTCCTTTTTCAGTGGGTTCAATGCACAAAGACCAGCAGGACCCCATTTAACCAGCAAGCGACCACCCGGTCTGGGCTGCAGCAGCACGAGCATCCTCCCAGGGCGCATCGGCAGCCAGCCATAGCCTCCCTCACTCTGCAAGGCTCAGCGATCCACGTCTCGCTGCGCTGCTCTGGGAGGTTTCCTCATCCCAGATGTGGCATTTGATGTCCCCGGCTGGTGTCACCTCTTTCACCAGACCTCCTGGTCTGGACCCGTGGTGCCAGGAGCCCGCTCCACGGCCGCCCCTCGCAGGGCAAGGCTCCCGCGGGCGCGCTCCTTTGCATCCCGTGGAGGCTGTCATTAGCGTTTCTCAATCAACGCTTTCTTGTTAGTGACTGGGGCCAGTGGGAGCTTTGAATGAAGGTGGAGCCAAGCCAGAAAAAGATCCTCTCCTGAAAAATTATAATGAAAGCAATAATGGTTGGGTCCTTGAGCAATGCCTGTGTATGACAATCGTTGTCTGGAGGCTACCTTAATTACGAAACAGTGTTCTCAGCCTCAGGCTTCATGGTCTCGGTGCCTTTACTCTCTCTTGAGCAATGTTTTATTGCTATTGTCCTCAACCTATTTCATATTAAGTTCAGAGTATCTGAAAGTTATATGAAATATACGTTTTTGTTTTCTATTCTATTTGCACAAATTTCTTGTATTGTTGTTTTGGGCTTTTCTTTTTATCAGTATCTGAAAGCCTAAAGCTGGGATTATCTAAAGGATTATAGGAGAATTAGGCACCCAAAACCAATTGATTTTTCACTGTGAATCAGCCAAGTGCATTTGGAGGGCTGGAGACTTTGGTCTGCGCTCACGGTTTCAGGCCCACCTTGTACCTCCTCAGTAAAGAGACTTCAGCACCTCTCAGAGCGCCTTAAAAAGGTGCTGCAGCTGGAGCAGTCAGTAAGAAACTGCAGGTACGAGGAGGTAGACGTGGCCCTGAGACATTAAACTGCCTTTGAAAATCTCCTTCTGGCTCCCTTAGGCTCTTTTGAAAATGCCACTCTAAGTTACCATCAATTTCGATAATTAAGCACTGATTTAATTTTAGAGTAACAATAATTGTCAACATTTTCCAACCCAAGCACCTTAAATTAGACACGCAGATCCAAACGTTGGCACCGGATCAAAGTGAAGCGGAGCGATTTTGGGAGATGCTGAGCACACGCAGCTCTTGCTCGACGGTGTTGTAGGTTTTGCTCAGGACTTCAGCAAACCAGGCCATTTGGACTTGATCCCCTGCCAGACTCGGCGTGCTCAACATGTGTTTCAACACCTTGCTTTAGGCGCCTCAGATTAAAAAAAATTAAAAAAAAAAAAATTGGCTGGGAGTATTACACCAATTTTCCCCTGACGGAGTGAAAGTGGAGTCTGGCTGCCTTTCCACGGGGAAAGTGCTGGGTCGCGCGCTGGGGTCCTCACGGGCTGTGACGAGGGATGTCACCGGCATCCTCATCGACAGCCAGTGGGCAAGACCAAGACAGCAGCCAGGTTAATTCTGAGCCCCCTTCCCCGGGCCTGCCTTCCTCCAAGAAGGGACTCCTGTGTCCTACGGCGGCTTTGTGGTGGGTTTCGGGAACTGGGGATGGGGGCGTGGGGGGTGGCTGAGGACCTTCCAGGGGACAATGAGGTGCAGGCGGCAGAGATGCTGCTGCTCCCGGGCGAGGGCAGAGACCCCCTCGCTGGGGCATCCTACGGAATCACCCGTACCCTGCTGCACGTCTCCTGGAGCCACCGCTCGGCCCAGGACCACCTGCGCTGGGGTGGGGGCTCACGGGGGGACGGGGAGGGCAGCGGCACCCCGGTGCAGGGGACCCGTCCCGTCTCCGTCCCTGCTGAGGCTCGGCAGGGAGAGGTGCCAGGGCGGACATCAAAGCCGTGATTAAGCCAATACTTTAATCGTATCTCCGTGCCTCATTACTCGTCCCGCGCCTTTGATGAGGGCTTCACCTCTCTGTGCTCTCCCCACTCCCAGCCCCACCCTGAATTAGTGCTTTTGCTTTATTTTTAGCAGTGATTTGGAAATTGCTGGGGCTTCTGTCTTTCTCTCCTTCTTTCTTCTCTCTTTCTTTCTTTCCTTCCTTCCTTCTTCCTTCCTTCCTTTCCTTCTTTTCTTTCTTTCTTTCCTTCCTTCCTTTCCTTCTTCCTTTCTCTTTCTTCCCTTCTTCCTTCCTTTTCTCTTTCTTTCTTCCCTTCTTCCTTCCTTTTCTCTTTCTTTCTTTCTTTCTTTCTTTCTTTCTTTCTTTCTTTCTTTCTTTCTTTCTTTCTTTTCCTTCCTTCCTTCCTTCCTTCCTTCCTTCCTTCCTTCCTTCCTTCCTTCCTTCCTTCCTTCCTTCCTTCCTTCCTTCCTTCCTTCCCTTTCCTTCCTCTCTCTCTCTTTCTCTTTTTTCCTTTATTCCTTCCTGCTTTCCTCTCCCCTCTTTCTTTCCTTCTTTTTTTTTTTTTTTTTTTTTTTTTTTAATTTTAAGGATCATGTCAGAGCTCGGTGTCCCTCCCAGCCCCCCCAAACCCCCAGCCAGCCGTTAAGGGAACATTCACACCTATTTTCCTTCCCTTGTCTCCCCTTTATTCTTATGAAGCTCTCATTGATTATTGCCCTTAAATTCCTCAGTCCGGTCATAGATAAAAGGATAACCACTTCAAAGCAAAGTGTTAAGAGTTTAACCTCGAGCTAAAAGAGTGGACAACAAGGTAATTGAGGGTAATAACTGATCACAGACCTACTTTCAAAGGCACATGCAAGCCTCACTTTCAGATGGCTTTAATTTTATTAACATTTGTAGCAGCTCTAGATGCTTTTGAATCATTACAAACTTCAAAGCTTGAGGTAACACTCCAAATGGAGAACCTGACACCAGGTTTTTTGTTCAGACCCACATCATATTGATAGTCTCTGTTGCAAGCATGTAACATCTCTTCTCAAACTATAAAAACCTAGATGAAAAAAATATTGCCAATAGAGAAGATCAAAGCCTGAACCTCCCTTTGAATGATCCCAAAGAAGTCAAAACAGAAAACAACATGGAAAAAAAATGTACCTATATTATTCCAACTATCTTTATCCGTATTTAAGCTTGTCTGCTGAGGTGGATGGATAATTCTCCCCGAGTGTTATCAAACTGTTTGGTTCATCATCTGGGCATTTGGCCGGCCCTTTTGCTGGCATTTAAACCCTAGAATTTGGAAACAGCACATAAAGGAACAGCCCTGACTCAGCTGGGAGGGGAGCCATGTGAGGTAGACGTGAAAAATACATTTATAAACTGAAAACACATGAACTAAAATCAAAATCATAAAGGCACACACGAGTCCTCCCACCTCCAGCCCCTGACAGTTATAGGGAAAAAAGTCATCTGTCCATGTCAGGCTGTATTACAGCCGAACGGGTGTCGTCCCCCGGTGTCAGCGGGCTCTGCCCGTGGCCACCCCGGGCTGGCGTGGCCGCGTGGCGCCTCGTGCCATCCCCGCTGCCACCGCTCCTGGGGCCGCGCCGTGAATCAGCCCCAGGAATCGATCCAGGGTATAAATAGCCTTTTTCTTTGTCTATTTTTTTTTGTGCGGGGGAGGGTTATTTTTAACTGGCCGAGTTCCCTGAGCTAATGCCCGAAGCATTCACAATGAAGGGGGTGGCCCGAGGAAACGGGCTGTCCCTCCTGCCAAAAAATACATCCCGGCTCCCCTCGGCAGCGCGGCTCCTGCCACTTCGGGCTGGCGTCGAGGCTCCATGCAACTTCAAGCAGTCGGGGAGAACCTCCCCGACTGCTTCAGCCTCTGTAGAGTCATCAAGAGGAAAAAAAAAAATAATTTGGCTATTTTTTCTTACTGGTTTATAGTGGTGTACAGCAGGTTTCATACTGGCGCAATCCCTTCCTCTTGATTTACACCAGTGTAATAGCAGAGACAAGTGTTAGGCTGATTATTTTTCCAGTGCACCCCAGGACAGAGGGCTGGGTTTGGGTCCGGGGTATTTCCCAGTGTCTCAGCTGCTGAACGGGGTGTTCCAGTGGTCCTCCCAGCACAGCCCACCCTTACTCAAAACCCTCCGACCGCACCGGCTCGGAAATGCAGAGCCAAACCGTCAGCGGCTCTGAAGCACCGTGGCTTTATTAAAACTGTTGAAGGCGAGGGCTCGCTGCTGATTAACCCCAGGTATCTGGCCCACAGGTTTTTGTCGTTTTACTTGCAGCCACGCGTGACAGATCAACATTTCCAGTGTTGTCTGGTGTCAGGTGTATCACATAAGAGTCTCATTATCTGCGTTCACTTCAATAGCAGATGTGAACGTGTATAAGCTTGTGGAAACCGCATACTTTTAAATGTATTAAATAACTTGGTTTTTAGCCTGCACTGATATTACATTCTTTATGAACTGAAATCAATTTAATATAAGCTGTTCTTTCTGTTCTCATGTTAGGTACGTACCTGTGTAATGAAAGAACAATGGTATATTGGTTAAATCTATGGAATTTATGTTATTGTCTAAAGTTATGGCTCGAATAATGAGCAGTTATTTCAGCATTTCTGTTGTGCTTTTAATGAGTCTATTATCAGTTGCACAGACGGGGTGGATAAATGGGACCCAGCGCTAAAACATATGTTACAACTGCCCAAGGCAAGCCCTGACTTGCAGATCTGGATCTGCGCAAAACGTGCTCAGAAATCATTGCCTCTGTTGCCAGTTTTTTTCTGCCCCTGCCCACTGGAGCTGCCGCCCATGCCACGCCGTCCCGGGGCTGGACATCCCACCGGGGTGTCCTCCACGGCTGGCAGGAGCATGGAGCAGGAGGTGCCCCCGTTCTCCTGGGAGCTGATTGTCATCCCCCAACTCACTTCAGCGGGAGAGACAAATCATGGCAGTGCTCTCATTTAATTTAACCACCCAGGCATGCGAATGGGGATCGCAGCCATCGCCGCTGTTGCAAAGCTCTATTTCCATGATGCCGTTTCCATGCAAAACCCTTCCTGCGTGATGCAGAGTGCTCTCCTTTCAGCTTGTGAGGGGCTTGTGTGGAAGCTCCCATTTACTTTACATTAATGGGAGTTATGTGTGCAGAGGTAAATAGACCCATGAATATATTGCTAGCAAAATCTTCAGAACCAGTATCTTTTATAGATTTGAAATACCGCAGCAGCGTAGGTGCCCGTAGCCCTCACAACCTGCCTCTGCACTAGCCACGGGAGGATTTTTTTTTCAGGTAGGAAGTGACGATGTAGTGAGAAGAATGCTGAGGGCAATGAAGAAAGATTTCAGGGCCTTGGGACGACTGGTTAAGGGATCAGGAGCACAAGTCATGTTCTCCTCTATCCCTTCAGCTGCAGGGAAGGATGAGGGGGTAAACAGGAAAAGCCAGCAGGTCAATGACTGGCTCCGAACCTGGTGCTACCGGCAAGGTTTCGGGTTCTTTGATCATGGCCTGATTTATAGAACACCAGGGCTGCTGGCAGCAGACGGGAAAAGCCTATCTCGCAGGGGGAAGAGGATTCTAGGACTAGAGTTAGTGGGGCTTATCGAGAAAGCTTTAAACTAGATTGGAAGGGGGATGGGGATGTAACTGGGCTCACCAGAGAGGCACCTGAGTGTAGTAGCTCAGCACTTGTGGGGCAGGATGTTAGTACTTTTAAGAATCAGAAAGCCCAGCACTTCTCTAGGGCTACACACTCGTTGGCCTCTCTGAAATGCCTATACACCAATGCATGCAGCATGGGGAACAAGCAAGAGGAGTTAGAGATCTGTGTGTGGTCACAGGGCCATGATCTCATTGCAGTTACCGAGACATGGTGGGATAGCTCGCATGACTGGAACGCTGTCATGGAGGGCTGTGTTCTCTTTAGGAAAGATAGGCCGGCGAGGCAAGGTGGGGGAGTTGCTCTTTATGTGAAAGAGCAACTGGAATGTATCGAGCTCTCCCTGGGGGCTGATGATGAGCAAGTTGAGAGCTTGTGGGTAAGGATTAAGGGGCAGGGTAACATGACAGATACTGTTGTGGGTGTTTATTACAGGCCACCCGATCAGGATGGGGAAGTTGATGAGGCCTTCTACAGACAGGTGAGAACCACCTCACAATCGTAGGCCTTGGTTCTCATGGGGGACTTCAATCACCCTGATATCTGTTGGGAAGGCTACACTGCTAGGAATGTACAGTCCAGGAGGTTCCTCCAGTGTGTTGGTGATAACTTCTTAACTCAGGTGGTGGAAGAACCCACAAGAAGGGGTGTACTACTGGACCTAGTACTGACAAACAAAGAGGGACTGGTGGAGGATGTTAAGGTTGGGGGCAGACTTGGCCGTAGTGATCATGAGAAAATAGAGTTCAGCATTAAGTGCAGTATGCACAAAATGACAAGCAGGGTTGAAACGTTAGACTTCAGGAGGGCTAACTTTGATCTCTTCAAGAAACTGATGGGAGAAATCAAATGGGAGAGGGCTCTAGAGGGTTAGGGGGCTCAAGAGAGCTGGCTGGTATTCAAGCACCACCTCCTCCAAGCTCAGGACAGGTGCATCCCAAAGAGCAAGAAATCAGGCAAGGGAAGGAGACCTGTATGGCTGAGCAGGGATCTTCAGAAAAAGCTCAGGCAGAAGAAGGGAGTTCACAAGATGTGGAAAAGGGGGCTGACGACTTGGGATGAGTATAAGAACGCTGTCAGGGTATGTAGGGAAGAAACGAGAAAAGCCAAGGCAGCTTTGGAATTGAACCTGGTGAGGGATGTCAAGACCAATAAGAAGGGTTTCTTTAAGTATATACGAGACAAAAGGAAAACCAGGGAAAATGTGGGCCTGCTCTTGAACGAGATGGGTGCTGTGGTGACAGATGATGCAGAGAAGGCAGAGTTGCTGAATGCCTTCTTTGCTTCTGTCTTCACTGCTCGGGCCAGCTCTCGGGAGTCCCAGACTTTGCAAGTAACAGAGAAAGTCTGGAGGAAGCAAAACTTTCCCTTGGTTGAAGAGGTACAAGTTAGAGAACAATTAAGCAAACTGGATACCCACAAGTCCATGGGGCCTGATGGGATGCACCCGCGAGTGCTGAGGGAACTGGCAGAAGTCATTGCTGGGCCGCTCTCCATCATCTTTGAAAGGTCCTGGAGAACAGGGGAGGTGCCTGAGGACTGGAGGAAAGCCAAGGTCACTCCAGTCTTCAAAAAGGGCAAGAAGGATGACCCGGGAAACTACAGGTCAGTCAGCCTCACCTGCATCCCTGGAAAGATGATGGAACAGCTTGTTCTAGGCGTCATCTCCAAGCATCTGGAGGAGAAGAAGGTTATCAGAAGTAGTCAACATGGATTCGCCAAGGGGAAGTCATGTCTGACTAATCTTATAACCTTCTATGATGGTGCGACTGGATGGGTGGATGAGGAGAGGGCAGTGGATGTTGTCTACCTTGACTTCAGCAAGGCTTTCGACACTGTCTCCCACATCATCCTCACAGACAAGCTTAGGAAGTGTGGGTTGGATGAATGGACAGTGGGGTGGATTGAACAGTGGCTGAACGATAGAGCTCAGAGGGTTGTGGTTAGTGGTGTGAAGTCCAGTTGGAGGCCAGTAACAAGTGGTGGCCCTCAGGGGTCAGTACTGGGTCCAGTGCTGTTCAATATATTCATCAATGACCTGGATGAAGGGACAGAGTGCACCATCAGCAAGTTTGCTGATGACACAAAACTGGGAGGGGTGGCTGACATGCCAGAAGGCTGTGCCGCCATACAGCGTGACCTGGACAGGCTGGAGAGTTGGGCAGAGAAAAACCTGATGAGGTTCAACAAAGGCAAGTGTAGGGTACTGCATCTGGGGAGGAATAACCCCATGCATCAGTACAGGTTGGGGGCTGACCTCCTGGAGAGCAGCTCTGTGGAAAGGGACCTGGGAGTCCTGGTGCCCAACAGGATGGCCATGAGCCCGCAATGTGCCCTGGTGGCCAAGAAGGCCAATGGCATCCTGGGGTGTATCAAGAAGAGTGTGGCCAGCAGGTCGAGGGAGGTCATCCTCCCCCTCTGCTCTGCCCTGGGGAGGCCACAGCCGGAGCACTGTGTGCAGTTCTGGGCTCCCCAGGTCAGGAAGGACAGGGAACTGCTGGAGAGGGTCCAGCAAAGGGCTACAAAGATGATGAGGGGATTGGAACATCTTTCTTACGAGGAAAGGCTGAGGGACTTGGGGCTTTTTAGTCTAGAAAAAAGAAGACGGAGCGGGGATCTTATCAATACTTATAAATACTTAAGGGGAGGGTGCCAGGTAGATGAGAAGAGTCTTTTTTCAGTGTTGCCCAGTGACAGGACAAGAGGTAACGGGCACAAACTTCAGCACAGGAAGTTCCATCTTAACATGAGGAGGAACTTCTTTACTTTGAGGGTGGCAGAGCAGTGGCACAGCTGCCCAGAGAGGTTGTGGAGTCTCCCACTCTGGAGACATTCCAAACCCGCCTGGATGCCGTCCTGTGCAATGTGCTGTAGGTGTCCCTGCTGTGGCAGGGGGGTTGGACTTAGATGATCTCCAGAGGTCCCTTCCAACCCTGACGATACTGTGATACTGTGGTTTCAGCTTTTACTGCTTTCTAGGAATTTTTGGAGCTTCCCCCCACTGGAAATGTTCCCATTACAAAATAAACCCATTGCAGGAAGAAGCAGCTGGACTCAGGAGGTGACAGCAACCTCCTGCTCCCCTTGGTGCTTCCTGCCATGGCCACCAACTGCTATCACGGGCTCCCGCTGCAGCATCACCAGTGAGTTGATCTGCATGTTTTATTAGAAGACCTTAGAGGGGGACACGGGACACATGGCAGGGAAGGTGCTGGCCTTTTCCAGTATAATCAAAGCAAGCTAGGAACTGCTTCAGTCGCCAGAGGACCCTCACGGGGGTGGTTATGTCTTGTACAACCCCATGAACTGGAAGGGCTCTTGGAGGAACTGGAGGACCATGGGGAATGGTCATCTGGACAGATGCAAATGCTACGAAATAGGAGGCGGGCAGTTGTCGGTGGTGATGTGAAAGGATCAGGAATATGCTCTCAAGATAACACGAGACTCAAGTTAGATTTTTTTTCCAAAGGAAAACCAAAAAGGTCTCTTAATTTCAGCCACGTTGGGAAGAGAGGGAGAAGCCCAGCACCTGGTTTCAGTGACTATAGCTGGGTCCTACAGGTCCTACAGCACAAATCCTGGTGGCTGCTTGGTTGCTGGGTTGAACAAAGGCGTACATGAGAGGCAGCCTCTGGGGCTTTTCCTTTGGGTCAAGGCAATGAGGTAGAGCTGTCTCCATCAACCTGCCTGCGGTGGCTTTCGTGAAGGAGAAATCCAACCAAAGGACATTTGTTGTCTTTTGAGGGACTGTGCTGATTTTCCCTACATGATGGGAAGTCCCATGCCAGGTATAGGGTCTTTTTTTTTCTTTTCTTTTTGTAAATTAGCTATCCGCTATTTCCTCTTTTAACTAAAAAAATCTGCCTTCTGGTTCCTCTCCGGTTATTGTCTCCTCTGTCTGATAGATACTGGGGATATTCTTCTCAGTGCTGTTTCCAGCATCGAAGGGGCTCAGGTACGGGACTTGGTTGTGCAACTCTTTGTGTACAGGAAACTCCAGTGACTTTGGGAGCCAGGTCTGCATCTGAGAACCCAGCGGGCGATGTGGGAATGAGGCTTTTTCCATGCAAAGTGTCCTCCCTCCGGTCTGTATTTCCCACCGGGAAGTACAGGCGTCCTTAAAAAAAATAATAATGTTTCTTTTACGGCCTCGATACTGGTCCAGCTTGTGCGAGGCAGGGTGGAGGCATCATCCCGCTCCTGACAGCACCGCCAGGGCTGGAGTTTCATACCCTTCACTATCCCCCCTGATACTGGCAATTGAATCGACAGGCAGAAAGAAACCAAAACAGGTATAATTTTAGGGTACTCAACTTTGACAGCGCACCTAAAAATAACTGTGCATAAAGGGTTTGTTGGTTTGGGTTTGTTTTTTTTTTTCCCTTGGAAGTGAAGAGTTTTGACTTTGTGATCTAAAAGTTTTCCACTAGTCAGGAAAGCCTATTCACTCGTAACCGTTGTCTCTCTCCTCCTGTTTTTTCCATTATCATCAACCTTCAAGGGCTGTGTGGATCAGGATATTCAGGGTCCTGCTGTCGGGGGGGATGCCCAGCGGCAGGCAGGGCTCAAACCGCACCGTGCCAGGCCAGCAAGCGCCCTGCCGCGTCGAAAGGGTTAAACTTCATGCCGCAGCTGCAAAGCCCAATTTCTTTATTTCCTGTTAATGACATTATTGCCTACATAAAACCATTGAAACATGTTTCTTTCATTTGTTTAATTTCAAATTCTGAGCACACTAGCTGGAAACTATGTTTAATAGTTAAACTCAAAACATTTGGATTTCCTTTCCTCGCTGAGATTTGCAGTGAGTACACTTCATACTTAGTTGAGTTTTTAAGTAACCATTTTTACACAGCTATAGAAGCCAGCCAGAAAACAAAAAGGATTATATTGCAGAATCAAATCACATCGGTTCAGGCTAGTAACACATCATATATTTCACTTCCTCCGCAGTCGTGCCAAGATACCATCAGACCCGACTCGTTACCAAGCTGGCTACGTTCTCTTCCAGGAGCGTCCAGCGAGCGCCAGCACACCCCGCTTGCTCGGTGCATGCAGGAGGACTTCCCTGAGCATGCATGGAAAAAATGTCCCTGTTTCCATGAAAAAATAGGATGGAATCTACTTCAGGCCTTGCTAGCACTGATGCTTCCATCACATCCCCATGTTTCTCCTCCATCCTCCTGCTGAACCTCACGTGCCCGGTTCTGGCTGCCATGCGCTCCCTGGGCAAGGGGAAAGTTGGGGTGCAGCGTAGGCAGGACGAATGCACGTGTAGGTGGACCTGAACCATCCCAAATGTGAAGGGAAGTCCTTAGACCTCAAACCATTTGGCAGATAAAGATCCAAGCTGCCCAAGACGCATTGTCTGTTGATGTCTTTAGGAAACTGCCGCGAACTCTGCAAGGAGCAGGGGGGATTTAGGCCTCTCAGGGTGGTGGACACCTACAAGCAGTTGTGTTGTACGGCTTGACTGCGTGCGTGGTGGAGTGTCTAACAGTCACCCCATAAGCCCTCACGGGGTTAGTGCATGGAGAACCCCAATGAAAAATGGGCTTTAAACCACTGTAGATTCAGATTCTCCTTGGCACGTGTATACTATATATGAAGCAAACCCAGAATCAATACTATGCCTAGCAGAAGCGGTGAGCAGAGGTGGAGCAAGGAGGAATGTGGCCCTGAACGAGACTCTCTAAGGAGTTATTCCCTGGGCCTGACAAGAGGACCACTCTCAGTGCCTCTGCCATGGCATCACGGGTATGTCCCCAACAGCCACAGCAGTGCTCGATTTTCCGTCAAAAAAATCCATGTTTGACTAAAAAGTTTCAGTAGGGCTTAAATGTTACCTTCAAGGGTGAAATCTGGGCTCCGTGTAGCCTGTGAAGAGCTCAGCTGCTGGCACGAGGGAGCGCGCAGCACGGCTGCAGACCATAGCCACGGTGTCTGCACCCCTTACTCCCACCCCGGTGGTGCAAGTCCAGGCAAGCGGCTGCCCATCAGAGGTCTTGTAGACCTGTCTCCTACCAGTTACTTAAACAAGGAGCTGGCAGAGAAAGCAATGTGTCGTTCGTGCATCGTGAGGAAGGGGTTGTGGGAAAAATAAGTCGTGGGAAGTTGGTCATAAATATCCTCATACGCCTCTTTTGCCCCCACCCTTTTTTTCAATCACTATTCCGTGCAGGTGAAGGAAGCAGTTCAGAAATGTTAATAGATAGCAAAGTGCTTATGTGTGTTTTATCAGCTCTCGTGGAACGGTTAATGCTGATACGGTGCCCCTTTTAAGTCTAAAAAATCTGGCCAAGCGTGTGCAGATAGCAGGGAGTGCGCTGAACAAAACATCAAGGAAAAAAGTCTGTAGGGGGGAATGGAAATGTTAAAAGGATTATAGGAAGAGAAAATGTATCGGACTTATCTGGCAATACTCGGTAACAAAAGTATGTCGGTTTATGAAATGAACTTCAAAACCCATAAAACTAATTGCGTGTTTTCTTGTCTTATTTTTTAGTATCTCTGGCAGTGCTTTTTTTCCCCACTGCAAAAGTGCGTCTGCATGTGGATAATACTCTCTGCCTGCAGTATATAGAGAGATTATACAGCTGATTGGTTTTATACCTCTTAAACTAATGATGTTAAACTAGTTTATAAAAAAAAAAGAAAAAAAAAAAAGGAAGAGTAACTTCAAAGGTTCACATGTGGGTTGCAAACCTCTCATGTCTTCTGTATACAGGGCCTTCCTCTTATTTTGATCAAGACTGTTCCCAGCACTTCTGTTGAACTACTTGCAAGCCTTTGATCTTGTTATCAACATGACCACCAGTGAGAGCACCGCCGCTTGCTGAGCGTATGACAGAGCGGGTGACGTCAGTCACCATCTCTGACTAACACCGCTTTTGGGTTGAGAGTGTACTGTCGCGCGGGCGCTCCTTGGGCTGCGCTTATCGCGGAGCCGTCTTCCTGCCGGGAATACGATTTATATCCCGAGACCTCAGCCCACCGTGGCTATGCATCTGGCCAAAGTGGGATGAGGAGATAGCACTGCTCGCCTTCCTCTTGCTTGGCCGGGGAAGGGGAGGCAAAGGGATGGAGCGGGGAGCCGGGACGGTAGAGGCTGGAGGGTCTCGGAGGGAGGTTTGGCCCCAGGTAGGGGTGGGTGAGAGGTGTGTGTGGAGAGGAGGGAGCTCAGCATGCTCGTTTCATCCTTCCTCCGTGTTTTCCATCCATGTCTTTGTGATCTCACCATAGTTTTAGCAGAGGAAGCACTTTGGAGCTGCGTTAGTAAAAGCAGCGGCGGGCAGCAGCAGTGTACTCTGCCCCGAGCGGCGGGAGCTGCCCGGGCTCAGGGTGGCATCTCGGGGCTTCCTCACTGCTTTGGTGTTCTCCGTAAGGCAGGCGCTTCCCCGGCCCTCAGTGTCTCCATGTGCACAGTGGAGGACGCTGACTTTGACCTCTGGTATAGGACTTGCAGTTCGTGAAAAGTGCGATCTAAAATTTAGGCGTTACAATTCGTATTCTTTGCTGCGGCTGTGGTTAGATTTGGTTGTGCTCCTCATACCACTGTCACCTCCACAAGGCTGCACAGAGGGAAGAACCGACCACCCTGCTGTAGTCCTCAGAGCCTTAACATTCCCGGCGTTTGACCTAGTTTTCTGCAGGAAGGCAACAACCTGGAGACACGTCTTTTGGAGCAAGACACCAGCAGAATATCAGCCTGGTGGGCAGAGGAGGCAGTGACGGAGCCTGGTCGGGTGGGTGCAGTTGGGAGAAGACGGGGTGTTGCGTTATGACCCCAGTGAGCGTGGGCTTGCACATCCATCAGCGCTGCACCGACAGCGATGCTCTTAGACCCACGCTCGAGTCCTTAATGGCTCCCATGGCTTTTTTCTTTCCCACCTTTTTTTTATTACCTGCTCTAAAAAAGCTCCCCCCCCCCCCCCCCAAAAAAAAAAATTTCTCTTTATTATGTGGCTTCACTGTGAACTGGCTCTTTTAATCTACATTATTCCTTTTTGGTGCCACAATCTGACTTCAAGCTTCTTTGCGCTGTCTGCGAACGTGCTCTGTAGCAGCAGCCGGGGAGGAGAGGACGCGTCTGGCCTTTGCAGTGGCACCGTGAGGGCATGAGCACGGTTGGGGGACGCTGCTTTATACGGCTTTTTGCAGTCATTTTCTCACACATTCACTGAATTTTTATCTAAAACGCAGAAGGGCCAACAAATAAAACATAAATAGTTAATTTTCCTTCTGTTCAGCCTGGGAATTCAGATTCAAGTTTAGACTGGAAAATCAGAAGGAAATTCAAAGATACTCTGCTTTCTTGATGAGTGCAGCTGCTACCTGAACACAGAGATTCCCTGTAGATCCGTGAACAAGGACTTCCAGAAACTGATAAAGATGAAGAAAACTCTGGAAGACCTTCTTGTACCTGCCACCGCCTGCCTAGTTCATCGGATTACTTTCAAATCTCAGGCACTACGTGACTCTTCCCTGTTGGCAGGAGGAGAAAATAGACTCCCTGACTGGACATGCCGAAAACAAATGGGGCCACCGCAGCTTTGGGGAGGACAAACTGCTCCACGGGCACTTCCACACAAAGCCACGTCCCCAGGGGTTTGCCCTCCTCTCATTTTTATTTTTTTTTTCCCAAAGCATCCCTTTTTGGTGACTGTCATAAAGAGGATGGTGGGCTAGACAGGTCTTTGGGTGGCTGCTCTTACGCACGCGCGATCCCAAAGAATGCCGTAAATTAAGTACCGGGCTGCGGGACTCGATGCTTGGTGCACTCCCAGGGCATCGGTGCAAGGGCAGTGTCATTGCACAACGGGACCTGGAGAAAACGAGTTGGTTAAATGACATTTTTATGAAATATAATGAATGATACTTAATGAGATTTTCTTCCAAAGTGGAAAAGTCCCAGGCTTTCAGCCTCCATTATAATGGCTTCATTTTCTGCACTATAGTAGTAAATGGGACTCAGAGAGCTTTTTATGCCAACGTTGTTTCAAAGCAAGTTCAAGACATAAGTACCAGGAGGTGATCAATCAGCTCCTGGTGGTTGGAGGTCCTGGGCTGGACTGTCACCATGGCAAAGGGTCTGGGGGACATGGGCTGTTACTTCTCCCACGAAAGGATCCTTTCGTACAGCTCAGTAGCATCTGGCATAGCGGCGTGCTGATACTTGGCATCATCAGCAGCAAAAATAATAGCAATTCTAATACTTCATAACTGCTTGTTGTGTCTAGAGATGGCTTTTGCTGCTCGGCTCCTGGGTTTGGCAGAAAGTTTGCTTCCCGTGCCCGATGGTAGCCATTCCCAGGCCTGAAAAGTGCGTAATTGGGCAGCAACAACAAATTCACCCACACGGTATTTCGTATTATTAGCCCAGGTTGTCCGGCCCAGGCACCTACTAATAATATGCATGGTTAGCTCCTCACTGCAGCGCGGGGCTCTCCGATGGATTCAGCCATCCCAGAGCTGATGAAATTGCAGCTTCAAAGGCTGCCACGTCCCGGGCCACCGCCACACACAGCTTCTTCGGTGTTTTGCTCGTCACCTTGGTGGAGCCGGTGGTTTGAGCAGGGCCTAGAGGAGAGGAAGAAATGGGGAGCTCTTCAGCGCGGGGTGAAGCCCAGCACCGCGTTTAACGATGTTGCAAACCGGTTGCTTTTTCAACGGCGCGTAAAGAGAAGGCGGCTCGGGTGGGAAGGGAGCTGCGGAGGTTCACGGCCACAACGCTGGTTTCTGTCCTCCCATTGAGGATCAGGTTAAGCCCCATGGACCAGAGTCGGGGTTTCCCCGGTGTGCTGGGGTCCCATGCGCCCCGTCGTTCCCTTGGGGTTTCACCGCGGGGTGTCCCCCCCCCCGGCTGCAGAGACGCAGGGGGTTGGCAGGGCCAAAAATGCATATTATTAGGTGGTGCCTGGGCCGGACAACCTGGGCTAATAATACGAAGTAAGGTGTGGGTGAATTTGTTGTTGCTGCCCAGTTACACACTTTTCAGGCCTGGGAATGGCTACCATCGGGCACGGGAAGCAAACTTTCTGCCAAACCCAGGAGCCGAGCAGCAAAAGCCATTTCTAGGCACGACGGGGGGAGCGGGGTGAGGCTGGTGGGGACGACCCACGGCGGCGGGAGCAGGGTCCATCTCGGCTCCGTTTCTTGGGGCGGTGCGTGTTTTTGCTGGCTGGCACGGGCAGCTCGTGCGCCCCCGCGGAGTGTGGGCGAGGGGAGGAGGGCTGGGCTGATGGCATGGGACGTGTCTGGGGACACGGTTTAGTGGTGGTTTTGGTGGTGTTAGGTTAAAGGTTGGACTGGATGACCTTAAAGGTCCCTTCCAACCTAGACGATTCTATGATGAACAACTTTGCTGTTGTATTTCCCAGGAGATGCCATAAGCAATGTTCCACAAATGGAAGGTACCATCTTTTTTGCTCTCTGGCGTTGCCACGTGCCCGGCGCTGCCCAGCCACCATCATCACCGTCCTGGCCCCGCGTGCAGCACACCCCGCAGGCGAGGGCAAGCAGCATCATTTTCCAAAGCTTTTTCCTAGGAAAAAGGGGGATCACGGGGCGCTGAGCCCAGCTGCGAGGCGGGGTGCGGTGAGGCACGGGTCTCTTCAGTGGCGGTGCCCGCGGTGGTCCCTGCCTGGGGGCTCGCGGAGTGGGGGGACCGGTACACGGGGTCCCCTGCTTACTTGGGGGTTGATGCCAAAGTCTTTGCTCAGGGATATGGCACAGAGAGACCATGTGGGACCTCGAGAAGGACTTGCGATCTAGGAATTAATAATGAGGATAACGATGAAAATGAAGCAGAGCTTGACTTGAAAAGCTCGCCTTGCTCCGGCATCGCCCCCCACCCCGGGGCGAGCTCCGTGCCCGCTCACCGAGCCGGGCCGCGTTTGCTGGGCTCCAGTAAGGGGGAACTGGAGGTGCTGGGCCGGGGTGGGCGATGCCGAGGCGGGGAAGGGGGGGGCACAGCCCAGCCCGGCCCCACCGGCCGCCCCCGAGGGAACCGGCGAGCCCCCCCCCACCCCCCCGTCCAGTCTCGGGGAGGAGGGCAGGAGGCGCCTTGGATCTGGAGGGCAGGTTTGGGGGCCAATCCCTAATTAAAACCTTTTGTGCGAAGTTAAAAAAACTCCATTCCGTGTCTGTTTAATATTTAACAGATGGGGGCGGGGGGGAGGGAGATGCGAACACGACTGCAGACGGAGTTTTGCTGGTGTGCCAGTTATATCGCAATCAGATATTGTTTAATTAGTATGCAGAGCGAAAACATGCCTTCGGATTATTTATTAAAATAAAATAATAATAATATGGGGACCCGCCCCGTTTTCTCCCTGAGATGAAAACTTTTCGCCAAGTTTTCATGCCTGGGAGTAACCTCCCGCCCTGCGGCACTCCGCCTGGCCGAGGGGGGGGGGCGAGGAGGCTGCGAGGTGCTGTCCGCGGCCCGCGGCAGGGTGCGCGGCAGGGCGCGGAGCGGCGCGGAAGGGTGCGCCTGTCCCTTTAAGGCGGCGGCGGGGCGGGGGGCGGCGGAGCGGCGGCTGCCGATCGCTTCCCTTTGATAAGGTCCTGGCAACTCCGTAGCCGCTCCCGGGATGCCGAGAGGAGGGGGCAAAAAAATAAAATAAATCCTCCTCAAAATAGAGATAGATATATGTATAATTATTTCATTTTCCTCCCGAATGGTGAACCACCACCCCCCGGGCAGAAGCTCGGCCCCGCGCACGCCTCGCACTCCCCGGGGGGGGGGAGCACCGGGCGGGGTAGGGGTTTCTCTCCCCCCCCCCCCCATCCCCCCAGCCCGCTTCTTCTTTATTTTTTTAAATTTTTGGGGCCTGGTTTTTTTTTTTTCCTCTTTTATTTATTTTTTTTTTAATGTGTGTGCGAGCGTGGCGGGCGGCGCGGAGCCGCGCTACCGCCCTTGCAGGACCGCTCCGCCGGGCGCCGCTTTGATGCGCGCAGCGCTGGCGGGGAGAGACCGGGGGGGGGGGGGGGGGGGGAGGGCGGGGAGGGGCGGGGGGGGGGAGGCAGGGAGGGAGGGGGAGGAGGCGGGGGAGGGACCAGCGCTTTTGTATTTAAAATAAATAAAATAAATAACCAGGGGAGGGAGAGGAGGGAGGCGCGGATCGCAGTGGGCTCCTTCCCTCGCAGCCCCCCCCCCCTTCCCTCTTTGCCCCCCCCTTTTCCCGATGCTCTCCGATGCGGTTGCACCGCCGGGGAGGAGAGGAGGAGGAGGAGGAGGAGGAGGAGGAAGGACAGCGAGGGGCGCGGGGGGAGCGGGGCCAGCCTGCGCGCTGCCGGCGGCGGAGAGCGGCGGGGCCGCGGGCGCGCAGCGAGCTCCGGCTCCGCGGTGAGTGGCAACTTCGGGGGCAGCGGGCCGCTTTTTTTTTTTTTTTTTTTAATAATAATACTAATTTCTTTAAAGATTTTTTTAATTTTTATTTTATTTTATTTTATTCTATTTTAATCTTTCTCCTTCTGGTGCGCGCGCCTTGCGGTGCCCGCGCTGCGCGGGCGCGCAGCCTCCTCCGCGGGCGCGGCCGGGCCCGGCTGTTGCACGGGGCTCGGAGGATCCAAGTCGCTCCGGACTTTCTTCCCCCCCCTTCTCCCCCTTTCCTCCCCCCCTCCCCGTCCCCCCAGCTCCGGCCCCGACCTCTCTCCTCCCAGCCCGTCGCCATTTCTGGAGCAGGTTTTCTTTTTTATTATTTTTTTTCCCCCTAATTATTATTATTATTATTAATCATTATTTTGCACGCCGGCCCAGCGCCGGGAAGCCCGGCCCGCGGGGGTCGGCGCCGCCCGGGGGCTGCCCCCCTCCGACCCCCCCCCCGGGGCTCCTTTCTATTTATTTTCCTCTTTTCGGAGCCGGGTTTGATGGCGCGGGGGGGGGGCGCGGGGGGGGGGCGCGGAGCCTCCCGCCCGTCCCGGGATGCCCCGCTGCGCCCAGGTACGCGCCTTAACCCCCCCCCCCCCCCCCCCCCGGGTATTTTTTTGGGGAGATGGGGGGGGGGAGGGTGTCCGTGCTCCAGCATCTGGTTTCCGCAGAGAAGCTCCCCAAAAAGCCCGGGGGGGGAGATGTTGAGGGGGGGGGGGGACGCGGGACCGGCCGCCTCCGGCTGCGCGGTGCTGCTGGGGCCGCGCAACGTGCGCGCAGGAGGAGGGCGAGGGGAGCAGAGGGGATTGGGGGGGGCGGAATGGAAACCAGATGCCGGGGCAGGGACGGGCAGTGCTGCCGGGAGCTGTCGGGGGGAGGAGGGGGGCAGCTCTACACCCCCCCCATCCCCCCCCCCCCCCAATCCCAATCGCTAAAAGTGCGCCGGGAGTTCAGCGGAGCGGATCTGATAGTCGCGATCGGGCTGGCGATAGAGCCGCGCTCCCTCTGCCCTCCCTTTCTCTCTCTCTCTCTCTCTCTCCCCCTTTTTTTTTTCTTTCCTTTTTTTTTTTTTTTTTTTTTTTTGAATGTGAAGAGTTGAAAAGCCTGTTTACTTTTTGTCTTTGATGTTGGGAGGATCTGGTTTTGATTAGATCAATACTCCTTTTTTCTCTCTCTTCCCCCCACACCCCCCCCCTCCCCTCTTCTCTCCCCCCCCCCCCCTTTCCCCCCCCCCCTTTCGCAGAGAGGAGGCTCAGCCCATCCCCTGCTGACTCCCGGCAGCGGCAGGCAGCGGCGCAGGCAGCTCCTGCAGGAACCGGCAGCCCCTCTCCCCCGCCGGCTCCGCAGCCATGAGCAGCGCTGTGGTCCTCGCCCACCTCCCGGACCCCAGCAGCAGCTTCAGGGAAGACGCCCCCCGACCCCCTGTCCCGGGGGAAGAAGGAGAAGCACCGTGCCCGCCGCTCGCCAACTCGTTTCTCCCCAAAAGCCAAAGCTTCAAGGCCGTGCCGGTGCCTCCTGCCCCGCGGAGGAATGAGAACGGACTTGGGGAGCCGGAAGGCAGCGCATCCCCAGACTCCCCTCTGGCCAGATGGACCAAATCCTTGCATTCCTTGTTGGGAGATCAAGATGGTGCCTATCTTTTTCGGACCTTCCTGGAAAGGGAAAAATGTGTGGATACCTTAGACTTCTGGTTTGCCTGCAATGGCTTCAGGCAGATGGACCTTAAGGATACCAAAACTTTAAGAGTAGCCAAAGCTATATACAAAAGGTACATCGAGAACAACAGCATCGTCTCCAAGCAGCTCAAGCCTGCTACCAAGACCTACATAAGGGATAGCATCAAGAAGCAGCAGATAGATTCGATCATGTTTGATCAGGCGCAGACTGAGATTCAGACTGTGATGGAGGAAAATGCTTACCAGATGTTTTTAACTTCTGATATATACCTCGAATATGTAAGGAGTGGAGGAGAGAATCCTGCTTACATGAACAGCAACGGACTGGGGAGCTTAAAAGTTGTCTGTGGCTATCTCCCGACCTTGAATGAAGAAGAGGAATGGAGCTGTGCAGACTTTAAAAACAGAATCTTGCCTTCGGTAGTTGGACTATCCAGCAAGACATTGAGGGTTACGGCGAACGTCAGAGCTACAGAAACGATCGAGAACGGATACAGGTAAGGGAACCTTTGGAAACTGTGCTTTGTTTTGACTTGGAGGACTTTGAGAGGGCTTTTCGGAAGGCTGGTGGGACGGCGGGCCGGGCAGCTAGCAGCGAGGCGAGGGGAGGCTGGGCTTCCTGTGGAGCTGGGAGCACGGGGGCTGCCCCGCACCTCCAGACACTCAAATTTGGGGGGTGTTGGCTGGGGTTGGGGTGGTTTTTCCCCTCTCTGTACAGAGGAAAACAAGATACTGTGCTCGTAAGCCCTGTTGGCTCTTTCAGTTCTCTTATAGATCAAAAACTTCATAGCAACTATGTCCTCTGGACATACGTTAATTGTTGGTTCAACTTTCAAACCTATTAAGAGCAGTAGTAGAGTGGATCATATAGACGCATGAATAATGTAACCTACTAGTTCCCCAACTCCACCATCAACCAGTCTTTAACTATGTTGGTTATGTGGGAAGCAATTGTGCGGTCGTGGAGGAGGAAATGTATGCACTTACTACATCAAACTCTGCAACTTGCCCAAAATTTGCTTTTATTTTGACCGTGTGTGTGTGATGTACAGCCTCTCCCCATCATGTTGGGTGTTGGTATGTCAGAGCCATTTAGGATGGCTTTGAGCCAATGCATACAGGAGGATACTTCAAATTGGGTACTTAAGGTAATAGAGACATTCCAGGTGTAGGGTAGCAGTAGATCTTTGGTGCTCTCCTGTAGATCTTTGATGCTCTCCTGTTGGCCGTGTGCTCAAAGTTAAACTTATTAAACCGCGGTTGTATCTAATGGCATCTTGTGAGGGTGTGGGGAGTGTTGTGTGGTGGCAGAGTCTTCTTGGATTGGGGTTTGCGTTGACAAACCCATCTCTTTTGTCAGAAATGTTGGTGGCACAGCGGTGTGAGGGTGCAGAAAGTAAGAGCCATCTCGAAGTGAAGTGGGGGGATGGGAAAGAGAGTCTCGGATGAGCAAATGATGAGTTGTATAATCCTCTGAAAATGTATTCTTTCCTCTCCCCACCCTTGCCATAAATGTGGATTGTTGAATCGGGGCTGAGAGGAGAGGGCTCTGCTGGCAGATGGGTGCTCTCCTCTGCTGGCCCAGGAGGTTGGGGTTTGGTATGGTGAGTGTTTGACATCTCGTTTACAGGAATTTTGAGAGTGTGTCTGTGATTCATGGACATCAAAGGGCACCAGGCTTCTCCTGGGGAGCCTTTGCTGGAGCGCGTCCTCCTCTCCTGCCCTGCGGAGAACTTCCAGCTGTGCCGGGCTTCCCGGTACTGGGAGCTGGGAGGGTGCTCTTGCCCGCGAGGGTGCTGCGGAGCCAGAGGCCTCTTTTGGTCCTCTCCCTCTCCTGGAGGGGTGATGGGTGTGGGTGCAGACAGGAGGGATGCACTTCGTCCCAGCGTGGCCTCTGGACCTCTCCTGCTGGGGGCTGCATGGGGGGCACTGGCTGGCAGCTGGTCTGTGGAGGACTTGGGCTTTGGGATCCTCATCTCTTGCCTGAATGTTACTGTCTGAGCATCTGCTGTTCCGCAGAACCTGGTTTGAACTGCTGCCCTTCGCTTGCTTTCCAGGAGGGGGATGTTTGATGCTTTTATCTCTCAGCCTTTGTTGGTATTCAGTGCTGGAAGGGCTTGGCTGTAATGTTCTACCAGAGCTGCAGGCCCTGCGAAAAACCCACATGTGCCTTGTCCAGGAGAGCTCTCGCAGAATGGTGGCTGCTTGCCTGATTAGTGCTGGGTTTTTTTCCTTTTCTCTTTTTTTTTTTTCTTTTCTTTTTTTCTTTTGTTTTCTTTTTTTTTTTCCGGGGATTAATGCAGCTTGCTCCTCACATGTCAGATCTACCCTCCTAGGACATTAGGTGGTGCATTTTGCTTTGATCACCTTCTGTTGAATTTCTAGGAGCTTTTGCTCTCCATGGGGCCAAGAGATCTCAATGCAAAGAGAGGGAGGTCAAGCTGAGATGCTTCTCAGTTCCTCCCCGAGCTATCCATTTGTGAAGCCACTTGTGCGTGCATGTGCTAGAAGCTGATGAGCATATGGATGGGTTATCTCTCATCACTCGGCATTTAGGATTGCGTTTAGGATTGGAGCTGAAGCTTGCACAAAGTCTTTCCTGGTGAGCGGCCAAACCACACCTCCCTCCTCGTGTGTGTGGTGGAATTAAAGCATTTCTGCTCGGTGCGTTCTGGTTTTGAAGCGCTGTGCAGGCTCTTACCGCTCGCTCCGGTGGGGTTCCATGGGATTATGCCAGCGAAAGCTGGGAGCGCTGGGCTGAGCGCACCTGACGGCAGGAGTCTCGGGCCAGCCCGGTATGTGGATGGGAGACCACCTGGAAATCCCAGGGCACGGAGTCACGGCCGAAAACACGGCAAACGGGAGACCACAGAAACCATGCAAGTTGAAAGACTTTGTTTGGCCCCAGCATCAGTGATGGACACGGACAGGAGAAGTCAAGTGAAAACACAGCGTGTGCACCTGGCTGCGAAACGGGTGTATGCACGCGGACTGCTGGCTGGCTGTTGGGAGCCCGCGTACAGAGCATATTTTAACTGTAGAACCTCCCTCTCGTCCTTCAAAGCGACTCTCCTCCCCTGTAGGTTGTAGTGTGGTTAAAAGTGGCCTCCCCACGCCGCGCTGGACCTGGCCCCATGCTCCAGGAATTCCAGCTATTATTTATACGCGCTTCTAAATTTATCACGCACGACTTTGTGTACACAGAGAGGGCTTCTTCCTTTGCAGTGCCGCTGGGTAACGTGGTTTTGTTCGGGCCAAGGTGGACTCATCTGCCTCCCATTAAGCTCTAACATCAGCGGGACTGGGGCTTGCAGATGGCCTTCTGCCGGCTCCCAGTGCTTCCTGGCCTTTGAAAGGACCCGCCGGTGGAGCTCCTTGTGTGTGAAGTTATTGGAACCAAGTTTGGCTTCAATTATCAAAGTAAATGATGCCATTGTAAAGCTATGCTCCGAGCAGTGTTCTACAATTAGAGCATGGAAGCAGTGATTAACATAGTTTTGTTAAAATATACTTTTTTTTTCCCCCCCAGGTTTGTGCATGCATTTTTTTTCTCCTTTTTTGTCTTTAAACCCATGATTGCCCAGTGATGTTTGTCCCAAGAAAATACTTAATGAGATTCAGTTTTGCCTCAAAATGCTCCTTGTAGATTTTCCTCTCTCTCTGTATAAATCTGTGGTTTGAACTGCCAGAGTGCTTTTTATTTCTAAGAAACAGAGTTTGACAATAAAAAAAACCCAACCCCACACTCTCAAATTGCACCCTCATAACAGGGGACACAACCAAGAGCCCCTGAAATTTTCATGGCATTATAATACCTCTGATATGCCCATCGCCTAACATAGCGTGTAGAGAGTTACACGCTGTGTGTCATCGCATCAAGATAAGAATAGGCTGAGAAACATCAGACATTCTCCTTGAAGCTCCAGAGCAACTGCTACCTGACAGCTGAAAACACTTTGCATATTGAGTTTGGATCTGGGGTGTGTGTTTGTGTGTGCAGCATCTGCAGCAGGAGACCACTGCTCTCCACTGGAATTTAAAACCCTCCCAGGCAACTTGATGCATCTGGGTGCAATTACTGTAGTAAGGTGGTCAAATTAAAAAAAAAAAAAAAAATTAAACATGGCGAAACAGCCCCCATTGGTTTTCTTAAAGGATGTGGGGATTTTTGTGGGGCAGCATGTTGGAGGTGGAGTGGGGGGACTGGCTTTAAATATACATAAACTTTGGGGATTCGGGGTTTTTTTTTGTCTGTGAGGTGTTGGTAGGTGAGTCGGTGCTGCGGTCCAGTACTGATGGGAAGATGAGTTAGTTCTGGCCACTTTCTCTAATTATATCTTTCCAAATGCTGTATTTGGACACACCTCCTCTCCCTGTGCCGTATTCATACGGACCCGCTGCCTCCGCCCCCACCCCGGCCTCTCCGGCAGTCAAGTCTGCTGGAAGAACATGGCACATCAGCCCTCCTGGGTGCCACCAGGGATGTCATGGCCACCTCCCAGCCAGGTGGTGGTCCTGTGCCAGGGAGCATCCTGCACCCCTGAGCCGCGTGGTCCTCTCAGATGTGCTCTCGAGACCCAGGATGGTTTCAAATCAAATAGTTGTAAGAGCTGCACCACTTATGCAGTTGACCCAAAAGCCCACCAAGGCCCTAGGAAGGGTCACTTGGGCTGCACATCCCCCTGAGTCAGAGTAGAAGACTACATGGTCTTTAGAGGAACTTTTTTGTAGTAGTAGTCAGATAACTTAGCTTTCACCCACATGTGGAATTAATTTATCTTTGAAGATTTAACTTCTTTCCTGTGGCATTCCTTACTATCTCTCTTTTTTTTTTTTTTTTTTCTTTCCTTCTCCCTCCTTCCCAGATACATATTTTTTAACATCTTGATCTCCCCATTAGAAGTGCCTTGGCCTTCTTCGGAAAGGAATGCAGCCCTGGCTGGGCTGAATACCTGCCTGCAGCGAGCCCCGCGCCGCTCATACCAGAGAGGCCCATCTTCCCCACCATCCCCTCCTGGTTTTGTTTTTTTGTTTTTTTTTTTTTTTTACTTTTTCAAACTTTTTTTGTTTTGTTTTTTTTTTGTGTTAAACTTAAGCCTTTGTGGAGACTCCTGTTTTCGGGGCTGGTGGAGCAGGACCGCGTGGCGGCGCGGGGTGCCTGGGTGGCTGTGAGGGATGGAGAGTGGGGCGGTGGGAGGACATTGCTGCTCACTAAAACCCAGCTGGTCCCCTCCGACCCCCCGGGGGGGGCAGGGAGGTGGAAAAGCCCATTAAAAAAAACCTGCCGAGCCTGCTGGCACATTCCTTAGGCCCCCAAGTCCTGGGTAAGTGGCCCTAATTATTAAAATCAGCAGTCCTTATCAGATGACAAGGCCTTTTGCTTTGATATACAAAGGCAGAGGCTTAACAACCCCATCTTCCCCTGGAAGAGAAACAAAATGTGCACCTTAACACTCGGCTTTCAAGCCTCCCTGCATAATCCCCTTATCGCCTGCCCAAGATATGTATATTGATTCCGGCTGGGAAGTTGGAGTAATGGGAGGTAGCCGGCAGGGGGACGCCCAGGTCCCCCCCATGCGGTGACCCTGCTGTGGTGACCCCGCCACACTCCATCACAGCTCATGTCACTGCCCATGAATTTTTCATGCGTCCGCTCTTGGGTACTCATCTCAAGCATCCAGGCTGGGCTCTGGGTTTGCTTCTCCAAGTGAAGCCAGAGGTGTTGGCATTGGTAACCATCACGCCCATTAATACACCCCGCTGCTGCTGTCCCCGCTTCCCGCATCCTCCTCTTCCCCACCCAGCTGCACCCAAAAGTTGAACAAAAGGTTCTCCTAAAAACTGGGTCCTTTTATTGCGTGTTTTTATAATGCCAGGAAGATGGCACCCATCTTTGGGAGGCCAAGCCTAAGACAGCAGATTTTAGCCCTGTCCACGCCTCCTCTGATGCATAGTGGTCCTGCTGCAGTAGTTTCAGGCAGTTCTCTTGTTTCAGGCAACACACATACCGTATCTTGAATTCCCAAAGGGGCCCTAACTCCTGTCTTCAGAGTGGACTTAAGCATTTATTAGCTGGTGCCTCAATGGCTTTCTGTGGGACTTGAGCTATGAACTTCTTCATCTTTTGCCTGCTGATGCCAACAGCAAAACTCCTGCTCAACTCAGCAGTGCAGCGTCAAGCTTTAAGGACCAAGTTTTTGAAGGTATCAAAGCACCTAGGGGTGCTTCATAGTATTTTCTAAGGAGTGCTTCCAGTGTCAAAAGCAACATCTTTAAAGTTGGACTTTGGGTGTGTGTAGACAGCGTGCTGGCCTGAGCAGTGGATGGTTTGTTGCTTCTGGAGAGGTTGAGCAGCCAGTGTGCATGGTTCCCATAAAGAGCTACTGTGAAACTCGTGTGCTTTCCTCTAGCCCAAGACTGGCTGGTAACGAGATTCCTGTTTCCTTGTCCCTAGGTCCTTCAAGAGGAACGATCCCGTTAACCCATACCATGTGAATTCTGGCTATGTTTTCGCCCCAGCAACCAGCGCGAATGATAGTGAAATATCTAGTGATGCCCTGACGGACGACTCCATGTCAATGACGGACAGCAGCGTGTAAGTACCTTGTGTCAGACGGGTCCTTTTGGGATGCGCCGTCTGTGACTCAGCTGCGCCCGTGCACCGTGGGGGCTCACGGGAGCGATGGGTCCAGGGCCATCACCCTGCTTCTGCTCGCCGTTGATTAGGGGCTGCCGAAACTGAGGTGTGTGCCCAAACCGAGAGGTGTAGCAGGGCATGGTAGCCTCGCTCTTCATGCGGTTGCCAGAGGTATCGGATGGAGTAAAAGGATGAATCTCTCTATTGCTGTTTTGCAACTGCAGCTGAGCAAACGTGTTTTCCCCTGTGCTGATGGTGCTGCCTGACTAACCCAAGGAGCATATCTCCCCAAGCCTTTGTCTTAAGGCCAGGCTTCCTTAGCTAGTTATCAGTCATCAAAGAGGAGGAGATTACTTCCTGTAGGAAGTACTTTCTGTAATTAAGGCTTGTCATTAATGTCAGAATGTACATTAATAGGGCCAGTGACCCGAAGGGGCAAATAGCTGCTCATCTAGTGCGGCTGGGGCAGTCTTCAAAGGGCCATTTGAATGGAGCTGCATGGATCAGGTCTGGGTGTTTCAGGAGCTTAGAGATGAGGGATGATGCTGTGGCCAAGCCCAGGAATTGCACGATCTGTCTTTTCCTCCTGACTCTGCTGAGAAGTGTGCAACTGGGAGCAGGTCCTTTCACCGTCCTCCTCGGTCTGCTTTCCCCAGCAGGAGAGAAATGGTGCTTTTGTGTCTGTAGAGGAGACAGTAAGACTCACTTAGTGCTCTTAAGGACCATTTTCTTCAGCTAGGCAGAAGGCAGATGTTGCCATTTGTGTTTCATGATCCTCGCTTAACTACAAGTGCTCTAGAAAAGCCCACCTGTAAACAGAGTGCTACGTGCCTGCTCTTCATCTCAGAGGTGAAACTTCTCCAGTGTCTCTGTCGGACATGTCTGGTGATTACTGTGTACCCCTTGGAGAGGTTTGCATGCTGGGTTTTTAAAGTCAATAGTGCTGCGTGATGCAGTACGGAAAACAGGATTTACCAAAAATCCTTGATGTGTAAACAAAAGCTTTTTTTTTTTTTTTTTTTATGCACATGTGTGTTTTGAACTGATATTATGGAAAAAAATAGTTTGTTGTCCCACCAGATTCCCTTATTGAACAATATTGGCATTAAATAAAAGAGCTGAATCATAGGGTGACTTCTTTATTTCTTCTTACTGGCTCTGGTTGTATGTGATCATGTGTCAACAGAGCATTCATTGGGTTAGTCATTTCTGGACCAGTGTAGGGTCACTTGGGATTCACAGGGCTAGGATTATACCCTCTCTTCACAGCAATGCCAATTGTAGGCCTTATACAGATGAGAGCACTGAGTGAGAAATAAAGTGCATGGTGGATGAAAGGCTTAACTGAATCGCTTTCAGCCCATTGTTAGTCCAGGGGAGCTTAGCGGGGATGAGAGGGCAGCAGCCCGCTTTGAAATTTGCTTGAACAAGTGAATAGGAGCTCCCCATAAAGCAGCGCGTGAAAGGAGCCTGCCTGTTTTTTCCTGCCGTAACAATAGCCCGCGCAGGCTGGGAGAGTTTGGGGAAGCTTGGCTGATTAAACTGCCCGCAGCTCCAGGTTGGGGGGCGGCGGGGAGGACTTTGGTGGGGGGGGGGGAGAGCAGCGGGACGGCAGAGGTTGGAGGAGTATCTCCTGCTGCAGAACTGGTCCGCCGGGCATCCCCGGAGCCATGCTCCGTCCGCGGGGCCGGGAGCAGGAGGGATGTTGGGGTGGTTTTGGAAGCGGGAGAGGTAAATTGGCAGTTTTGGAGGCTGGGCTTAAAGTTAAGGCTGATGTAAAACTTCCTTCGCAGAGGCGAAGGGCTGCTGCCAAGATTGCAGTAAAACATTTGGGATTTTTTTTTTATTCCTGGCCTTTCCTGGCACCTGGCTTTGCTGGTTGCTGAAGATGCTGTGAAGGTGTGTGGGGCACAAACCCACTGTCCTTCCACAGGCTGAGCCCGGGTGCTCGTCTGCCCGTGAGGTTTTACCCCCCTTTAACAGAGGACCCGGGTTTATTCTGTTTCGTCAGCACGAATGCAAATGAGTTCTTTTGGCTTATATTGGTATCAACTGAAGAGGAAAAACTTGTTCTGGAAAAGTCTGTCAGACATAGCAGGAAAGTGAGGGTTGGTGGTTTTTTTTTTTAAATAAATCTAAATCTGAACTGTGCTGGAATTAGGCGAGATCTCCAAATAATGCCCAATCTGCCTTTTTTTTTTTTTTTATAGATGCCAGGGATCAGTCTGTGCATATATATTTTGTAATAGCCACAAAGCATCATGCAAATTTATATTTCCATTTCTTGATTGGGGGGGGGGGAGAGGAAAGGGGATTTTTTTTTTATTTGCTTATATCTTATTTATGGATTTACTTTGGACACAGGGGAATGCTGCTGAGCAAACTTCAAATATTACCTTATCTTACAAACCAGGCTTTTGATGTTGGCAAGATCAGAGGCTTGTTTCAGAGCCGTTGCCAAATGAAGATGGGAGTGAATGCATATGCGCATGAGTCTGATATTTCAAAGCAGCAGTAAAACTACATTCAGGTTAGGTCAGGCACATCTGAGTCAAAAGGCTAAGATAATTGGCTCAGCTTAAATGGCAGCTGACTGGGTAGAAGACTTCAAACTAGTGTTTCCCCCAGAAACAGATTGGCTTAGCCCCAGCCTGGTTAGCCGAAATGTTTATAATTAAACTCTACTATTTAGTGCCTAAACTCCGTAGCTCTTCAGCCCGCAGCTTTTAGTAGCCAAGAAAGTGAGTGCAAACATTTGCTGCTGGAGCAAGGGGAGAGGTGGCACCTGGAGAGCTGGGGTTAACCTTGTCCTGCCCCGAAACCTCTGGTCAAGCTCAGCCTTTTCATTTCAAAGGCACTTTCTCCTGTTGGAGGGGTCTGCTTCAGCATCAGGGTTCCCCCCACCCCCCTGTATCTCCTGCTGTACTGACCCTGGCTCCAGCTCTGTGTCTCTGTCCCTCCTGCAGTCGGGGATCACCCGTTGGTCACCCCTTCAACCCTGGAGTTGTCCATTTTCCCGGTTTTAGACATTTTCCTCTTGGTTTAGACAGCACTCATCAAAGTGGCTATAAAAGTCCCTCCCCGTTCCCCAGGCTGATTTTCCCAAGCTGTTCCATAGCCTTCCCATCCCAGTGAAGTACCTCTTATTTTTTTTTTTTTTAATCTTTTTTTGCTTCTTCATGTTGTTACAAGTTGTAAAACTCTGCTGACAAGGCAGGGCTGTAGAAGGAGGGAGCAGGAGGTCTGATGTGGGGCTCTCCAGTGCAAACGGAGGGGTTTTAGGGGGAAGGAGCAGCTTTTGTACAGACCTGAACGAGGGCAAATCTTAATAAAGTGAGGAGCCATGCTGTTGGGTCAGTGTTGCTTTTCCTCCTCCTTTTCAAGCCACCCTGCCTGTGAATGGTGTGAGTCTCTGCTCCTGCTCCATAGCCTGTCCCAGGACTGTCCCTTTGGCCAGAGATGGTCCCCCAGAGCTGGGAGCTTAGGGACACCCCGCAAGGAGAAGTGCTCCCAGCTTGGTGGCCGCAGCAGAGGGGCCGGGGACAGCATCTCATGCTTGCAGACCTAGAAGGAGGTGGGGAGCACAGGAGGGCTGTGGGGCCCCCTGTTGTCCCTTGGTCGTGTCCATGGGTGCCTTGTGTTGAAGGCAAAGACCTTCAGCTGCTTCCCTGCTCTTCCCCCTCTGGCCTATTGGACTGCCATTTGTAGAGGACATCTCCTCTTTAATTGAATATGTTAACGGGATTAGTCCCATATGTATGTATGCATGTAATGTGCTCATGCTGGCATTTTTACTACCTTTAAAATGCCTATTTCGCTTGTTATTCCCTGTATTGAAGGTCTTCCCTAAGAGACCCTTATCTCAGTAAGCCTCAGTGAACAAATGCTTCTCTGAAGGTACAGATGATTTGGTTTTCACCTTAGGTTTGGTTTTTCACCATCCTCCCCCAATGTTAAGGCATGTCACGTGTCCCCAAGCCCTGTTGCCCCATGGGTTCATGGAGCAGAAATGCTTCGTGGCCACCGGCAGCTGCAGTTAGTGGCCATGGCTGGCTGTGATAGCTGGTGTGTGCTGGGCCGCTTCCCCAGAAAGCGCTCCAGAGCCCTGTGTTGTGCAGTGGGGACATTAGGACAATTAGCTCCTTTCACTTGTAATGTAACACGCGTTCATGGACCACGTCTAGAGGAGGCTGATGTTCATCTTGTGGCATCAAGGACTTTCTCTGTGGTCCCAGCACGCTCTGTTTTATTATAAAGATATTTCCAAGTTTATTAAGATGAAATTGTTCCGATCTTTCACTCCAGGCTTCGCAGCTTAATCTTGCTCATTAAAACAATGTAATGGCAACAGAATGCTTTGGCCAAGACCTTCACAAAGGCCTGTGATAGCGTGCTTCAAACCTTGACCGTGGAGCAATGACATCTAATCATCTGCCTTGGTAGAAGGGACCTGGTGCCTCTGGGAAGACCTTCCCTTGTGCCTTGTCTCTGGCTGCGCGTCCGAAACATGTCGGTGTGTTCCGACCCACCATTGAGGTGGCACACAGGGACGCCGTGCCATGTCGGCTCCTCTGGCAGCAGCGTGGGGCCACCACTGTCTGCTCGGCCGCCGCCGCTCCTCCTTGGGCAGGAGCTATTTTCTCCTCTGAGGAGATGAGTCAGGTGTGGGGGCAGGTGGATGAAAGGGACGGGACCAGAGATCAAGGTTATTCAGTCAGTCTGAGGGAAGGGGTGGAATTAGACATTCAGGATCTCCAGGCATGCTCTTCCGGCTGTCCCCACTGTCTGTAGAAGGCCCTTTAATCCTAACTGAGGTAATTTTTTGTGTGGCCGCATGAAAACACCCCGCATTGCCTCGAGCAGGCTGTGCAGGGGGCTGTTCCCACCAGTGCTCCTCGCCTGGTCTCTTCTCATGGCTTTCTGACCATGAGCTGGTGTGACCAAGGGGAGCAACGTTGTGCCCGGAGGGTATGGCCTGTCCTTTGCTGGTGCTTTGTGGTGGCCTGCCTGTGCTGGCCAGCCTCAGGGCAGGAGAAACATCACAGATCTTAAGTAGGACTGGAGATAGGGAGCTGCCTTTCGGTGGTCATCCATCTTCAGCCTCTTCCGTCTTGTTTCTGCTGTGCCAATGCTCCATGGAATGTTTCAGAAGTTGAGGAAAGTTGTGTCTTAAGAGAGCGTAATTCAGTGGTGAAAAAGCAACAAAAATAAAGGCCAGAAGCATAGCATTGGAAGGGCCTTTCTGTAAGATGCCTCAGAAGTGAAGCCGAGGGGATCTTTGGGCGTCTTCCCATGCGGAGTTGCCTTCACAGGCACTTCCCAAGCCGCCAGATGTTTGAGGCTTCAGGTGACATCCAGAGGGCTCAGCACCTCTAGGAACGTGGACCTGTGGTGTGCCTGGGTGGTTTCAGAGGTGGTGGAGAAGCGTCTTGGTGAGGGCATGGGGAGAGCCCTGACTGACGGTGACCTCTCTTCCGTGTGCAGAGATGGGATCCCCCCGTACAGAATTGGGAGCAAGAAGCAGCTCCAGCGGGAAATGCATCGGAGTGTCAAGGCCAACGGTCAAGTTTCTCTACCTCATTTTCCGGTAAGTTCAGGTGGGAGCTGTAGGGTCTGGGATGGCCATGGGAAATGCTGGGAATGGGCACGGGTGGAGGGAAGGGACCAGGGGAGGAGAGCGTTTCCATCCCTATGTGGTGCCAGAGAAGAGATGCTGCTTGGTGTTGGGCAGGAGCCATGTGCTCTCAGCATCCTTGCAAAAACCTGCTTGTGTACAGTCACATTTTGGTCCTTCCCTGACAACCAGGTGCCAATTAGGGCTTTTTAGTGGCACTGGAGTTGTCCTCCTGGTCTAAATCCAAGCAGTGATGCCCCTGTTGGGTCTAGTCAGAGCATCGGCTCTGGTCACCACCCTGACACCTCTGCCGGTGCCAAGCAGACCAAGGCTTGGCCTCCTGTGCAGCGCTGGTGGCCTTCAAAAGCACATCATCTGTAAGCTGGTGGGAAGCAGGATCTCCCAAAAGAGAGACATTTGCAGCAGATATGTGCCTTGCTTTGAGGGGATCCGATTTGCGGTGTCGCCGTGCTCTCAAAAATTAACTCGCTGACTTGCTAATTCAGTTGACTCGCAGACTCCCGATTCCTGCAGCGAATAAACTGTTTACACAGACAAGTATAAACTTATCTTGTCCTGAGATTAATATGCTAAAATTCCTCTTTCTGCTGTCTTAAGCAGCAAGAAATCATAGATGATATTTCTGGTGGAGGGTGGGGGTGGTTTATGTGGTTTTTCTTTTTGGTATTTTTTTTCCCCTTCCTCCATAAAGAAAGTTCTATAGCCTGAGCTTGTAAATTAGATTATTTTGTCCCAGGGCGTGCAAATCGACTTTCTCTGTAAGGCAGTGCTTTGATCAGGGACTGAATAGAGCCAGCTTGTGTAAGAGTGACAATTTCCAGCAGAGTGGCCTTTTTCTACCCTCACATCATTTCTGGAGCTAAGTGGTTGCCGGAGAGAGGCCCCACCTCATCTGGTGGGTAGTATGTGAAAGAGTTGGCAGTTCAGCTTTCTGCTTTCGGGGGGGGGAAGAGAGAGGGAGAGTGGGGGCGAGGAGTGGGGTGCATGGGGGTGGCAGGAGGGAGGGCAGAGTCAAGTGGGTGGTTTCTTTTTCCTCTTTTTTTTTTTCTTTCCTCCCCTTTTCCTGCCATGTTTGCTTCTTTTGGCAGAAATTCGCGTTTTGCCTTTTTATATTCTGCACTTGATTTGGAGATGTTCCCTTTTTCCCTTGATAGATCTGCTTGAGGCAGCCAAGCTCAGCAGTGTAGCACCGCTAGCCTGCAGCAGCTTTCTTCATTTTCTGTACAAAGAGATGGAGGGGGGGGGAAGAGATCTAGGACACTGTTGAGACAACACTACCTCAAAGGTGCCCAGTGTGTAGCCAGGAAATAAATTACCAGCACTTCTCTGATCTGCAACCGTTTGACTTCTTTTTTTTTTTTTTCCTTTTTTTTTCTCCTTTCCCTTTTTCTCCCCCATCTTATTTTTTTTAATTTCCAACTCCTTTCTGTTTATACTCACTTTATTCCTTGAGTTAAAGTCTCTCCCTCCCACCTCAGAGGGTTTTTTTTTTTTTTTTTTTTTTGATGTTTGACAACAGTCTTTGAAGATTTTCTACTTCAGAGTAGCTACTGATGGGCTGGTTGTACTACAGAGAGAACAAGCGGGGTTCCTCAGAGTGCGACCAACTGCTCCTGCCGAAGGCAAACGCTGGTGGGGAGGATGTCACTCCATGAGGCCACAGCACTAGCTCATAAAAATCCAGAGCAGACCATGCCTAGTTGCGGTCGTCTTTTCATCCAAACATGGAGACACAACAAGCGTAGCGGGGCCGGCAATGCCGCTCCGGCTAAGCGCCCGCGCCCCGCGCCGCCCGCTAAACATGCCTTGTGCCTTCTGTCCCCGCTCCTTGTAGAGGACCCACCGTCTTCCCAAGGAGATGACCCCGGTGGAGCCGGCTGCCTTCGCCGCGGAGCTCATTTCCCGGCTGGAGAAGCTGAAGCAGGAGCAGGAAACCATGGACAGTCTGGAGGAGAGGCTGCAGCAAATCAAGGAGGTAGGAGGATTAACCCTCCCGGGGCCGGGCAGAGCTCGCTGCTTGCTGCCTGGCTGAGGGGGGGGGCGGGAAGGGGCCGTATCCTGCCCATGGGGAGGAACGCGTTTTGATCGCACTGCAGTTCGCGAGTCCGTGGGGGGGACATCCTCGCCTGCTCCCCATCCTCTTGCATTCATTTCTCACCATCGCTTGGCCGGCAGGACGAGGAAAAGGAGGGCTCGGAGCTCCCCGCCAGCCTGCAGAGCAGTCGGGAGATGGCGAACCCCCAGCATCCGCAGCACCCGCTCTCACTCCTGCCCTCCGGCAGCTACGAGGAGGACCCCCAGGCCATCCTGGACGAGCACCTCTCCCGCGTGCTGAAGACCCCTGGCTGCCAGTCGCCCGGCATGGGCAGGCACAGCCCGCGCACCCGCTCCCCCGACCGCCTGCCAACGGGCAAGCTGCAGCCCGGCGTGGCCTCGCCGGCCACGTGCGCCGTGGTGGGTAAGGGATTCATCACCAAGCAAACCACCAAGCACGTCCACCACCACTACATCCACCACCACACCGTGCCCAAGACGAAGGAGCAGATCGAAGCGGAGGCGGCTCAGCGGGTGCAGTGCTGCTGCCCGGCAGGCGACTACTACTGCTACCCCAAGTGCAAGGGCCACCCGAAAAGCACGGACCCCCCTCTCCCTCCGCTGGAGCCCTTTGGGTAAGTCATGAGCATCCCCATTGCACCCGCCCCAAACCATCACCCCATCGTCCCCCTGCAAGGGGGCTGGTCGGGACAGCCCCGTGGCGGCGCAGGGGGGCTGATGGTGGGCTCGTGTCCCCTTCTCGCCATCAGCAGGACGGGGACGCTGCCGAAGAGGCCGGGCAGAGGAGCGGAGAGCATCGCCCTGCCGGCCGGGGACGGGGGGCTGCCGGGCCCCGGCGGGGTGCAGCTACCGGGGGGCGAGGCGGACCGGGCGCAGAACGTCTGGCAGTGGATGCTGGAGAGCGAGAGACAAAATAAGCACAAGCCCCATAGGTAAATACGCAGCTGTCTACAGCAATATCGCTCCCGGTAAATATTTATATATTACATGGGCTGTCTATTTTTACAATCGCTAAAAACAAATGAGACTCTTTGCTCCTCCGGTTTAATATAAAAGCTGTTCCGCAGAACCAGAAAAACCACAAAAATGTCATGTTTTTGGCAATAAACCTCCTTTCATGTTATGACAGACTTTTGAGAGGGAGCGAGCAGAATAGGAGCTGCTATTAAAGTCATATTTTCCAGCTTTTCTAACCCGACTTCTTCCCCTCCCCAAGCACACAAAGCACAAAGAAGGCCTACAGCTCCGACTTCGCCAAGGGGGCCCCCGGCCGCCACCACCCGTGGGGGACCGGCAGCCACCCGCGCGGGGCGCAGCCCGCCCACCCCTTCGTCCAGGACCCCGCCATGCCCCCGCTCACCCCACCCAACACCCTGGCGCAGCTGGAGGAAGCGTGCCGCCGGCTCGCCGAGGTCTCCAAACCGCAGAAGCAACGGTAACGGCGGCGGGAGGGATGGTACCGGTCCTGCGGTGGGGTCTGGGGAGCAGCAGGGGTAGGAGAGGTTTGCTGGGGGCTGGTTGAGCTCGTCTTCGGCCGACGCTCGGGGCCGATGGCGCACAAGGTGGTGGGTGAATGTGGACGGTGTCTTCCCCGTGGAGGTAGAGGGTCAGCCATGGGGCCGGACTGTGGGGACGTGTGACGGCATGGCTTGGCCGAGCCCCAAGGATGAGCCTCCTTATTCCAACCCCACCCTACCCGGGCGCAAATAGTTTGAATCCTAGACTATTACTTCCACTCTTTTGATGGCTGTAATTTGCCCATTTTTCCTCTGGGACGGACTCCAGCTACATACCAAGTGGAGAATTGGACTGGTTATCGTTCATTTGGGTATGGAAGGATAAATTAGCCCACAGCATTTTTAATTCTTCCTTTGATTGTTTACAACATGTGAGGGTTGATACAAAGAGCAAACTTAACGACCCACAGGAGACTTCAATTAAGAAGATTGTATTTCAACAATTTTTTTTTAAAGTTTTTTTTTTTTTCTCGCTTTTTTTTCTTCCCCCCCTCCCCCCTTCTTCCCCACTTGCCCTCCCCCTCTCCACTTCAGATGTTCAACCTCAAATCAGCAGAGGGATCGAAACCACTCCGCTGCCGTTCAGGGGGGAAACTCCCCTTTCTGCAATGCAAGTCTAACGACAGAAGAGTGAGTATTGCACATGCAGAAAAGGATTGGGAAATACATACATATCATCATTATATTTTCATTAAATGGATTGTGCTTTGAAAAGAGAGGAAATTCTTATATCTGAAATTTCGTCTTTCAAACATTCTTCTTAAAGAAAGAACAAAACATTTTCAAATCTTGTCTCTGGCTCTTTTTAACTTGCATTCCTGTAAAGTGGACAAAGATTGGATTAGTCTAATTACAGGATGGTTCTTTTAACAAGAAATCTGCTAGAGAGAGGTCTAAAATGGCCTAAATAATTAAAGTTTTCTTTCTTACCCTCTTCATCTTAAGCAATGAGTAATGTTTGAAGTCCAGACTGAGCCACCTGACTAGAGCCTTTCATTTTTAATTGGTTGACCTTAAGTCCACCAGCTGTCTTTGCTAGCAGCTTTTTTTCTGAAGCCACTCTACAAAGACTTAGAACAAATTAGGAAGACTAAATTACTGCGGACTAACACTTTGTGACCTTTTGACATGCCAAGTGTACATTGCCTCAGAAGCAGTTGTAGATTTGGCTGCATGGTACTCACTAGAGCGTTGCCATTTTGCCGGGTAATATTGGTTTAATTATTCTTTAAGAAGGGTTTCTTAGTACACATGACAAGATCCAGTTCATTTTATCCTCACCGGGGAAAAATAAGATTACCTGTGTGCTTCAGGTGCAGAATGTGGCGGTGGTTTTGCTTTGTTGGCTGCTGGTGGTTGCAGGTGGTTTTGTGCATGAGAAGAAAGCTTGGCAGATGCTGTGTGTGACGGCAGATGAAACGAGCCTTTTAAAATCAGAGGTGTGCAATACTGGGGCTGGCTGGGTGGAGGTTAGCCCATGGTGAGCCCTACGCACGCTCACCTGGCCCGTGGTCCTGCTCTGATGCCTTCAGCAAGCGGCTAACCTCCATCCCTCCGTTCTCCCATCCGTAGGGTGGGATGAAGTCTCTGCTGCCTGCGGCTGGGCGCTTTGTGATGTTGCCCTTCCCACCATTGCAGCGAGCAGGAGCTGTTGTGAGAGCCCAGCAAAGGGCTGTGCAAACGCAGCGTGACAAATTCGTGGCGAGTACGGGAATATCTGACTTTTTGGGTCACACCCAGGATATTTCTCACCAGCGTTACGTGTGGCAGAAACACTGCCGGATTGAGTGCGGTGAAACGGCTTGTTCTCAAATGGAAAAATAGAGGGTTTTGTGTGTGTGTTTTCTGTTTTTCAGTCACAAAGAGCCAAAGAAACTGCCAGTTGTTCACACCTCTCAGTCGAGCGAGTTGGTTGTCACCTATTTTTTTTGCGGAGAAGAAATTCCCTACAGGAGGATGTTAAAGGCCCAGAGCCTGACACTTGGGCACTTTAAAGAACAGCTGAGCAAAAAGGGAAATTACAGGTAAGAATCCGTGATTTTTTTGTTCTTTAGTATATTCTAATAAGTCAAAAGAATAAGCAGATATTTTGCAGGTCTGCCTGCAATAACACATTTACCTCACTTTCCAGAGGCTGTAGATCTTCTTCTCTTCCCACTCAAACCAAGAGCCACTTGGAGGTGGAGAAAGGGCCCCTGAGCTGCAGCTTGGCTGCAGGGCCACCTCCTCTCCGTCTCCCTCCCCAGCCTCCTCCCCCAGTTGCATAAGGATGCAGGCTGGCAGGCTTCGTGCTCCAACCCTTGTCCAAAAAGCTTGAATACCAGGAAAAGCTGGGATGGCCTTGCAGCAATGGCGTGGAGCGGTGGGGTTCGGTTTCCAAACTGGGGTCAGTATTCATCTTGGTTCTGGCCTCCTGCTTTGCCTACTCATTTATTTTTTTCATTTTTAATTATTTTTATTTTTTTGTGCAATGGTGTGGCCGTACATGCGGTCAGTGAAAGGTTGGGATGCTGCATCTGAGTGGACACGCAGCGAGCTCACTTTATTAGGGAAAAAAAAACCCTCTGCCCTGCAGGGAAAGCTCCACCAGCGATACCGAGTTCCTCCTCAGAAACGCCAACAAACCCTGCCTGTCTGGTTTCCAGGGCCAAGCTCCCAGTTTAACCAGTTTGCTAGTTCCCCTGCTCTTCTAGTTCCCATGGCAGTAGCTTCACATTGGCTATTCTTGCTGTACTCTCCTGGTGGGTCTAGGCGCTGGTGAGATCATCTGTTGGCTGCTTCTCCTGCAGGGTGGGCAGGAGAGGGAAGCTCCAGCTTTAAGTGTTGAATTTGCACTGAGTTTGGTGCTTCTTCAGAGAGCCAGAAGGTTTGCCCTGGAACTGGCAGCCTCTGATTTACCCTCCAAAGGGTCATTTGGGTTTGGTACAAGGGCTTTCCAGCTGGTGCTCCATCACTGGCATGTCTTTAGCTTTGGAAAGTCCACCTGTGTGGATCAGAGGTGGGTCACCCGAGGGTGCTGTCAGGTTGGGGGATGCCGAGCTGGGGTCCGTCTGTGGCTGTTACAGGGTGGGGCTGGGGCCGGAATACTGCCAATCCATCCCCAAAACCCATCTTTGCAGCCCGCCCAGCTGCCGTCAGATGGCAGCAACCTGCAGGTACACCCAACCTGGCCAGCCTCCAGGAGAGGTCCTTGGGCTTCTTGCACCAGTGCGCCATTTTCCAGTCCCTAAAGCTTCTCCTGTCCCGCCGCGCTCCGCCTCCGGCTAATGCAGCCTCATGCCCCAGTTGCAGACCAGTTTCCCTCGCCTCGTCACTGGTCTGCCACTGCTCCAGTGGCTGTGTAGTCCCACCCCCCCCCAAAAAAAACCCACCTTTTTTTTGTTGTTGTTGTTTGCTTTCTATGACAATTTTATGTGATGCCCAAGTGCAGGAGTAGGCTCCTAAAACCTCTGTGGCCTGAAAGTCCCTCCAGGTGCAATTATTTGTGCCTTGTCAGACTGTAATTACTTTGGAAAATGTTTTTAAGTGACTGACAAGGATGAAACAACGTTTTGCTTAGATCTCACCCCTTTACACCTGGGTAAAGACAATACAGAAATTTATAAAAGGAACTTGGGTACGTGCCCAGTATTTTATCTTGCACAGACACAAGGTGAAACTAATTACACAAATGTGTGTACCTCCAGGGAATCATTTTGATCTAAGCTTTGACTTTTGGCTGGACTTTGAGTGAAACTGCGGGTGACCTTCAGGGAAGAGGTCCGCAGTGCCCGGAGTAGCGTGTGTGTTATGGGGAGGCACTAACTAGGCTGCTTTGGTCACATCTGGCATTGATTTCTTTTTAAGGCACATTTAATAAGCATGTCTTTGAAGCCCTTGCCTTTCATTTAATGCACAAAGACATGCAGAAATGCTCCGCTCTCCAAATTCTTTATTGATTGGATCAGTTTGCGAGGCGGGTACCTCGGGCTCCCGCGATGCCAGAGCCGCGCGGACGGCCCTGCCGTGGGGCAGCCGCCGGGAAATCGCCGCTTTGCTTTCCTTCCCCAACCCACCCCCCCACCCCCCACCCCCCAAAAAAAAAAAAAAAAAAAAAGAAGGAATTAAGCAGTGATTTAATACTGATGGCGTTAACAAAAAACAAACATACACGCACAAAAAAACTGGGTGGTGTCGGGTAATCTGAAGATGGCAGCGGTTCAAAACAGAGCTGTAACGCCAGGCCTGCTCGCCTCGATTGGTGCCAGATGTCCCAAAAAATAATAAAAAAAAAAAAAAAAAGAGCAAAGCTTGCCACATAAAATATGTTTCAATGGAAAGCCCATTTCTGAGCAAATAAGAGCAGAGTGACTTGTTTGAAGATGTTGTAGGGGAGGATTTTTTTTGTTTTGCTTTGCCTCCTCTTTTTTTGTTTTTTTCCCCTTTTTCTCTGTGAAATAAGGTTGTAATTATGTAAAAGGTCATAGCGTGTTTTCTCAAATAAAAATTTTGTAAACACAGCCAGCGCTTGGGCTTGTGGAGGAAGTTATTGGAAAGAGCGGCTGTTATCTGGAGAGGGGCGGAGAAGGGGAAAGGGAAGAGAAAGTTCTTTGTAATTCATTCAAACTTTCCTTGGGTTTTTTTGGTTTTGTTTCAAGGCTGCTGGCCTGGGGAATTGTGGCCTTGACCTGCAGCATGAAAGTTGGTGGGAGTTGGGCCATTGACTTCAATGAGTGCGGGCTCTGAAGGACTTAAATAAGATGTTTTTCCTTGCTGAGCCATTAAAGACGCAACATGTGTCAATTCAGCTTGGAATGACTTTACAAAAATAAATCCTAATCATACCTTGACTAAATGGAGCTGATTTCATCTCTTTGACTAAAAAGCCAGCTTTTATCCCCCTACCAAAATAATTTTAACGTACCCTAAAAATAAACAGATTTGCAAGCCGTTGTTACTGAGTATTTTAAAAATGTCTAATAGAACAGTCACTGAAAAAAAAAAAATCAAATTCTAAGACCCTGTTGTGGCTCTTTCAGTTTTAATAGTAAAAGTGAGCTTAATTTGATCTCCTTTCCCATCCTAAAAAAAATAATAATTGCAAACCCTTTTCCCCTAACAAACATCTGCCAACCCCAGTTGTCTGGCAGCTACAGGGGAGGGGTTAATTTTGTCTTTTTTTTTTTATATTTTGCTTTGTAATCCGTCTGATGAAGGTTTTTCCATCGCTGGCGATCAGATGGCAAAGCACTTTTCTGAGGGAGCAGGCATGTCCGAGGAGGTGTGCGGCGGCAGACGGACAGGCTCCCTAAATGCTACCCCTCTGAATGGAAGCCCTTCATTTGTGCATATGCAATTAAGCAGCCTTAGAAGGAAGAAAGCTCCAAACGGGATAAAAGGAACCTTTAATCAAGAAGCTGAACGGTCTAATTCAGGATAATAGAGGGGTCCTTACTGTTTGACACAGGAGGGGTGGGGGTGCGTTTTGTCCCGGGGAGCGTTGGCTTCGTGATCTGAGGAGCCGGAGCCAAAGAGCAGGAACGCGGGACGCTGCTACTTGACCTCCCCGTGTCACGTCCCGCAGGCTGGACCAGGGCTGCTCTGCGCCTCCCGACTGCTGGGGAACAAACACCGGAGTTTCTGTCCCTTAAAATGGATACGTGAATTTAGGCGTTTGGGTGTTTCGAATGTGGGGCTCCCGGGTTGGTTTTTTTCAGTAGGAGTACCGCAGAGTTTCAGCTTTTGCGTTGCAGGAAGCCAGGATAGTTTTCTTTTAATCCATCCGTATGCCTAAAAAGCCTCTCCTTTTAATAACAGTTGCTAATTTTAATGTTGGGCTTCAGCTTTGAAACAAGAAAACACATGAAAGAAAGAAGGTGGGGAGAGAGGGGAACCTTAAGAATGCTTTGCTTTGAAATTCTATTTATTTATTTTTTAAATGAGATATTTGACCAGAAATCACCGCACTTTCTAATTTTCTTTACGGCTGAGGATATCCACTGCCAACGCGTATAATTTACTCACTGTAGAGGCTGTTGTCACCGCTGAGGAGCGTGCACAGCCCTGCTCCCTCCGTCCCATCGCCGTCCCTGCAGCCCCGGGGATGCTTTCATGTTGCTGGACCTGAGCAGCCCTGAGGTTTTCCGGGCCACGCTGGGCGCCGGAGGAGCATCCTAGGAGGGAGAGATTGGAAATGTTGTGGTTAAAAGAAGTGCCAAAGCATCCTTGGCTTTACCTTTTGATTTTTAACTGTGTTTTAATTCTCCTTCCCACAGATACTACTTCAAAAAAGCAAGCGATGAGTTTGACTGCGGTGCGGTGTTTGAAGAGATTTGGGAAGACGAAACCATCCTGCCAATGTACGAAGGAAGGATTCTTGGGAAAGTAGAAAGGATCGATTGATGGCATCTGTGTTTCTTAAGAAAAGTTAAGCTAGAAAAGTCTTTGGACACACAACAGTAGTGATGACAAGGAAAAAAAAAAACAAACTCTGAAGGAAAGTTTTGAACCAATGAAGAAAAAAAGTCTATGAAGACTTTGCTGAATTAGCCTTAGAGGAAAAAAATGGCATTTATTATTCATGAGTTGGGTACTGAGATGATAAAAACCCTGAACTATTTATTAAAAACATGACCACTGTTGGCTATTGGAGATGCAGACCGTGTTTGAGAGACTTCCATACATAATATATGATTTCCTGGGGATCTGAAATCTATGGACTAAGAGAAACTGTGTATAGCTTACCTTAACAGTAATCCTTATTGATATTTATTGAACAGTCTGTTTTCCCTTAAGTCCAGTTTTTGGATATGCTGCTTTAACAATGGAGAAGAGAGGGGCCGGGAAGTGGGGTGATGGGAGGAAGGATTATTTTATTTTTTTATATTGTTCCCACTATCGAAAATTTAGGAGTTTGGCTATGAGTGCATTCGTGATTTTTTTTTTTTTTTTGAAGGGGGAGGAGGGTAGGAGTGACATTGTGCCCAGTATTTCTCCGAGTGAAGATAAAACTTTTCTAAAGAAATAATAATAATAAAAGCCGAAATAAAAATACTGTCCTACCATTCACCTAGAGACCGGTGCATTGTAATCTATGCTGCTCTAATTTGAAATAAAGGTCTTAAGCGTTAAATACATTAGATGCAATATAACAACAGCAACTTGTTACTTTGTCCATGGATTTCTGCGGTGTGAGGTTTTTGCTTTGCCGCTGCCAGCGGAGAGGGTACTGTGGGGTGTCCAGTGCCTCTCTCGGTCGAGGCAAGGCAGAGCAAAACCCTGAGCCTGGGAGAGCTGTAGAAGAAGCCATCCCGTTCCCGTTTCCCTCCTTAGCACGCCAAAAGGACACGTTGCAAAAGCCAGGTTAAAAATCCCCGTATGTATTCCACATAGCTAGCTGATTTTGTTTCGCCATTCTACTTCAATGTTAGCACAACCTGTATTTCAGTGACGTGTAACTACGATGAGGCGTATTTTCAGATCAGTGTGGAGTGCGTGATTCGTTGTGTGGTGGGTTTTGGTTGGGTTGTGGTTGTTTTTTTTAATTTTAATTTTTTTTTTTTTTTTTTTGGCCTTACCTTCACAACACCCATGCGAGCCCGTGGGAGATGTGGGCGAAGGCTCGCTGCAACCCCTGGCAGAGCTTCGTGTGTGTGTGTGTGTATGGGTGTTGGGATGGAGCAACACCCTCCCCCCCCTCCCCCAAGAAAGACCTTGCATTTCTACAGTTGGGTTTTGTGTTGATTAAGTTAATCTGTGCATTCTGTTTGCCATTGCTACTTTGTGTAAGTCTGTATATATTGTAGAAAATGTATGGTGAAAATATTAATACACTATCTCTAGTGTTTTTAAGATTTAATCAGTACAGTACCTGTGCCTGCATGGTGTTACCAGACCATGCGTCGCCCTATATTCAGGGTTCAAGCTTTCCCTTGTTTGTTTAAGGGGTTTATGTATAAATATATTTTATGCCTTTTATTACAAGTCCTGTACTCATGACTTTTGCCATGGCATTTTGTTCTACTTATACTGTAAATTATGCATTATAAAGAGTTTCATTTAAAAAAAAAAATTACTTGGTACAATAATTATTGTAATTAAGAGATGTAGCCTTTATTAAAATTTTATATTTTTCAAATTATTATTGTCTGACTTTTTTTTTTTTCACCCTGAATGCCTTAAGAGGTTTCTTCTCACGTATGGTGGTAGCTGGAAACAGCAGCTGAACCTTGTCATGCCTTGTTTTCCAGCTATTCCTGCTGGGAAGTGGTTTCAGCTCCAGTAGGCACGGCAAAGGCCGAGGCTGCACTTGAGTGCAGAGATTAAACCATTTACAGCTCCTTCAGGTAACTCGGCCGCAAATTGAGCGTAGTCTGATTGCACGGCCCGGCCTACCCGATGGGGAGAGACGGGGATGATGGAGGAGTGAGGACTTGCTCTGGCAGTGGGCTGGTGGACCCAGGGTGTGATGTTCCAAGGGATGCGGTGGTCGTACTGGTGGAGCTCTGCAAAGCCATGGCACGTCAGAGGGCTTCATCGCTGGGCGATGGAGGGTGGTCACAGCCCTACCCAGGTGCGGTGGAGCTGGCACTGCTCAGCTGCATCGCCTGCCGGAGCAGAACCCAGCTTTGTGAAGTCCTGGCTAATGTGGCCCAGGTGAACTGGGGGGAGATTCGATGGAGGCAGCTGAGCCGGACAAAGGCCGGGGAGCTCCGACCCGCGCCTTCCTTCTCACCCGTGTTTATGGTACAAAACCTATTTTATAGCTGAACGAGCTTAATTTGTTCCTGAGGGAAGCTGCCCATACCAGGGATGGATTTGTCTCCCAGCTGTCGCCCAGACCTTCCCTGGCTCAAGCGAGTAACCTTGGGAAAGCGATTGTGGAAATGCTTTTGGTCTGGCCTGTTGGTAACCAAAGCCAGCCTCTTTTCTTTTGATACACCAATGGCATGGACTAGGGTTTCGTTGTGTTTTTTTTTTTTTTTCCCCCTCTCTCCCCACCCTATTTTTTCTATGAGGTTTTAAATTATCTGGGTTATTTTGTGTGTATGAGACGACTTCATTTAAAACATGAGTAAAACTTCTCTCAAAGGGCTCAACTTCACACCGAGTACACAGAACTCAGGACTGAATCCTGCAGTTCAAGGGAGCTGCAGGCAGTTTTACACATTTAAATGGATGGTGCCTTGTTTTAAAAAAGCCATCTGAAGTTCATGGGGTTCATCTTAATTGATAAGCTGGACATAACGGATGGGTGTAGGGAGACTTCAACAACATAGGGGAAGAAAGATGTAATTTTTTTCCCTCTCTCTCTTTTTTTAGTCTACCATCAAAGGTTGGGAACTTAGCACTACATCGTAGTATTATTTTTCTTCTGCTATTAAAATGGATCACACTGTGCCTAATTCTTCTTGGGAAGATGAATGTGTTTGAGGCAGCATGAAGCCATTCAGTGCCTCACAAGCCTTTGCATCTTTCTATCAATGTTCCAAAATACTCACCTCTGTTTTTTGGATGTCTGTAGAAACAAAATATAAAATGGCTTCAAATACATGGCAGGCTGTTTAGCAGAGATGAAAGGGTATTTGAATAGTCTTTTAAAAATGAATGAAAAGTGAATACTCTCTTCTGTTTCAATTATAAGTGGGACATGGAGCTCGTTAGACGCAACCTTAGTATGTGACACTCTGAAAATGTTCACCTACCTTCAGCGTTTCAGAAACATTTTGTTTTTTAGCTTGTCTCGGGATAAAGATCGTGATTACAGGTCTGGCTTGTCAGCTGCTAAATGGAGAGGCAGTGTGGGAAAGTTCTACTGATACAGCTTAAAAAGTGTAACATCCAACCAATTATTTTTTTTAAATGGTACAGAAGATGGGGAGGGAGCAAGAACCTTATTTTGACTGGAGTGGGTTTTTTTTTTTAGTTTAGCTTGAGTTTATCAGGTTTAATGAAAGCTATGGAAACTCATGCTGACAAAAAGGTGCTTGCAGAGCCGCTCGCAGCGTTACAGTACCTTCAAAAAAGGTCCCAGTTTGGGTCCTTCTAGAGGAGGGACCCAAGATATTCCAGTTTGGATCCTTCCAGAGGAGCAACATCAACAGTAAGAGCCCTGCTCTGCAAAAGCAAACCTGAGCAGTGCTCGAGCTGTGCAGGAAGGAGGGCATGAGCGAGCCCTAACCGCTCCACGCGTTTAAATCACACTAATACTTAACACTCAGAGCATTTTTCATCTTCAAAGCGTGCTGGAAACATTCATTAAGCCCCGCAACACCCACGGAGGCAGGCAAACCTGCCGGCGTTAGACCGTCACGCGGTGGGTAAGTGGCAGCGCGAACGGGGCAAGCGGTGGCCGGGCGAACTTCAAAGCTGTGTGTCTGCTCTGCAGGCTGGGTCACCGTCCAAAAAAAACACCGGCCCTGCTTACTGCACAATTAAAACACGTTGACGGACCTCTAACGGTCCTCAGGAGTGTTCGGGCCACAGAGCCCGGAGAGAGCAGCAGGCTGGGAATCATGGTCACCCATCACCTAGAGGCTTTTTTTGGGGAAAGAACCCAACTTTCCCAAGTGTTTCACAGCTGGGATTTGCTGGGGGTGTGTGGAGATGAGTCTTGCTCAGTCCCAAATAAAGGCTTGGAGCGGTGGGGAGTGGGGCTGGGCAGCTGTGGGGTCAGTTCTCTCTGAGGCATGTGGGGGCAAGGACCCTGGAAATGGGTGGTTTTCTTCCCTTGGCAAAAAATAGGGTGCATTTGGATGCAAAATGCATCCCAGCCCTTTCTCACAGGCAGGTAGGTCACAGCAGATGCAAGTGACGTATTTTGCTCTTCTCTCTCTACCCTGACTGCTTGGCATTGCCAGGCTCAAAGGGTGCAAAACGTCCAAGTCAGCGTCCAAAAAATGTAGGAGGCTGCCCCCAAAATCATGAGCTTAGAATAAAAAAGAAAAAAAAAAAATTACCACCCTTTCTCGTTGTGATTGTTGCCTCTGATTCTTCAATTCCCAGTGTTCACTGCGAGACCAGGAGGCAATTATGGTGCCATTGCTGGAAACTGGTGGTGACTGAGGGTCCTGACTCGCGTGCGCTGGCACGTCCTCCTGGGGCAGTCGGAAGAGGTTTGTGTGCTGGGAAGCGGTGCCCCTGCCCCGATTCAAGGCGGACAAGCATCCCTGATACGTGCATCTACATCCAACGGTGGTCTCAACTGGTAAAACCAACTCAAACCTCTGAAATTCCCCCCTGCTGGAAGCGAGGGGTGGAGGAGGGATGCTGGCTGCCTCCCGCAGCACCAAGGACCGTCGGCAGTGGAGGCGGGGATGAGGAAGCAACAATTTGCGAATCGTTTCTCCAGGAAACCGGTGCACAGACTAAGGGACCTGCCACCAACCCGCAGCCCCTCTGCGCTCTCAGAGGGTACGGGAGGCTCCCATCCTTCGCAACACACCGCTTACAGCATCCCCAGGCACATCAACTCTGTCCACACCCTTCCAGTGCTCTTCTGCAAACCCACTTCTCAGATGGTAAAACAAAGACCCCAAAACAGTGACAAAATTCCCCCCTCCCTTCATGAACATAACAGACTACATGTTATTTTTAATGGCGCCAGTATTGGGGAAGGTGCTTTGCATTGGTGAAATCCCCTGAAAACTCCTTCCTCCTTTTCCCAGGTGCTGGGATCAGCAGTGCTGCCGGTTCCCCCCAGCCTTTCCCGAGTCTCCCCGAGGTTCTTTTCTCCCCTCCACCCAGGGACTTTATTCCCTGTAAACCCATGAGTCAGCTCTGCGCCGGCCGGGCTGGAGCATCTGCCGGTTCACACTCTGCTTGGCTCGTATTGGCAATTTTATTCTTTCCTCTTTCACCTTCCATTAACCTCATGTTCCTCAAACACCTTCATCCAACTACTCCACTCTAGTAGCAACCTCAGATTAATTAAAAAGCAAAAAAGAAAGCAACACTCAGTCTTTAAACGAGGTTCCTATCCCATTGCTTTCAAATGCTCTCTCTTAATCACAGAGCCCAGAAAACACCCACACAGAGGAGGCTGGAGAATTATTTAAGGCAAATCATCTTCCTTCCCGTTCTGCAAAAAGATCAGACTAGTTCTGGATGGTGAAAGCAGCCCTGGTTCAGGTCCTTTCCATTCTTCCCAGCCACGTCCCCGACTCCTGCCTGCAGCCTTGCCCAGCCTCCTCGCGCAGCCCTGCACACACACACTCCTGTCCCCTTTTGCCTTCGTTAGCATCTTACTAATCATAATGAAGAGTCCCAAGCTGAATTTTTCTAACATTTAAACCATGGCATGCCATATGTTTTAGCCTCTCTTTCAAATTAAATGAGTGTTGTGATGCGTTTAATCTTCAGGGAGCGCTGAACCCACGTAGCGAGAGAGGGGGCTAATTTTGGACAGCAGATCTAGGTGATAGCATAATTTCAGACAATTTTGGCTGACCTCCCTGGGCAATGCCCTTCATCTCTTTCATGAGAAGGTCTATTTTTAGGAAAGAAAGCCCATTAAGTCTTGCCTTCCTTAATTCAGCACTTCACTTGCTAAGATTTGACAGGTAGATCTTTTTTTATATTTTATTTTATTTTCTAAAAAGAAAACAGAAAGACCCTCTGGGAATTCTGGCTTTCAACATTTGTCTTGGGCCCTGCAGGAGTCTGGAACATCTCTGAACCCTACAGTTCATCCTGCTTTGAAACAACCGCCTCGTCATTCCTAATGCACGTCGCCAGCGCTGCCTCCTCATCTGCAGTCGCAGCACTCCCGGCTCCCTGCTCCCGCTCCCACCGCCGTGGCAGCTCTCCTCGCCTTCCCCTTCTTCTCGCCTTCTGCTGTGCCGGCTCAAAGCGAGCTCTCATCCCCCCAAAAGCCTTCAAAAGTCGAAGGATAAACGGGATGCGTGGCTGGGATGCTCCTCCCTTGGCTCTTTCCTCTCCTCCCGCTTCCTGGAAAAGCACCGCAGCCTCAGCATCGTCCCTGCGGGGGAACCCGACTGCCCCCCAAGGTCTCATCCAGCCCTAAAATCTGAACAGCAAGGAGCCCAGCAAAAACTCTCCACCCCTCCAAAGCGTTTGCAGGTGGCGGCAGCAGCCTGGCAGTGCTTGGAGCAAAAGATTTGTGCCTTTTCCAAAGCTCTTCTTTCCTAAAATCCTTACATCTCTAAAGGCTTCTTGTAACCCTACAAACACAACATGCTTTCCAAACATTTCACAGCCAGCTGCTAACCAAAGTGTCTCCCCTCTACAAGTAAAAATGTTAGAGGATTGCTCAGCAGGTGAGGGGGCTTTGCCTTCAGAGACCAACCAACCAACCAACCTCCCACCAGCCCCGGCAGGACGGAGGTGTAGGGCAGGGTTTGGGGACCGGACACCGCTCCTGGGACGGATGCTGTAAGACCAGCTGGTACCCGAAGATGATTTGGGAATAGCGAGGGGGCAGCTGATGGAGCGCTCGGGGGGGAGCACGGCTGGGGAGGGGTTAAATCCTGCCCCGCGTTGTTGCCATGCAAAAAAACAGGCAAAGCACCGAGTTTTGCATTGAGATTCAAATGCCCAGATCAAAGCCGAGCTCCAGGAAGGAAGGGCCAATTTAGGTTGGAACCAGAGAAAACTTTCTCAGCTAACTTCTGGGAAGTGAAACAACCAGGTTTCAGAAAGCTTCCATCAAAAGGGCACCTTGAAGGGAGACGAGTTTCCGCAGGAGCAGAGGAGGTGGCCCTTTCCCTCTCCTCCCAGCCAGGGAATTATTATTGGACACAGGATCGCAACACACCCCATTACAATACCCGCCCGGCTCTTCTGAAGCTGTCACCAAAATGCTCTTGTTCTTCCACAGCCTTCCAGAAAAGGATGAGCTCGAGTCTTGCCAACCCCAGCCCCGTGCTGGTGTCCCCGTGCCACCCGGCGCGGGTGGCATTCGCCTCCCGGCGTTCCCAAGAGCTGCCGCGCTGCACGGAGCCAAACGCCCAAAGCCTTCAGAGACAGCTCGTGTCCAAATTGGGCTTCATGGCCTTTTGGGATGGCCGCCGGCCCGTAATTCAACATTTGATGAAGTAGCCAAAATACTATTTCCAACTTTTTCTTCCTTACTGTTTATTCCAAAGCAAACAAACAAATGAAAAAAAAAAAAAAAAAAGTTTGAGAGTTTAGCTTTGCTAATTTATGACTCTCTGCTCTGTCCTTTCTCCTCCGGGATTCACTGCCCTGACCTCGGCTGAGCCGGGAAGAGGAGGGCGAGCTCTCACCTTGCCGGCGTGACAGGTTGCCAAAGTAGGGAGAAAGTGTCTACTCACTTATTCTAGTAGCATGTAGTGCTTTTGTGTTTCAAGTCTTTGTAGATTTGCAATGCCTTTAAAAACTCTTGCAACTGTCCAACATGGGGTGTTTAATTACCAGGTAAAAGAATTTTTTTAGACTCCATTTAATTATTTGATTGCACAGTAACCAAAGAGTGTAAGAGGGCTGTAGCCAGAAGGCACTTCAAAGCAATGCCTTGATGTTTCTTAGTGGGCATTAATGGTTTCTGAAGGCAGGAGATTGTTTAAAAAAAATATTAAAACCCTCCTCATGATCCCGCCAGCAATCCCAAAAAAATGCATAAACACTGGAATCCTCTGCCAGGGAGGAAAAAAAGAGTTCAAAGGGATCTGAGAGTTTTCATGTAAAGTTTAGAGTTTAAGGCGTGACTGTTGGCTACGGAGCCCCACTGTTTGAACTCTTGTTTATTAAAAACAGTTTCCCAGCATTTCACAGGGTTCAGAAAGACAACAGTAAAGCGCAGCCTTTTTCACAGTGCAGTGTTTAAAGGCTCCATTGATTTCTACCTATATGTTTTATCTTTTCTTTTTTTTTTTTTTTTTTTTTTTTTGATCGAATGCTGAAGTTTAGCACAATATCCAGGAGAAGGCTGAGCTGGGTCTGCGGAGGAGAGAACCGCTCTGGAATAAGGATTTGACTTTATGTTTTAGAATACTTTTTAACTGTTCCCTCCAGCCTCCTCAGTGCCCCAGAGGGCGGGATGACAGCAGCAGCAGTATTAGGAAATGACAACTTGGTTGGCCCCAAACTCCAACTGCCTTTTTTGATATCATCGCCAACCCTCCAGCCTTTATCTGAGCCCGAGCTCTCAATCAACGTCCAGCCGAACAATCGGCCACTGGGAAAAGAAAAGTGGTTTTGTTTTGGTGTGGTTGTTTTGTTTTTTTTTTTTTTTATCTCAGGGTGGGAGATAATCTTTCAGCCTGTCCTGTCTGGGCATGCATCTTGTTTTCGATGAGCCCACCACCACACCAAGAGTGGTCTCATTCTTTTCTGTGCTTCTACGGCTCTCTCTCCTGTGGCTTCAGCCAGCTTCATTTGTTTGAAAAACCCTACTTTTTAAAGTCAAGGTTTTTTTACCCAGCAACGAAGCGAAAAGGGGAGTGTGCAGCACGTTGCAGCTTGGTCCTGTTGGCCATGGCTGGGGAAGAGGTGGGCTTTGAAGGGGGCAGCAGCCGGAGCCGCTGTACGGTGTGCAGCGAGATGCACCGATTCCTGCAAGGGCAAGGAGACGAGCACGGACACACAGAGGAGCACTGGGAAAATCCTGAGCTGTCCTGGGAAAAAAGCTCACAGCTGAGTGTTTTAGCAAGTTCTTCAGTCTAACTGGAGAGATCTAAAGATAACAGAGCTCAGAGCCGCCCAGCTTTGCCTTCAACAACAGAGACTATCATCCATCCAGCACAGGTCTGGAAGTATTGCCAGAAGACATTATAAAAGGCACATTAGGAGCAGAATTAAAGTAAACATAAAACAAAACAAACAGAAACATCTGCTGAGCAGGTAGCCTGAGAATAAACTCCTTATTTAAGCTGTTCTCCAGGCTGAATCCTCAGCTCCAAGTCACCGGGGCGCTGCCAGGTGACACCGGCCGAGGTTCTGACGCAGGAGAGAAAGAGCTAATAATAGTGTCGTGTCAGAGCCCGGCTTTGCCTTGCACAAACACAGCAGATGGAAGGGAAAATAGGAATTGCAGGAAACAAACAGGGTTTTGTTTGAGTCTCTGGGTTTGGTCCTGCCGGACTCCTCTGCAAACGTGGCTGGAGAGAACAAGAGACCATCGATGCTCCGGAGAAGGTCTCCGTGCTCGGACGGCTACGGATTGGTTGGGGGAGGATGAAGAGAGGATTTCTAATATTCTTTCGAGGGAAATGGGTGTGTGCGATGGAGTAAGGCAGGGTGAGGTGAGATCAGACCCCAGGCATTTAAATGACACTCAGGATTTTGCACCAGCGGAGTCGCGTTCAAACCTGAGGACAGGAAACACTGTCCTCTTGAGCGAGGAGATGCTTGCTAAGAAGCACTGCGAGTGAAAGCGCCTCATGTGCTTTATAGTTACGGAGACAAACTCAGGTTTTAAATGCAGCAGGGAAAGAAACTGAAGAAAAAAAAACAGAAAAAAGTCTAAAACGGAAGGAGCGCCAAATTTCTTGCTCTAAGCAGCTGGTGGCAGAGTGCTGCTCCAAAGATGCTCCTGCCTTGCTGCGACTGACCGCCAAGCGCAGTGATAGCAGCAGAGCTGAGGTTATTCTTCTGCCATCCCCACTCACAGTAAAAATCTCCTCCTTCCAAACTCCAGGGATTGATGGAAAATATGAACTTAATTTTGGGTTCTGTTTTCCTTAAATCGGCACAGTTCCAGTAAAATCAGATTAAAATACCTCCAGTTCCTGATGTTCGGGGATATTTAAAGTCAGATCAAAGCACTTTTAACCAGTCCTTTTGGTAGCACGTTTGATGAGAAACACAGGTGCACTAATATATGAAGCTAGCAGCCGGCCTGATTTAAATGCTGCCTTGCAATTCTGCTTCTGATCCCCTTAAATATCAGCTGGGGGCGGGGGGAAGGACTGGATGGATGATGTTTTAATAGAAGACTACTTTTTTTTTTTTTTTCTGGATGCAATTTGAGCTGCTTCACTTTCTGCATGAAAACTTTAACTTGTTGGGTTTTTTTTTTTTCCCCTTTTTCTTTAATTATTACAAGGAGAAAGAGACTGTCAGACAACAGAGAGGCATAGAGAGGTGGAGGGCAAAGTGATTTACAGGCCATAATCTTTCAAGTGCAAGATGTTGGCCTGTGCTTGCGAGGAACCGAGCACAAGCTCCACGTCTCATGCACAGAGACCTGAAGGTCTAACCCTGACACGCGGATGAATTTTTTTCCCCACACGCGTGCAGAACTGGCGGGCGCTGGTGGCCCGGTGGGGTTGCATCCCACCACGTGGGTCCGGGCAGGTGAGGAACCGGGCTCGGGGTGGGCTCAGCCCCTCGGCCGCGCTCCCACGGTGGGTGGAGAACGCTCTCCAAACCCCTCAGAGCTTCACAGGGGGGTTTTCCAGGGATTTCCCTGGAGGCATACAGCCGGGAATTTTTTTGTTTTTTGGAGATTAGAGAGCAAAACCAAACTCAACCGTACTCAGTGAATGGGAAAGGGGTTTTAGCTAATTCTCTGCAGAATTAACCCAAACCCAAGCAGCGCTGGCGGTGCAGGGGGCAGGATGAAAAGCGGAGCTGTTGCAGGGGCATGGTTCCTCCCCCCGGTATTTTGGGTACCAGCATTTGTCAGGGATTTTGAGATGACACATTTCGGAAGAAGGCTTGGCGCTCTCAGGGCTTTCTTGTCCTGCCTCCAAACAATACCTGCTCCATTCAAAACACACCCTGTTACCCCAAAACGAAGGCGGGTTAAATTTAACTATTTGACAACGCCAATTAAAAGTTGTTACTGTTATATTTCAGGAAAACCAGTGTGTCCCTTACAAAGGGTTCAGCCCTGTTTGTTGACAAACGACATGACCCCAGCAATTCATCCCCAGTGGGACAGGATGGGAAGTACTATAGGATTTTCTCTGCTGGGAGCTTTCAAGTTTTATTGTGTGCAATTAAAATGCAGATGAATAACATAGTAAAATAATAAAATGCTCCTCATAAAAGTGCCCCAGTGAAACAAAACTGTCAAAACACAAGAGAGAAAGAAAAAAACAAAACCCAAAACAACAAAAGAGCGAACATTGCTTCCTCTCAAAAAATCATGAGTGTTTAAACAAACTCATTGCTATCAGGAGATGGCGAAGGCAGCGGTTTAGTTACAGCTTCCCACCTGCCCGTCTACAGCTCCTCCAGAAGGCGGCTGGGGCTCGCAGCCGTGTGTGCCCTGTAGCCCTGCAAAAGATGGGCTGCCAGGACCCCAGCCCCACCTTGCCCCTGGGACATCTCACTGTCCCCACTGCTGTCCCCACCTTCACACCCAGGCAGCACTGCCTTGTGTTGGAGAGACGCGCAGAGACACCGTCCTGCCCCTAGTCAAGAGTCTGCTTGGACTAATTGCTTTTGCTGGTGTGCAGTTGCAGACAGCCCTTACTAAGATTCGGATTTGTGAACTTTTTGTCCCTTTTGCAGCCAAATCACATGAAAAATACAAATGAAACCTCGCTGGCACCGCACGATTAGGGAATTGCTGCATTTGTGTAAGACATATTGTTTTAACCAAGCTACTGTCAAGTTATTTAATAAAAGGCACAAAAAAAGCCAGGCTCAGGCTGTCAACTCAAGTGCTGGGAAGTCAGAAGATGCCAGATTTGTAATTCTTGTTTAAACTGAACATGCACACAGAGGAGAATAAAGTCAGGACGCTGGCTGCCACAGAGCCCAGGCTGGATGCGGCCATGGTGGGGGCTGCAACGCCTGGCACAGGGTGAGGACACATCACTGTCCCCTCCCCGGGAAATCCTCTCCTGAAGATCCTTCCATCATTCCCCCAGACTCCACCTGGACTTTTACATGAACAGGTTTCACCCTGGGTTTAAAGCACTGTAAAACCTTAATAATAAGAAAAAAGAGCAATGTTTCTGGGCTGAGCAGCCAACGAGGCCAATAACAGAGAAGACAAATAAACAATAAGCACAGCTCGGACATCAAGAAGGAAATCAGATATTAAAGCTGAGTGGCAGCAGCTGCTTTGCAGTGCTCTCCTGGTGGCTTTGAGCCTTACAGCTGAGTGCCGCTCCAAGAAACCCAGCCACAATTTGGGGAACGTACCTGTGCTTTGCATTGAAGGTAGCTGATCCAGCAGTGAAGTAAAGAAACAACCCAGAATTGAGGCTGCTTGAAGGGGGTATGTTGCTGGGAGGTAAAAGGTTACTCCAGTCTGTGTTTGAACACTCTCAGTAGATGCTACGGCATCTTTTGGGTGGTTATCGCACATTAGATGATCATCACTACTAGACTTTATCCTGCATTAGCTTCATCCCTGGGGCTCAGAGCTCCCCTGGTGCAGCTTATTAAAGCAGGTCCCAATTCTGCACATAATTAACCGCTAATGCTGAGACACAGGCAGGTATCGGCAGGGCTATGGCCTCGCACTAAACCCCAGGACCAGGAATTGCTCCTCTGTCTCGTACTGCATTAGAGGAGCTGGAAACATAAACTCTGAGCAGTGGCACGGGAGCAATCCATGGCTGAGTCGAGGGCACTGAGACACCCCGTAACATCCCCAAGGGCAGCGAGACACCCCGCAACATCCTTTGGTCAACACAGCCAATTTGTAACCCTATTTCTGCTTTAACTCCCCTATATGACATCAGCCGCTGTCACCTGCCCTTCCCAAAGCCCAGAGGCAGCTCTCCAGGTTTACAACACTTGAGGGTTTGTTCCATTTGGAGCATTTCAGAGCAGCTCCCGTCTTCCTCAGTGGCTCCTGCACTTACAGTTGTGATTTTTCCCCTCTCTCATACGGTCATTGAACTCCTGTTATCTCCCTGAATTAATATTAATGGCTTCCTTTAAGCTTCTCCTTTAGCTCTCACTCTTTCCAACAAGTTTTTGATGATTCTGATTCTCCCAGACTCCTTTCTTCCCCATCCTCGTATTGCTTGTCTGCCTCTAATCCACAGCGTTTCCCTGAGATAGCATCGGTGGCACTTGCTGCGCAGGTCACCCATAGGGGCTGCGTGCAGGGGACACGGAGCACGGCAGGTTTGGGTGAGGCCCTCGGCACTGCGGGTGGGATGAGGGGTTGGGAGTGATGCTGGGACAACACTGGGGCTGTGCCAGGGCACCCACTGAAGATGCAGGGAGCAGATCTGAAGCCAACTTGACCAAGTCACAGCTGCCCAGGATTTGGCCCTACTCAGCTAAATAGAGGGAGATTAAATTGCTTGAGAGATAACCAGACTATCTGGGCTTGTTTTTAATGTCGAAGATGTGGTGCCTCACTTTAAACTTGGGGGGGGGAGGAGAAAGTCTTTTATCTGCACTTTTTAATAGGCAAGACAAGTATGAAAAGCCAAACGCAGCTCATCCCACATGGTGCCGGCTGTCAGGACATCAGAGTTTGCAACCGAACATCACACAAGAGAAAGGGCAGAAGGAACTGCTGCTGCTGAGCCCAGCTTTCCCCCAAGACCTTCCCCTACTGCCACATCGCACCGTGTTGTTTCTTCCACAATCTCTGGGTTCGAGGGCAAGAAGGCCACTCACGAACACCTTTTCGTGGCAGCTTTTCCAGAGTTGTAGTAAGTGAAGGTAAACCCAAGTGAACGTTTCTCGGGGGTGGTTGCAATGAAACACCAAAGCTGCTCCTTTTGCACAGCACAGGGGTCAGGAGCTGCTGCCACAGGAGGAGACACCAAGTGATGGAGGTTGTTCCCTTTCCCTGTGTCCCTCCAAACTACTGCACAAATATTGCAATCAGATTGGGAAATCACCTTAAGCAGGTTGTTATGCCCCATAATAAAGCCCGTAGACACCTTTCCAATTACCAGCAAGTCTCTCTGTTGCACCGACCCTGCCTGTGTTTCTCAGCAGCCCCAGAGGTACATGGAGACAGATGCCGTGGTGGGGCCTGACCCGCTCTTGAATTCAGCCCTTCCCATCTCCCCCAGAATGTGCTTGTCTCATGGACCACTTACACAGCATCTCGCAGAGGGCAGCTGGTACCCAAACCCCACGGGGTGGCCAGTTTGGGGGTGCCTGTGGGCTCCTCGCTGCTGGAAAAGCACCTCACAGTAGGCACTGCCGAGCTCTTGGGTGACCAAGTTGGGCTCTGAGTTTTGTCCAAAGTGACACAGAAACAGATTTTTCATTTGAAAGCATTGAGCAACACCCAAGCATGTGCAAATCAGGACTTTTGCAAAACGCTGGCTCGTGCCAACTTTCTGGGATGGAAACCGAGGATGCTGACATGTTTGGTCCCCATTTACTAGGCTTAGCGATGCTTTTAACCCTGCAGCCTTTCACCCTGCCTCCTGCCGAGGGCTCTCTGCAGATGCTGCTGCACAAAAATGCCAAAACAGGGACCGCATGAACAGGCTCCGGGGAGATTTCCAGACACAACTGCTCTCTCCTTGCACAGCCCAAGGGGGACGAGGCGATGCCCATCCAGGTTATTGCATTAGTCTAAATCCATCCTTTCACCGCTCTAAAGCGTTTGCTTAAGGCAGAGCCTTCTCTGGGGTCCAGGATCTCTTTCTTGCATTTTATGAGTTTTTTTCCTAATTATGGAATCTCTTTCAATCTAGACCTCCTTTGATCATGGCTGGCCCCAGAGACAAGTCGTCTTGTCTGGATCGACAGAGAAAAGAAAGAGATGATAGGCAGAAGTGACCTGCCCGGGATGACTAAGAAAAAAGCAAAAGCAAAGATTTGAACACAAGCTTAGCACAACCACAGCTTTAGAGAAACGGCAGGACAAACCCTCCTCCCGTCTTGTGATCAATCACCATATACTTCCAGGTAAACCCCAGTTCAAATGGGAACTAGAGGTGAGCAATCAGTTAGCACTTTCTGCAGTTATTTTGCTCCCCCAGTACAGGCGGGATGAGAAAGGACCATTTCTGGTGCAATCTGAGCACCCAAAGGGAATTTCTGAGCTGCAATGTGTTACTGGTGCAGGAGAAAGCCATCCCAGTTAACCAGCACAGAGGAGACCCCGCTCCGCTTCAGCTGATGGACCACAAAGGGCTTCCTATAAAACTCAGTTAAATGAGATTTCTTCAGAAAAAGGCTATTTTCAGTGCCACTCTGATTATTTGCCCTCTGTTGTCTTCCATAAAGGATACTGTGAAGTTAATGATCCAGCCATGGAATTTTAAATAGCTGCTTCATGACTAACAACATGTGCTCCGGATCAGCTCGAGCCTGTATTTACATATTTCCCATGATAAGTTAACATATGGTTCTTGTTTGTAACGTGGAGTTGCTCTCTTCATATTATTACCACTTTTTTTTTTCCCTTTTCACAATTATGGGGGAAAAACCTTTTCTTATAATTATTGTTAGAAAAAGAACTGTACAAATAAGAAGCTATTAGGGTAACTACAAGCCTGTTAATTGCTTTATTTTGATTCCCACTTGATCCGGAGCTGGTTTGTCACACAGGGGCTTGGGGCTGTGTTCACGAGCGCTGTTGGATGCACGGGGTCAGCTCTTTCCCCATCACACCACGAGTCGGGGTTTCACAACCCTCCTTGACAGCTTGGCAATGGCACTTTTTGGGAAAATTGCACTAATGATTTGACTTTCTTGCCTTTTGAATTTGTAGTTTTAAGTACGGAGATAATTTGTACAATTGTTGGTTTGGGTTTTTTTCCTCTTCCCCCCTCTATATCCCTCCCCACACCAAAGCATCAGGTAATGGCTGGATATAAACATCCTGACTGCTCTCATGGCATGGCTGGAATTGCAGGAATTGGCATTTTCCAAACTCCTGTGTCATTTTCCCCGTGCTCTGCTCCCCTGACTCCCCTCTGATTCAAGTCCTGAGGCTTCAGCTATTTCCTTTGGGAGATTATTCCACATGGAAATGGGCTCTAACCATGAAGAATCTTTTCCTTCAACCCAGTCACAAAGATTATTTCCTTTATTTAATCTTATTACTCCCACTTGAACCAGGCTAAATAATTCCCATCCTCCCTGGGTATTTACACCCCTGTCATACTTGCAGACAGATACCATATCCCACCCTTAGTCATCATTTTGCCAAGCTAAACATATGTAACTCTTTTAATCCTTCCTCATAAATCAGTCCAGCCCTTTCATCGTTTTTATTGCTCTTCTCTGAATCCCGTCCAATTTGTTGACATTGTTCTGCTCTTTAGGTGCTCGGAGGATGGGTACTCCAGGTGAAATTTCACCGGTCGCGTGTTACAAGGTTCATAACACAACCTTCCTCTCTCATTACCTGCATGCAGTTAGCGGGGCTGAGGATTGATGCTGCAACCTCTACTGATAGGAAAAAGGGCCCACTGATACCACTCCGGCTAACGAACAAGTGATCCCGGGATCGAGCCCCTGTAAACCTCAGTTATTACCCGTTTGAGAAGGTTTGGTGCTTGTTTCATCCCATGGACGTCACACATGTGACATGACCGTTGGAGGGTGATCCTGCAAATGGGGCTGCGTTAGGGGATGGATTTTGCTCAGCAATATTCAATGCTGCGGAGAGGTCAGGCAAGAATTTGGACACCCCTTTGAAAACCCACAGAAACCCTACTGGGGGCATCTCCGAGCAGTGAGAGTGTGTGCAGGATCAGCCCCATCCCATCCACCCACAAGTGCTGCACATCTCACACAATGGTGCTGCCACGGAGCAGGCAAGTGCAAACGTGTGTTATGGCTCACAGCTGTGAGCGGGGCATTGGGAAAGAACCACTATTCCCATAAAAACACGCTGCAAACTCAATGCAACAAAGCGAAGCATGCACTCATGCCTGTGCTGCGTACGGAGAGCCAAGGGGCCCATCCGCCTAAATCGGGGAGGGACTGTGGCATTTCAGGGCCGAACAAAAGGAGTGATGAGCCCTGCATGGCTCGGTGTGAACCAGGGGAGAAGTTGGGCTGACACACGGGTCATTCCAGATGCACACACGTTTAACTGGCATTTAGCAATTAGTCAGTTCAAAGTACGAGTCTCCTCTGGAAGAAATTATTAGTGCAGCTGAAGCCCCTCTCAGATCCGTAGGGTGTTTAATGTTATTTATGGGTTACTTGTGTTCCACTAACAGCGACTTTGGGGTTTGGCACAGGAGCATCGCTTGTGGGGCAGACGCTTCCCTTGGGCGAGGGGAGGCAGCCCAACAGCCTCCGCTTCTTTCCCCTTCCCCGGCCACGCAGCCGGCATCCCCGCTCTCCTCTCCTGCTGTTCCCCGGCAGTGGCTCCCGGTGAGGCTGGTTGGGGACGCCTTTGTCCCCCTTCCCCCTGCAGACCTCGCTGGCGCAGAGCGGCGGGTTCCTGCTCCCCAGCTGCGATTGCCTCGATCCCAGTGTCATGCACCCATCACCCGTGGGGTGTTTCATGACTCTTCCCTCCCAAATAGCTGCTGCACGGGGTAGGAAGGGCTTGTGAAGAGAGGGGACAAAGCTGACTCCAGCCCAGTGGTCCACGGGGAGACCTCTGCTCTGTGCTCAGCCTGCAGCAGCCAGCGCATCTGAAGGCGAACCTGGCCAATGCTCCTTTTACTGAGGGCTGAGGATGTGCCGAAAAGAGATGGTGCCTTCGTGTGAAACCAGGCAAAAAGGGAAAAATCAGTTCACAGAGACTGGGTGTTTTTTTTAAAGACTCCATTCTGGGTTTGGCACCAAAACCTGATTTGCTAATTAAAACTTTGCAAGGGGCTCAGGCAGAGGCGCATCACTGGGGAGCCCCATCCCTCTGACATGCCATCGGGAGGTGCGATCCTGTCTGACAGCCTCCACAGGCTGAGAGAGTTGGGGTTGTTCGGCCTGGAGAAGAAATGACTCCAGGGAGACCTTATTGTGGCCTTCCAGTATCTGAAGGGCGCCTACAAGAAGGCTGAGGAGGGACTTTTCACAAGGGCATGGAGTGATGGGACGAGGGGGAATGGCTTCAAACTGGAAGAAGGGAGATTTAGATCAGATATTAGGAAGAAGTTTTTCGCTGTGAGGGCGGTGAGCCCCTGGCCCAGGCTGCCCCGAGAAGCTGTGGCTGCCCCATCCCTGGAGGTGTCCAAGGCCGGGTTGGACGGGGCTTGGAGCACCCTGGGCTGGTGGGAGGTGTCTCTGCCCAGGGCAGGGGGGTGGCACTGGATGGTCTTTAAGGTCCCTTCCAACCCAAACCATTCGATGATTCTATGATTCTATGATTTATGGTCCCGTTGCCATTCACCCCTCTGACGAGAACCCACATCCAAGGCCCTTCAAGCTACAGAGTCCCAAGGCTTTCTGCTGTAAAACTAGCTGCCTCCAATACAAAGTTAATTCTCTTTGGTTCTCAGCGATGCCACCATTCATAACAAATAGTCCATGATAATAAATTCCTCGGTGAGATCGAAGATCCTTAAATAGCCTTAATAAAAAAAAAAAAACCCACCGAAAAACAGGGAAGTGCAATTGGGCTCTGCTCTTCACCACTTTCTTCTCTTTGCAGAAGGTGGTGGCTATGCAACTTTTACATTTCAAAGATCCACATCTCATTGTATGTAGAGAGGCAGGCTGAGTGCTTTGTGTTTTCCATAGTTTTGTCCAGTGGTTATCCCACTAACCGGCCTCCTGCCAAGGGAAAGGGATTTCTCCCTTTGCCCACTGACAGCATTTTCACTTTGAAAGTGAGAGTTGACTGCTTCTTAATTAGTGCTGTCATGAGCTGGTCACTAAGGGTTGGGAGTCTCGCGAAGGAGCTCAGCTATTCACTCACTCCTGCGTGCGGCTGGCGCGTCCTGGGGATGCGAATCCAGCCCAGCCTCAGCTGCTACTGCCGACAGCTCCCGGGGATTCTCCTAATGGCCCGATTTATACCATGAAACACGTCTCAGAAGCCTTGCAAATATACGCAGTGCACTTTATAAAAAGCGCAGGGATTGATATGTTATAAAAGAGAGTTTCCTTTCAGACCCCAGGTACCCCGAGGTGCTTTACAAAATAATGTTAGGGGCCTGCCAGCTCGGATTTTGCCCTTGCGATTCTGCTCACAAAGCCGCTCACCCAAATACTGCTCAACCACACAAAAAAAAAATCATTGAACTCTAAATAATACATATCACCTATTTGCAGAGGAACATGTGAAATTATTACTAACACTAGTATTTGTGTTTATTACAAAAGCACCTAAAAAGAGTCCTGGGCCAGGTGGTGTGCTGTGGTATGTGCTCCATGAACCAGAGCAAACAATGGGACCATAAAATGACAGCAGTGTCACCTCCAGCCCTGTCCTCCCTCACTGTCCTCTTTCACCCATAAAGTACAATAAAAGCAATTCCACCAACCAGTACACTTTTTGCAACCAGACAAGTTGATTGATGTGCCTAATGCTTCATAAAATTCCTCTTTTTTTTTTTTCCTAAACAGTATTTTACCTTGAAAGTATTAGCAGCAAATAAAGATGGAGACTTTTTGACCAGACTACATTGCAGTCAGCATCTCTCCATCTCCCACAGTGCAGATTCCCATCTGATTGCTGGGCTTACAAACATGCATATTTTCCTTTGTGTGTTGGTTTGAATCCACACAAAATACAGGATAAATTTCCTTTGAAGAAAGTGGGAAAGCAGTATGGCAACAAGCCTAGGTAGGTATTGGGTTACTTTCTGTAATTCATATTTTCTCTAATGAGAGCCTTGCAAGAAAGATATTCCTCTGGTCGCTCTTCAAGTCAGACAGGTATAACAACAAGAACACCAGACAGGTATATGTAATCTAGAGATGGCTTTGAACCAGCTCCCAGGATATGAGCACTCCTGAACTTTTAAGGTATTTAGATCCAAATCTGGATCTGTGCTTTGTGGTTGACCATTTATCCCACTCCCCCACCACAATATGTGTGTGTATATATATATATTTATTTTTTTTCAGCAATGACCCAGATCAAAACATGAGATGTTAACAGCTTTCGACTCCAAGGCAATTGTTGGCATCTCAGTTTTCTGACATTTGTAAAAATGAGAGGACTTACACAAATGTGCCTAGCATATGACTTGCAGCATTTTCCTGAAAATATTACTTCATTTTGCAGATTAGCCCAGTTAGAAAATAAAATACAGGAATACAGTAGGAACACATGTAGTAGATGCAATAGCTTGTGTGATCCCTGTGCCAGAGCACTTTATCAAATCCTTGTTTTTTTGTGATAGGATCAGGACAGGAACTTCCTAGTGCTTGAGACATCCTCCAGTATGAGAGGCTGGAGATGAGACAAGGATCCTGAACGAAAATAGGGTTCCTGAACATTAGGTTGATACCTTCCTGGGAAAATCAGAATTTCAAAGAATTTATCACGAGGTTTTCAGGCCAGGAGGGAGGGTAATAAAGATACAGAGTTCAGGCCAAAGCAGCTCCCTGAATGCAATCCAATATCTTGCAGGTCTCAGATGAGAACAATTCTTTTAATCTTTTAATGGCATTTCAAATTTATTACTGTATGGAGTGATTGCAGGTACTTTGGGGAGGTTCTGCCTGTGTAGCTACACCTGCCTGCGCTAGCCAGGTCATGGCTTTCTGCTCCTTGGCTGAATAAGCCTGCAAATATCCCGCCCTGAACATTTCTATGAATTAAAACAATTAGTTTCCATGAATTCATCATGGATGCAACTTTGAAGTTCTCCTTTTGTGAGCATCGGAGTCATTAAGAGCCATTCGTTGCAGCGACTGCAGGAGAGGAGTCGGTGGGGTAAGGACAGCCAAGGAGTCAAGGTGTAATTTGTAAACCTGATAATCAGCTTAGAAGAAAGTGTCCCACAGGATTTTGGGGCATCACTTGCGATGTTTTCACAGTGGGTATGTACTACAGGAGCGGACAATGGGATCTCTGAAATCTTTTAGGTCTTTTATCTCTACAATTACATTTTCAATAGGCTTTAAAAATACACGACTTTTCATTAATTTTCTCTCTCTCAATGAGAGAAGCACCCATGAAACTACAAGCTAAATTTGGCCCTTGAGCTAATGTGGTGGCTCTCACAACCTGGAAAGCCTAGGCTGTGCTAACAGGGGAAAGAAAATTCTTGGAAGAGGAACTTTTCCTTCTTTTGAAGTCAGAATGGATTTGCAAGGGTCTTATGTGATGGGGGGGACAGTTTTAAGTAGAGGGGATATGTGTATAATTTTAACCATGTAAACAGTCCTTTGCAGCCTGGGAATCTTCAGACTTTTCAAGGCTTTAAGAAGTTGGCACTGCATACTTGTTAAAATCAGTTTAACCACTTGCCAAGAGGTTTAAAGAAAGACGACACCTATTTTGCATGAATAGTAATATTACTCTGATGAATTTAGTTATACTAATGGGAGAGCTTAAAGAATATGCTCCTGCCCATGATGGATTTTTTAAGGCAAATAATAAGGTTCTGGAGGGTGTAACCTAAAATAGACATTTCATAAAAGATTCATCCTTGAACAAAAATGTCATGAAAGCATTAAATGAAAAATAGACGACAATCAGAATTCCTCTTGAAGTGCTTTGTAGTAATTATTTTAAAAAATCCTCACAAAAGACTCTTTTCAATTGCAGAATAGCAAGTAAGGTCTGTGTGGTTCAAGGCCAAATAATTTCTGCAATGGAAAAAACAGCTTCAGTTCTTCAGTTCTAATGTAAGATATTTTAAATGGGCACGAGCTTCAATTACTGCTTTCTTTTCCCCAGCTTCTGTGGGACATGAATTGCCCACAGATAAACCCCCTGCTTTGCAAAGCGATGACCAACATCATTTGCAGCTCTATTGCTCCTGATTCCACAGTGACAGCCAAAATCACAGCCTTCGGATAAGGGTCAGGGGGCTTGTGGCACCACATATGGGGCTGGAGACCCCTCTTTGCCAGTCCCTGGCTGGTCCAGTCATGCTGGTGGATGGAGCCTGCTCCTGGGTAACTTAGAGTAGATCAGGTAGGGAAGGTTGGATCCTTTCCTCTCTCCTGCCTCCTTTGTGTGGTGCTTGGACCCACAGACAGCTCTTTTGCTCTTCCAGCGTGTTGCTGGAGGGTGAGAGGTGACCATGGAGCAGGGGAAGCACTACACTTCCAGCCCTTGTCCTCCTCATTGCTGCAAGGAGGTGGCCAAGAAAACAGCATGTCTCCAGCTCTGGAAAGGGATGTCATGGAGAGAAAGATGGGACCAGCCCAGATGGTTAAAAGCCAAGCACAGATGGCTAGGTGCCATGATAGTATCTAACAGTTGAGATCACATGAGCATCTAATGACAGCACTACTGACACTATCTTTAGATATTGCCTTAAATTACTACCATGGTGGAAGCACATCACCATCACTGTAGTGACAGATCTGCCCTAGATGAAGACATTTTCCTATGACAGAATTGCATTTTTAAGTCATTCAAATTGTAAATATGGTCTGGAAAGTGTCAGCAACTGGAGAATCAGCCAAGATTTGTCCCATATCAAAGCAGTGCTGCTGATCCATACCACCATGAGGCAGGTAGACACTGCTTTCCTACCTCAGGTCTTAGTGGTGGCCCAGGTGGAAGCCGATGGGAGCGATGCGTGTATGAGAGAACCCTCAAGTATCTCCAAAAGCCTGACTGCCAGCTGAGCCTACTGCGCTTCCCCTTGGAAACAGGCCCGTTGGGGATTTTTGTAGTGGTGCCCGAGCAGCACAAATGAGTGAGAATCAGTCAGGAGCCCGCTGGCACCTTGGCGAGCGCTCACCAGTGCCTCGGCATGCAGGGTCCTGCTCGGCGGGGAGCGACGGCAAAGGGCAGAGCGAGCCAGGCTTGGCTGCCGACATCTCCCACCCATCCTTCCCCATCACCCAGGGCTATTTCACACTGTCTGAGCTCACCACGCTTTCATCCCTTTATTTTCCTTTCTCGTGTCTCGTGCAGGAAGAGGCATTTCCCGAGCTGCCACAACCCAGCCTTGCTCCGGCGGGCGCTGGATGAGACCTCTGCACCACGGGGAGCGAGGACAGACCTCGGGTGTAGCCGCAATTTCCCATCTCCTCAGCAGGGAAGAGCCGTTTGCCCATCCACAGCACGGCCGGGTCCCATCCTGCAGCGTGCCTGCGCCTCCGCCGAGCGCTGAGACGTGCCGGCCGCCGGCAAGTGGCCATTCCCCTCTGTTTGGGGGGGTCGCTCAGCAGCGCAGGATCGGTCCCTGGGGAGAAGAAGAACGGGCAGGGCAAGACAAAGGGTTGACATTGCTTATTGTATGTACAAATGTTGGTGTTTTTTAATGTATGCAGCTGCACTCCAAGACTACGCTGTGCCTGCCTCGCCCGGAGGAGCCAGACTTACTCCCCAGCATCCCCGAAACGCGGGTGACAGGGGCGTCATTCTTCGCTCCAACAATAGCGACTTGTTCACGGCTCGATACCAGGCTGGTAAAACTCTGAATTTTCAAGTGTGTTTGAGTTGGGGCTTAGCTAAACAAAACTCGTTTTCTAAGGCAGGCCGAGGGATTCTCACAAGCTATACGCCTCTACGGCCCCAGCTCAGACCTGCTCCCCGCCGTCCTCTCCCCCAGCATCTTTCCCCCTCTCTCTTCTTGTTTATGCTGTTAGCCCCTTTGGCAATTCTAATTTTGCACTGAAAATCCTCCTGGTCCTTCTTAAACCTAGGGCTGACCTGCATTTAAGACTATGGTGTTTGAAGCAGAACCTATTCCCCACCAGAAGATTTTAATTTTAAGCTAACTGCTGCGCTTTGTTTCCAAGTGCTTTATTTAAAATTGCTTCAATGTGTAGCTTTCCAAAAAATTATTCTCCCTTTTCTGAGGCTTTTCTGGCTTTGGATTTTTCCCTCCTGATTTTCAGGACTTCTCTTTCTTCTTTCCCAAGGAAATACTACCCCCCGAACCAGATCTCCTGCAAACTGCCTCTGGACTTTCCCGCAGATGCGTAACCTCTCTGTGCCTCAGTTTACATAGGTGTAAAAACCCAGGGAACATAATTTCCCTGCCTCAAAGAAGTACGGTGAAACTTAATTAAACTAACTAATGCCTACAAAGGGATCCCGTATCCTCAGGTGGACAATCTATATGGAAAATGCACTTCTAAGAGAGCGCTATAAGCGCTTCAAGATGAAGCTATAACAACAGGAGATCACAGGGACTTGGCTGCGCTCCTCCTCCTCCTCCTCCAGCACCAACACGGTCGGTGCATCTGTTTCCCCCGAGGGACTCGTTCGGAGCCTGCGGAGGGAGAGCACCAAGGGGAGCCGGGCGCCCCATCTCGCCCCCTGGATGCTCCCTGGCAGGGGACGTGGGACGGAGCAGCGGTGGCAGCGCTTGCGTGCAGGGAGGTCTGTGCTTGGTTTCGGCGGAGCTCCTGTGCTGGTGCCGGAGGGCACCGACAGCTCGTGGAGGAGACACCGGGTGTCCCCTTCCTCCAAAGCCCCTTCAAAGATATTGGAAATGAATGAAATGCAGCGCTCCTGTGATGTGACAGGGAGAGGAGAAGCGCTTACGACCAAGGAGGAGCGCGGGACGGTGAAAGCAGCAAGGTGTTCAGCCTGGGTTTAAGGTGGCGAGGGAAGCTGTGAAACAGCGCAAGTCCTGGACTGGGGACTGTGCTAGAGACTGAACCCCTGCAAAGAGGTGACTCAACAAGCCTTGCCTGGGGGCTGTGCTGTACCCACACCCCAGTGCAGCCGAGCACCCACAGGGAGCACCTGCACCACCGCGGGGCCCCGGGGCAGAGCGGCTGCGCTGGCACCGGTGCCTCGGTCTGCACCGAGCATCACGGCAGGGGACAGTCCGACGCAGAACAAGCTGGGGTGCAACACGGGGCTGGGTTGGGTTTGTATGAGTTTGCTCCTTCCCTTGCGATGGGCTTTTGGAGAAGCCTGCTGTGCCTTGCTCCATGGCACTCTGGTCTGTTGGGTACCGCCGCCCTCCTCCTCCTCCTGACGCATCAGGTAGCTCTTCCCAGGGGAAGTTAGCTATGTTAATATGTATGAACACAACCCAAAAGCAAAAAAAGTGTTACACTTTCTGAGAGACAACAACATACCTGCCACTCTCTTGAAGTAAACCTACGCTGCCTACGTGATAAACACAAGCCCATGACTCTTTGCAAGTACAAGGCAATGCATATTTCATTACAATGACATTCCAGCCACCTACGACAAAAATAATTAATGACTGCTTAATGGCCCCAACGGGGCTTTTTTTGAAGCGTATGAATAGATTAAACTTTATTCCCAGTGCAAAGGAAAAGCTATAGATCATTTTGAGCTGGAACAAATAGATATTCTATTATTCACTGTTATGTATTTATCTAAGTCAGTAATTTCTGAATGATCGAAATAACCTTAATAAGTGCTGTATTTTTCCTCGGTGTTTCCAGAAATGTTATTCTATGTTCTTCAGGCAGCAGAAAACACTGGTTTTGGTTTAAAACAGTTTCATGAGAGGCCGGTGGAAAAGGAAGCTGAAATACCTGCAGGTGACAGGAGCTGTCTGCGGCCATCGCCATGCAGCAGCTATCAGCACCCACCGGTACCTGCAGTAACCCCGTTCCTGAACAGCCGTGGCAAGAGTGGTTGGGACGCCACGGGATGAAAAATGTTGTTGTAGATGCAAAACACCATATTTATACTTAGGTGGGAATATTGCATGTGCTGCAGCTAGCATTGCATTCCTCTCTGAAAGGACGTCGTTGCTGAGAGAGAGAGGCTTTGCAGCTGAAGTCCATGGGTGTGAGCGCATTTTTTTGGCACCATTAAGCCAGCAGTGGTGCATCCCACCGGCAGCCAAAGCTCAGCCGCCTGCCCCGTGGAAGCCCAGGACACCGCCGAGGAGCACATTCCAGCTAGTTGCACATCCTGAGCCATCTGCTCACAAACTCACGCAGCTTCGAGGCTGCTGAGCTCGCCCGCGGTTCAGAGGGAATCGCTCTGTGGTCCCCAGAAAGCATCGCGCTGCGCGCCCGCAGGGCCAGAGCCAACATGAGCAGCATCTGCACCAAAAACCTGCCCATTCCTGGCTGATTCAGTGCTGCCTACAACTAGGATTAGAGTAAAACCCAAAACGCTGCACAAGCAGTTAGAGACTGATGAAAACGAGCGCAGGAACAGGCGCAGTCCTGTGTCTGGGCACCACTCGTGCTTCCCTCCCTCTTCGAGCCAAGTACCCACCATGAGCCAGTACAGATGCTACACAGCAAAGCCAAACAGTGGGAACTGTTGAAGGAGGAGCAGCAGGACCACCGCCACACCTAAGCACTCAGGAAACCATTGCCATACAAAAAAGATTGCTTTGTAAAAAGCCTGAAGGAGTTCCATTTGTTTCCTGGGTTCAGAAACTTCAAGTTTCCCCTGCTAGAGCTTTACTCTGCTGCAGTACCCTCTGTTCAACGCTTCGCACTGTCCTCGAGTGACAGCAAAACCCTTAGAGCCACCAGACTCCCTCGCTGGCTTTTTAGGAGAAGCATCAACAAGAGTTTTCCCATGTCCCTTGGACACTGGTGTTTTGGCTCTTAATTTCTCAGTCCATCTCATGTGATTTAAGCAAGAACTGGGCCAGCCACACAGAAGATTCGGGAAATCCCTGTGTCTCTGCACCAGGTGAGCATGTCCCTGGTGACTGGGATAACAGGTAATTAGAAATATCTGAGGTACACTAGTTATTGTTACGTGCTGCAGGTTTATTGCCGAGCATTGCTACAATATTTATGAAGTGGTTTGCATTCCTGTGCTAGACTGACACATTCTGAGAAGTCATAAACAAATCATCTTTTCAAGTGGAATTTAAAGCTGTTTTGCAGTGTTGTGTTCTCTAACAGCCCCATCACTTTTAAGGCAGAAACATTTAAAGTTCAAGTCCAGCAAGTGCATTTACTACTCCATTACTACCATTAGCAGCGGTGTTACTCAGCTGGAGAACGGGTCTAGATCCCATCTCACCACCGGTACCACATCCATCCTTTTCACAAGCTCTGGTTTTAAACTAGGCTGTATTTCTCCTGACTGGCTCTATTTGGGAAGGCGTTTCAGGACCTTACTTCCCTGAAGGCTGCAAACACATTCTACATTTCAGCCTACATTTGCTAAGTGAATTTGTGCATTTTCCCTACTGATTCCTGGAGTATTTCACAGCAAAGACAGACAGTGCACGAGTGCCTGAGATGAGCTCTCTGAGCACATCCTAACTTCTCCCTATTGATTTTCACACTGCCTGCTCTTTCGATGTGCATTTTCCTCAATTTACCACTCTGCCCCCAATTCCATTCTTTCCTTCAGTTCCTACTGAGCAGGATGGAGACCTGGTGATGCTTTGCTAATTTTCAGCCAGCTTCAACACTGGACATAAGAAACACACGTATGGGTTCAAGCATCATTAAGCAATCTCAGCGCTCAGCTCCAAATAGAAGATGAGTCTCACTGGAAAGTTGAAGCTGGCAAGAAGCTCTCGAAAGGCATTTAAAATGTAAAATACAAACTTCAAACAGTCACCATGGGGATAAAATTTTCAAGTGACAGTTTAAACTGTCAAACGTTAATATATGATACTATTTGTTGCCTTCCATTGGTTACCTTTGGCACCTCACCCATTACACTAATGACCATCCTGTTATTAACCATGGATTTCATGGTAATTAACTTGAGTTCAGCAAGTCACAGATGACTTTATTAGGCATGACTTTGATAATCACCATTTTAATTGCAAAAGCTGTCCTTTATGCCCACCCTGAACACAAGCTATTTTTAAGTTGAAGCAACATTTTCCTTTCTATTGGGCAGCGCAGCGTGCCGTCCCACGGGGCACTTTGCCAGCAAAAGAAACTAAATAAAATAATTCAGGGTAAGAGCTTACCCATTTCTGTGCTGCTTTGAGGTACAAGCCACACCTGATAAGGCAGAAGTGAGACCACAAGAACCACGTTTTGCTCAAGGTTTTAATAAAAAGACTAACGGAGAAAGGAGGGGAGATGGGGCTCAGTTGACAGACTGGATCAGGCTCACAGCCACCAAGTCCAACAGCTGGTCAACAATGGATAACAAACCCATCTGCTTCAAAAAAATACAGAAAAAAAACTCCTTTACAAGCAATCATGTAGCAACTGGCTGTGCCTACCCTATAGAGGTAGCGCAGGCAGGTTGCACCAGGAGCAAACACCACGTTGCCATTGCTAAGGCATAAACCGTCTTGCTGCAAATTCCTCCTTACACCGTTACAGCCCCCCAAGTCATTGTGTCCAAGATGGGCAAATCAACCCCCTTGGCTGGGGCTGACAGGAGAGAAGTGATCCCCTCTTCCAAAGAGAATGTGGTTTAAAACTAGAGCTGAGGCGAGAGTGGTGCTAGTCATGCACTTGGCCATCAGTTTTGGAGTTGAGCTATTCCTCAAGTGCAAAGCATCATCTCCCTGTGTGTTATTGACATTAACAGGGCACAACTGTTCGTATCGCTCAGCCTCGTGGGGTAAGAGGTTCCCTCCCCATTGCCAGCTCAGCTCTGCAAACACCAACCCTTACAGACCTGGATTTCCATGCAAATAGGTGACCTGTAGCAAAAGACACCCCCAGCACTCGGCCCTCATTCTTTGTCTGCACTGGAGGTATCATAGAGCGGTTTAGGTTTGAAGGGACCTTAAGGGACCTTAGTTCCAACCCCCCTGCCACGGGCAGGGACAACCACCACCAACAGACACCACCAATAACAGACACCAACAGGTAGTACAACTTGTTTTCAAAATTACAAAACCAAAAAAACCCACCCCCAAACCCAAAATTTAAACAAACAAACAAACCACCCCCAAACAAAACAGAAAAATATAGTTCTGAAAGTTCATATTTTTCCTACTATACTGTGACCAACGTGGAATACGATTTTTGTGAAACTTCAAATTTTGAAGTGTAAGAAAAAGTGGATAAATATCCACCAAACTGGATTCCATGCCAAGCTAGGCTGTATGACCGGCACAGACAAATTCATTTCTGCATGAACTGCGTTAAAGCACATTCACATCCTCAGGGCATGCAAATGCGAGGTTACCACGCTGCAGCTGACACAAGCCCTGATATAATCCTCAGCTCTCAAAAAAACCCCCAAAAATATCTCCCAACAAGCACAGCCTTCCCAGGTCAACAGATCTTTCCACAGGCACAGGAAGTCTTCACGGATACGCTACAGGACCGCAGCCTTAGATCTCCCGTTCCATCACAGATGTATCGCTTCTGCATTTTATATAGACCCTTCCTGATAACTTTTATTGCAGTTTAAAAACATAATATAGCATGTGATAAATAATTGTGTTAGCTCTGCATACATGAATGGCTTTAACTTGCGGCTTACACTTAGTGATGAACGTCAGAGTATGTGCTAATAAAAAATTAGATCACCATAGCGCGGTGTCAGGATACATACTTTAGTAACCTAATGCTGTTAAGTTTTCCTGTCATGCAAACTGTAACATACAGTAGCAAGGAACAGGGATTCCTGTTCCCTTTGGATTGTACAGATGTTTTGTGCTCCCAGAGAACATTCTAAAGAGACGTGCGCTCTTAGTATGTATCTATTATAACATTATTAGCCACACTCCTAATTAATCCTTAGGAATTCCAGGCATTTTTCATTTAGTTCTTAGCAAAGGAAAGGAAAAAAAAAGGTGCCTTAACAACTATTTGTGTCGTAGAGTTCATAAATGAGCCCATCACCCTATACCAGAACTGCTATAATTTTATCGGAATGAAAACCATTCTCTTTGATCTCCTCCAGTTCTTAAATCCAGCAGTTGTGTATTCAAACATCAATGGAAATGTGGTTTCAAGCTTCCTCTTTCATTATCTTTCTCAAAGATAAAAAAGAGCAAAAGAAAAAAAAGTTCTGAGCTTTAGAGATGAGGCAATATTTTTACAGTAATTTCTTTATCTGATTTCATCCTGTTTACAGAAGCTGCTGTTTGGAAGATTCCCCCCCCCATTTTTGAGATGGCTTTTCTTTAAATAAACGTATATTAAAAAATAGAACAGACAACAGAGCCGGCTTCCTGCTTGCTCTTTATTGTAAAGGAGATAAGGTTGCTAAATGCTGTGCTATCTGACTTTGGTTCAGCGCGTGACCTACATGGATCAAGATGGAGATTTAATGATTAAACTTAACTCCTTTATCTTCAGCTAAGGAAGGGGGGGGGAGGAGAAAGAGTACCCAAACAAACTACTTGTGTTCTGGCATGATAGAATTACGGTTCCACACAATAATTAACTATCTGACACATTCCTGCGAGGCTGCAGATGTCATTAATGGCTCTGAAATGCCCCCTCTCTGTTGTCATAACCCAGAGCTCCTCTCGGGAGCCAAAACAAGCATGTACTCTGAAGAGGATCATGGTTGGCAAAATGCATTTCATCCCTTCTCAGCTGATTCATACAGACCACAGGTGTGTTTCATGGTTCATATACCACTGATAGAAAAATATAGGAGCAAATTCAATGAAAACAAAACAGGTCCTTGATGTACTGAACATGCAAAACCATTTTAATCTCTTCTGTCCAAGGCCCTGGACTCCAATCTCGCTGCTAGCTTCTTTACAGCTCTTGAAACGTATCTTGATCGCTCACACCCAGATAACACAGCCCATTTCGCTGACTGTTACGCATCCAGTGGCTCTGAACAAACTAGGAGAAGACGTAGGCCCTGTAGGTGGTTCCCAGGCTGCTCCTCCTGCACCCTATCAAGCCTATTGCAAGTAGATCCTAAAAAAATCTTGAATTAATCAGCTACAATACAAACTTCAAAAGGGCTGGCACTTTAGTTTTGATGGGTAGCAAAATACATACTTATGCATGCAACCCTCACGCAAGAAAAAAAGACTGACAACGCATCCCAAAACCAAGCAAAGTCCAAGTCCAGCTTGGGTTCACCATAGGGCCTCCCGAGCTTTGTAAGCGTACAGATCAAACTGTGGACACTGGCAACGGTTTTTATTTTTGCGTGAAAGCCACATGACATGCAGCAAGTTTAATGAAGTTTGTTCTTAGCATTATTTCAAACCTCCAGGGCTGCTGTCACCCACGTGGATCAAAACAGGAGGATTTATTTGCATCAACTCCCACTGGAAACAAAAAGCAGCAGCCATCAGCCCCAGCTTGTGCAACATCCAGGAAAGAAACAAGCTCCCTGTACCTGCAAAACCAAAAAGTTAACAATTACATCAAGAGCAGAACTCACTCTCCACCTTGGAGCACCAAAGTTTATTAAAGAAAAGAACAACGTTAGGATCTCACCTTCCAAAAGTCCCTGCAGAGCTGCAAGACCAGCTATTTCAGGTGCCAGAGGAGTTTCCCTGCCAGGAGTCCTAAGGCAGCCCCAGCAGCACTCCTTCCCTGCCCAGCCGGGAACATCTACCTTAATTAACAAACCCACATGGAGCTGAGAGAAGCATTTCTGCCCCCTCCTCCTCCCGAAGTGTTGGCGTAAAAACCTGGCTGCCCCTAGTCTGAAGGGGTTGATCAGGACTAAGAGGTTCATAGGAAAACTGGTTTTGCCCTGCCACCTCCTCTGCGCTGGAATGGGGTGGGTAGAGCAGTTGTCCTTGTGCTACGCTGCTGGGTGGCTCTTCCATTTTCTGATAAGCAGCTTCGACAAAGACTGAAGCCCATTTCATCACTTCCCAGAGCACTTTGCTCCCATCTTTAATGGCCTTCCTATGTTCCCCACCTCCCTTTCACCATGTAATAGTATAACATCCCAAAAGTTTGACTAGGAAACCTAGTGCCAGCTTAATCCCAGAGACCATTCCTGGCTAAAAGTGCTGGAAGGAAGCAGCCTGCAAACGCAGTGCTCGCCCCTCATCAGGGGAGAGGAATTTCATCCTGGAATGCCACGAATGCTGTCACAGCCAGAAACCGAGCTGCTTCCAGAAGATGCTCTTCAGTATGAGGGGAGATGCTGCAGCAGCGGCTCTCAGGCAGCTCTTCCGTTACGTTATGTTGGCCTCTGCGTTGCCCGGTATTAGATCATTGTCTTTCTTGTTAGCGCTGAAAAGTTTGTAGCTTCAGATTCCTACGGACAACCATCACAGCTTGACATTTTAGTGCTAAGGAATCAATTAGCTAGTGATGGGAAACCAGATTTTGGTATTAAAAAAAAAAAAAAAAAAAAAGAAGGGACAGGACTCACTGATTAGCACTATTGCTCCCACGTCTTTCTAAGGAAGTGTGGGAAGAAGAGCAGGTTTAGGGAATAGCCTGGATGGAGAGATGCTGTAATGAGCTAAAGCTGTCTTGGGCTGAGGGATAGGAAGTTAAGAGGATGCCCAAGTCAAACCTCAGGAACTGGTTTGAGAGTCATATGGAGTAGTGAACATGAACTACCCTTATATTTGGGGACATCTGGTCTCGAAGCTGATTCCGTTCCTAAACTTTATTATATGGCTTCTTAAAAGGTGAAGCATGAGGCATTTGGCAGGGGAGAGCCAGAAGATGGTAGATTTTTCCAGCCTTGTGGAAAGAAAATTAGAAATACTTCCATGCTGCCACATGAACCATGGGGCTTGTCACACTGATAGATTGGGGACGTTGCATGAAATAAAATAGAAAACAATTAAATGGCACGTGACTCCGGGAGGGGGTAGGTTTACTTTGCAGCATTTGCATCAACATTTTCTTTGGCTTCGATCCAAGCGGCTCAGCACCCCTTTGAGTCACTTAAACAAACCCAACTTTGAAAGCAAAACTCTGTCAGAACTTCTGAGTCACACCCAGCTTCACGTTTGCACCAGGGGAATGGTAAATCGCACCCGAGGTGGTTGCAAGGGCCACAAATCTTCTCTGAAGGTCTCTGCTCTTTTCGCACACATGAAAAAATGCACAGCAGTCTTCATGCGGGTTTTAAGCTTTGTGATGAAGATTCAATGCAGCCCCATACAATCTAATGCCAAGCTTTCTGGACAGGGCTGTAACGGAGCAATAAAGCTCGGCTCCACCTTCAACTCTCTGCTAAGTTTAAAGGAGATGATCAGATCGGGGGGTTTCGTTCAGCAAAGAAGAATGGTGTGGGGGGACCTAATGCTGGGCCCAGATGTGACCCCCTTTCCCTGACAGATGATCCAGGGCTTAACTTCAGACTCACCAGTGACAGAATTTTTGGTGCACAGGTAACAACCAACCTGGTGTATATTAAAAAACAGCTATAGGTTAGCTCCAGTGGATAGTTACGATTTGCCTATCTTACGGCAAGGTTTGCAAGGGTAGAGCAAACTTTCTGTTCTACAAAGTTCGGAGCGAGCGGCTGGCTCACACTAATAACAATATTTGGGGCCTTGTGATTATTTTATTTAGAGCTTTTTTGCAATTAAGCTCAGCCCTAAAAGTCTTTTTGTTCTGATGAGGTTATTTTCATATGGTGCAAGTTGAAAGGGGGCTGAGACAGCTACGCATATGTATTATAATCATATTTGAGCCATTTTCGTTCTTCATCTGTTTAATGTCATCTGCGCTGCCAAAGTAGCTAATCTCCTTCAGGGCAAAACTGCGTAATGGGAACTGACTTTTCTGATTTACTGTCTCTGTATGCAGCTATGTAAGTGAGGCATTGCTGGATCGGTCTGAGCTCTTCTATCCTTATTACTCAATTACCGTTACTTTTACGACTGAATGTTAACCTTATGATAACCATTAGCTGTTGTCAGTTGTTGCATGCAGACACCAGTTTCTGTAGCTGTTTAGACAGAACTGAACTGGAATTTGGTTCTGAATTAAATTCCAGACTCGGATTTACCGAGCACTTTGGAAGAGCTAGGAGGCCACAAGCCTCCAAGGCTGAGAGAGTTGGGGGTGTTCAGCCCAGAGAAGAGGAGGCTCCGGGGACACCTTATTGAGGCCTTCCAGTCCCTAAAGGGGCTCCAGGAGAGCTGGGGAAGGACTTTTTACAAGGGCATGGAGTGATAGGATGAGGGGGAATGGCTTCAAACTGGAAGAGGGGAGATTTAGATGAGATATTAGGAAGAAATTCTTTACTGTGGTGGTGGTGAGACCCTGGCCCAGGTTGCCCCGAGAAGCTGTGGCTGCCCCATCCCTGGAGGTGTCCAAGGCCAGGTTGGACGGGGCTTGGAGCACCCTGGGCTGGGGGGAGGTGTCCCTGCCCAGGGCAGGGGGGGTGGCACTGGATGGTCTTCACGGTCCCTTCCAACCTAAACCATTCTATGGTTCTATGATTCTACGATTCTAAGCAAGAAGGTTTAATCTGGTTAGTAATTGGGGTGAGGAAGAGTTTGCATGGAGGCAGGTCCTTCCTCGCTGCTGGACTCAGACCCTTTCTTGGGACATGGAGGCAGACACTGCTCTCATACTGCTGCTGCTCCAACCTCAAGTTTTCAAGTCTGGATCCCTCTCACACATATGTGATCAAGCTGTGAATGTGGAGTTAGCTCCATCCTCCTGGAAAAGATGCTCGGAGGGGTGTGTGGAGGGGGAGTTTGCATCATGTGTTCTGCTTTAGACTTTTTCGCTTGTCAATTAATAAACAAATGTAAAAATTTGCCTCCAGAAGTGCCTACAGTCCAAAGTTGCTAGTGGTGGACAAGAGGCTGGAGTTACGGGATGTTGGTGTCTTGAGACAGATGGGCCTCTTCTTGCTATCCTGCTTCATGAAGCCATCCAGAAACTTGCCTCATCCTGAAGCTGCTTGGGGGAAAAAAGTTCCGGAGTTGGAGGGGGGAAAGTTTAATTTTGGACCCTGACTCGTACAAAAGAGGTGCGTTTGCACCCACCAGTACTGCGAGCTCCTTTCTCATCACCCCTGCGTTCCTCTCTACCTGCTTTGATGCTAAGGGAGCATTGACAATATGCTGTCATGCTTCAAAAACATGTCACAAAAATTCATTTCTTATGTCCTTCTAATTTTCCTTCATGTTCCCTGAGTACATACAGGCATTTAATGACCTAGAACCGTAATTGAAGCAATTACTTTAACACAGAGGCAAACGCAGGTTCTAGCACCCTCCCAGAGAGGCTCTTAGTGCATTTTCTTAATGCTTTTAATTACAGTTGTTAATATGACAGATTGATAAGATGTTTGACAGCTTCTGTTTAGGTTGGGATGTTCTGGTACTCAGCAAATGGTCCAGAGGTGGTTGGAAGAAGCAGCCTGCACAGGAAGCAGTGTTACTCGGTCAAAACCATATCCCAGGGCATTGTATCAAATCAAAATGATTTTTTTCGTCTCTTTTCAATAGGGAGTTTTTCCTCCTTCACCTCCCAGTGTGAATGTGGATGTATGAGCAATGACCGGCAATGGGAAAGGAAATGCAGAGAAACCACACAACGATTTACTGGGGCTTTAGCAAAATATTATCATTCTTAATGTTTGTCGGCATGTGGCAATTTTCTTTGAACCAGGGATAGTTTAAATTCCTTCTTGCTTTGAAGACTTAATTTTCTCCCATAAAGATTATGGAGACTGTCTTGGATAATTTTAGGACTTAGGCACACTATTTGCTGAGCTCAGGCATGTTTTGCACCATGTATATTTTATTTGCCACCTGCCAGCTAGTGTCCACATTTTCCCAAAGTCTAGAGGTCATGGACAAATCCCGAGCAATGCCATTTGCTACGGCCCACACCCTGTGTTGGATGTGCCCGGCCTGAGCACCCGGCATGCACGCAGGCACAGCTCAGCACCACTTGTTAAATAACATTCCCAGGCACGGTGGAAGCCCCAGCCTTGCACACAGAGATACCTGTGAGTAACTTTACAGAATCACAGAATCCCAGGATGGTGAGGGTTGGAAGGGCCCTCTGGAGCTCCCCCAGCCCAACCCCCTGCCACAGCAGGGTCACCTCCAGCAGTGGCACAGGACGGCGTCCAGGCGGGTTTGGGATGGCTCCAGAGTGGGAGACTCCCCCACCTCTCTGGGCAGCTGTGCCACTGCTCTGCCACCCGCACAGGAAAGAAGACCCTCCTCAGGTTAAGATGGAACTTTTTACGCTCAAGTTTGTGCCCGTTACCTCTTGTCCTATCACTAGGCACCAGTGAAAAAAGACTCTTCTCATCTACCTGGCACCCTCCCTTTAAGTATTTATAAGTACTGATAAGATCCCCTCTCAGTCTTCTTTTTTCTAGACTAAAAAGCCCCAATTCCCTCAGCCTTTCCTCATCAGAGAGATGCTCCAATCCCCTCATCATCTTTGTAGCCCTTTGCTGGACCCTCTCCAGCAGTTCCCTGTCCTTCCTGACCCGGGGAGCCCAGAACTGGACACATTACTCCAGATGCGGCCTCCCCAGGGCAGAGCAGAGGGGGAGGATGACCTCCCTCGACCTGCTGGCCACGCTCTTCTTGGTGCAGCTTTGCAGAGGGCCACATGCCAGATGTGCATGCGTGACAAGGTGTCTGCTTTGCAAGCTCAGCAAGCCAGGGTTGGTAGGCAAGCGAGGTGTGAACCTAAAGAAATGTCTCAGTCACTCTGAATACAGCTGGGCCAAGGCTTCACTCGCTGTCTGGTTTGGTCGATGCAGAACGGACAATAAACATTTGGAGGTGACATGAGAAATCACCATGCCCCAGCCCTGGGGACTGTTACTAAGTAGAAAATGGGGATGAGGCGTGAAGAAAGCATGTCAGCGTAAAATATACAGCTCTTTGGTTAGGAGGGGAACACACTGAAAAGGACTAATAGATGAAACCCGAGGCAGACAAATTCAAAATAAAGCCTGTAGACATAGCAGTCATTGTAGAGTATTTCTGAATGACTGTTGTGCCTATGTTTGTGTCTGCAGATGGTTAAGGAGAAAGAGATTGTTGTCTTTGCTCGCACACATTCCCTTGCCCTGAGTTAACTTCCTTGGGCAGAAAAGTGCCCAGAAATAAACTGTCATAACCACTGAGTTAAACTGCCAAGGGGTGGTGAAGTGTCCAGCTCCAATGTCTTCAATCAAGACCAGTTTCCTTCTTTGAAGATATGCTTTTGCCAAGCACAAGTTGTACCTCAGTCAGACACCAGTTATTGGACTTGATACGGATGAAATCTAATGGCCCATGAAATAAAGGTCAGCAGAAAAAAAGATTATTGAATGGTTTCTTCTGGCTTCGAGTATATGAATCTGCAAAAGATCGGCAACTTGTACCCACTGTCATGGACTTTTTCATGGTATCCTTTGATAACGGGATTAGGAAGTACCAATATTAGTTCAAAAAAGCTGCTGAAAAGTCTCTGACATTTGGTCATTACCAGCCTTCAGTTACTATTGATCGGTGTCTGCACTGGAGCCGATAATCCAGCGCAGGGAGGGATCCACGGCAGCTGCAGATACGTTGAAGATCGATATGGAGGCTGGCCGAAGGGATGCTGCTTGGCACTACTCTCTCCGGTGCTCGTGATGGGAGCCTATCACTTGCTGGGGGTATTTTAATCAGCTGGTCCTGTTTTTTGTTTTTTTAGCAGGTTATTCTGCCAAGCAGTTTGGCAGCATTCTCATTTCTCAAAACAGAAGAATCACCATTTCACTTCTCCTGAAGCGTTTACTGTTGGAAGCGACTGCACTGCATGGAACAGCGTTCCTGAAGCATGAATATTTCATGGGACTGGTTTGGGGGATATTACTTATGGTTGAGTTTTCATGGCCAATAACTAGATTTTTGTGACTATCAGCACTTCTTTGGTAATTTAAAATTTACTTGAAAAGAAAAAGAAGCAAACCAAGGCTGTATGGGTACAACCAAGGTCTTGTGCTCTTACAAATACCACGATAAAAGTATATTGGTTCATAAGAACACTTTGAAATATTTAAGAGAGCATCAGCAGGAAATATATACACATGTACATGTACAAAACTAGCATTTCGTGAAGTGTGTGGGAAGGAGAACATTTGGGAGTCAGCACATTTCTTACCAACTCTATTAAGTGCACCCAAGGGTGAATTTTTTATTTATTTGGATTTTTCTTTAGAACTACCCCCTACGGTGCTTTGGATTTCTGGACATGAAAAATAACAACAAGCTTTACAAACATACGAGTCACAAACCTCCTGTCAACCCTGCTTGGGCTGCTGCTGCTGCCCTGCCAGCCCCTTCTTCTGGACACAGCTGCAGCAAAGCTGGTCCCAAAGAGCTGAGATCTCTCCTCAAAACAGTCAGACTTGCCCGGACCTGATAACTGGGACGATCGGAGGCTTTTTCTGCCGATTCCATGAGCTGTCCCACCATGCTGCCCCCAGCGAGAGATATTTATGTCTGAATTTTCAAGGTGAGAGTTCATGTTTAATGGAAAGCATCTTCTTTGTGTGAAACATCCCTGGGCTTGAGTGGCGCAGAAAGCTTTGACAAAATATTTGAACTGTGTTTAGTTGCTCGAATATATCAGTCTTGCCAGAAACATAACAATTTTGATAAAGGTCTTATTTGAAGAAATTTCTCAGCTCCCTCTTTGCTCCCCAAACAGAGCAGTTAATAAAGCAGATGTACAGAAGGTTACACTGGCATCCCAAGCAGGCATTCTCCCTTGCTACGAGAGGGTGGCTTCTCTCAGTCTCTCCTATTCGGATTACTTCACTTTCAGTAATCATCAAACAGCCATTTTTTTTCAGAAACTTGCATCAGAAAGCGCAATCAAGGAATCAGTCACAAAACAATGGGGAAAAGACCTGCAGGTTTTGTGCTAGGGTAGGACAGCCAAAGTGCAATTTTCTCTCTTTCTTGGTCGCCTGCCGATGGTGCCAGCGGAGCTACTCCTGGTGGCCAAGGATGAGAAGTGTCGCGAAAACAGCCGGTCTGGCTTCTTCTGCCTTGCCTCGGCAAAAAGCCAAGATCAAGCTACTATTTTTTTTTCCCCTCTGCCTCTCACTTCCAGGGTGTTTCGCCTTCACATTAACTAGTCAATGGCCTCGCCCGACCTTGGCCAGGTTTGTCTCCTCTCCATGCATCATGTTTGGGGTGGGAGCCCCTGCCTAGGCGTCGTGGTCCACCGAGAGCTTGCAGAAGTGACCCTGAGATCTTCCTGACCCTTTGCTGCATTTGCTCCTTTCCTTTTTAGCTCTCATTCTATTGCTTTTCAAATTAAGGTGCACAGGAAACCAGAGCAGTTTCTGATCTCTCCTCCACCTAAAAAATTAGAACATCAAAACCAGTTTTACCAGCAATAAATGAAGCTACTTTGAAAAGTGAGGCAAAGGGATCTATCTGGAGTCAGTAAGACATTGTTAGGATCTCTTTGATCGGGAGCCTTAAATGAAAATTATCAAATGGCGCTTTAAAACATACACCCTTTTGTTTGATTAGCCTGCTGCAGATAACCTTTATTAAACCTGATCTAAAATTACAGCCATGCACTGGTGGTTCTTTGATGCCTTGGCTGTTTCATTTCCTGTTTATACTATGATACACGTTGCACTAGGAGATAAAGCACTTCTGAAGGATATTAAGACATGAAAGTCCCTTGGCTATTTGCTGGCACTGTTTTGATGTTTTCTTGCTCTCTAGAAATTAGCATATCCTTTTCAAAGACTGCCTCTGATGAGAGTAATCCTTTGCCATGATGTATTTGCTAAAAGTCATAAATGATAGTATATTGTGTAAAGAAATGACACATAAAAGGGACGATGCTAGATTATTGATAATGAGGCAACTTGTGCAACTCTGCTTTTGGCTTTTATAAAACACATTTTTGACACCATAAATACATTGAGCTTATATTAATGAGGATTTAATACTGCTGAGATTTTAGAAACTTGCTTAGAACAACTTTTCAAAAGAAGGTTTTTTTGGGAAGTTTAATGTTTTCACTAATTTTGATAAGATAGTCTGTTAAGCACGTTTTGCTGCCTTCATAATGAGGAATGATGGAAAGGTTTTTAGCATGGCTTTGCCAGAATTAAACTGTGCTGTAATATTTATTTTATTAATTTGTATAGTGTCTATTGCCATAGAAACGAGGTGGCTTAATTATAGAAATTTGCAACAAAATGTTACCTTTCAGAAAAAAAAACTTTGACACACATAAAAGCAAAACATAAGGATCTGATATCTGAAGGTGTAAATAAGTATTGCTCCATTGAAGCTTTGAAGTGACATTGATTTACATCACCAAAAGATCTGTCTCCTGTTGTCACTACAAATGACCTGAGCATTTTCACAGAAGAGAAAGCCATGCCTGGATGACATAGAAAATAAGGACCAGGGTGTTGGGATGATAGTGGGATGAGGAAGAGCAACAAGGGCTTGGAGATCTTAACCAGTCTCTTCCCAAAGGCACTTTTCCAGGACTTTTCAAAGTGCTTTGGGTGACACGGTCTAAGTTAGACTGTAAAATTCCTGTAACTGCATGAAAATCATCATAGTATTTACTGAGTTTCATTTACACAACACCCTTCCATCACCCTCACTAGCTGGATGTGTAGTAGCACAAGATCTGGACTCTGATGGCAGTGATGTGGGTCAGGTATGGTGCCACTGATAAAGATTTACACTTTGCTTTACATCAAGTGTTTTCTGTAGATAGATGCAGAGAGCTGAATTGTGTATTTTTCAAACTGGGTGACCTGAGTTACATACCTGAGGCTGCGTGTAACATACCCGAGGATGAAGATTTTGGTACCTAAATAAGTAAACAGAATTTGCAGCGACTCTGAATACCTGAACTCACCCTTCTGAAAATCCAGTCCCTCTTCCATACGCTTTTATGTGGAGCCGAGCCCTCACCTTAGATACCCCAGGCTGATAATCCTGCCCTCAGGAACTGAAGATCTCATCTGATATCCACTGAAATCAATGGAACAATTGACTGTGGGTGGCTGCTCCAAGGAGCCCTGAAGGGAATAAAGGTCACAGCCAGCCTTGCAATCGGAGGTACAGCGCTGCTGTCACCAGTACCTTTCCAGTAGGCACTAGCGCAGACCATTTAGAGTTGCAACCGTGCTAATCAGCACAGTGCGCCATTCTTCATCTCTGTGCATCTCACTAGCTTGGGGCAGGAGCTGGATTTTTATTAGTTCAGGTAGACTGCAGCGGGAGATGAGAGGAAGGGAGGAAGGAGCAATTGGAAAGGCAGAGACAAATTATACCTCCAGTGATGAAAGCCACCTTGACTGCAGTGAGGCTAAGACATTGCCAAGATGATTTCCAGTTAAGCATGTATTAAGCAAATATCTCTCCTTCCTTCCAGCCAGGCCTCCAGTGGAATTGCCTTCTCCTACAATTTACTAGATTGAAAGTGCATAGAGTGACAAAATTACTTTTTTAACGGCTGCAAAAAAATCACAAACATTTGACAATTCAAGAGAAAAAGACTTTTAAAAAATTGATAGTGTTTTTTCTGTATCCTTGTCAGAAAGTCTTTCAACTTCCCTCTTGGAAAGCAAAGATGTGAAAAAGGTGCTGGGAAAAGGATTTCTGCATGGGCACCTGCTGTTATTACTGCCAGCAGTGACAGGGAGCAAAGGCATTTACGATTAGTCCCTAAGAAACGGTGATTATCAAGACTTCTTTCTGCAGGACCTTTGCTCATTGGCCTACATGCCACCCGGTAACAGGATTTGCACGACTCCATCCAGCTGCTTGGAGAATAGGTCCCGTTCTAGTGCTTTACCATACACCATACAGTATTCATGGCAATGAGCATGACTTGTAAGATCAGCTCATGCCTGTATAAGGTTTTCTGCAAATTTGGTATGATTTAACTAGAAGTAATACAGTCAAGGCTCATGCTGACCTCTTATTCAAACCATAATAAAAAGGGGTGAAGAAAGGCAACGAGCAGAAATCATGCGACGTCCTCAAAGCCAAAGGACTTGGTCTCTCTTGGAGGTCCTTTACAGACTCCTGCCGTTGTGCCCTGAACCATCCACAGGTCTCTCCATGGGTCCAAGCCAGAGGAACCAGGCGCTGCTGTGGAATCCATCCCTACCCAGCTCGAAAGGCAGCTGTGAGTGAGGCTGGACACTCCCTGCAATAACGGCTCCTTCCAAGCGCCTCTAGCCCCGCCAGCACGCGAGAAGCGGCCAAGAGCTCTCGCCTGCCAGCATGTCACAAGACTGGTGAGTCACGGGACGATCACAAAGTGTTCTTCTTATAATGGAGCTTAATAACAGCCAGTGTCAAGGTAAGAGCACCTGTAAATGAGACGGTACATCACTTTACAGCCTTGCAATAACACTGCTGGGCAACTCAAGCTCACAGGTCTCCGCACTCCCTTCATCCATGTTCAGTCTTGTCCTTTGCAGTGGCTTTGGGGCTGATGTGTCATGCCATGAGGACAGGTCTTTTGTAGGACAGTGCTGCCCAGACTCTGATATGCAGGCAGATAACACGCTCCCTCTTCTTGAAATGCAAGCTGTGAGCCCCGTGCGTGACAGCAAACTTTGCCACCGAGGAAGAGCAGCTTTTCCGCCCAGACCATCAGTAGCGAAACCGCTGTAACCCAGACTGCTGCAGAGCGATGTGTCCGCAGGAGCCATCCGGCCCAGCAGTGACCTGTCTGAAATTCATAGTCCAAATGTAGATAAGCTATGTGCTGGCCACAGCTGGCAGCTCTGAACCGAGACTGTTTAGCCGTGATGGCCAGGCAGGGAGGAGACCCCAGTGCTCCCCAGCACGCCGTGTTTGGTGGGGTGAGGAAGAGGATGCAGCTTGTGCTGCAGTCACTGATGGTCCCCTCTTGGCCTGCCAGCCGTTAAGCTGCACGGTGACTCCAAAACATCACATCCCACTTTCCACCTGTGGCCTCAGAGACCGTGAGATTTCCTGGGTCTCCAGCACTTCTGTATCTGTTCTCCCAGGCTCTGCTTTCACTCCAGACCCCGTGCAGGGTGTCCCCTGCCCAGCTGCACTTCTATAAAGAATAACTCCTCCTTCCTCCCATCAGCAAATCCCTCTGTCCTCCCCATCCTACCTCTTCACAACTTCAGGGAAATTCCCCTTCTCTTTCCCAACATACAAGTAACTCACCCAAGCACTGCCACATTTATCTTGACCCTGCCAGCCAGGCAGGAGGTCCATAAACAGGAACAAGACCTCACCAAATAATACTGTCTCTAAAAGTGCCCATTCAAGGACCTGGGAGAGGACATCTGCTCACCTGCAGATTTTCCTGCCCGTTTGCTGCAGCTGAGGACGCCCCTCGCTCCTCCCTGGCGTGCTCAAGGCTGCATCCCAGGCATCCGGACACCGTCCATGAGATTTGGTCCAAAAGTTGACCTTTCCCTTTGGAGTCCCTCCAAACACACACCCAACATGCACCCTTTCCCTTTGTTTGTCTCCCGAGCATCGTCACCATTCGATAATGATCTCGGAGGTGCTAAGCTGATAATCATCTGCCTCAGCTACTCCGCACACTTTGTCAGGCACGTTTGTAATGAAAACATAAAGTGTAAAGATATCCCCTTCCCAAGGTAATGGAAAACCTGAGTGGAGATTGACGTTAGAAACAAGATCGGTGGACGGAGAAGCCAAGTAAAAAGGAGTAACATCTGGTTCCGTTTTTCTTTGTGAAATTATCTCACACTGACCAAGCAGTACCTTCTCTGAAGTACATAAACGTTGAAGACACACACACATGGTTGTTATCAAATGGTATTGTGCAAAATTAAATTGGCTACTTTATGGTGAAATGGAGAAGGAAAGCAGGCATTTCAAACACATGCGTGTCTCTCAGCGAGGTCTGGAAGCGATCACGATGCAAGGATGGCTACTTTAAAATATCTACAAATAGTTAAGGCCATTCTGTGAGATGAATAAGCTGGGGCTGAATTTAATAAAGTTATCAAGGCCATAATAATACAGGGGCCAGTGCCTGAAACTAATAAGCAGTTTGGTGAGCATGAGATAGTTCATATGTGCAAAGCATTCCTCCAGTGCTGACTTGCAAAGGTAAAACACCATGCCAAATTCCTCTAACTTCACCAAGATGTGCTGAACGTCTGCCCCTTGGCCAGGCTTAGCCAGCTGGATGGGAGGGGACGTTCGGCACATTTTTGTCTAAGGGGTAGTCACAAGCTTGGCATGTCCTTCACTGAATATAGCTGGTAGGTCACCTACAGCAGGCACGTGTTTGTCTGTAGCACGTGTGCTCTCCATGCCAGTTGGTAGCACGTTTGTGGTTTAAGAAGAGAATCAAAAAAATTTTCACCAGAAACAGTCTGTTATGTCAAATTTTTATCTAATGTTTTTCATCAATAACATCAGAGCAGGTTTCTCGGGGCTCCAGCCTCACCACCCATCCCCAGCCAGAGCCGTGGGACCTCGCTGGTCCTTGGAGCTGGGCAGGACATGGGGACGCCGCGCCGGCGGCTGAACGTGGGTGTGGAGGAATGTTCTCCTTTCTGTTCTCCAAAAATGAAATTTTCCATTTGTGGAAAATTCCACATCTCTGATTTTTTATTTTTTTTCTTAATTTGGAGGAATATTTTAGATATGAGAAATTTTCTCTGGACTGGAAATTCCCGTTACCGCACATGTCGAGAGGAAAGTGTTCAGTTTTTCCAGCAGACCGGTGGCAGAGCAGGAAAGAGGGCTTGGTTTTCCTGAATTCCACTCCAGAGCTCTGTTCATCGAGCCACACAGCTTCTGCAAGACTTTTGTTTGGATAAACCTACCTTTCCCACAGAGCTGCAAACCTGGGCAAAGTAACAACCCTACCTGTTTTATTTCTTTTTTTTTTAATTTCAGATTCAGAAGCAGAGATCCAAGAGCAGTGTTGGGGCTGGCTTCAGGGAATGCAATTCTCGTTCCTTTGAAAATTCTCGTTCTGCCGGTTGGGAGTTTTGTTCAGCATTTCCCTTCCCAGTTGGTATTGTGGGGCTGAACTTTCTCAAGATGTTGACTGTGCAGAAAGAAGAAAAAAGAAGGGCAGATTTCATCTAGTTTGGATTTACCCAGGGAGTGATTTTCTTCCAGAGATCCTAATCTGAAACCGCTTCTTCCTGCTCCCCCCCGTAGTAGTTTACAATCTCTGACGTACACAGGGATGGACCGTGAATCTGTTAGCAACAGTGGGGCTGGCCAAGTACTCGGGGGAGAGAGGGATTGGCATTTTGGCTCACAATATTAAGAATCAAGTTTATTCCAGCCATGGCTATGCCTCAGCACTGTGCTGGGCATTGCACTCTACCCTGAAGATCATAGCATTTATGTAAAAACCAGTTAGGCAGAATTTACTCATATATCCCCAATTTTGCAAAGGTGGAGGAGTCTAGCTGAGCTTCTGGGAATCTGCTGGGGCTGGTTCTATTGGAATTAACTTTAAAACTCTCCGCTACAGCTCCCTGAAAAGGTAGGAGAGGCGGCTGCAGACGTGTCCTTCGAAGGCAATGATTACTGAGAAGACTTTCAAATTGCCTTGGGAAACATAACTCTGAGCCCCAAGTTTCAATGGAAATGCAGTAAAGAAAACCTCAAAAAGCAAACTACAAGCTCCTCTCCCAGATTTCCTTTTCCTTTCATGGCGCAAATTAGAGAATACAAACTTAGTGGAATTGCAAGCATCTAAGAATAGCTTTGATTTTCCTAAACATTTACAATTCTGTTTTATGTACATCGTCAGAAAAAGAGCAAGGAAATACAAAATGTAAATCTTTAAATGAACCTGAATACCAAGGAGACTTTACATATCTGCTTGTAACAAATGGGATGTTGCAGCTAAATCTCAAACAGGGGAATCAGAGAGTTTCAATAGCCGTGGATGCATGGAGTATAATCAGACATGGGATGTCTCGTGTAGGGTCCTTCTTTCCCTCCCTCCCCTCTCTTGCAGGTTAAGAAAACTATTGTGACTTGCTATAGATTTTGCTGCCTGCCATTCGGTTTGGTTTCACTGCTCAGAGCCAGAATCCGATCTCCATTTCAGAGAGCAGCAGCAACGTGCTAACCTGGATGTCAAAATCCTGCCAGGCAAAGGGGCCGCGGGGTCACCCTTGCCGCTCTGGGATGCGCCATGGGTAGTGTGCCCATTCAGCGAGTATCATGCAAGCTCTAACGAACCCAGAAGCTGCATATCTGAAAAGACTTCCAGATGCGGAAGATTTGCAGGAATTATGGAGAGCCTGTTGGGCATCTTTGATAAAAAGTCACATTTGCAACAGGGATATTGTTCTCGGTTGTACTGCAATGCTGAGAGAAAAGTTGAATTTCGGAGAATATATTAGCCCTTTCCTCAGCAGGACAGCCCTGATAGGGCAGAAAGCATTTAGAAAGCAATTTAAAAAACATAATGCTCAGGAAGCACCTAATTTTACTACCAGCTGGGTGTTAAATTAATTGTGTGCAAGCTGAACGTGGCACGAGATGGAAAAGTCAGGCTTTAAAGTGTGCGTGTTTTCCTAAGAGCGATTTTGTTTCGTGGTTGAAAGCAAGGAGTGTATCTCATGGAAAGCATCAGGTGATCAGCAGAATGATATCATGATGGATTAGCCCAGCGCATACTTGCCTGGAAATGCTCAGAGGTCAGGAGCGGGTTATAACTCTCTCCAACACTGAGTTATGAGCGTGTGTTACCATCGGTCTGTAAGGAGAGGTTGCTTTTCGGAGCGGGAAGAAGGCTGCCTACAGATGGGTAGGACGATGATTCACTTGTCTCAGCAGACTGAGGAAACACGTATTAGTGAAATCTTGGATGCCGCAGAGGCTGATAAGTGTTACCACTCCCATTTTCTCACTAGGTAAACTGAGGTCAGAGATGCTTTTTGACTTGCCCAAGGTCATGCATTAGATTAGTGGTAGAGCCAGAAACAAGACCTAAAAGACCCTGCTTCCTTTCATTGCCACAGTGTTTTCAATTGCAGATGCAGAAAAGTTGCAGGCCTGTTGTTCAAAAAGAAGCCATTACCCATCTGCAGGACTTGTATCAACCTCAAGAGACATCAAATAGCCCCGTGGTGAAAAGGCATCCAAGAACAGCTGCCTGCCTGCTAACTGCTTTTTAGGCTGTGATTTTTTCAGTAGCATCATTCCTAGTTCTCACTGAACACTCTTAATTTAGACTGATGAAGCCATTCTGCAAAGCAAGAAACTTTCTCTTACAGATATGCAACTTTTATACTTGTTCAAAACAGCCAGAAATGTTATTTATACCAAATTTACAGCTCAAAGCCAACAGCTGTTAAAGCCCCTCCCTGCCTTCCTGCCTGCTCCTTCCATCTTTTTTTCTTTTTTTTTTTATTCTTCTTTTTTTTTTTCTCATCAGGATCTTGTTTTGGAAATACCCCAGATTGTAATAGTTTTACTTGTACTGTATTACTTGGCTTTGTTCATCTACTGATGAAGTGCCAGCCCTGAAGTACTGCCAGATGAAAGTAGGCATCTTATAGCACCGAAGGGAACTTTCCTGAGATTATTTATTAGTCGAGTCACCGCGCAAGTGTTCTGAACAAACAGCAGGTCTCTGCCCAAACGAGCTTACAGTGGGAAGGTGCACAGGAGGTCTGATGTGTGGCATCCATCAAAACCCAAGGAGGAGGCTGTAGCCTCAGCTGGACCTTCTCTGGCCACGGCTCTGGACAAGTGGCTGAGCAAAGGAGAAACAGCAAAATTTCAGTGGACCCCAACAACTTCAGTCCCCATGGCTTATGTTTGGGGTGATTCAGGTTCTCAAGCAATTCTGTTGACCATGTGAAGGAGCAAAACAGCCTGGGAATGGGGAAAAAAACAGCCACCATCTACTCAGCACTTCATCCCGCTCCAGACAACACATGCCTCCCGGCTGATTTGAAGTCCAAACCAGGGTTAGTTCAATTCTCAGGCCCAGATTCACTACAAAAATCTGAGTCTTGATGAGTCTTGATGAACATTTTAACTAACTTGGCCCAGATTCCAAGTTCATAACAGAACACAAATCCATGCACTTTCATGTGGTCTGAGGTTTTGTAAAGAAAGGTTCATTTGGCTCTCAAGATGACTTTGGGTTTGGCTGTGTCTCCTGGGTCACTCCAGCCTGCAAGGGCTGATGTGGGCTGGCCCAAGCCCTGCCATCGCTGTCACAGCTGGGGAGAGATCAGCTTTTGCCACTGCTAATTGTAGAGAAGCAAGAAAATAGTTGGCTACCGATATAATTAACTCTTTGCAGGCTGCACGGCAATCTGCTACAAGTCCTTCCAGAAATGTAATCCTGTGATCACCTTCTACAAACAGACCACACCTCTACAACAACAGAATTTAAACAAGCAGATCATCTTGCATGCTTTTCTCAGTTTCAAGTGATTTTAACAGTTTATTTTGCATCTTGGTAAGACTGTGATCTACCGAATTATTACTTAAAAAATCTCACTGCCCGTGCTTTCTCTCGTTGTCTTCCCTTGCACAGATTTCCAGGTGTAGGTGTAATATCTTAGCAAAGAAGACGGAATTTTTTTCCTGGGTAGGAGTGGTGGCCAGCAAGTGAAAGCGAGCTCCTTGCAAGGGAAGCCTTTCGGGTACTTGTGCCTGTCACCGTAGTGGCATGCCAGATTGCTGACCGGTAATTAACTTGGTTGAAGTCTGGCTCAGCAGATCAAACTACAAAGACATGCATTTTTGAGGGACTTCTTTCTTGCAGAATATATAAGAAGCCTTCCTAGGAGTGAATGCTTAAGTCCCTCCTGTGATCTCACACAGTAGACCTAAAAAGTAGATTGAGAAAAGTAATAAGCTAAAGGAAAAAAACACAGTGCTTTGCTCATTTATTTTATATATTAAGGGGAACACTGACCTTTTAGATGTCTTTTTTCCCTAGTATTCATGGTGATGAATAGAATGTATTCTGACTTTAAATGAAACAGAGTGCTTTGAAAAGACAGAAAATTAGCAACATATGGGCCAAAGGACCCAAAGAGATGAGAAAAAAGGAGGGGGAAGAAAATGACTGAAAGAAAGTTTCAGATGTCGCTGTGATCCTGCAGCAGAATATTTTAATGTTACTGTTATTAGAGGAGGTCAGGCCCCCTTTGGACACCCTCCTTGCATCACACGTGGCGAGGCCTTTCTGTGTGCAGCGCAAAGCAGAAATTTCCCGTCCTTCGCTGCAAATGCTCCTCGCCCAACTGGACCGGTGGCTGCCACAGAGGAAAAGGACAGCGGGATTTTACAAACAAGGTTATTTTTCTCTTCCCTATCCCTTCGCTGCTGTGAACCAGAGATGCTCTGTAATGTAAGATACAATCTTCCCTGCCAGACTCCACAGCAGCCTGGGAGTCCTTTGATTTCTGTCCCTGGTGCTTCCCCTCAGGCTCACCTCTGCTCTGCCCAGGGGAGGGCCCAGGCGTGGGGCAGAACGCCTTGTGTGCTGCCCCTGGATGTCCCCGGCCATCTGTGCTCTGCAAAACAGCCACCAGGTCACCACGAGCTTCCCCAGCCAGAAGCTGTACTGGATCACACCCCAGAAGTGCCACACCAGTCCTATTAGCTGGCCACCAGCATTGTGCATGGTTGCTTTTTCCGCAGCCAAACACCTCCTCAGGTGCTTTACCCTGTCCACCACGCACCTGCAACCTGCACCAGAGACAGGGTTTTCTTTAGACTCACTGTCGCACAGACACAAGCATGTTCTTATTTTTATGAAATAAAACCAATAACAAAAAAAATTCATATTGCCATATACATTCCTACCATAACTTTTCCTTAACTTGTTGGGTTTTTTTGTTGTTGTTGGGTTGGTTCGGGGTTTTTTTTGTGGGGGGAATTTCCTTGCTTTTCTCTAAAGTATATCTGGAAATTTCCATTTCTAAAGCAGGAGGGAGTGCACTTCATAAGGGGTGGGTGGTTAAAAACAGTTTATGCCACAGATGAACACTAATTACCTGAGTCTTTTTGATGCCTGGGAATCTTCATCAAATCACGAATTAGCTAAAGCAGGAGTCAAAGTATCAAACTCTTCACAGCTAACTTTGTGTAATCACTTAAGTGTCTTATTAATTGATTCAATATTCTTAGTTAAATTCCCAAATACTCCCATTTTAATTAAGGTCTGATGCCAGCCAACCAGAGCAAGGAAACTTGGAGTTAAGATGCCCAGCCTCACCCCTAACTCTCTCACAGCATATGCGTTTGGAGAGGCCACGTGCTGCTATGAAGTATCTCCAACGCAGCGGTAATTAGAGCAGACGAAGCCGACCTGGCCAGGGCTGTCAATTCTGCAGTGACATTGGGAAGTGCCACATTTATACATTATGCAGACAACTCCGAGACACAAAATGTTGTTTTTTTTCCCAAGCCAAACCAAATCTGGGTAAAATTAAAGTTCTATCCTGCTAGTATATTTAGTCCAGATCCAAGCACGCTTATTTTTTCCATTCTGTCTCAGTCGTTTTAGCTCATTCATCTCTCAGCTGAAAAAAGAAGGTTAAAAAAAAGGTCCTCTGCTGCTGCACAAGCATGAAAACTGTTCTGTGCTCCCCACAATACCTGTAAGTCTGTGTATCCTCTGCAGAGCCTGTAATATATATTACATGACCATACTTAGGTATTTGCACAGACCTGCTATCACTTTGCTACCCCCCCCCCCCCCCCCCCCCCCCATATTTTGGAGCGTCTGGTTAAAAATGACTTCAGGGCTTTGCTTCTCCTCTTGGCCATTGAGAGGCTTTGCTTTTGCATAGGGTGCACAAATATTTCTCAAAAAGCTTTATTTTGCAAATGCTGCTTGCTTCCAGAGCAGCACGTGCTTAAATCAGCAAGAGTCTTAGAAGCAATGAAGTAAATGGGAAGCTCGCAACCGAAATACTCTGTCCTACAGCTCTTGTAGTAATAGTGTAAACTCTTTTTGGCATTAGCCATGGCCCAGTTTGAGGAGGGACAGGAGAGAAATTAAGCCGCTATTGGCTCTGGCTTCTTTGCTGGGTCTGGCTGCTAAGGTGCCACCTCGTGTGAGGTTGTTAATGGCTCATGGATTATGGAAATCCTTTAGCAAATGGGCGCTCTCAGCAGCCCCATGTCTCAGGCATTTTTCAAAGAGGAAGTCAAAGTCCTAGGATGGGGTTTGAAATGATGGATGCCATGGCCAGTCAGACACAAACTTCTCCAGACTTTGATGAGACATGTCAGGATTTGAACTTCGCTGGCTCTTGCAGAACTAAAACTTGTTTCTCACTGTTTTACCTGGTCAAAACTACAGCCAGCTCCACCTGCCTCCTAGTGCGTGGGAAGAAAACCCACCTCAGCTTCTTACCCAAACTATCCCAGATGTCCATGCTTGGGACAAAAAGAGTAAAGGAAACAGCACCCAGAGGTCACGTTTTGCCCTCAGACCAGCATGATCCAGGACGAAGGCTCGGCGTTCCCCATTCCAGATGGTCTCAGCAGGGAGGACACCTGCAGCCTGAGGACCATAAACCTGACCACAAAACAGCAGCCTGAGCCCTTTGCTGTCCTCTCAACCTGCCTCAGAAGCGGTAACCTGCAAACCTCTCCCAGGCTGCCAGTAGACAACTCGTTTGCAGCCAGTTAATGAGCTGGTCCCCAACTCTTCCCACAGTCCGACTCATATAATCCCACACAGCAGTTCTGCAGGTGATGGCCACAATTTTCCTCTCAGGCTCAGATATATAACCAGAGCGCTGTTACTTTCACTCCACCTGTTCTCCACCAGTTTCTCCTCTGCCTGTCGGGTCTTGCCTTGTGGGCCAGAAGGGCTTAGGAGAGCAAGCGCCCAAGCCCAATGGTGCCCTCATCTGGCTGAGGCTCCCGTGCGATAAATATCCACTGTAAATAATCATCCTCATCTTCATCTCCAACGCCAGGAACAATGGACACAAAACCCAGCGGGTTTGGGATGTGGTTATGTATCATGTCCGAGATGGGTTGGCCCCACAGGAGCTTTTTTCCACCCGTGCCGCTGGCTGCTTTCCCGGCTCCCCCCCAGCCTCTCTGCTCCACGCTGTGCAGCACATGGAGCATGTAGCCCTAAGAGCAAAGTCCTCAGGTAATGATTTTTAGGGTCAGATAAATTCTGCCCTTTGCTTCCCCAGCGGGCATCGAGAGGAGCCCCAGTGCCGGGAGCGGGGCCGACGGGCAATGCGCGGCAGCCAGCATCTGCCCGCTGTGGAGCTGAAGTGACATCATGAGTTTGTGGTTTTTTTCCAAATGGATCTTTCAAAATTCACTCTTGTGGTTCCTTCCACCGATTTTGCTGGAAGAGATAAGACTGGTTTTTGGCGAGCAGCCAGCTCAACTGTTGACGGAGCCGTGCAGTTGAGCTCCAAGCTGCAGGACTCTTCCTCCAGAATAAAGGGTCCTTTTCAGTTTATAGACACAAATACATGAATAAAGGCATATTTCATGCATAATGTCTAAGTATATCAATCAGATAACTGGAACTGGTGTGCGTGTGGAGAAATTTCTGACGTAATATAACTTGTACAAAGAAGAAAGGCGCTTTCATTAATCCGGTGCTTGGAATGTCACTTGTACACCAACAAGTGATTCAGTAAGAACTTGGAAAAACAAATGAAGCTAGCGTTTTCAAATATGCAGGAGCCTCCCAAATTACAAGGGCAAGGGAGTGTACAGGATTCGCAAATAGAAAGAGACTCCCAGATCCCAGAAAGGTCCAGGGAAATAGCTGGAAAATGCAGAGCAGGTATGCATAAATTATGGTGATGTGTCCAACAGAAAAGAAACTCAGTTCACACTGTTGGATCTTTCTTGGGGAAAGGAGGAAGTCACTGCAAAAAATAAGATCCTGAGGACTGGGGTTTGTGACAATCCTCATGCAAATCGTCTTTTGTAGTGTGAGTACAGAAATGACTTGCTAACTCCTGCCAAGGTTAAGAACCTCCTACATTCAGATCCCGTGTCCTGTTGAGATTTCCAGCTCATCTGTAATATGAAGACAGACTCTTCCATCCTGTCCTTGTAGCCCCGAGAACATACAATGATCAAAACCCATTGTGGCATACTCACACAAATACGGTGAATTCACACCGCAAAATTCAGTTCTGGATGTGGGTTTAAATGCCCCGAAGTCTGGTAAATTTGGATTTACTAAAAAGCACTAGATTAAAATTAAATGAAAGATTTTATTTGAACCAAAGAAAGGAAATTAAATTTAGGCGGAAATTCCATCATCAAAAATTCCTGCACCATGTCTCAGTGTTTTGGCACCTACAGAACATTAAATACAGTTCTATACTCTTTGGACATCACTGTATCTTAAGTGCCTTTTGTGTAGGCACAAGATGATGGGTTAATAGTATTATTTCATCTTTAACCGAGAAACATTTTCTTGTCTTTGAAAATAAAAGACAGACTCTTAAGATTACTTCCATGTCAATTTTTCTTATTTATCACAGGTATTTATAAGGTGCCTATCACACTAGTATCCAAGTGCCAGGTTTTTTTCTTGTGGTAAATTCTTTGATTTTTTTTTAAAAAAAGGTAATTTCATACCAAGAAAATGAAGTTTTCATTTCAAAAAGTATTAAAAGGATTGTTATAAAAAAGGAGGAAACATCTCTCCAGGGATAATATGAAAACTGTATCTGCTTTACAGCTGTTATGGCCCATTCCAGCAGTTCACCATCAAATGTGGTCTTGCACCATTGATGGTCCATGGCATATTTGCTGGAGTTCCACAGAGATCTTGGCTCTCTTCCTTGTTTTCAGCTCCTAAACTATATAAAGAGACAGCTTAAAAGTACACATTATTCTTTCCTAATGCAGCTTTTCCACTCTGGCAGCTGCTGCCGTTGACGGAGGGAAGTCTGTCGGTCCTGGTGGGGCAGGAAGGCAGTCTGTACAGCTGCAAAAAAAGTAAGTAAAGGGCAAGAAAATTAGAAATTTGTATCTAAGGAGATAGCTGGGAGTAATGGAAGATTCCCCCAGGACAAGCTTCTGTCCACAAAGAAGGATGCCATTGTCCCATTGCTACAGTGTGGTAATACCGTCAGCCCATGCCAGTGACCGTGCCAGCCTGCTGAAGGGGACACAGTAGGCACGTCTGAGATGAGCTCAGTTAAGTGTCCCATCGAAATGTGGCATTTTCACACAAACTGCAGAAGAAACTTTTGAGTTCCTTGCCTACCTTGCAGGGTAGGTTCAGAAAACACTGCTCTGGTCACCAAAAACATCCTTGGTGCTCTTAGTGCTGGATGGCGCTTGCAATGAAATACGCAGTAGAATCATAGAATCATAGAATCATAGAATTGCTGAGGTTGGAAGGGACCTTTAAGATCATCAGGTCCAACCATTAACCTACCCTGACAAAACCCACTTCTAAACCATGTCCCTAAGTACCACATCTACCCTTTTTTTAAAACACCTCCAGAGATGGTGAATCCACCGCCTCGTGGGCAACCTATTCCAATGTTTAATAACCCTTTCTGTGAAAAATGTTTTCTAATATCCAGTCTAAACCTCCCCTGACATAACTTAAAGTAGCAGCAAGGGATGCAAGTAACCATCAAGATAAAAGAGGGCAGTTAGTACCGAGTTAATTTCCCAAACACCAGCATAAAAGATAATAGCACCATGTTAATGACAGTGCTACAATAGCAACAGATAACAGTGACCCTGGCAATCAAAACAGTGTGCAGTGCTTTGGGGTGAATAAACTGATTTTAGTGACTCCATCTCACATGTTGATAATGTTTCGGTGACTTTTATACCACTGAGGGGGGAGCTGAGGAGAGTGGAGTTTGCACCTTTATCGCAGCCTTTTTGCAGGGAAGATGCGGGATACCAGTCCGGCCGTGGCCGGATCCGGAGCTAACTGACACCAGCGCCGGTGCCTGCGGGCACGGGGTCAGGTGGTGATGGAGCCACAGCTTTGGGGCTGTCCAACCTCACCTCTCCCTCCGTCTCTGGTTTTGATCAACTCCACCGTAAAGAACGGTGTTTCCAGCCAAGATCCTCGTACATAAAGATTTAGCTCAAACCCCGTATGGTATTTATAAACATGTTAAAGTATGCAATCCTGGAAACAGGCTCTCCACCAGCAATACCGTGTCAGACCTCCGATGGCCGGGAGTCGCGGCGCTGCCGTCACTTGAGTCATCTCCATTGGGGAGGGGACATTTTCTGGCTGCCGCTGGGGGTTTGCACAGGCTGCGGGTGTGAATGCACAGACACCACCGAGGACCAGCCCGGCGTCCTGCACGCAAGCGTTATCCTGGTCATGCCATTTTGTCTGCTTCTGCAGAGCAGACCAGCATCATCAAAAAGGACTCTGCCCACTTCAAAGGGAAATGTTAGCAATTATGCCGAGCTAATTGTATCCCGATAAGAACACCAGCTTCATTATTCCATCCTGGTTCACATATTCATATCTACGTTCTGTTTGTTTAAAGTAAACACCCTCAAATTATGCTTTCTTAAAAATACAAGATACTCACAATTTTATTTCCAGGGATACATGTTCATTAGAGATAAGGTGATTAAAAAAATCATTTTATACTGCTAATTGTAGGCAGAAAACAATAAGCTCCCCATGAAAAATGCACAAATAATGTGCCACGCAGGCCTCTAGTGCTGGAAGTTCAATAATTGTTTTTTTGATAAAATGTTTTCAACTTCTTAATATTATTTTTGTAGCTAGAAATCTAGTTTTCAGACAATGGGCTGGGAACCCTCATTCCCTTCATGTTTTAGACAAATAACGCACTCTCGATCGAAAGCAATGGAAGAATTGCTCCTGCCTTGCGGGTATTATATTTTTTAATCTACCAATAAGTTTGGTTTTTCTTTCATTTTTTAGTTTTACATAAAGTAATTCCAAACTGTAAGCCACGACTGACCTAACTACTTATTAAAAATGCTAATATGCTTTTGTGCTTTGATGTCTGGTGAACAATAAAAGGGAGAGAGTTACTCTGGGACACTGTAATCCTTTATTTGTCACTAAGTTATGACACCCAGCAGAGCTGTGTGACAGTCCAAATCAATCATCCCCCGTGCACTGCAGGCCTTCGCTGCCTCCTGCAGAGTCTATGCAGTTTAATTAGCTTTTTTTCACACTAGCATAATGTACATCTGCAGCTTCAGCAAGAAAAAGAAATGGAGGATAGTTCACTGGGATACGGTGCCTTAAAAAAAAAGTTCATATAAAAAAAAAAGTCTGAAAGAAGAAACATCACAATCCTTTGTAGTTTACTTCAGAGGAGTTTGCGGTAGAAATCTACAGGACTGGGTACTCTATATTGTTAAATGTAGATTTTTTTTTAACCTAATAAAGGCCTTTTCAGCTAAAATCTCAGATGGCATTTAAAGCCTTGTTCTTTTCTAATGGTCTATATCTTTTATACCTTCTTCTTGCGGTTGATCATGCAGTAGCTCATTATCTGCTCCTCTTCCCCTCCCCATGGTGGGTTGGTACAATGGAGTCTTCAAACCGATATTTGCTGGTTAGAAATCGCTGCCCCCCATCCCCGGCAGCAGCAGCGCCCCAGGCTGAAGGAGATGAAGCCATGTGCCCTCACACCAGCACCGAGCCACGGCCGGAGCACGTCTGAAGTGGTGGGTCCGTGGTAAATAAAACTAAACTCTACAGTTAGCTGAACATGAGCCCACAGGAGCACACGTTGAGAGAAGCGGACACGGGTTGATCCCACCTGGCATCCCCTCAGCTGCCTTGTCAGGGACCAACCAAAGTCATGGGACAGAAGGTCTTCAGGTAGATGGGACTGGGTCATCCCAAGAAAATATTTCTGGCCTTATTAGGTGGGTGGTTGGACCTGATGATATATTCAAACAAATAAAAATGTCTTGGGTGCTGTCTCATTTCAGAAAGGGCAGCATCCTTTTCCAGCCACTCAGCTGATGCGATAGAGCTTGTTAACTTGATGGTGCAAGCTAATGCTGTTTGGCTTTTATTTATCTTTTCTACTCTTTGTGTACTGTGATGAAGTTTAAAGGCATGCGTGATCATTCCTTACGCTATTCCTCTGAGCGTGACCACAAAGGAGTCACCTGCAGAACACAGCAGCTCCTTTATTCAAATGATAGATTACATTACTAGAGGCTTGTCACTCTTAATAACCTTCCAACAGAGAAATGCATCTAAGGAGATGACGGGTTGGGTTCAAACGGGAACATTCAGCAAGAGCAAGCACTTTCCACTCGCCGGTTTCAAGGAGATGCGCCATGGTGGATGTGCCTTACAAAGGCTGTGGCTGCAGATGGATGAGGTCCAGTGGGTCACAGCAGTGGAGACCATTACCAAGGCTGGAAAGCAGTCAAAGACATTTATGAGACCCTTGATTTTTAAGCAGAACTCCGCCTTCAAATAATTCAGCAATTTGCTTCAGATCTGCTATGACTACTTACATTCACCTCCATCGCCTTCTCTTCCAAAATGCAGATGTGATCCACCAGTTCTGAGCACTAGTGAAAGTACGAGAACAGTGGCCAGACCTACTGTCAAAGTCCCTTTTAGAGCTGTACCTTAAATTGTCTTTTAAACAACACCTCTCTAATCCTTCAATGCAAAAATACTTTATCCTCTTGTGGGAATTATACATATTTCCCAGTTCAAAGACGTATAAAATATAAATGTACTTCTGTACAATTCAGCATTAATAAGAGTAAATAGTTAGTGTACAGTGCTTTTTCATCTTTAGATTTCAAGTTGCTTAAGCATTTAGAGACTACAGTTGGCATTTCTTGCTGTGCTTCTTCTTGGTCTAATGCTATTATTGAAAATGCTGTTATCCTGGGCCTTGGCTGGGGTAATTCCTTTGAAAAATCTTATTCCACACTTACGCCAGCAATTCTTTCTGTTTTCCCCTTTTAAAACAGATAATTCATTAAGACCATAATATGCAGTTTTAACATACTTCCAGTTTCATGTTTAACAGAGAGTTCCACTTTTGAGGCTGGTGGACATAAGCAGTGAATTTCTTCTTCAGAAGTGAAACATTTTGAAATTATCAAAACAATCCAGCTGAGCAAGCACAGGGCTGAGCTTTCCTCTGTGAAGACCGAAGAGCAGCTATGCTCCACACGAGAGACCTCAAGAGGGACCCCCTTCTCACACAGGAGCCCTCTCCTGGGCATTTCCATGCAAGCATCCATTTCCCCTGCAAAGTACCCCAAAGCTGGGAAGACTAGATCTTCAAGGACTTGGAAAGCAGAGGAGCTACATCTCTCTTACCAGCTATGCTCTCAGGAACACAGACAACATTGGTCCCTTAAGGAACACAACCAGAAAGTGAGGCACGGACTCCTTCTGCCCTTTATCCGTGTACCAAATTACTTCCATGGACATTTCATTACCCAACACCTTTCTCCTGGCCCGTGTGCCCAAGCCACTGCAGTCCCAGTTCCTCTTCCTGGGGAGAGCCTGAGGGGTTTTCTTTTTACTTCCACCCCCTTCCTTCCTGGCCAGAGGACACGCCTCACCCCAAAACAGGCTCCAAGACAGGTATTGCAGGGTGCCGAGGAGCGTCACTTGATTAGAGGAAAGGATGAAAAGTGAGATGAAGCCTCACTCCTTCCTGTTTCGTATGCCCTGTTAGTGGGAATCTTTCAGGGACGGGGAAAAATGAGAGCTTTAAGGCTCTACTATAAGAAAGAGAGAACTTAGACCAGAAAATAATTTTTCTTTTTAATTCAGCAGGTCATACACTAAAGTAAAAGGGTGCCCAATCAAATAACAATAAAATCATTTGTGAGCCATCTGATACCCTGCCTGGTACAGCGAAAGCATTGCTTTGGTGAAGAACGGCCTGAGGAAGAGGAGGAGAGGCTGGTTCTGGGAAGAGGACGAAGTGATTTCTTCTCTTTTTGAGAAAGGCAGGGGAGCAGGTGGTCAGAAAGCGTCCTGCTTCCACTGGAAGATAACACAATGACACAGTGAAGATGAGCCACAGTATTTACCCTCATTTGCCACACCATCATCTCCCTCAGGGAGATCCAAAAAAAAAGAGAATTTTGCACATTGGAGCTCCAGCGGGTGAGAGCTGCAAAAGGTTTCTGTGCTGTCACTGCCCCATTATCTCCATGCCCTGCCCCTGTGGGAGGTTTCTGCTCCTACGGCACAAAGAATCAAAGACTTTGCCCAGCAGAGTCTGGTAGAAAAACCTCCCTTCCTCGCCCATCTCAGAGAAACTGCTGGGTTTCCCCTTGAGTGCTTGTGGTGCTGGCACAGCTTTGCTCTTCCAGCTCCGCAGGGGAGTGGCGGGCCGGGGGTAGGACAGGTAGAAGGGGAAGTGGAGGTGCGATAACATCTCCAACCACCCCAGCAAGATTTGCTAGAATTCACCTGCCAGACCCCTTAGTCAGACAGAAAAAGGTCAGTCCGATCCATCCGCGCGGTTGGGTGGTAGCCTCCAGCAAAGCCAAGACCTGCTGTTCCAGTGAGCGTGCATCAGAGGGATCCCACCCCTCTCCTGATTTTGTAGCTTCCAGTTTGCTGACACTGGAAAGGCATCAGAGAAGATAGGAGGATACTTATGCAAAGACTTGTATCAATGGGGAGGCCCATCTTCAAAGCTTTGATTTTACCAGGTGCTGGCATCCCTTCTGAGAGCTGTTGTTGCTTGGGGGGATTCCATCTCAAAGTCTTCACATCACAGGAAGGGGAGTCCTGCTTTGAAGAGTCTCACCAGCAATGGGCCAAACCTCCTATTTGCATTTCATTTTTGGCTGCATGAAGCTTGCTCATTGGCACCAAATACGCATTTTGCAATCTTTTTAGAGCAACAAGGTGCAGTGTTTGCTGACACAGCTCAACACCGGGACGTGTACATGTGCATCCAACTGAGAAAGTCACCAGCAGTGTAGGCAGGTGTGGATGAGCAAATTAGAGTTAGAACAAAGTATGGTGCATTTGGAGTATGCCTATCAAGTTGCAACAAGCAAAAGTTAATGTTAAATTAAGGGATCTACTTCCAGTGTTTGCACTTGGCAACTGGTTTGATTCCTAAAGTGAAACCATGAAGAGAATTTAAGGTTGAATATTTTTGTTAAGGCTACCTTGTTTGAGTTGCTTTGCTGATGGTCCTGGGAATCTGTGTCATGTTGGACTTTAGCAGACTTTCTGCTGAATCCTCAGCACCGCCAATGGGGCCTGCCTGGTCAGGGAACAGCATCTTGTAATACTTCAGAAGTCCAAAAGGCATTGCCAAAGGCCACTGAATCCTGTTTTCAACTTCAGCTTTGTCCAACTCAGAGTTTCTTTAATTTCCTAAAGCTTCTTAGAATATAGGGCAGTGCTGACATAATCAAAGCAGCCAAGTGTCCCGGCTCAGACACCGTCTTTGACCTTTCGGTGGCTCGTTTTCCCTGTTACTTACTTTTCAGTGGAATTGCAGAGCTTCACCCTCTAGTGTCTGAGGAGGAGTTTGGAAAGCATTTAAGAAATGAAGGTCATTAGATGTTACCTTTCCTGTTGCAAGCCCTTGCATGATGCACAGAGGATTATTATGCCATTGCCCTTTGGTGTAAACAAACCTCAGAGATGTTCTTTGCAATGCTTGTAACCAGAACAAAGCCCTCTGCGTTGTTAAACCTCTAACATAAGAGAGGCTCAAGGAAAGCCTATTTACCATGCATAACACAAGAAAGGTTCCTGAATAATCCAAGACAAAAGGTCTATGCTGGGAAAGTACAGAGGTGGGACTGCTGATTTCCCTTTTATGAGGATGCCCAGATTCCCCAGTTCTCCATTTGACTGGTACAAAGAACCTGGAGCTGCTGGTCCTCCCTGCTCTGCTCTCTGTCCATAGAAGACTTCAAGAAGACGTAACAGATTTTATGTCAAGTTCAGAAATACCCTGTGCTGTGGGTGATCTCTTAGCGCCTGGGGACAGGTGGATAGTAAAGGAGGTTCCCAGGGAGGCAAAACTTTACACTGAACCCTTAACAAGTAAAGAAACCGCTTTGAACTGCGTGCGACTTGGGTTCTGCTGCAGAACAGAGTTTTTTGGTTGGGCTGAGCCGGTTCAGGTCAGCATAGCAGCTGAGGGAGCAAGAGCCAGCTCAGGTTCCCATGGAGCAGCCCAGAGGCCAACGCCACAACACGGCTGTTGTGCCAGCAGGATTTTAGAAGCTTTCTAGCCCTATTGGGTAGTCTTGTGTCTGTCTTGCAGCCCCCTTCATGCACACTGCAAGAAGACGTCTGAATCAGTACAGAGGTACAAAACAGAGCTCGCTTTGCCCTGCTTCCCATTTTTCAGCTATTCACTTTGAACCTCCAAGCGTGCTGCATGAGACTGCACGGGAGACCGCTCTTGCCCCTTGACGGTAGGAATGGGATGCGGCTGACAGGTAGTTTGCAGAGCGCGCCGCTTTCCCCATCACACGTGTGGCAATCAAAGCCCCGCGCACAAAGGCCCAGTGCTCGGCTGCGGTTTTACCCGGCGGGTCTGAAAGGGCAGGTCTCCTGCTTCTTTGTTTAAATGCTGGCCCATTTGTTGACTTGGAGGCACCCACTTCTTAGTGGCGGCAGCAGCAGTGAAATCATATATCACTCTAATGAGCGTCCCTTCAATAACCATTGCCCTGATTTTTGATACCTGGAGAGAAGATGCACCAGCTAGGGAAGAATTTATCAAAAACACGCCACTGACTAGACATCAGAGGGAACCTCAAAGGGACAGTGAACTAGAACAAAGAACAAAAACATTTACAGAAGTGCTATGCCGAAAAAAAGGGAAAGGAAAAAACTGTACTAACAACAGTAACAAGGTCAGCTATAAAACCAGAATTAAAAGGCACTGCTGGGGAAAAGACGACGACTCAAAAAAGCACCAAGAACTAAGAACACAGCTTGCCAATCAGATCTATACAGATTCCCCTTGATATCTTCCCACTAACAGGCTTTCCTGCAGGACAAGTAGAAAGTTTAAGCGACTGGCTCTGGGAAGGTGGGCTAGAAGCGGGAGAACAGCATTCACAGCTTTTAACACAGATCTTCAGGTTCTGCATCAATGGGATCGCTCAAAGGCGCGGGGGCTTGGCGAGCGGAGCCGTGCCTGGGAGCGGGAGCAGCCCTCCAGCAAGGCTCGGCAGCAAACCCCATTTAGGCCCGTTTTGTGATTTGAAGAAGTATTAATAGAGGTCGGCACCTGAACGGACTCACTGGTGCCCTGAGCACTTGCTACCTTTGTCACTCCTGTCACTCGCAGCTGGGGGGTGGAGAGCACCAGTTTAAATCAGCGCAAATAAAAGTCCAAGCCTGAGCTTCACCAAAGCGCTGCTAAAATTAGGATAGGTTGAAATTTTGCAAAAAAAAAGCATTTCCTGCAGAAATTAGAGTTTTCTATTCCACAACAAAAGAAGAATTTATTTTTTGTTGAAAATTTCAAACAGTCTGTGGGAATATGAAATTTTTCAGCATTCCACCAAAATACTCAAGGGCTTTTCTACACGGACAGGTCATTGCATTGCAGCCCTCTGCCTCCTGTGCATACGCATTTGTTCCACCCTCTATATCCATCCGAAGGGAGAACATTTTCCTCCCTCCCAGCCTTGGTGATGACATCCATGCAACAGACAACCTTTATTTCCCTCTGGTTGTCAAAACCAGCTATGCCCCATAGCAAAAACTAGTGAAAGAAAATCAGTTTGAGATCCTCATCCTGAATTTTCCTGTTCCCTCATTGCCGTGGGAGGCAAAGGTGGTTCATAGCAAGTACTGGTACCAGATAGTGAATATTCTGGACACTGACAACAGAGAAACCTTCAGAGTCAAAGCAGCTTCACAACTAACTTCTGCCTACAGAAACTTCAAGAAAACTGGATGAACTTCCCCTAGAAGCAAGAGCTCTTCTATCTTTCAAGCCCTCATGCGACCCCATTGCATCTGGGCAGCACATCACGTCTGGGGTGGAGCTGTGCTTAAACATAGGTGTATAGCTGGAGGTTTTAGGTGGCCTGGGACACCTCGGCAATCTCTGCACATTCCATCAGAAGGCAAGAGCCTCCTGTAGGCTGTGTTGTGCCCACCAGCCCGCAGAGATCTCCTGCGTGCCCTGAGGAGTCCAAAGCGGCATGAGATGCCTACACTTAGGTCACTGAACTGCTCCTGAGATATCACGGGCGATATTCACTCTGCCTAAGCGAGGGAGCTGGTCACTCCGGCTCATCGGTGACAGAGACAGACGGGTACCTCCAGAGGAGGGTGAGAGCAGGAGCCAGCCCCTGCTGCTCTGAGACGCTCCAAAAGGAGTCCCTCTCTCCCCAGGAGCAATGCAGGGAGTTCTGAACACCAAGACTGAACATTAGGCAGTGTGAATACTCTAATCATACGCCTCCCACTAATATCTCTCTAAAATCAGGACAATTTCTATGAGCTAATATTGCAGGGCTGGGTACTAATATTTCATTTTTAAAGCAGGTCCTGCTCGCTTTTTTCTCAGTCCCTTCCCTGTGAAGCTGTGCTTGTTAGCGAAAGTGAAGAGACTTTTGATTTCTAAAGCCAATGTTAGAATGAGCATTTCCCCGTGAGAGCACCTGGTTCTCGTGTTTAATGAGTAAACACAAGGAAACAGAGGCTTGAAGAATGATTGTTCCCAACATCATTACTTCTGAACCCGACATTAAAGAGAAGTAAAAGACAACAGCACAGCAGTTCTTTGTTTTTCTACCACTCTTCCTAAAAAATATCTTTAATGAGACGCATTTGAAGTCTAACGTGGGGCCGTTCTTCTAGATTATAATTGATAAATCTTCCAAAGTGGTATGGGGAAAGGATTGTGTAATAATTACTTGTTTCTTTTGAGGAAATAAATAAAATATGAAAAATGTAATTACTAACCAGCAAAATGCAGTGAGCGGGTTTCCCGCCGCTCCGCCGACCAGAGTGTGCAGAGAGTCGGGATTTCAAAAGTCTCTCTCCGAGTGCAGCATGACACGCAATGATGTTGCTGCTGCTCGTGTTTGTTTTCCAAGTGCCAGCTTTTCCAGTTGGAGTCACTGGTTCGTTTGATGTCCTCGCATTTACTCCTGTGCCACAATTAATTTTTCTTAAAAAAGGAACAAATTGCTTTTCTTGTCGGGTGGGCGGTGCAGGAGTTGATTGCCTTCAGAGTGGCAGGGAGGGCTTCTCCCAGCAGCCAGGGAGGAGGATGAGGGCTGTCACCCCTGGGCTCCCCAGGCAGGAGGGGGTGATGGGGATGTGTCCCCCTGGCATGGTGAGAGGTGTGATATTCACTCTGTGTGTTTGGCGAACGTATGGTTTTTCCCTGTACCTCCTTGCTTCACTCCCCACACTGCCATGGACAGTTATTTCCAAATTTTCTGATAAAACCGTGCTGTATTTTCACCTAATGCCACCTCCAGCGCAGCTCTGCTGGGGCAGTGCCCCATGCCAGCCTGTGCTGTGGGTTTACAGGGCTTTATCCTGCCCTGGGAGAAACCTCCTTTGGCCACACGCACCCCCAAAGCCCATAGCAGCAGCTGCCAGAAAATGGTTATCGGGTCCTTCACATTTGTACATCTCTGGGATGCAGCAGAGATCCACTGGCCTCAGAGCCGGCAGGTTCACCACCTCCCTCTCCTTTCTCTCTAGCGTAGTTTGTGCTTTTACAGAGAGGCAAAACTTGTTGCAAAGATGGCTAAAGACACCTAGATTGAGAAACTTGCTGTTTCTGATGGGGTGCAAATCTTTTTCCTGAACTTTCAGCAACTGGTTCCACAGAGAAAGCTCGTCTCCAGGCTGGGCTTTATCCAGTATCTACTGGGAATGAACCTCTTCTCCCCTGTGTAGCATGGAAAGTTCATGCTCCACCTCAGTCATTAATTGTTCAGAAATTCTCAGCCTAACCCACCAATAAAACTTTTGTTCAGCTCTAAACTAGTTCAAGTACCAGGTTTCTGATTCTCAGATAAAGCTGTCAAATACATATTCATATATATATTTATGCCTTTTAGACCTTTTCCTTTTCTTGCTTTTTTAACCATTGCTTTGAACAACAGCATGCAAATTTAATGGATTTAGAAGACTTCAAACCAATTCTCCCCTTCCTAATTTTGTAAAATGCTATCATAAATGTTTTATGGTGTTTTTAAAAAAAATAAATCTTTCCTTAAAGTAACAATTTAAATTTTTCATGCACAATGAAGACCTTTATCTTATTCACAGTTGTCATTTTCTGTTTAGCATCACAACACAATACTAATAAAAAACTGCACTTGGATTGCCTTAAGCAGTTTGCCGATATTAATGTATGGTACAGCTTTGTTCATGTTATTCCTTTCTATAAGCATCCATCTTTGCTCTTGAAGAACATAATTTATTGGTTTTTAGAGAGGGCAGGTTACCTACAGAGTATGCCTTCCCTATGAAAAAAGAGTGACTTTTTGATTCAAATAATGTGCGGTAAAATACTGGCAAAGACAATGATTAGCAAATTATAGTCGTTTTCTGAATTATAATCATTCAGTTTGGTCCTGCCCCTGTAAAGTCCAGCCTGATTAATACCTGAGAGTAATTTGCAGCCAAGTGGTATAAAATACTTCACTATGAAACCAAAGACAGACAGCAGTGCCATGCCTGACACGCTGTCGGCAAAGCAAACCTTTCTTGGTTGAGGTTCCTCCTCATGGGTTGGTCAAGAAGAGCGTTTGTCTGCGAGTAAGGTTGAACGGCCCTGAAAACTCTTCCTCTCAACCTAAGCTGCTGAGGAACTAATCCTGGAGTGACCCGGACGTGAGGCAGGACATGCAGCCTGAGTGCAGGGCAAGCGGAACACCCGGGAATGGTCTCAGCGACGGCAAATCCCCCGGGACAGAGGCTGTTGCCTGCAGTGCTGAAGAGAAGGAACGGATCTGTTGGGTCTCCCCGTTGAATAGATTTGCAGCTTTCCAGGCTCTGGGCTCAAAGTGCATCTCTTTCAAGTTCCCAGGCAGCAGATTTTTCTCTCCATCTTTGGCTTTTGAGCATTCTAGGAGCATCTTCCATTAAATACAAAGATGTTTAGCCTTTTAACCCTCTAAACGCGATACCACAGACTCTAGTGATCTATTGTCAGTTAAATTCACCCTCTACACTCTCTACTACATCCTCTCTCTTGTATTTTCTTCCCTGCTGCGTGCACTTATCCCTGCATTGAAAATATGCTTTCAGACTAATACACACTATTGGTTATTTTTAGGTATCAAAGACATTTTTCTCAAGATCCTTCTTCATTAATTCACTAATTCACTTTTTTGTCTTGATCCCATTTGCCCCATGTTCTTTATTGTCTCTTAACCCTGATGCTCAAAAGGTGTCAGCACAGATTAACAGGGAGTCTGATAGCTTCCGGAGAGCAGCATTTCATGTTCTCCTGCATCCTTTTAATCAGGTTTAAACTCTTGTGGCCTTCTGTTTAAGTTCAGTTTGAAAATTGCCAGCAATCCCCAAATGAAAGACCAAATAAAATCAATCTGCATCCTTTATTTTCTATTTTGACACACTTTCCAAATATGCAGCTATGCAATAGGAGGCAGAAAAGAAAAACATTTTAAGGGGAAAGTCTTGCCCCTTATATTAGTTCCATAAATAATTTCACTGGAGTTAGCCAGTAAGAAGGGAGGAATCGTAACGACATGGCATAGAAAGCCTTTCCATCTCTTCTGCTGCGTGGCAAAGTACTGAGAGCAAGAGATAAGTGCTGCAGAAGATGTGCTGTAGACCTCTGCAATGGACTTCTCTGGGAATCCACTGTAATAGATCCCAAACCTCAAACTCAAATGTTTCTCCGCTCTGGGGTTTTCAGTATTCAATCCTAACAGTGCCTCTGAATTTTCAGCTTGAGCCCGTCTCAAATCGCAACCCAGTCCTAAATAATACATTATTGTAAAAACTGTAACTCTATCCCCTATAGACCGCCTGCCCCAGTAATAGCTTCTTATTCCCAATTGCTTTTCCCATGCCAGAATGAGCAGAGGCTGAGCTAGCAGTTAAAGTGAGGGATTGTGAGCTGGGGGTCTGGGGTCTAATCCCAGCTCAGCTCCTCATATATTTTGGGAAAACACTTTACTTTTCTGACCTGAAAAATAAGATGGCACTTCTTTATGTGGAGACTTAGTTCAGGAAAGTTTGCAAATGGCTTTGAAGTCCCAAACTGAGAAGTACTGTAAAAGGTCAGAGTATAATTATAAAATAGCTAATAACCTCTTCTTATTTTCTATTGCTGGGCCTAGCTTAAGAAAAATAAATTAGTCTAAAACCTTGGGAATCTCAGAAGACTTATGAGAAACCTGAACTGGCAAAAGTCTTTCCCATATGGACATCCCAGTGATTGATTTGGATGGGAGCAGCCCTGAAACTGTTATCTCCTTCGAGAGTTTCAGGCTGTTTCTGAAGTCAGAGAGACTAAAGAGGCTGAAAGTGATGCAAAGTTGCTTTGCCTTGAGGAAAAGGCAGAGCTTTGCAGCCCTGGGAAGAGAGGACAAATTCAAAGGGTACTTCTGCCATTATTTCATGGTTTGAGCGATGCCTTGGCCTCCAGACACCTGCAGTGATGGCGATAGACCCGACCACAGAGCCCAAAACAGCTCGGCGGAAGGCACTCGGGTAAGCCTGGGGTCCCTGTCCGTGCAGCCGGCACACAGAGCTGCCGAGGCCACACTGGTGCTGCAGGGAAAATGTGTCCTCGGAAAGCACCAGTAGCTTGCTGGAGAGGTGGAGACCAGAAGGTTTACCTGCTGCTCCAGCCTAAGCGTGAGCGCTTTGGGCAGACCGTACTAACACGGGGCGAGTGAAGCAAAGGATTGCTGTAGCCCCATCATCCTCCGCCCAGCTGCTGTTTTCGACTGCCCGCATTATGTTTTCTGTTGGTATCCAAAAAAGAGAAGAAAAAGTCAGTTTATGCTAAGCAGAAAATCCTTGTCACCCCACCTCTGCCAATCACCAGATAAAAGGAGTCATTATTTTAAGACCCCTGCAGATGTCTGTCTGTCTTTTGTAATGAACTCATGAGCAACAGCGATCGTCGTGGCACTGTTAATTGGAGCACCCACCGTGCCGGCTTCTGAAAGGCGGTTGTTTGTGTCACACAAGTGTTTCTTCTTCCAGCAGGTTTGGTTTACAGACAGACACGCACGTCTGCACATATTTGGATCCAGGTGGCTCCAGAAAGCCAGGCCAGGCTCTTTTAGGAGATTTCTCAGCACAACGTCTTCCAGAAACCTGCTCTGCCTCTGCTCCCGGGGCTCTGGGGAGCAGGCTGGGGTTGACAGGGTGTCCCATTAGCTTTATGGAAACCAGTGCTACTGGCCACCCAAGCACTTTAGCTTCTGACTAGCTTCCACCTGCAGCAATAAGCTCAATCAGGTAATTAATACCAGCCTTTACTACCTGCACTACTAGAACTGCTATGGAGAAGACGGTTTTGTTATTTTTTAAAGAGCTTTCATGTGGTTACTGGGGCTTATGAAAAAAAAAAAAAAGTCCTCACCCCCCCTGATAGCCGTCTGTACAACTTGCTTTGTATTTTCCTCCTCCCCCTACCCCCTTCCATGACTTTCGGGCTTTCAAGTCATGTAACGTTTCGACATGGCACTGGGAGAACAGGGAAAGAACAGAATCATCACAAAGACGTTTGAAAACCCAACAAAACACTTCAGCAGCAGGGCTGGGTTAGTTAGCAGCTTTGTTTAGTTTGATTTCATCTTGAAATTTACTTACCAGAGAAAACTCGGCTTCAAGATGCCACATCTGCTTTTCCAGTGAGGATGTTCCAGCATTATTTCTTTAATTATTTTTTTTGTTTCTAAGAAGCAAGGAAAAGAAAAAAGCCCAAACCTGTGGTTCTCTGGAGGGGGCTCAGTATGGCAGCTGGCCCAAGTTACGTGCCTAGTCAGTGGCTGAACCCAAATTAGAGACAGCAACATGTTTCTTCACCCCACTCCCATCCCCACTTTGCCTCTTCTTCCTTCGGCCTCGATGGCTAGGCCACCCCACGCTCTGCTTGGAGTGCAGCAAGGTCAGAATCCAAATGTTTTGTTCCTGTTTAAGCCACTTGGTCCAGTATTTCCCATCAGCCCCATTGACACCCTCAGATGTGTGTCTATTTAATAGAAAACCGATAGCTCAGGGACCTGGGTGACCTTCAGGACGCAAGACTGCCTACATAGAAGATCAGGTCTGGACCAGCACCCTGGAACTTTGAACTTCTGCTTAAAGTAACTTTCCCTACAGAAATGCTTAGCCAAATGCAGGAATTGTGGAGGTATTTCAGCCCAAGTCATGCACACATGCAATAAACTACCACAACATCAGCTCCATCTTCTAGTTTGATGGATACATCCCGCTGTGGGAATGAGTAGCTCTTTGCTTTGCTGCAGTGTATGGTTAGGGAGCAATGCTGTCTTCTGGGATGAAGTTCAGAGCTGGAAAAATGGTGCTGGGAGAAAGGTTTTACCTCACTGGAGGTAGAAAGAAAACGTCGGACAGACATGGCTCAGAGACTGGACAGGATTTGTCACACATGGTCTGTGCGCTTCTGCACTGGGACCAGAAAGCTCCGAGCCTCCTCGCAGACGGGGAACATCAGCCCTTGGGTGCCGAGTGAGACATCAAGTTTGTTTCATTAATAGTGAGGTCCTACAGGCAGTGATGTCTAATAAAAACTGAAGTACGGGTAACCTGTGCTGTGTTTTGCTATGAATTTCTTGCAATGATTCTTGTACTTTGCCCAGTAACTTGTTGATTGTCTTGAAACCAACTTTGAGAAACAGTCAGTCATTATTTAAAGGTTTTAAGCGACAGAAAATCTACCATACATCTGAAAAGGATGTTGTGATGATTAATTATGCTCCATACAAAAGCTCCTCAACTTATTTCTGCTTTGACCTTTGGTAGCTCCAGCTTACTGGATCTTGCTATTCTTTTGTCTGCAAGTTTAAAGGACCCTCCAACTAGAATTGATTACTATGAATAAAAGGACCTTCTGCCATCTTTGCTACTTCAAAATGAGAACAAGGTGATTTCTCAGCAGTATAATCAAGGGGAACCAGATGTGACTAGTTGCCATCTTCCAAAAGGAGCGCAGCTGGATCCCAACACACACCTGCTGATGTAGCACAGCTTTTACAAGCGTACGTACGGGCACGAAAATCATGAACGGAGGAAAGAGGAGCTGCATTTAGCCACTGCATTTGGTTTTACTGTGTCCGAATTTCATACAGGTTTGTCAGGTTGCTGGTGATATAATCCCCCTCCAGCTTTCAAGAAAGCAGCAGCATTTCCAAGAGCAGCCCAGAAGTGCAGGGAGCGGAGCGGCCCCTCTCCAGGCCTGGGGAGAGATGGCAGGAGTTCAGGAGGAGTGAGGAAATCAGCGCTACAACTCTGAAGTGATTAGACAGCCACAAATTACAACTCAAGAAGGGATGTCTGGACCTGAGCACACAAGGGGTTTGGTTTGGGCTTTTTTTTTTCTTGTTGTTGTTTTGGACTTTTTATGAGCTAGCACAAAGTTGCCTCCTTTCTGAAACCAGACTTAGGGACATGATGAAAGCTGGAAGTTAATGTTGACAGTGCCTTTTACTGGTGTTTTAGGAACAGAAATAAATATGTAGAGTCTATACAGGGAATAGGAGAGTTGTTCTAGCCCTACATATCCCAAGGAAAAACTGAACTCGGACCATACTGCCTTCCCCCTTCACCATCAAGGGAAGGTACAGTTCAACACAGGGCAGGATGGTGTAGTTGAGACCTTGGTGGGAAGGAACGCATCACTCAAAAGAAGCAGTGGGAAAGGCTCTATTTTCACTTCTTCTGAATAAAGCATTTATTTTGAAATAAAAGTTTGTTATTTCCTGAGGGTCATGTTGAGATCAAACGTATTAAATGTCTGTCAGCCAAATCTGACCTTACTTTGAGAGAACATTCAGACATACATTCTGAATTATTTAGACAGATACGTGAGACATCAGATTTCCCAAATGTCTGTCTTATCTAAACTAAATCCCATTTTTATTTCAGTGGAAGCGAAGAACGTTTCTATAAATCCTGCAAGGCGTCTTCTGATTGTTTAGTCACATAAATACCTCTAAAAATGTGTGCCAGCGGTAGGATCCATCTTGCCACATGCAAGTCAGGTGTATGGTCTTAGCCAGTCACGTAGGCAACTCCTGTTATCAGTGGAGAGAGTGGACATCACCACAGGGAGTCTCCTCAAACCTCCCTTGGACATCAATCTAAGGACTGAAGCGCTCTCCCTTCTGTCCATTCATTGCAGAGGGAGAAGGGATGTCTGATTTCAGCTGCTTAAAAGTCAGATTCTGTCTAAGTTAAATGAGACAGATCCCACCTTTCACAACTACATTGTAGAGACAAGTAAGTCTTACAGGAAAATGTACTGCAAGACTTTTTCTGAATTTGCAAATAGGAAAGTGTGACAGCACGCAAGGTGCTTCGGGCTGGCGTGTTGCAGGAATGCTCAGAGTTTACCAGCAGGCAGGCTCTCCAGTAATAAAGCTTGAAGTTTAAACCCTTGAACGTTACCCAAAAGCAAATTTCAGATCAAGTATTTTAAGTATTTTGTTAGTCAATCATCTAAGCCATTCAAGAGGAAAGAGAAACGATGCCATATGACAGAGCTAATTTGCCAACATTGATGGAACAATTAAGTTTAACTCTTTCAGAATAACCAGAAAAAAGAAAAAAGGTACAAAGACATGCAAATAGTTTGGGATAATAAATAGAGGTGGTATTCTCTATAAGTGACCGTCTGGAGCTACATTGCCTCTGCTGAGTCATTCTGGTAAACTCTCTGCTTCAAGGAAAAAGTTCAGCTTCTTTTCTTTAGACATCAGCACTGAAAACATCAACTGCAGCCTCAGAGCAACCAGTTCGACTGGGAAGTGAAAGCAGTGGGGAATTGTGGCTCACTCTGAAGCAACGGAGCAGCAGAGGATCACCTCAAGGAACATGCCAGCAAGTTAGCAACACTCCCCAGAAAAGGCCACTCTAACAACACAACAACATCCATCATGCCCTCCTGAGGACAGCTTTATAGCTGTTAGGAACCAGACTGGTAATTACAACACAGAAATATAGCACGCAGGGTATTCGGAGACCAAATGGCACGGGGAGCCAGCAGCCTGCGGGCAGGCATTTGCATTTCCAGCTTCGACGCGAGCAGGGGCTGATCCTGCTCTGGCGCTGGCCTAGCTCTGGGGTTGTTCAACTGAAGTCAACGCAGTTACGCTTACTACAAGGGGCAAAAGATGGGGGCTCAGAAATCCTGCCTGCTAAACTCATCAAAGGCACTTCCCTGTGACTTGCCATGGCATATGGAAACAGCTCCCTGACACCTGGCTGGGAGTAAAGCACCACACTGTGCCGGAGGCAGCGCAGTGGGATGGGGACTGGGGGGATCTCTCCCTCCCTATGCAGTGCTAAGCATGGAGTGGGGCAGGAAAAACAAATGGAAATGCCCCGCTTTTAGCTCTGCTGCTGGCCACACTTGTTTGCATCCAATGCACTGCCCTGAGCGGTGGCTTTAAATCCAGCCCTGGCCCCAGGAGGCTGTACTGGGATCTCCCTCCACGTGCAGGGGCCTACAGAGTCTGGGAAAGCCAATGCCTATGACAGTACTTACATCTTGAATTGGAAGATCCTCATTAATTACAACTTTGTAGGGAGGTTGCCAATGGGAAAGAATTTCACAGATGCAAGAGCTGTATCTTAACTCCATCCCCCCCTTTTATGCTTCAAAGACAGGCCAAATGATCTGGTAGCATATGAAGCTATCAGCTTCTAATTATTCCCAAAGCCCTTGGCTCTTTCTGCCTAAAGGGCCGGAGTTAAATTCTTCCTGGAAAGGTAACAGAGCATGGATCCCGACATGAAAATAGCCAAGAACGCAGGATGTTTGCAATCTGTGAGAAGGGCCTGAGACCCTGCATGTCAATATTTAGAAGTCTGTCCAAAATTCCGAGTTCTAAACTTAGCTCCAAGCATAGCACATACAGATCTGAATCTGTTTTGTCTCTGGCAAAATACATGTTCTGCAAATTTTATTATTTATTCATCTCATTTGTTTTCCTTGGTCATCCTAGACACAGGATGGGAATTATTTTCAGACAAGATTCTGGGCAGCTGTAATTAGTCTTTTATCATTACAGGAAAAGAGCGTTCCGCAAATGTAAGATTTGGAAAGATGATGTGGAGGCTTCCCAAGGCACCAGTGGCATTCAACACAGTGGGAGCCAACGTAAGCAGCAGCGTCCTGGTGTGAAGGGACGAAAACTACAGTACCCGCCCAACTGAGCCTCTGCAGTGATTTCGGCGATGAGACAGGCTTTGCAGAGCCTACCAGCTCAGAGATCAGGTCCTTCACATCCGTGCACAGCATCACTGCAGACAGACGGATGCTAGACAGTCCACACAGGATACAGTCTACTTCTCTAACATGCATTTCTTACAGTATCTGTCATGTTCTGTTTGTTTTCATCAGGACCGCTAAGTGTATGTAACATTAACTGCAGCTTCAGTATTCATGACTTGCCTATTTTGGCAAGATCATGGCTTATCCCGCGGGCTTGATCACTGCAAGGATCTTCCCAACACCTCGATGACTTCCAGGGTGGTTGGGAAGGACAGTAAGCCTTGTCAAATACCAGCTAAGGACATCACTTCTATTCCCGGTTCTCTTTTGATTTTTCCAGTACCAGAATCAAGAACACTTTGACTCCTCAGAGCAAAGTATAACCTCAACAAAGGTCCACAAAGCTGCCCAAAGACAGGCAGGGCTGCTTGAAGGGTTTGTTGGAGAAGGGGAAATGTCTGGCACTAAGTGTTGGTGGCAGCTTGCCCAGGTCCCTCAGAAGGACCCCCAGGCTGGGCAGATGCACGGCTCAGGGGTGTGCTGGAATTACAGCAGTGACTACACCAGGCAGAACAAAACCTAAAGCAGATGAGGAAAAGTAATCTTGGCTCCAGCTGGCTAAGAAAACAAATGGACATCCCAAGACACAGCCTTAATGCAGACACTAAAGAAACGCCCCCGCTGCCCGGGAGCCTGGCACGGCACGAAGAGTCCAAGAGCATTCGCTGCAGCATGGGCTGTGTGCGGAGCACACGTAGCATCTCCCTCTTCCCAAACCTGGCACCAACACCCACAGGCTCCACAGCCGGCCAGCTCTTGCTCCGCTCCCAACAGGAACGGCTGGCAACTTGTCTTTTCCCAGGCCTTTGGTACAAGTGGAGCAACTGCTTCATTTTATTTTATTGTTCCCATGATATCACTGGTTAATTGTAACCAGTAAAATTCCTCTCGCTGTGCCTCCGAGGGCCAGAGCTGGCCCGGGGGCAGTGAGCATGCTCATCTTTCTTGGCTCCACGTTAGCCAAAGTGCCTTTGAAACTATTTGCATTTCAAAACTTCTGCACTCAGGCAAATTGCTTTTTTCTAGTGATGAGATCAGTTGACAGACACCGTGGGTCCACGGCAGAGAAGGGAAGGAAGCCTTGGCGCAGTCACAAGGAAAGGCCAGAAAGGTGCGTTCAGTGAGGTTGAAACCACCCAAACCCGGGCTGGGGATGGATGGATAAAAGCACCAACATACATCTATGGTAGGCATAAGCTTGCATACAACTTACAAAACTAATGAGTTCTATTCAACAGTTACACTTTTGGCATGAATAAAAGTGAACCTCTGAAGACTTGGATGACATCTCCATCACCCAGGGGACAAAACAAGAGGTGCTGGTTAAAGCGGGTGTCCCGTCCCATCAGGTTGCAAGGAGACCTCACCCAACCCATGCTTCGGTCACCTCAGCTGTGCAAAGGGGAATGGCTACAACTGACAATAAAAGGTCACTGGATTAATATTTGTCATTCTTTTGAGAGTCTCAGATCACAAGTACCACTAGAGGCAAAGCATTATACTGACAAAAGCCAGTTGTTATCCTCCTCCTTGAGATCTCTCGCAGGTGATGCCCAAACCCTGCACCATGTATGGGCTGTTCCTGCAGCTCAGTGTTTTTCTTTCTTCTGCGTTTACCCTAACTGAAAGCTGGAAGGTGGAAATGCCAAGTGCCTGCATTCAGAGGGATCCACTTTCTCGCTAAGAGGAGGCAGCCTACATCTGCCCCCATATCTCCTTGCTGCTTGCCTATCACTGAACTGAACCTACTTTAATATAGGCACAAGAAAAGGAAGAGGTTTGAGCTGGAACATGGGTTCAGTCCATCTCTTAGATCCTGAGAATGGAAAACTCACAGTCCCTGAAGAGGAGAGAGGCTGGATTGTGGTTTCTAGAGGGAGAAATTTAATACAAGCTTGTAGAGTAAATAAACTGCAATCTCATCCCTACGTCTAGCGTGTGAGAATCTACAGCCCCAGGCAGCGAGAAAGAAATCCTGCCTTTAACGGGTGCTGGAGTGAGGAGCAAAGCAAAAGCAGACGCAAGGCCAGGACTAGCCCAGCCAGGCTGGCTGGTGGGCACGGCAGCAGCCTCCCGGGCGCTTTGCTGCTCCTTCGCGATGACCCAGCGTGCGCCCGGGGCTGGTGCGGGCTGCTGACCGCGGGCGGCCGCTGCGGGATGGGGATGGGGATGGGGATGAGGATGCTGCCTCCTGCTTCCTCCCCTGCCCAGCGGGACCCGGCCCCGCTGCTCGCGGTGGGTGGTGTAGGAGGCAGCTCTGAGGGGCAGGGACAGGAAATTTCCCTAAATCCTCTTTAATCCCTGAAGACACTTGTGTCACAGAGCAAGAATCAGCCCGCAGAGCATCATTGCTAGCTTAAAAAATACCCACCACAAACTTCCCCTGCTATAAAAAGCTGAGCTTGAAATCATCCTAGAAGACCAGCGTTTTAAGTTGGTGGCCAGCGCTGTAAACTGCTGGTCCTGGGTTTTAATTTCCTGAAGTGTCTCATTTCTCTCCCTCGCAAAGGGGAGCCAGAAAAATCCTCTTTCTCTCTTTCTTTCTTTCTCCCCTTCTCACAGTTGCTCTTTGAGGAAGGCCGTACCTAACAATTATTCAGGGAAACATTATGTTGACATTACTGTTTAGAAAATAGAAAAGGGTTTTTAAAGCTAGAGAGTAACATCGTGACCATATAGCACTAGCGAATGATTAAAAATTTAGATGACTGCCTTTGAAACAATAAAAAGCTTTCGAAGCTTCTTAATGAGCAGCTATCAGAAATAAAGCATTTAAAACTTCAGAAAGTGCCTCTGTGGAAATTTCATTGTCTTTGATGCTGTAAAATAACTGCAGGGTGGATTCATTTCAAGTTCTTTTTAGCATACTGGTCGTTTAGAAATATTGGGAGATATCTTTCTTAGCAATATGTGGGGAAAACAATGTCTTGGTCGCTTTCATTTATCTGCAATTTGACAGGAGTGCAGTTTATTAACTTGAAAAGAGACAGATACATTATCTGAAACACAGAGAGTATAGTGGGTATTGCCTCCTTTTTATACCAGTGGGAGTCCATGACACTTTGAACTTGCTCACCATTAAACGCCTTCCTGAGTTGTTGAAGAGGCCTTTAAAAAGGGAGCCTGTGCATTTATGATGTAAATTCGTTATTTTGACAGTCTTTGAAATCTGTCATATTCACGTCCAATTTAATGCACCGCAAAAATTCTTTTCTTTTAAAATACTTTTCTTTTAAGATTTCAAAGCCATTTTCATGTAGAAAACTATTGTTATACCTAATATATCCTGAAAGTGGTTTAGCAAAGGAACTTATATGATTCTGTTTTAAGTCATGTCAGGTTTTAAAACATGTCATTTCTTCAAATAAGCTTTGACCACGCTATCTTTTTTTTCATTAGTTAAAGTGCACTTGATTTCCATGGATACAATTAGTCAGAATATATGCTATAGTATCATCATTGGATCAAATGGGCTTCTTTCAGGCTGTATTCGGCAGAGCAATTGCCCACATATGTGAGATCAATACAGACCAGCACACAGGCAGGCAGATGCGGAGAGATGAGGGCTGGGTGGGAAAGTTGAGAATTGTACTGAAGCACAGCGTATTTAACGAGAACCTGGACCAGTGGGAAAATTAAACCGCTCCTTTTAAAATTACGAGCTCTGAGCATTTACTCTAAGTGTGGAGTGGGATGAGGAGGAGCAGGACAGGAGGGGGGCTGCGCAGCCTCTGATGAAATCCAAATTCAGTTTAATTCTGGTCGAATCCAAAGCTCCTACATTTCAACTCAATCTTCAATCCAAACAAACCTCCTTAGGCTCACTAATCCTTATTACACAGTGGATTTTAGCTGTACCTGCACTTCTTTATCAGTTTGCAAGATATTTTCAGCCGGTACAGAGGTCTTCACGCAGCTCCGCTTCAAAGCGGTGTACAGAGGAGGTTCTGTACAGAGTTTCAGAGAGTGTTTACAGATGCCTTATCACTTTGGGAGAGGAGGTTGGTGGGCAGGGGGAACACATTTCTCCAAAGCAGCGCAGAATCATCCTAATCTAGGGAAACGATCAAATAAGAGTTTCAAAGATCTCCTACTACAAAGGGAGGCATTAAACTCACTCATTGCCTGCCCAGACTCTGGGGCTGGTTTGGAATACATGGAAATATGTCTGTTATATGAAGGAACCTTCCACTGATGGTTTAAGCACCATTTCACATGTCCCCAGTGGCTGGGTTTGAAATGCAGTGTATCATGAGTGAGATAAACCAGGAGAATCGTTACTTCAGTGGCATTTAACCCTATAATTGGGTGGTTTTTTCGGCACTGATTTTATAAGGTCACCCTGTTATTTCCTTTGCTGGCTGGCTTGTGATGGTGCTCTCACATATTATTACTCTCTTCCATCACAAGGAATGATATTTCGGGACTGAAAGGGCGAAAGATTTGTAAGGACTGTCCTTTCCCACACTGTGATTGTCTGAAACCTTCAAATAGTCAAAGGCTGACTTGTAAAGGTGTTTTAGATTTTTGTCTCTGGGGCAGAAATCCCACCTGGTCTAGGGGTGGGAAAGAACTATGAGGATCTGATCATTTTATAGTTAGATCGCCTTGTCCCTCTGCAAAGGTAGGATATACTTTTCTGATAGAGCTTGTATCAGATATTAAACCAATGTGACACTTGATCTCATTAAAAGGCCATTAAATCTCACAACTTGAAAAAGGCAGCTTGATCCTTGAAGCCGGGAATCCTGCAGCGCTTGCTGCCTGCTAACCCGATGGCCTGGCTGTGCTTGTTCACAGAATTCATTTCTGCTATCATTTCCCCCGCGTTTCGGATTTTGTTGGCACGAGCAAAACCTTGGGCTGCATGAGAAAATACTTTGAAACGGTGCCTAATTGACTTGGGTCTGGTTCAGAATATAGTACGCCACATAAACCACCATAACATCAATCAGAGGGAGAAAGGATGTCCCCATGTTTGGCTTAAACTACAGGGTATTTCCTTTGCCGAAAGCATTTTAATCACACTTAAGTATAGGTTTGCTGTGGCAAAAAAGACCGACCCATTCCAGCCGTTGATTTTTCCCACAGAAGGAAACTTCTGTAAGACAACCCATCCAGTGAAACGGCCCCGGGTTCGTTGCACCAACTGCATTGACTTCACCAGCCTTATCGTATCTCTCCTCCTTGTTAGCTCTGCACTCCCACAGCAAAAGGCATCTTTCTGTGGTCTGCGAGAGTATTATTTCCATCTAAGTTTGATGGTATTAAATTTAGTCCCTGGGATCTACACTCCCCCCTCTCCTTCCCGGGTTTTATGCCCTTTCCCCTCGCCTCCCCCTCTCCAATTAGTGCTAGTTAGCTCTGATAGTGCCTCCCTGGTAGAGAAGAAACAGGAACCAGTTGTTATGAATATAAAAAAAAAAAAAGTTATTTCAAGGAGACTCTTGAAGACAGACAAAACCCATGGTTTTCTTGGGCAAGCCTACCCTACACAACGGAGCCCGTCTGCACCCAAAATTCTGGCACCTTCATGCCTCAACTCTCTCATAGATGAACTAATCATTTAATGTCTATCATTGCCAAACACAACAGTTTGGTTTAAACGTCTCCATTTTCGGTCATGCAAATGTCAGACACCTAACATTTTCAGTAAGTTTTGAGTAACCTCTGTAAAAACCAGGGCCCCAAATCTAAGCAATCAAAATCACATTTGGAAATCCACACCAATAGCTACCGTTATAAACTCACCAAGGGCCTGATCCTGCCACCATACCAACAGCTCAGTGACAGCACCTCCTGGTCTTAGGCTGATTCTAGAAAAAGTGAAGCTGTGGACTATGCTGTTAGTGCACATTGCCATAGTTGGAATTACTGAGAAATCAAAGCCATGCCTGGGCATGCAGAGAGCAATCGCTCATAGCCATTTCAGTCATCATCTCCATTGCACAGGGCGTACAAGAACCTTGCTCTTTTTTTATCTTTCACTTCCCGTGAAACAGTAGTGATTTGCTTATGAATATCAGCAAGAGAGACAGGAGGAGAAATGGGGGAAGAAGCACATATTAAGCCTCTCTGATAAATCAGACGTACAGCAGGAGAAAGGACGAAAACTGTGAATAAAAATAAAAGCACCATTCTCTAAGAAAATCATACAAAACCCAGACATCTTATTACAGGTTGTAGGTTTGTCTCATACACTTGCGTGCAGACAGCAGCACAAACACATAAATGACAATATGTCCCAGCTGACACCAGTCTCAATTTCTAACCTCTTGAGATACCACCTCTGGGAATAGTCACGAAATCAGTTTTATTGGAATGAGGTTTCAGTGATAATTCCAGTTGGACAGATCCAGTTAGTGAATCACACACATACACATGTCAGAAAGGATGGAAAAAGCCTTCCCCATGCAGCTTTAGCCACCATTCCTTCTGTGTCTCACACAACAGGGGCTGCTAACTCATGGGTATCGCCTAGTAGCAACCAGCACATTATCCACACAACAACAGGAGCTGTTCTGTATGTGCCCACGTCCAAACTGGCTTGGATTGGGGTGTTAAATCCACTGCCTTTCACCTTACGTGAGAATTGACTGCAAGTGCAGAGCCCTTAAGAGTAATGCATTTTGGCAAGAAACCCCACTTAATAGGCAGGCTACTGAATCCTGCACTCCCTGCCATTTCTAAATGGTTTTCAGACATAGCCAATGTCCTGCCCAAAAGGGAAAAACCAGCTGCTTCTAGGGAAAAACACAAGGAACAAATGTTATCCTGTAGCCCTCTGTCCCAGACTTGCAGCCGTGTGCCTGGATCCAAAGTCCTGTACTTCGCATCGTCACTTCTGGGACTGGAAGGAACAACGACTCGCACTCATTTGAGAGGGAACCGCTGATCTCAATGCAAATATTGCCCAATTATGTGAAAGGGCTCAGCGCCTTGGACACATGGATGCAATTCATGAAAGAATCCAAACAAGGCAAGATCAAGGAATCCTGATCTGTTGTGCAATGTCAGACAAAGAACAAATATAAAGAGTCACTAAGGAACATCATGGTATTGGGACATACGCCCAGACGTCCTGATATAGAAGCTTAACCGTGCCTAAGGGCAACTAGGAATGAGAAAGCGTTGAGGCACACAACTGCCCCATACACACTTCTTGCAGCTTCGTGCTCTTTGCTGGCTTATCTCCCCTCTGCCACCTGCACGCAGCTGCGTGTGCCCGGCCCAGCCGCCTGCAGAGATGCTTTTGGTTCGGCCAGGCTCCCCAACACACATCTTTTGCTAATATTGACTTGATATTATTGCTATTTGTCATCTGATTTTCTTCTGTCCCCTGAAACAGACTGCAGATGCAAATCCTGCTGTTAGGATTGTTGAAAACAATAAAAAAAAAAAAAAGGAAAAAATAAAAAAAAAGAAAAATCAGAAGGAAGACATAAAACTGAGAGGCAACTAAATATCTCCCAGACGGAAAGGGAAAAAGTAAAACTGCAACAGTGGGTTGCAAAAGCAAAATCCATTGAACTTAGCAATCCTAGCAACACATCCCTTTGTTTATGAACCATCTGAAGCAAGTTTTACCCTGCAAACTCCATGGGGATCCTTGATTTCTCTAGCCAAATTAACTAATTTTCCTAAATCATACTAAAATCTGGTCATTTGATCTGTCACTCAAAGTCTGTCCGCCATGTAAATAAAAACACCCCATAGTTTTGATTCCACAGCAGACCATAAGAAGGATGACGGTATCCTAAGCAAGCAGGGCTGTTACAACGTGCGTTCTCCAGCACTGCACCTCTGTGCAGGGCTTTTTCTCCAGGAAAAGCCCTAAGAGCTCACCTTTTGCAGGAAAAAAAATCTTGAAAATGACTGAGAGGAAAACTATTTTTAGATCTGCCACAGACAGAGGACAGATTATATCCTTATACAATATAAAATGATTGTCATTTAAAGTCTCAAGTAGGCTGAGAGGGAGACAGTGCGGCTGCACAGTGCCTTCACCTAGGAACCTCCTTTGCATCCAGGTGCTGTGCTCTGCGGCGTGCCTTCCCCTGTCCCCAGGCACGGAATAACTTCAGCTACAGCTGGAAAAAAATCAAACAGACACCCCTTTAACACAGGCTATGTCTGGGATTTAGATGGAGCAAAACCTGGCCATAAATATAATGGAATGACCCCAGTGGGTCATCTCTGAGGCAGACTGTCTAAACTAGTCCATGCAATCAGCACAGGTACAAGGACTGCTGTGGGAAGAATCTCCATCCTTCGCTCCTTTCTTTGTTTCACAGCATTTTATAGCTAACACGTAATCTTCCAAATGCCCAGCTTCTGCCGGGGCACCTGGCACATTAAACTGACCAGGGGTATGCAAACCCAAGGGGAAAAATCTTGTGCTATTCTTGTTCTACGGACAGAGAGCAGTCCTCATCCAGCTCCTTCGTGGAATGAAACATGGGCATTTTGTGGCACCTCACTCTTGAGCAGGATCCCACATGTCTCTTTCGAATTCAGAATTTTGACATATATTTGATGCCCAGCTGGTAGACTTCATCCTGTTGCTTTGTAAGCCATAAGGGAAAAAAAACCTGGAGAAAGAAGAAATGATGCTTTGAGTGGCCAGATGCAGTAGAAAGACTTAGTGACATGAAAATTATGGCCCAATTTGTATTTTGTGAGATACAAAATCCAACAGGTTCTGAGCTGCTTTCCCATCTTCACATGAGATTCCAAAAGCTTTGAAGCTGCCGCTGGGGCTGTGTTTCCTTTCTCTAAGAAAGCTTTTGTCCACCAGGACCAGATGGAGATCTCAAACCTCATTTGCAGTGAAGCTAACATGCCAGAGACAACATAAAGTGAAAACCTAAATGGAAATGCTGATGCTAACTTGGGCTTTAAATATTCACAGTGTTCCTGCTGTCATTTTGGTGTCAAAGATTGCAAGCCCAGATAGACAGACGTAGACAGACATACAGTATACAAAGCTGTAAAAGAACCTGGCACTTTTTTTTTTTTTAATTTCCATGTTTTTATAACGGTATTTGATCTGTTTCCCCAGCTACTAAGGTATGATTAACTACAGAAGAGGCTTGACATAAATAGCATATAGCATTTTAAATTCATGTCATGAAGGTAAGTGTGACTGGGCACTTCAGTCTGGAGACACGTTCCTACTGAGCGAATGACTCAGGCCCAGGCTTTCAGTCTCTGTAGCTGGACGTGATTTTCCTCCAGACCTTGTTCCAAATGATCCATTTACTGAGTCACTCCTGCAAATGGGGCCATGACAGTAGTTATTTGCAGGAGAAAAGCAAAGGGGAGCAAGCATGGAGAAGTCGGTTAAGAAGTACGAGTAAATGTAGGCTGAGAGAGTTGGGGTTGTTCAGCCTGAAGAAGAAAAGGCTCCGCGGAGACCTTAGAACCCCTTCCAGTGCCTAAAGGGGCTCCAGGAGAGCTGGGGAGGGACTTTTTACATGGGCATGGAGTGGTAGGACAAGGGGAAATGGCTTCAAACTGGAAGAGGGAAGACTGAGATGAGATATTAGGAAGAAATTTTTCCCTGTGAGGGTGGTGGGCCCCTGGCGCAGGGTGCCCCGAGAAGCTGTGGCTGCCCCATCCCTGGAGGTGTCCAAGGCCGGGTTGGACGGGGCTTGGAGCACCCTGGGCTGGTGGGAGGTGTCCCTGCCCAGGGCAGGGGGTGGCACTGGATGATCTTCACGGTCCCTTCCAACCTAAACCATTCCATGATTCACCCATCTCAGTGCAATACCACGTCCACGGGACCCCCAACTGCCACGAGCTCAGCAACACAGCGCACCTCTCCCCTGCGAACCTCTCCTTTGCTCCACATACTGCCCAGGGTGGTGGGGGATGCACAACAATGCTGGGGCAAATGTTATTTTGCAGTTTGCAAGGCTGGTCTGGGGACTCCAGAGAGCTTTTGGCTCCAGCTCTGCTGCTGTGCTCTTACTGCTAGGTAGGTTTAATCAAAGAAATCCATCTACAAGTTCCTCGAGCTTTAAAGAGAGGTACCCAGTGACAGCTCTGCCTCTCACAGGGCGCAGCTTCGCACAGCTCCCCCTCTCCAGAATCTGAGTGGGAAGCTGCTTAATACATTTTATAGCTTCATGACTATTTTTTTTATTATTATTTTATGGGCTTTTAGGTAAAGCTGCTGCTCACCTGTTTGAAAGAGTAGCTCGCGTCCACCCCTCTAACATACACCAGGTGCACAGGCGCACATTTGGTGGGAACATATTGCAGCCACTGAACTGTCATCAAGCCAGACGTTTCCCCTGCTCGCTTGCTTTGCACCTGTGCCCTCTTGGCATCGCAACGTGGAAAATTCCCAAGGCACAAAGCAGGTCTTATAAGACCTGCTCCGTCTGGTTTCTGCTCGTGGGGCCTCTTCTGCAAAAACACGAGAGCTGATTAACAAAGAGATCATTAAAAAATAAGAGGAGTTAAACACGCTACTGCTTGCGCACCCACATCCAAAGAGCACACCGGCCTGGGGTGTATATACGCTGTCCTCTGCGGGCATCGTGGCCTGGCAGGGTCACGGTATGTGGCTGAGCTGAACAGACAGAAAGGACAGTTGGAGACTGCAAACACATTCCAGTTTTGATGCTCATTGTCATGAATGTACATTCTCATTTATATTAAAGCCTCTTTAGGCTGGCAAAGTGACTTTTAGAAGGGCTGCAGTGGAAGTGATAATCATGCTCATGATATTTTTGCTGATCACCAAAAGAGAGCTCATAGCACACTAATTGTCCGCAGGGCTCTGACTCTATGGAGGCTACTAAAGCAGCACCATTAAATGCTGGGAACTTCGAACTATTTTTCTGGTAATGCTCCGATAGCCGTTTTCTAAGCTATGATGCAGGTAGCTAACTACAGGAATGTCTTTCTCCAGAGCAGCATTCAGAAGTGATACTCATTTTGCTCTTCTCTAGCCATACCTCAGCGATGGACAGGATTTGTATTTTCCGCTGGTGGATTCGTTCTATTTTATTCCACATAAGCATTAATTTTTTCCTCAACTCTCTTGGGGCATCCGTGCTCTGTATCTCTATAGCGTATCAGACATGGCTTTGTTATGTCTTCTCCCTCTGCCTTCTCTCTAGGTCTCCTAAGTGCTCCTCTCCCATGTAACCTTCACGTGCAAAGGGAAATGTGCTGTTCTGGTAATCCAGTGCAATAAAACCAGCGAGCTGCTCAAGTGCAGGTTGAAGAGCCACCTGAGCTGTGTCTCGTGTGGTGCAGAGACAGCCTGGGATTGCAACACTAAAGCCAACGGCACTGAACCACCGTGACCATGAGATCAACACCCAGGGTCTGAGGGTGCTACAAAGCCACGTGGATCTACTGAAAGGGGGCTAGACTTCTTAAAGCAGCATTTCACTGAGCAGGGAACACACCATCATAGAATCATAGAAAGGTTTAGGCTGGAAGGGACCTTGAAGATCATCGAGTTCCAACTCCCCTGCCCTCCCACTCCTAAGGCCCCATCCAACCTGACCTTAAACACCTCCAGGGATGGGGCCTCAACATCTTCTCTGGGCAACCTGGGCCAGTGCCTTACCACCCCCGAAGTGAAACATTTCTTCCTAATATCTAATCTAAATCTCCCCTCTTCCAGTTTGAAGCCATTCCCCCTCGTCCCATCACTCCATTCCCTTGTAAAAAGTCCCTCCCCAGCTCTCCTGGAGCCCCTTTAGGTACTGGCAGATCACAATAAGGTCTCCTCAGAGCCTTCTCTTCTCCAGCCTGAACACCCCCAACTCTCCCAGCCTGTCCTCACAGCAGAGGGGCTCAGCCCTCACAGCATCCTCACGGCCCTCCTCTGGCCCCGCTCCAACAGCTCCGTGTCCTTCTTATGTTGGGGGCTCCAGAGCTGGATGCAGTACTCCAGGTGGGATCTCACGCGAGTGGAGCAGAGGGGCAGACTCACTTCCCTTGACCTGCTGGCCACACTTCTGATGCAGCCCAGGATGCGGTTGGCCTGTACACACGATGGCATGGTGGTGGGAAGCTGTGCCCAGTTCCCAGCTCTCCACCAGCTGTGCAGCGAGTGCACTGTAAACACCTGGAGAAACAGGTGATTCTGTGGACCGGAGGATTTTCACTGATGAAAAACAGGCACTATTGACTTATTTATCCCACCTCATCTTCTGCATCCTTAATATACACAAAATAGCATTTTCTCACATTCCCAGCACGGCTCCAATGAGCCCCTCACAGAAGTTCTGTTACCTCCTGTCTTATTTCAGTATCATCTCCAAATCTGCTCCTTACTCCCTCTGAGAAACAGATACACAGTGGTCCAACTCGCCCCTGCAATGCAATTTTACCAACAAACATGCAGTCTCTGGTCATCCTGTCCGTGACCATCTCCATGTGTTTCACCTTGCTCTAGAGCAAGGACAAGCTGAGGTCCTGCTTCATGCGCATCTCCTCCTGGAAAGCCTGGAGCAGTACAAAGTTCCCACCACTGTCCCCAGCTTTCCCTGGGCCTGGGGATCCACGTGCTCCTCCCTTCTACAGGCACAGAATATGAAGTTTTGTAGCAGTAATGCAGGTAAGCAGCAAAAAAAACGCGGGGGCTGAGCAGATTTCCCTTTGCAAGGTCTCCCTCTTGCCCTGCTTTTGCCGGGAGCAGTGGAAGGATCTGCTGATGTTCCGACTCTTTGAGTTTTTCTATGGGAAGGAGGGGGGAAGCGTTTGTTTCCCAGTTCCAGATTTTCTCCTGCACTTATATGTTTGTCTGTGAAAAAAAAAAAAAAAAGTCTTCTATTGTAAAACTCGTCAAATGAGACCACCCAAGTGGCTGAAGAGAGGGAATTGGGAAGGAGGAAGAAATGCCTTGAAAACCATTTTCTTTTTGATGGTTTAGAAAGGGAATTGAATGTTATTGTCTCACTTTAAATATGTTCTTTATGAGGAGGTCATGTAGCAGGCACATCATTTTCTAATTACAAGCATGCAGATAACAACATGGAAACAAAAATATATGGAGATTTTCCAAAACAGAGGACGCACTTTCAAACAATATACTGTGCAGTTTGTCTTCCAAGCCCCAAAATGAAGCAAAGACCTTTACTCAGAAGGAACTAGATATAGTTGTAAGCTGTTAATCGCTTCCTTTTACCCACTGCTTTGCTGTCAACGGGAAACCTAAACTCAGTCGCTTGATAATAAGTGGAAAATGTTGTCTGGGTTTTGACGGAGTTTTCTCAGGACGTGCTGGTGCTGTCTATGGAAACAGCCTCGCTAAGCCCACTTACAGGAAAGGAGGAATTCAGACCCGCTGTAACACCACCAAGATCCAGAGAGTTTTGCCAGCAAAGCTTGCTCACTGCAAATTGTGTATGAAGGGAATTGCATGATCAAATCCCATTAAATCGACAGGAAATGAGGATTAAGTGAAAACAAGTGTTCCTTTTGAAAAAGGCCTCAGCCAGCACTGGGGAGAAAGGAGGAGGCCTGGGGCTTTGTTTCCCACGCAGAGAGACGCGGGGTGAGTGACTGAGCCCTGTGCCCCGCGAGCCCCTCTGACGTTCCTGCTCACACTGCAATTGCCGGGGCACGCACCGCTGCGTGCCAATCTCTTTGCCGCGCCTCGGGACCCTCCCTGCTTGGCAATAAGAAAGGCAGGCTGCTCCCCGGGATGCTGTGGTCCCTGTCCTTAGCTCGGGACAATGTGAAGCCCAGCACCATCCCTACTGGCAGACGAAGCAAGGTGTGGAAATGGAGGGTACCTGCAGGGGAAGCTGCCCCCGTGCAGCACCCGCCGATTCCCAGCAGGTGAGAGGTCAGAGGCATTTTTGGGATGGAGGGGGATTCATAGGTGACTGCTTTTCTACCGGTGCTGGTGGGACTGGCTTTCCCCACCACCTCTCTGGAGCTCCAGCTCCACAACCTGGGTTTGCTGGAGAGGAGGGAGGTGTCCTGCACCATGCACATGCCCTGGGACACCTGCGGTGTCACAACCGTCAGGCTGGCTGGCAGGGCTAGACGTGCTCTGGACAGGACCCACTAGCGCATGGGCCCAGAGCAACGCCAGTCTCTCCACGGAGTTGGAAAGCAGTGGGAAAGGGCTGGGACCATGTCCCCAGGATGCCCTTCTTGGTCTGTCCCACCTGCTGAGGTTGAAGGAGGGGATGGATTTGGGTACAAAACGGGGTCACAAGTTATCTCTGTGGTTTTAACCCTCCTCAGATTTGCCTGCACTAGAAAAAGCATCCCGTGAGCTGCAGTACTGATAAGAATTTTGTGCAAAGCTTCATCTCTGGCATCAACAGGGAGAGCCACATCTCAAGGTCCATCAGAACACCCCGGTGAGCACCAGAACGGAGCAGGAGAACTGCTGACCAGGCTTCAACAGGAAAAACTTCCCCACACGAGATGGCACGGTGACTTTGTGTGTTTGTTCACACGCTCTCTAACATGCATTTTCCCAGCAGACGAAAACCTTAAAGTGTCACTCTGGCTCCATCCAGCTGGATTTGACCATAATGAGTGATCAGGGTTTTCCAGAAAGGGTAATTTAAATGTGTTTACACTGCCACTAACCCCCCTGCTTTGTTTGTCTAAGATGCTCAGGATAAAGGGATGTGTCTCTGGTCTCTTTGTATCTGAAGTAACACAGTAGCATGTAATTGAGGGTGGATTGCTTTTAGGCGAAACCGTTCTTGTTACAATCCTGTATAATAATAAATTGTTGTGGAGTGAAAGGGAAGATGATGGGCTGGATTCTGAGCTCTGCTGCACGGAGGAAAGCCTACGTTTGGGAGAACTCAGAGATGTTCAGGTTTCTTTACTCACAGCCCTCCCAGTAGAAAGTAAACCCATCATTCTCTTCCACCACATCTGTTCCTGATGCTCAGGACTGCAAACCTAATATACACAATAGATTAAGTAGTTGGAAGCTTCTGACCAAGTACAAAATAACCCTTTATGGCCTGAAATAAGTGATCTACCTGGTGAAACCAATACACCCACTGCTTTTGCTGCTTCCAGTTACAACCTTGAGCAAAGCTCAAGCAACCCAAGTTTCCTTACGGCCCTTTCTTTAGAAAAGTGGACCAGGGACACAATTTCTTACATTTGCTCCAGGATGAAAAAAAAAGCAGGAAAAGGCATTGAATGAAGCAAAGGGAACTCACATCGATTAAAGAAATAAAAAGAGCAGCAAAGGACAGAAAGGGAAGGCAGGAACACACCACAGGCAAAGTAAACTGCTCTTTTTGCTTAAGCGTTTTCTGTCCAAGCCTGCCCAGCATGAAAATCCCCCTTTTAAAAGGGGACAGAGCTGGAATTCACACCTGTAAGCTGGACCTGCTGCTCCTGGCATCAGGATGGCCACAAAGACCCAAGTCAGCTCAGATCAGTGTCAGTGCAGCGGGTGCATAAAGGGAGCTGAGCCCTTCCCTTTACACTGCATTACTCCAGAAGAAAGCTGCATTTGTTTGAGGTGGTCTGAATAGGCTTTGGGTGGGTTTTTTTTTGGAGGGGGTGCTTTTTTGGTTTGGGTTTTGATTTTTGTTGGTTGTTTTTGTTTTTTTTTTTTTGTGGTTTGGTTTTGTTTGGGGTTTCGGGTTTGTTTTTGACTTTTTTTTTTTTTTTTTTAAAGTGTCGACTTTGTATCTATTTCTGTCCCCAAAAAGGAGAGGAGTTCTGCAAATCCACACTAAAGCTTTCTTGGGCAGCAGCAAGGAGGCTGTGCTGTCGGTGGGTTCAGCCTCCGTGCACAGGAGCACAACCCGCCACGGTGCTCCAGCAAACCACCCGTCCTGGCTTTAACAGAGCTGACTGACTCCATCCCAAACACTGATCTCGCGCAAACACCACTAAATCTGCTCACTAGAAACCATTTCTAACCTGGAGATGGTGCTGTGTCCAAGATCCCAGAAAAACTGCTGCTTGTCTAACACTTCACTGCCCATTTGGGGCTTCCCCTTTTGGGCTTAATCCTGGTCCCCATCTCAGCTTGGCAGTGCAAGTTCAGAGCCTGGCACTTGGCAAAAATATCTGCAATTAATACCACATGATAATTGCAGGAAAGAGAAAGCAGTGATGCCCACAGTGCTGCACTGCTCTCCGTAACACCTCCGTCAGAGCCGAGGACGAGCGCAGGGGGCCGCAATGGGGAACTGTCACCCCAGGTGTCACCCTGGCGCTGGGGAACAGGGTTTGAGCAGCCGCTGCATTTATAAAAATCTACATTTGGGTGTCGATTCGAACCGTCCTCGTAGACAGGAACCCATGAGACCAGCATTCGTCTCACACAGCCACGCAGCGACCGTGCCGGCTGCTGATGCTCGCGCTGGGTAGAGGCGTTTCTCGCCCGTGCACTCACCCGCAGGGAACACGGCAGCAGGAGGTGAGTGCTCCTGACACAGCTCCATGGAAACACTTGGGAGGATCCGCGTCAAAGCTCTCACCGAGGTGTTTTGATATCGTAGCATTGTACATCTTCATGGATGTTGGCTCTCATGGGAATGCCAGGTTACCCCCAAGTCTGGTACCCCCCCAAAGGCAAGTCGTTGAGCACACACAGACACGGACCCCCTCCCTCTGCAAAGGGGAGGGCTGGTGTCTTCATCTGCTACCTCAGCCTCCCACCCAAAGCCATGACGCATCTCAGGATGCATGGTTTCCTCCTGATGCTTTGCAGCAAAGAACTAGATTTCCCCAAACCACATTCAAAGGCACTGTGAGCAGAGCCACTTCTCCTCCCAGTCCTAATAAACCGCAACAGGAATTAACGACCAATAGGTCAACGCTGTAATTTCTGTCCTTAGTTTGGGACAATTTGAAGCCTGGCATCTTCCACATTCTGCACATATCTTTTGCCAGGCAATTCTAATGAGGTCAAAATTATTTTCCTTCCTTTGCTCTAATCTCCTCAAAGAACAAAAAGAAGTATGAAAAGAAAACACAATATTTATTGTAAATCAGTGACTTCTGCATTAAAATGATCAAAGTGTGTTTGCTGCACACTTGAAGTTCAGATGCAAAGGGATTTCCAACTTAAATAAATAAAAGATTGTTTTTCTGTAATGCAAATTGAGAAGGAGCAATCCACACAAAGTAGTCAGACGTGCTCTGCAGAAGGACTGCCCCACTCTTATACCCCACATATTTTGCATGACTGATGCTCTTAATCTTTTCAAAAGAAACACCACTCTACCAGGTCATGCTCAGGCATGCCAAGGGGAGGAAGTGGACCCTACTTGATGTGTGGTTACAATATGCAGCTTAATAATATCGTTTCTCAGTTCAGATATTGATCCTTGGGAGTGAGGCAGTGCTGGGAATAGAGCGAAGCGGGGGGTGGAGAAATATCTGCCGCCTGTTTTCTCATCTAACAACTCCCCAAAGAGACAGAGCCTTACCCATCCCACATACCCAGGCGTGACAAGAGATCAAAACTCACCGGGGACGCTCACTGTGCCTTTCAGGTAAGTTATACTATTATTAATGATCATAAAAGAAGCTATCAAGATATTTTGCATTTCTTTCATCTGGCAAGCCTGCGAGCACATTTATTAATTGAGGAAGCCTCACTTTTCTGCAAGGTAGAGTTTAGCATTTCCTTTCTACATGCAGGAAACCAAGGCACGGGGACCGCGCTGCTCGCCGAGCGCGGCCCGGGCAGGGGCACAGCACCGCCTGTCCCCGAGCACAGCACCCTCACGGTGCAGCATCAGCCTCCTGCAACAGGGAACAGGGCAACTGCCCTGCTCCCCCCAGACACAGGGCAATACCCTGCAGTCTGTACCCAAAGCTCACGCATGAGAGCAGACTTGAAGCCAACCCGCTCAGATGCCAGGCTGGTGTGACCTCAACAGCACTGCTGAAATTTGGAAAATACTCCATATTCCTGAAAAAATGGGTATAACTTGTCATCTGGCACTGCCTTCCTTCATCCACTGCCCTCTTTGCCCCGTTACTGTGCTGCACAACGTTAGCAGCCAATGTATTGAGGTGCAGCACACCAGCACCATTCATGTTTCAAGGACAGACAGCTAAATCTGGGAAACTTCTCATACATAGCAGCGGCACTTCAACATGATGCTTTCTCCCTTCATGTGTTTTCGGAAGTTGTTCTGGTTAACCCCATGACCATCACAGCTACTACCATCTCATGTGTCAGGAGCACTCATTCATCCTAAGGAGACGTATGGAACATGAAGTCACCGGAAAAAATCCTCACTGAAGATTAGGGACATGCTCACGTCAATATGTCCAAAGGGCAGCAAGGGGATTAGCGCATCAAAGTGACTAATTAGGGTAGCAGGTTGTTTCTGAAACAAGACCAGCTCCAGTTTGAGGGATGTGAAATGGAAGTTGAACCTGAAATATTTGTGGCAGACTCTTGGATCCTGTGAAAACTGGTACATATGTTTAACTGCATATAAGCAAGTACTCCTGTTAAGTGTGTGAAGCAAAACATGTGCTTAAGTGTTTGCAGAATTCCGGACTAAATCTAAAACTGATGGGTAATAAGGGGATGAAAATCTGAGAAGAATAATAATTTACTTGCTCTCCACAGCTTCAAGCAAACCATTTCCCAGGATCCACTAAGCAAGGGCAAAGTTCAACCACAACATAGTCCAAGCTTACTTGTACAAGTCCAAACTTTGTCAAAACTACACTAGGCTTTTACAGTTTTTTCACAAAACCAGGACAGGCTCAGCATGGCTCCAGGCCCTGGCCAAGGATCATGCTGCAGAGCTTTGGATCCAGACCAAAACTTCTCCAAAGTTCAGGACTTTTCTGTCCTCCGTGGTTTATAGCCTCCAGCTCCATGACACCATTGCAGACCTTGCTCAACCCAAGGACAGCCCACAACAGCCTCATGGTGCATGTTCACCCTGTAGGTGACCACCAGCACCACAAGGTGAGCATGGACACTATTTTTAAGTCATCTACAGCATCACCTGCTGCGTTCCAGCTGGCAGGAGCAGCGATGGACTCAGCTCAGCAAGATGCTGTTTGTTTAGCTGGAAGACTAGAAGATATCTTTTACTTATGCATCTGGGTGAATCACTATATTAACATTTAATTTTTTTTCAAATAGAATAAAAATAGACACTCATATACAAATTAGACATTGCTCTATGTATATTGTTTACCCCGTAATTAGCAGGTAATATTCACTCTTTAATTTAAAAAAAAAATTGTTATGCTAAATCGAAGGATTTTTGCTTAATTACAGGCTAATCCTGTTTCCTCAGAACATGTGATATTTCCTTATCTCCCAAAATGGAAAAGGCACATTTGAATGGGAAGTACGTTTGTGCGTTATCCTATGACGTACGGATTCGCAGAGGGATCTTGGTTCTGTAGAGCTGTTCACTGGCAAATAGCAAAGGCAGCTCTAAAGCGTTACCGCCCAGGGGGCAGAGAAGGCACCTTGGTTTGGCCAGTCCTTCCTCGAGTCTCATGGGTCTGCCTTACGTCGCCTTCAAGACCTCCTACATGACACTAACCATCAGCAAGCCTGGGGATGGCGGCTCCTAAATTAGATGCTTTGGCCATTATTCACGGACCCTCATGCTGCGAAACCTCAGTCCCTACCGCCAAGAAGGGGACAAAAGCGTTTCAGGAGAAGAAACGCGCCGAGGACTGTGCACAGCTGCAGCAGCAGAGACCAGGCGAGCATCCCTCATCCCAGTGCTCACCACTGCCTCATGTCGGGTACCCGCGGTTGGCATCCTCGGCGCCGTGTCCAGCCGCAGCCAGGCAGGGCAGGCAACCTCGCAGGATTTTCATAGACACATTCATGACATCTTACATCTTGCAGCAAAGCGCTGGCTGCATTTGAAAACAGGCGCTGCGGCTGGTTAAATAAGACATCCTACTTAATGTTGGTTATTTCTCTAAAGGCCCAAGGAATTGCAAATTATAACTGACTGAACCTGACAAAGTCTTTTGGCTGCAAGAGTTATCCTGCCAAATTATAGATAAGAGAAACCAAGGTCCAGAGAAGCACGGCAGCAAACCTCACGTTGGATCAGCGGCAGGGCTGAAAACAACACCCAGGCACCGGCTGCCAGCGCCTTCCTCTACCCACTGGACTTGGTGGCTTTTGTGTTTCTCCTTTCCATTATGCATACCCTTCCCTCTTCCCTTAATGATTTAGTGATGTTTGTTCCCTCACACTGCGCGCAGACCTTGCAGATCAAAATAGCCAGTCATCTAAAAAAAATTCTTTATCCTTTGTTCTTCAAAGAAACCAAATAATCTCAATCCTTTGAGAAAACTCAAAGGGTGAAGGCAAAGCATCAGGACTGATGAGAACAATAGCGGTGTATCCCCCGATGAACGAGCATCTCTAGTGCTGTATGGTTATTAAAAAAAATTCCTTGTAGTGAAAATTCTTGGGTCAATTACTTGTTGCCACAGGGAGATTTCCTAGGAGTTTTATTGTTATTATCACTATCCAATGATTATATGTAGCAACACAAAGGTGAATTTTTATGTGAAGAGATGCAATGTTTGGTAAATCTTAAACAACAGAAAGTAGAAGGGGGTGGAGGGATGGGGGATCAAAGTTCCTGCGATTCTTATGTTTTGGAGCCAACGCTCGCCATTTATTGCTGCTTTCAGTGGTCTGAAGTATTTTTCCTTACATTGGAAGATTAAACAGTGGGACGGTAGCAACTGGACATAGAACCACAACATTTCTGCAGCAAGCAGTGTCTGCTTCGGCCAGCACCAGTCTCGCTGCTCCATCCCCCACTTTGAGAGAGCGAAGCGAAACCCTTCAGTTCCCAGGGGACAAAAAAATTCAAGCCAGTTTTCCAAAGTGCACACCATATTGTCATTTTGAGAAGGACACAGATCTCTCTGGACTGAGGACATTATTTCTGACCATCGGCTTGGTTTTTGCCCATCATGTTTTGGCGTGCTTCACACGCTCAGCAGCAGCACCGGCGGGAGAGGCTGCGTCCACCCCTCGGACCTCAGCGCCAGCTCCCAACCACACCAGTTACACTCCAGTGGACAGGAAGAAACGCAAAGCGAAGCTGGATGGTGCTCCTACAGATCGATCCCCTCTCAGCAGAAAGGGCTGTTTGGGTCCAAACACAAATCACCCATAACTCCCTTCTTAATATGGGGTTTGCACACAGGGAGCGCTTCCTTTGCAGAACCTTCCTCCAGTACGCGGCGGGGGCAAACGCAGGTTTGCTTTGTCTTCCTGACTAAAGACAGAAGGAAGTGTCAGAAAGGGAAGAGGCTAAAGCATCTCCCCACACGCTGCGGACTGGTGTCTTCCTTTGACAAAGTAAGGAGAATGTTAACTCTAATTGTCTTTTTCAAAATGAAAAATAGAACGCAGTTTATTTCTCCCCGTGATGTGAGTTACCGTGTGCTTCCCAACCAGCTACAGCAAAATGCTCCGATCCACACCTGGCATTTGCATTGAGAGCAAAGCTTTTGAGCCGAAGCACTTACTCCCTCAGACTCCTCTGAGAACCCCCCCAGAGGATTTGCAGGTACCGGCTGCTCTGGCACAAGGGACGGCCGGGCGCCAAGCACAACGGCCCCCGCCTGCACAAGCCCCTCGCCGGGGCAGGTGCTCCCCCAGCACCGCACCAGCACACGGGGACCGCGCGCCCAGCGATGGGATGGACAATTTGTGAGGTGTTTACCCCATCCTGTTTTCCGCAGGGCAGGAGATTTGGATTTAGCTCTGTTCATGCTACCGTGGCGCAGGACTAACGCTTTTCCCAGTAACTTGATCCTAATCTCCCACTCTTGCTCCAAACAAAATTTGTACATCTGAATCACGTCCCGGGGGACCCCGGGGGTGCCTACAGTTACTCACAGAAGCAAAATACTTGCCATCACAAGTCTGGCAGAAGCAGGCCCAGAAGAAGGAATGGCTCCCATTTAACTGGTTGCCTGAAGAGAATTAATCTAGTAAGTAAGTGCTCTGAAAAAGGTACATTTGGATGTGAGGGCTGATACAAAATGCCATCTGGGTATCAAATAGAAAGCTGAAATATGTCTATCAAGCCAGTACTCTTTGATCATCAGAAGTCACTCATCATTTACACATCACAGGAGGATGCTCAACTCCAGAAGGCACACAGTCAGCCGAAAAGGAAGAAGGATCAGCTGAGCATTTGTGTCTTAAAGATGTGCAGCCATTAAATAAATACCGAAAAAATAACCTAGTCAACCTCCCAAGGGCAGTGGCATCTTACGCTCAGACAATTCATGCATCTTTTACACAACTATTAACTCTACCACTCACCAAAGAGTTAAGAGGTGTTTTCATGCCTAATGTCACAGAGTAATCTCGCTTCTGATTCCCCTTACAAAATCACCCCGCCGGATCTCTCCTGCATTATTTACAGCCTCTCTAGAGCTGCTCTATAGCCGAATGGCAGGGCAGAGCTGCAGAGACACATTTTGTGTTTAGGGGCCTCATTCTCACCATTCAGACCGTGCTTGAGCAGCGTAACCGCCCGGAGCTCACGGGCCAGCAGCACACCGGTGCCAGGCTGGTGCCGCGGCACACACGCCAGGCTCGGGGCGGCAGAGAAAAGCTTTCGTACACCTCCTCGGCATCAGGAAAGCCAAGGAAGAGTGTAAAATACAGACTCGCTTTGCTTACACGATCAGCAAGTGAGCGCCGTGCGAGCAATTTTTAGACCAGGTGCTTAAAAACACCCTCAGACCAGCATTTTTTAGGTTAAATAAAACAGCAGATGCCTCAGAGGAGGGAAGAGTCCTCGGCCCGCTCCCACGCGGGTACCAGGACACAACACACGCTCTGGCCATGGCAGGGGCCAGGGTGTCCCTGCAGCTGCCAGCCCGGACACAAAACGCTCACCCTCTGCCACAAGCCTGTGCCACAGGCCCTCGCACCCAGCTCATCTGCACGGCCAGACGGTTGCCTTTGGCCGGACAGCAGGCACCCACCGCTCCCATCATCGTTTGGCTTCGTAGAGCATCCTCACCGGAACAGTGACAGCCTGGGACTCACTACCACCATTGTCACAGCTGTGCGCCAGGTGGAAGGCCACGATATGGGGGTTCTCAGCCCCGCCAGGCCCCAGGGAAGGAGCTGAGCAGTGCTGCAGCCGGTCTTAAGGGCAGGCTCCCTGGGAAGCAGTCGGGTACACGCTCACAGCCTCATCAACGCAGAACAAGAGGCACCTAACGCGCCCACCGGAGCTGCCTTCCCCCCTCGCCTCCCTCCTGCGAAGGGAAGGGCATCCCTACCCACACCGTCCTCCTCACCCTCCGCCGGGCACAAATCAGCGCTGAGCGTCTCTTTGTTAAAAGCACATCTCTGGGAAATGTTCAGCGCAAAGCCCCGCGCTCTCTTGGCTCTTTGCAAGCTCAGTGTTCAGCCCAGCTTTGCCCAAAGCTTTTTGCTCAAGTTTGCGAACTCCTTGAGCAAACCTGGTCCCAATTTCGAGCTGGTTTGAACTCAATTTGAGCTGATTTATAGTTTGGCATTAAAAAACAACAACAACAACAACAACAACAACAGTTCTTTAAAATGGCAACTTTGACCATAATTTATGTGAGGCCAGATGGAACTTGGTGTTTTCAATTAAGTTCCAGCTGGATTTTGTAATTTTAGTTTTTTGTTCAGACAGTTAGAACAAAACACGGAAGAAGGAATGAAAAGCAGCAATTAATTCACATAAAACTTGATGGGAGGGTAGGTATATAAATGTCTTGCAACACAAAGCAGAGTCCTTCCACGTATGTCGAGCTGCAAATGAAAGACAACAGTGGAAGCGTTGCTTTGAGCTTGTCCCAGTACTGCTTGGCCAGGATTTCTTTCCACGCGCCAGACCTGACTTTGTGGCCCCCTCGGATCAAGTGTGCCGTACACAGCGCTGTAGTCCAAGCCATTCTGACGCTCTTACAGCTATTTTCCTTGAGATCCCGGTATTTTAAACAGCTAGGATTAGATCACAGTAAAAGCTGAACCTTTGACATTTCTTCCTAGCAAGTAACTCACAAATTGATGCTAATATTTGACTGTTCTCAGCAGAGACCGAATCAATACTCACAAAATTCACTCCTCCCCGAGGTACCAAGGTATTTTGTTTTTACAGGGGGATATTTGGAGCCTTTTAATGGATTAAAAATAAGTTGCAGTTGATCATTTGTTTGCAAGACAGAAAAGGCTTCAAAGATACACAAGCGGATTAAGCAGAAGCGTTCAGATGATTCACAAGCTGATACAGGCCACCAGTCAGGAAGCGTCTCAAATGACTTGCTCTTTTGTGCCCGCATCAAAGCGCCACCGAATGACTGGCAGCCTCCCTTCTGGCCGGCCGCCTGGGGGGACCGAGGTGGCGGCGGTGTCACTGCAAGCAGTGAGGTGCGCATGGTTTGGGGAGAAAGAAGAGAATTTTTCTCCTTGCTCACCCCAGTGCACTGTACCTGTAGTTTATAGGAGAAGCTTATACTAAAGTGTGTTTTATAGCCATAACCTGCTTCTCCTGTTGTTTTTCTTCCTGCTTGTTCTTTCTTCATCTCCTTATCTCTGCTTTATCCTGGGGTTTTTTTTGGCTGGGCAAGAGGAAGCCATGTGAACGTAAAAGCCTGCATCTTGACCTGCGGTCCGGTCCCCTCTTTTGTCCTTGCCTTATAGCCGGGGCTCCTAGGCCAAGAAATGCCATCCCAGAGGGCACGGTGGGGTGCCTGGCGCTGAGGCGGGGAGCAGCTGAGGGTCACCTTCAGGGAGTTGGATTTATGGCCCACTGAAGACAATGGGAAGAACACCACTGACAGAACTGGGTTGTGGGTGGAGCCTTGGGCTGATCGATTCAGGAAAATATAAGTGAAGGGTTGAAGAAGACAATTATCTTAATTGTAAAAGTGCTGCTGACAGTCCTGAATCCATGATTGCTCTCTTTTTCTTTCTTTTTACCCTTATTCTGAAGCTTTGGTGGGGGAGAAGGGAGCTTTCTGCAACGTCAGTCCTCCAAACCTGGGCACGGTTGAGCAACGGCAAAGGTGTGGAACAAATGCTAATTGCAGCTACTCGTGAGTGAAGCCAGTCCCATCGACCCAAGCAGGCTGTGGTTCAGGGAGAGGGTCCTGAGCTGGCTGAGGGACACCTCCTGCTTCGTTTGTCTTGAGTTTTGAGGATTTTGCATTTCCCGAACTGGAGGAGGTCAAACTTTTGCTCAAAGGTTGCTGACAAAAAGCTGGACCACAGGGTAAGAGGAAGAGACAGCTCACTGGAGGGGATCTGTGTGGCTCTGGGGCCTGATTCTGGAGGCCAAGGATTAAGCCCATTGATCTTTGCAAAAAGGCTGCAGGACATGAAGCCCGTCCGCATTAATTCAAGGCAGATACACAAGCAGCAGCCACATGTGCCATGTGGCAGCAAGAACCTCCAGAGTTCATGGAAAAGGATGGTGGTTTAATGGAGTATACTGTGAAATTAGCTAAGAAAACTCTACATAAAGGGAGGAGAGATATTGCATATACAGTGTGTGAGATCATTATATTACAGAGACTTTCAACGCCGTCTCATAAGGAGACACGGAAAAAGACCTTACAAGAGACTAAAAAAATCCTGCACCTCTTAACATCCTGCACTTTTAACCAAAGGCTTAACTTGAACAGAGAGCAATGCTTTTCATATTTAAATCCCACCAGCACGATGGCAGGCCAGGAGGAAATATATCCAGGCTTTGGAGCCCAGCTATGAAGGGGGAACATATAAAAATGGGGTCAGCTGGGAAAAGAAGCTGACAGAAACCCCAGTGCGGCCACCAGTTCACTTTCTGGTTTTGAAAGGCAGTAAGTTACTCTGTTCTACCAAGTCTCCTTCATCCTAATGTGGATCTGGTGCAGCAGCTGCTCTGTGAAAGAGCAGGAGCTGCTTCCCCACCTGCCATTAGCAGGGGAGACTCGTGCCCAAGACCCCTGTGCTTTACAATGGTTTGTAACAGAACTGAGTGGAGCTGTAATGGTGATGGGAGGTCACGTAGGTCCATGGCTATTCCCTCCCGTGTCAGCCAAAGTGGTTTCTGCACTGGGCAGAGCAAACAAGGGTGGCCGTGGTTCCCCTTAGCTGCCTCCATCAGTGCCTCTCCCTCCTGCAGCCTGCCACCCTGGTGATGGTCATGGGGCTCCTGCAAACCCAGCACAAAAGCTGGCAGGTTCCTCACTTAGCAATCCCTCTGCCAAGCACTCCAGCCCTTCTCCTTTTGGATTCATGCTCACAATGCTCTCTCCTATATTTTGGCACTCCAGCACACAGGCAGCTTCCAGCTACTGTAGCTGATTCTGCTTTCATTTGCTGCCAGAGAAAACTCTCAGCCCACAGCTCTGACCACCATCGGGCTTGCAGCTTCCCAGCTCTCGGAGGGCTCTCAAAGTAGTTCTTTCTTTTGACTTTGGTGAAACCACCGCCTTTGGTGATATCTGCTGCTTCTCTTTGGACCCGAGGTACCTCTTCGAATAAGCATGACTCCCTCCGCTCATGCAGATGGTGCTCACATATCAGCAAATCACCCATTAGCATCCCCCCAACGGGAGGGGACTGTCGTACCTCCCAGCCCTGCGCTTGGCCCCTCTTGTGCACCTTTATCCTGGGGATCACAGTGAGGATAATGCCCAGAATGATGATGAACACATATTTGGTCCTCAAGCAGAGTCAAAGCTGGGAATTGGGTCTGGAACTCCACCTGCCCAAAGCGCTGCGAGTCCCAGTCCTGGCAGGTTTGGTTTGGAGCTGAGTCCAGTTGTGCAGCAACCAGGGAGCTCCCAACGTGCATTGGCAGCAAGGGAGGCGGAAAAGGGGTCACAAAGGAAATTCCAGTTTATGAAATTATTCCATTTTAGTATTTCTAAACTAGTTTTTAATGGAGCATTGTGAATAGACCCACCAGAGAAATGTCTGGGATAGGTACCATGCACCTGCAAACACTCCACGCAGGACAGAATATACAAGCCCAAACTATCAGTAATGGATATGGGACTGTATCTGATGACACAGCCTTCCCCAGCTTCGGGAACTGGGGAGCTCTTGAGAAAAACAAGCTTGTGTATGTTCATCAAGATCCATTTTCTCAGAGACAGTTTTGTTCTAAGTCCCCAATACTGGGCTTTAGGAAGGCCAGCTCGGTCACAGCCATTACTCCTAAGGAAGACTGATGAAGAAGCCCTAAAGAAGATGTGTCCTGGTAAGGTGATCACTCAGGTTACCGTGCAAAACCAGCAGCACTCCGCACCTCAAGTATAACGATTTGGGAACAGAGAGCTTGTTCAGGTGACCAAAACTTTCAACCGTGGAAAGGAGGACTGACTCACTGCGCACCCGGAAAAGAATCGCATGGACTTTTTCTTGCCCGCTCTTCTCCTTTAGTCTCCCAGGTTCCCTGTGCGTGGTGAGTATTGCACCTCTTGCTTCAACTCTGTGCACATGGAGACTTACAGACCTCTTCCTTACCCACCCAGGGCGGCCGTCCAGGAGGGTGCTGCCAGCTCGCCAGCGTGCACAGTCAAGGGTCAGGCAGGGAACCTGTCTCAAAAGTTTACCTTTCCTAACAAGGCTAAAAAGATGGCAACTTAATTAGATGGGAAAAGCACATCAAGCTCATTAACTAATTACGAGGGAAAGTCCCTGCAGCAGATGCCTGGATTGCCTAAAGTACTGCTTACTCTTAACTACTAACTTTGAAAAAGGATTCTGCTATTAAAGCATTATTTGGTTCCAAAAGCACAACAAAGTCATTTGTTTTTTATCATGTCTATCCAAACTAACCCCTTACAGCTTTTATAAAGCATGTGTGTGTAAGGCAGGGGCTGGGGGCGTGGGAAGACACCCATACATTCCTGGCACCATTCACCAGCTGCTATTTGAGAGACCATCCAGTACCTGACACACACAGTCTGGCCTTCAACTGGTGTCTTTACAGCTCTGTCAGGAGCAAAATGTTAAATGACCTGAGGGCTGAGGGCTGAAGCACAAAGTTATCAAGCAGCCAAGAATAAACTCAGCCAATAACCTCCCCATGATCAGCAGGAGACCTTCCCCCTTTCCTTTCTAGTGGGAGCTGATATCACAGGAGGAGATGAATCTTGTGGCTGCTCCTCATTGCACCAGATAAGGACTTGAGCTAGAAATCGTTCATCTCACTGAGCACCTATCATTGATTCCAAACCAGAGGCACAGCTGTAACGTTAGGGCTTGGCTGGAGATATTTGTCTGCAAGGACTGAGACTTAGAGGTCATTTTGGGTAGCCCAGTGAATGGTCATGCCATGGAAACAGCTGTTGATCATTAAGAAACCTTCACCAGGATCAAAATGGTGTCAGAGGGAGTAATTCCCAAATACCACTGCAGGGAGATATAAGTGCATATGTTAATACTTAGTTCCCTTTGTGGAGTACAGGTGTGTCCGGGTGAGTGTTACAAGTTCAGTGGCTAAATTCAAGCGGGGGTAAAGCTGTACAGACTGGGAAGCCAACAGGACATTGTCATTGACCTCGAGAGTCGATGTGAAAGTGTTGTGAAGCCCTCCCTTGCATGGCGGGGTTCAACTCTTCAGCAGTGTGGTCTTGCGATGTGCTGACAAACTGAACTCAGCAGAAATGTCCCGTGCTATGCAGGCATATTTGTGAGAGGTGGGCTCACTTCAGAGGCTACCAATTATATTTTTGTTCTTTAACTGATAGTAATTGGCTTGCAACCTGCCATAATACACTCTCCGCTTTGCTTTGCAGAGGTATTTTCACGTTCAGAGAACTAGCACAGAAAAGTAGGAAGAAATCTTAGCCAGCAACAAACCAGCAATTTTTATATAATGTCCAGAAACACACCAAGGCTGGGTAATGTACCCATTTCTCATCTCTGTAAGAGAACATTTTGTTAATTTTAGTGGGATTTTTACTGGAGTTAAAGTGTGACTCGGAGAGAGGAAAGGTGGTAGAGTCTGGCCTGGGTTTAGCTGTAACAGTGATGAATCCACCATGGTCCAGATCTAAATCCTGTTTATCATCCCGTGTTGCACGGGGCCCTTCAGTACTTACAGACTAATTTCTTTCTCCCAGTGTGAGGGAACAACCGTGAGGGCTGCCAGGATGACAAGGAGCAGCAGCACCGGCAGAGACGACGGAGAGGCTGCTTGTGGAAAACGGAGGTTTGAAGCAGGGATGAACTCTTTGCTGTGGGGTTCCCAGGCACTACAGTCACCCCAATAACACTTCCTCCACATTAACTCCAAATGAGAATTGGAGAGGTTTCAGAGAACTGCATAAAAAACAACCCAAATTTTGCAACAGTGTGTCCCAACCCAAACTTCCCAAAGCCTGAGGGACCCTGAATTCTCCACCAGGAGCAGCAGCTTGAGCTCACCGCTGCCTCCCAGCTTCATCCGTTGAGAAAGAGATGACGCCTTCCACCATCACCCCCACGTAGGAGAGCTCTTCACGTGTTTGTTCCCTGAACTACAGACAGCAAACCCTAAATATTTTCCCTCCTCCCCCTTGAGGCTGAAGGAATGCCTTAAAACATTTCTAATCGTGTAATCTCAGCTGTCATATGACCTCAGCGAGAGAAAATGACCAAATTCAGAGGGAACTGTTTGTTTAAAGCTATCATTAGCTCTTTTTGCCCCCTCGTTTTAAATAAACAAACAAACAAATGAAAAAACCCACAGCCCGTAAGGGTGTTGTTGTTGTTTTCCTTTCCCTAGAAAGCCTGAGGAATTGCATGGTCAGGGAACTTCGGCTATTCGAAGACGCCGTGAAACCCACACCGCTGGCGAACAATCCATCCCTCTGCTTACGGGAGCATTATCAATAAGGAAAGTCATAAATTGCCCGCTGAACAGGAACTCAAAGACCAAAGTCATGTAACTCAAAGAGGCTCAAAGCAAAAGAGTCCCTTTAGTGTGAGGGTGGTCTGTGTAAAGTTAGGAGACACCTGCTAGCAAGTCCTGAGACACTAGCATCTGTGTAAACTTGCCCCCTCCCTGCGCCCGCAGCCCTTATAAGGTGTTGAATGAAGCAGTTTCATGAAAAAGGCTCTGTTTGGGGCAGTTCTAAGGCTTACATATACCTAAGTAAAACAGAGCCAGTGCTGTGCAGTCCTGGGATGGATTACCCGGGACCACAGGGAGGCCTATTAATTATTGTGACAAGCTGATCTGCTTGCTGACTGGTGGCTTGAGTTGCATGCGGAGGGGTGGGTGTACGTGCGATAACAGCCCTCTCTGTGCGAGGGTTTCGGGAGAGCACAATAAAGTCCAGAGGATCTGAGGAAACTGGAGCAGGAGGAGGGAACCCGAAGCCGAACGAGCACATCCACCTGGGGCTGAAGGCTGAGAGCCGGTGGGGTCAACCCCGGCCTGCGGTGCATCCCTGGAGCAGGAGTGGTACCCCTGATGCCGCTGCAGCATCTCCCGGCTGCGGCACCGCGGGCAGCACGGCACCGTGGCGAGGGAGAGGGTCGGCAGAGCAGATCTTGGCCATCCGGATTGTGGTCCTTCACCCCCTCAGATCAGCAGCAAGCAGGATTTGAACACTAATTTATTTTTAATTGGAAAGCAAAAGCTGAATAGTGAAACCTCTACATACAAGGCCATCACACTTTCTTATGAATTAAACAGTGGAAATATATTAGCGCCGGCAAAGCTGAAATCTGGAAATGCCAATGTTTCACCAAAGCAGTTTTTTTTAATATGCAGAAGTGTCGTACATATTACTCTGAAGTTTCTAGCTGTAGGTGAAATCTTCTCATCATCAACTCTCAATATAATATGCGCTTATCTTAAAGGACATTTACTTTCCTGTGCTTACCGACTGTATTTGAATTGTCAAATGACACTTTGCTGAAATTATTAAAACCTAGAGGTCACAGAGAACCTGACTTGAAAGTGGGAACACACATTCTTTCGTCTGAGCAAAAGTGCATATTTGGAATTTTAAATGCAAATTTTTTTTGGAGGAAGAATCGCTTTTCTGGCAGTCAAGTACAGACGGAGCATTTGAAAGAAGGTTCTGCTTTAATTTTTGACAAGTGCTGTGAATAGACGCTCTGCTCCGCTGTTAGAGGGAAGGGACGGAGCAGAGCCCTGACCGCAGTGCAACGGGGAGCCAGGGAGGGTGAGCCCTCACACAGCCCTCTCTGCTCGTGTTTCTGGTCAGGGTTTTACAGCAGGTCCCCCCCAGGTCCCCAGAGCAGGTCGCAGGCGACCTGGCAGCCTGGTCCCTCGGGGAGGGCAGCGGGGAGAGGGGAGGGCTGTGCCGGGCACTGTCACCCACCAGCCCTGCGACCTCTGGCTCTTGTCCTAAGCCCCAGCGGAGAGCCAGGCTCCGGCTGCGGTGATACCCGCATGGCTCGGGCCGGAGAAAGGCAGGCGGTATCTGGCTTATATATTCTGACTGCAGGAATGTTTTCCTTCTGAGGGATAAGGCTTATCTGCTCCCCTCGTTCCTACTTCCTTTTAGGGTGTTCAGCAGACGGATGGGAAGGGGAAAGTAACGATGTTCGTCATCGCTCTCAAAAAAAATCCTCGAGTAAAACCACCTCACACGACATTTGCAGATTAGCCGTAACCTTCCTGTTCTGTGGTGGCTGTCCGCGGGACGTGCCGCGGTGCATCCCAGGACATGCCTAGCTGCGAGGCCAGACCGTGCCAAAACTGCTCCAGCAAGGAGCGGTGAGCCAGCAAGTTTGAAAGAGGATGAGAAGCAACGTTGCCTGGGTGCCGAGCCAGGTCGGTGCCTCTGATTGCGTGTTAGATTGCAGCACGGGGAGCAAACCCTGCCGCGGCAGAGCACGGAGGTGAAAATTAACGCCTCGGGGCTTTTGAGTGCAGAGTTTTCCCAACACCTCTCAGTTACCCCCGTGCTGGACTGGGTTTAGGTCTGTGCCGTATTGCACCAAAGCTTCAGAAACTGCTTTTATTCTGACAAGGCTCCGCTTGCATGAGAGCTGCAGTGAAGAACAGGAGTCCTAACGCGGGGATATGTTTGTAACAGCCTCTTCGCAAGCCTCACCGCAGACTGACGAGCTCCCGTTTCACAGGTGGGGACATTGAGCTGGAGTCAAGAAGAGGTTTCACACGGGAGTCCAGGCAGGGTTTGGACCACGTGCCCTCTCACCGCCTGAGTGTAGCTGAGTCCATAACCACCGAGAGCCACCAGCCCTTTCAAGCCTCCTGGAGTCACAGCAGGGCTTCTGACCTCCCCTCCCTCCCTGCCTGTCCTCTCCCACCTTATACTGCTCGAATGAAGGAGCAGAGAGATGCCAGAGTTCAGATATTCAGTATTTTAGCCGTGCGGAGCTAAACATGAGACACTTGAGGCAAAGGATGACATTTCAGCTTCCTACAGCCTTGAGATGAGTGTCTGGTGACTTCTGCTACCTCACCCACAGGCTCCATGAGAGGGACTCGACGTCAAAAGAGTACTGCAGCCCCAACCCCAGCATGTGGAGGTGAGCACCAACAACATAGAGGTCACTCTGAAGAAGAGGGGATGGAGGAAACCTGAACGTGATGGCAGAGCAGAGCTAGGGAGACCTTTCGTACCATGAAAGGCCCTTCCCTTTCCTCCCCTTCTTCTACTACAAATAAAGACGTAGTTTGAGGTATGCAGACTTCAGCCCTATCTTGCTCCAGCTGGTAACAGAGGGCAGTGACATCGTCATCGCTGCGCTTACAGGTGCGCCTGCAAATATACTCCATTCTCTAGCCCACGCTGAAATCCAGGTCGTCCCACTCCTCCCGGGTATCTCACCTACACAACCTGAATTATTTTCCAGAGATGTGCTCGCAATCACCCCTCTGTTTCGCTGTGAATCCCGACTCATCTTCACTAATGTAATGCAACCCAACTTAACCGTGACACGCTTCATCCTAGCGCCTTCCCAGCGAGGAGGAAGGCAGGCACGCTGCCTGCCAGCTTCACACCCTCCTCGCCATCACAAAGCCCGCTCCTCGGCTCCGTTTCCATGCCTCCTGGAGGGCTCCTCGCTGCTGATCTGAAGTTTGGATGCAGTGTTGTTTTTATATATAAATGACATTATGACAAATGATGAAGGATTAAATTACACTTCAATCAAATCAAGCCAAACCAGTAGGGATCGAGGTCCCAGTGGAAAGTATACATGGAGTTCCTCAGCTTCCTGATTTGAATGACTTTGTTCTTCTTCCAGAGAAAAGGAGGGGGGGGGGGATGAAGGAGAAGAGGGGGGAAAGGGAAAGGAGGGGGGGATTTGGCCTAAAATGAAACATTTTCCTTTTAAGTTGAACATTTGAAAATGGCTGGGAGGAAAGAACTGAAACACTGTAATGGCTGATACTGAAGAACAGCCTGGGACTTTTGCTTTTCGAGAACAGAAGCCAGGGAGAGAGCTGTGGTGTGAAAAAGGCAACGCTGTGTGCCTTGAAGGGGAAGGTGTTTGCAGCAGCCCATCTCCTGCAGACACTGAAAACCCCCTGCAAGGCACTAACCCAATTAGCTTTGCGAAGAGCTGTGCTATGAAAAGGCAAAGGCACTGACAGTGGTTTTGGTAAAGGCTAAAGACAGCTTCACTCTGCCTTGCACTCCCATCAGAGTCACTTTATTATCTTTGTATTACCAGATCTTGCAAAGGTTGGCTCAAGAGCCTTTAGCTCTGCATCTCTGTCCAGCTAGAAAGCCTCGCTCAGCATCGCGCTGGCTCGCAGCCCTGTTTTGCACATGGGAGCGTTTCTAAATGCTGCAGAATAGTCATTCCACGAATGAGTCTGCCTCTAGGAGGGTAGGTAGAGCGACAGACAGACAGATGGGCAGGCAGATACTGTGCTCTAGGTGTTTTGCTCTAAAGGTTGTATTAAATACCACCCGCTTATTTCTGGGTGCAAATCTTGGGTATTGTGTACAATAGACCCCACCAGTGAAAGACCAAACAAGTGATGCAGAATACATCGGGGTCTCCTTTGGCTTGATGGTTTTCTCTAAGAGACAACCCACCAGGTTGACCTAGCTGTGACACACTTCACCCTCCCAGGATGGCGGCTGTCTGATGAGCTCAGGCAAACTCAAGACCTTCCTGGCAGATGAGGCCAACATTTCAGAAAATATTTCTTAAAACTTTGGCATTATGTCTGCAGGTGAATCGCATGCTGTCTCAGCCAGGGCAGGTAGAAGACCTTTTCCCACCTCCTCGTTTGATTATTACTGTCCTCAAACAACACACCAACCAGCAGGTGGTATCTGCAGGTCATCCATTAACCTGCAGAAGGGGTGACGCAGAAAAGAGTTACTCTCTGTTTATAGGGCAGTTTACATTATTCTGGTCATAAGATGTGTATCCGCCGTGTGTGTACCTGCTAGAAGACTGTCTTCCATTTCAGAAATGAAAATTTTAGTCTTACCGAAACGAAAGGTAAAAGGAACCCTTCAGTGGGGCTAGAATACCACTCTCAGTGCATGGTAAAGCCACTTCCACGGAGAAAAAACTGAGGCCCACAAAAGCACACACATGCACAAGCCTACCCATGTGCTCAGGCACACGCTCCAGCCTGCAGCTCGACGGGGTGAAAAGCAGAAGATCACCCCTTTCTGAAGTCTTTCTGCTATGAATTTTCTCCCTGTAGAAATAGGCTTTGCAAAGTATTTTAAAGAATAACTTAAGCAATAATTCTCAGGAAACCATTTCTTACCTATGGTTAACGTCCAATCTGTTCACATCACATCTCAACTTTCTGACACAGAAATCAAGGAGAACACTTGCAGAAATCAAGATCCAAATTGGTTCAGCCTCTGAGGATAATAAAGACTTAGAAATATGGATAAATTTAAGTGGTTTTGAATAAGGACAGCATTTCAAAAAGCAGTCGAATTGTTACTTTGAAACAAGCCATTATTTTCTGCTTTTTTAAATTCCAGTCTTTAATAGGGGATGAGATCCAGACCGCCAAGAACCAAGGAGAGTTTTTTTATGCAAATGAAAAGCAGCATTTAAGAAGTGTAAGTATCCCATAATAGAGCCCACACCAAATTGCCAGCTCCCAGACCTGCCTGGAACATCCAAGGGTCCATCCAGCCCAGCAGACCAGAGCAGGAGGGTTTAGAGGCCCCCTCCTCTCAAGCGCTGACCTCGGGATTCACCTTGTTTCTCCCGGGAAGAACTCGGGGCTCACACTGCAACCTCACACTCAAACATCTCCAGCCAAAGTGCGTGGAAGGTCTAACCTGGAGTCAGACCCTGATACAGAACACAGGCAGATGTTCCCATGGCAGGGATGGGATGGGAAGAGAGCTCCTGAAGTCCTCTTGGACTGTTTTCGCTGATTTTGTCCCTGTCCAATGTCCCAGGAAATACTCTGTGTTTTACTGGAATTTATGAAAGAAAGCCTTCGTCTCCCACAGTGCCATACTTGGTGAAAAAACATCTGGCAAGAAGCATTGCTGGCATGAGCATGAGTGATTCACACACCATTGAACATGTTTAGGATCTTCATGATGGAGACCCTCCATGAACACTCACTCCTGGCACTGGCCAGATCTTTGCCAACCTTTTTGTGGTGGATGAGAGGGGAAAGAAGCAGTTCTCAGCTACGGTGCAGCCAGAGAAGGCAGCAGCAGGACAGCAGGTCCTCTCTTTCTCCCTCATGCAGAGAAGTGGAGCAGCGTGGTGCCTCCTTCACTCCCAACCATGCCAGAGGGTCTTCCTTGGTTGCAGGGACGTACCTCTCCTGATGTGGGAGAGCAGAGCCTGCTCCCCTGAGAGCACGGAGGAACCGGAGCAGCGGGGATGAGACAGCAAGTCAGGGACAGAGGCACATCCAGCAGAGGATGTGTAGGGATGGGGCCAGGAAGGCCGAGGCACAGCTGGAGCTGAACTTGGCGAGGGATGCAAAGAACAATAAGAAGGGTTTCTACAGGTATGTCAGCCAGAAGAGGAAGGTCAAAGAAAGCGTACTCCCCCTGATGAGCAAGACTGGCAACCTGGCAACAGTGGGTGAGAAGGCTGAGGTACTCAACAACTTTTTTGCCTCAGTCTTCACCGGCAACCTCTCTCCCCACACCTCTTGAGCGGATGGACCACAAGATGGGGACTAGGGGAGCAAAGTCGCTCTCACTGTAAGAGAAGATCAGGTTCACGACCACCTGAGGAACCTGAACATACAGAAGTGTATGGGATCTGACGAGATGCATCGCAGAGTCCTGAGGGAATTGGCTGATGTAGTTGCCAAGCTCCATGATATGGCAGTCAGGTGAAGTCAGGCTCTGAGCAATCTGATCTGGTTGGAGATGTCCCTGCCCATGGCAGGGGGGGTTGGACTAGATGGCCTCTAAACGTCCCTTCCACCCCACTTATGATTCTATGAGAGGATGAGGCTGCCCCACATGCTAGGGGGCTGCCCCACGGCACGTGTGCAGGAGGAAGGTGGGGAGCAGGGAAAAGACCTACTGTAGCAGAGCACGGCACAACGGGAGAGCTTCAGCGGAGTGAAAACGGGAGCCGGCCCTCGACAAAAGGCCCAATTAGCCGTCCTCCCGCAAACAAACAGCCCGTCATCCCAACTTTTTCAAAGATTGCTCAGAAAATAAAAGGGCCACAGGATTGGAGGGATCAACCTAAGTCATGTACATCTATTTAACAAGAAAACTCATTGATAAGCAAACCACCTGATGCTTGCACAGCAGAAAAGAAAACACCTGGTTCTGCCTGTGGGTTGATAAGCCAATATCTTTAATCTTTTTTTTTTCTCTTGATGACTGAAGTACACACTCTGTGCGGCCCTATGCTCCAGCCACATTGGTAATAGTAACAAAGCTTTGATGTCCCCCTCATTCAACAGAATGTTGTTTAGTTCAAAGCGAAGAACAGAGGCAATTCTTTGCTTTTAAATTATTAGCTCCCTAAGTCTTCTGTAATGATATAGTTTGACTGAAGTGTGCAGTTTATTAACTACATAAAGACGATATTATTAGAGCGGAGAAAGGCAGCCGAAAGTTTTGCCTTTCAGCTCAGCAGCAGGGGTTTTTGATACTTTGATCTCAATCAATGCTAAATGTCTTTGTGAGATAGAGGGAGCAGCAGAAATTACCTTTGGCACCATGACTACATCAATTATTTAGTTCTTTTTCTTATAAATTAAAGTGTTCTTCAACTTTTACCCCAATTTTTTCTTCTTCTTCTTTTTTTTTTTTCCCCTTCAGTTGATTGGGAAAAAAAAAAGGCAAAAAAAAAAAGGCGGACTGGAAGAAGTCTGGCTGTGAACATTAATAAAAATCCTGCTGACCTTTCCCAGTCCTGGTCTGGAAGGATCTTCTCTGGGGTGAGGAGACGGATTCATGTGAACAACAGCAAAAGGGTAGCTTGGGGTAATGTGCTGTTTAACCAAATGACTGCATAGGTTGTTACTGCAAATTTGTCTATGTCTAGCCTAATTTCTTTTTTTTTTTTTTTTGTCTTTTCCAATACTGCTGGCATGAATGCAGCCGGAAAAATGGGACACCTGATGGAAACAAAAGGATTGCTCTAAGCTGGATTTAAAGTGCTGGTGTTTATTAAAGTTTTTTCCATCGGTCCCAGCACATGCGACCAGGGAAAGTTTAGGAGCAAGAATGAGGCAGCCCCATCTTGGGTAACAACGAGAATAAACACAGCTCTCCTCAGGCTTACAGCAGAGCTTGCAAAGAGTCAGACCGCTCTACCTGGGGCTGCAGCAGGCGCCTACACACTACACGTTGGATGCACTAACTCTCATTAAAGCCACTGGTGCCAGGTAATCCCACCCATACATAAGCTGTCACCAAATACTACCCATACAGAAGTCGTGTCCAGTTTTGAGTTAGTACCCTAGAGCCAACGGAGGAAATAAACCATTTCCAAAGCTGATTCATCCCACCCTAAAAAGGGTGACCGACTCCTTCCCTGGGGCCAGAGGGAACCCAGCCTGACGGGACTAGAGGTGAGTGAGGTTAATGCGGTCCAGTCCTACTGCGGGATAACAACAAATAAATATTTCAGGGAGATTTGTGCTCTTTTGATACTCTAGGGAAGAGACGAGGCTGGTGGTCAAAGAACAGAGCCAAGGGAGGAGGATATTCCTGCAATTTTGGGGACAGAAGTTGGTGGCTGGGCTTCAGTCCTGTGGTCTACCAGAGTGTGTTAGAAACCACTGGAACCAGAACCTCGGCTGGGAACACGAGCAGCAGGACCACGGAGATGCTGAGGAGCCGGCCTTACACCAAGACTGAGCCCGATGCAGCTCGAGGGTTTAAAATACTGTTCTTTGGCCAGAGAAATTTCTGTGAGCGAGAAATAAAAGAGGTCTTTGCAGAGATGTTGAAGCACGAACTATGGGAACTTCAATATATTTATATGTAGAACATGTTGGAGAACAACATAATTCTGTTTTCATGGTGATCAAAGTTTTGCAAGAAGGAGGACTTGAGACAGTGTGCTAAGCTGCTATGGCAACATGAATTTTAAAAAGTAAACTGACTTGCAAGAGCTTATCTTTTCCTCTTTAGTGTTGCACAGAGCAGATTTGGGAACCTCTACCCTAAAAGGGATCCTGTGAGGTGCTCACCTCCGCTTCTGGGCCAGGCCTATTGTAAAATGCATAAATGCATAAAACATATCTCTCGCTGCAAGGGGAAAATTCCCCTGGGTTTCTTCCTGCATCCCTGAGGCTCCTGCACCTCAAAAAGCCAAGTCACCATGACTCTTTCATAATATATTTATCATAATTCAGATATTCAGATGGTGGGGTGAATGTACCATGAACTACTTCAGGTCGACTGACGTCCTATTCTGGGACCCGAATAGGATGTAATGCGATGCAGCCCCTGCACAGAGGTGAATTCCACCCACAGAGCACCGTTTCCAAGAGCATCATGACGTGGGCTCGGCTTACATCTCGGCTTTCAAGCCACCCTCACAAAATGTAAAGGCAGCGGTGTCAGGAGCGTTTCTGACGGCTGCTTTCACAAGGGGATGCTGTGAAGAGCTGTCATGCTCTGAGTCAGCTGTTCTGCCGCGGCTGGCATCTCAGGCAGGAAGAGCCTGCTCACAGAGCTATCCCAACCACGCCGCCCGCCAAAACCACACTGGGAATCTCATGGGAACGAGCCCTCTCCTGACCCAGCTGGTACTTCCTGCTCCTGAGGCCTGATCCTGCTGGATGCTGAGCATTCTTTGTTCCATTTTTAAATTAACGAGACTCGAGCAACGCGCAGTCCAAGACTTCAGAGGAAAAACAGGCCCTCAGTGTTTTTGGCACTTTGGCCGTGTGTCCCAGCTGGAGAGGGGAGAGTGAAATGTCAGGCTTGAAGGGAGATTTGAGAGATGCCGATCACCTGGAAAACAGATCTCTAATTCGGGCATTTTAATCAGGTTCAGCGCGCTGGCCATGCCCCCCCACACGCCTCTCCTTCCACCCCGCAGGCCAGGCATGGCGTGGCGTGTGTCCCGGCCCCGGGTGCAGCCACCGAGCAGCCCCAGCCACGGCTCGGCAGCAGAGCCGGAGCAGGGCTCGCCCCAAAACTGGCAGCCCCCGCCGCAGGATCCACCTCCCACCCAACGCTCCAGCAAGAGGCTGAGGTTCAGGAGCATGGGACTCCATCCTATCCCAACAGTGTCCCCTTGAGGTTGATGGCTGAGGCAGCCTGGGAAGAGCCCTCACGGAGGCTTGGGGGAACCCCAGAAGCTGCTCTCACTTTTCAGGCTGGCCCACCCCTGCAGAGCGAGCACACAAACAGATCCCAGCAGCCATGGGTCAGCCTGAGCCCGAGCAAAGGACGGATGCTGGAGGAGCTCACCCTGACCAGGGGGTTGTGGGACCTCCACAGGTGGGAGTGGAGCACGTTGTAGAGCCACATGGCTAATTAAGCACCTTCCTTCCAGGTTCATTCAAACAATATCCAAAGTCTGACCATCGCGGTCCCTCCTGCAGCACATCAGCTCAGACCTGGATTCCAGGGAGCTCTTCCACCACCGAGGAGCCGCAGCGGGGCCACGGCCGCTCCGTGGGTCTGTGCCAGCCATGAGCCCCCGCAGCTGCGGGAGGCAGGAGAGCGGAGCCGCTGCGACGAGGGCACGGGGCTTCCTCGCTGCTGCTGGAGTCTCCTTTCTTCTGTCAGCCAAGCAGCAGGGAGTTTTCTGAGAAACTGCCCACAGGGAGCGATCACTTTTTCCAGTCATTAACCTTACACATCCCTCACATTATCAGAATACCTTGGATGTCTAAGTTGCTGCAGTGAGCTAATTCTTCCAGGTGACTCCAGGCAGCGTTAAATGGGCTCCTGCACAGCGAGGGGATTTGAACTGTGAGAGCTGAAAGCGCTCTCGACTCCAGCACGCCAGGCCTCCAGCGGGGGCGAGATCGTCAGATGTCACCGTGCAGGCACAGCGCGGTGGCAGGAGGGATCCGGGGCCTCCGGAGCAGCAGTTTTCAACCCGCAGTCAGCAGGCACCTGGGAGGTCCGCGGGTGAAGGGAGGAAGGAAGGAAGGAAAGCAAGGCACGGGCTTGAGGTGCATGGTGTGGGGGCCTGCCCTCCCCAGGGGAAAAAATTGTAGGAGTCCTCAAGTTGAAAGATATTGGGGGAAAAAAAGCAGTGCCCTGAAGGGGTAGATGTTGAGAACCCCCAGTGTTGGCCTCTGGGACACCTACGCACCTGTCTGTCTGTATGTAACTGCATCAGGGTGTCCAAGCCCTGACAGAGCAGCCAGTTTTGGATCCTGAAGTCCTTCCTCTGGCTTGGAAGATGAGCATGAGGCCAAGCCACTATTTAATTCCTCGGCAAAGAAGGAGAGACCTTCACGATCTGTCCCTTAAGGAGCAGAACAGGTCACTAAAGAGTGTGAGCGTTCCATCACCCGTGTGTGCGCCACCGGAGAGCCAGCACAGTCGCAAGTGCCCGAGTACGTCATGGAAAACACATGTGTTCATCAGCTTGTGAAACTGGGACAAGACATGCACCTTCCTCAGCAAGCTGAGGACACGTGGGGCCGAGGTGGTGAGGAAGCCGGGCTGCGGAGCCGGTGGTGAGCGCCCAGCCCAGCTCCCGGCATGCCGGCAGTGCTGAGGAGGAGGAAGGCACAGACGACCGGGTTCCAGGTGATGGCATTTACTGTCTTCACGGAGCGCAACTCAATTCCCAACCCCAGACACACGCTGCTGATCTGCGGCCACTGTTGGCCTCTGGAGTAGAAGGCAAGGAGGGACACAAGAGGAACCCCAAATCAATGACAGAAACATTGATAGTAGGATAGCTTTTAAAATATGTACATAATATTAAATATAATATCACTAACTGTTACACATCACAATGTCTTCTTATCGCTGTGTTTTCTGGATTATACATTACCAGGTCCAGTCAGGAACCGCTGAGTAACAATATTAGCAAAAACAATCCCAAAAGAGGCGACATTTGTCTCTTGTGAGTAATGGGTGGCCACCGCTAGCGACTGCCAGAGCAGAACCCAATCCTCCCGACAAAGCAAAGCCAGCAAGAGCAGACACGCATTTGTACAAGAGAAGCACCATGGGCAGTGTGGGGCAGCACCGTCCTACTCCACCTTTGCTTTGGGGAGGTCCATCTTTCTGGTGCCCTGGGAAAGAGTCTTTGGAAACAGAAACAGCCTCTTGATTTTCCCAAACTGCCCTGTGATTAGAAGCATCGTCCCAGACCTGGGGGAAATGGGGACCACGGAGCATGTGTGAGGAGAGACTGTAAATCCCACAGTAGAAGTGGGATGAGATGTGCCACGTCAGCCACACGGGTAAAGCTCCGTTTACAACTAGAAACACAAAATAGCGACATCAAAAGTCACAGGCTGCATGGCCAAAACACAGAATAATGACCCACATTACACACAGCTACGAAACCCCTCCGCACTTGAACAAAAATCCACCTTCAAACACTGACACGACGTAAGGAAAGCAACGTTCTAACACTCTTGAATAACAACACAGTTAAAGACTGTGGCAGTGCATCGACCTAAGTTGGAGAGGCCCTAAACACAGATTAGTTTTGGATTTTCCCAGGTGTTGCTGGGGTGCAGTTCAAATCACGGTTTCAAAACCCATCCCAGCACTGAGAGGCCACAAAATGGAAACTGGAGCTAATGCAGCAGTGCTCTGGGGCCTTTGCGCTTCTGCACTGCTTGCTCTTTGGGATCATTTTCGGTTTGGGTTAAGGAATGATACTATGCCATATAGTCCACAGCTTCTCATGAGTGGTTTACTTTATTTTCCCCAGCAATGAGCCGTCTCTTAATGAACTTGCTTTAAAATTAAAAAAAAAATTTGTTATTAATAACAAGAGGTGGACCCAAGCTTGGGACACAAACATGCCTCAATATCGGCGTTGAAGTCTGAGTCCTACTCTGAAAAATGCCTGCGAGCTTTGCTCCAGCTGTGTTGTGTACAGTGTGCTGACACCTCATGGCCAAGCAAGTAATTCAGATAAGACACCATTTCCCAGGATATAAATATACACATAAATTCTCCATCTGCTATAAGGCAAGAAACGAGGTTCATTTATCAAGAAGTTTGTAATGAATAGATCTGAATATACCAAAGATAGGAAAGAAAACCAGTCCAGAAATGCTTCAAATTCTTGAATTACAAACAGATGGGTACACCAGGGTGCGTTATTCCCAGCTGTGGCACTCTGAGCTCCCTCGATGCTGAAGGATGGTTCTAATGCACTTCTTCAAGAGCATGGCCCACGTACTGAACCACACATGGCAAACCTTGTGGTCTCAGGCCTAGAAAGAGACGGTCCATGGCTGGGCTGCTTGTTACCCAGCTCTCCCCTCTTCCGCGGGGTTCTCCCAAGGGCAGATCACCTCCTTTGCAGAGTCCTTACGAGCTCGGTGGCGGTTGTCCTCTCCCTTCGCAGAGTCTATGGGGTGGATTCGGCTCTCCAAAGGAGCATCCGTTTTTATTTGGAAGAAGCTGCGTTGTGAAATAAAAACTCATCACGCATACGGCACTGTTTGATGCACTCTCTGAGACAGCGAACACGCAGCACGGAGTCTGGCTTTGAGTTTTCCACTGTTCAATCCCCAAATCCCAAAGCAAAACTCCTGGGCGCAAGCCCGCAGAGGTGGAAAATGAGGGAAATGTGCACTCCCACCCCTTTGAAGCAAAACTGCTGTGTGACACAGCTCTGGCACAGCCAGAGCACGGAGCCAGGTGGAGAAGGAGCCCTCACATTTGTGCTTTTGAATTTATAATGTGGACTCATCCACTTGGTCAGCAGCAGAGGTGGATCAGAAGAGGTTGAGGACACATTACTCATGGTGAGGGACACGGCCAGGATTTGGTTTCAACAGCGACAGCCTCTCCAGGCAAAAAATCCCCGTTCTTACACACACTGCTCTGGAATGACAAACGTTTCATGACTCTCCCTCAAGATTTCTCCTCCCTCGTTACTTCTGGGTCTCCTCTGACTTTGAAATCATTAAACCAAACCTGAACCAGCGCTTGAAAACAAACGCAAATATATGAGCGGCTTTCAAAATTCAGGTATTAAAGGTAAAACCTGGGGGCTTTACACCATGAACAGGAGGCGTAAGCGCAGCAGAGAGGAACCGCCGGCAATGGCCTCTTGCCCGTTTCCCATCAGAAAACACATCCAGTACGGAAAGCAAGCGCAAGGAGCCGAGGGGACAAGAGGCTTTTGGAGGCCTGGCCGTGATGCGTGGCAGGCAGCGCAAACACCAGGGGTGGTTTTTAGATGCAGCTGTAGGAGAGGCAACCATCAGCCGGGCCGGCAGCACCCCCGGCCTGGCAGGGAGCGTTCTCGGGGGCGTACGGGGTCCTCCCCCCCAGGAGCACCTGAGCGTCTCACCGTCTCCGCTGGCGCAGAGGCCTCCAGCTCATCTCCAAAGCCACCAAAATCACCAATGCGGATAAACTACAACTCCTGCTAACATACGTAGGGCAGCCAGGCCCCACGGCCTGTGAAGCCTCTTGATATGGGGGCAAACGCAAACGTATCTTCTCGCTGAGCTGGGGCTGCCTGGTGCGAGGCGGCCGCCACCTCCTCCGGCCCGCCGCAGCGTGAGGAGGCTCAGGACGCGGGGCAGGAGGGGACGGGCACTGCAGGTGCCTGCTGTGCCCAGCGGGGACGAGAGGCCGCGTCCCCGGCTGTGCCGTGCCGTACCCCAGCGGCCTCAGCTGCTCCCCGGGGCCAGCAGGGAGGTGCAGCGCCTCCGTTTTCCTGCCTGACGCCGGGGAGGAGCGGCAGCGCCAGCGCCCGTGCCTGGCAGCCGCCATCACAGGCAGCCCCACAACAGGCAGGCATGGGGGCGAGATGGCGACAGCTGACTGGAATATGAAGCACAGGGTCCACCTTAACGGGCTCAGCTGATACTATTTCAACTTCAGGCTAATTACAAACCAAACTGGTCGCCCTTCATGAGGGCGTCCAGGTGCCCACACGGTGCTTACCTGCTCACCGCCTTGGCGTCCGGCCGGAGCCGCCGCTCCTGCTCGCCCAGCGGCTGCACCTTCCCGTGGGGCACGGCCGGGCACGTGGGCGAGAGCGCGGGGAAGACGGGCGAGGTCCAGCAGCCCCTCTTCAGGAACCGGCCGAAGGACAGGGCGGCCGCCCGGGACTTCCCACTGCTGGAGGGGAAGGAGCCGGGGCCGGTCCCCTCGGGCTCCCTCTCAGCGCCCGCCATGCTGTCTAGGGCCACGCTGATGGGCGAGGGGCAGGCGGTGCCGTGGGGCAGGGCCGGGGGGCCGGGGGAGGCAGGCGACAGGCTGCTGGGGCCAGGGGGCAGGCAGGCAGGCGGCCATGGCGGGGCGCCGGTGCCAGCGTAGACAGCCGGGCGAGGGGCCGGGGAGGCGGGGTGGCACGGCTGTGGGGAGGAAAAGGAGAGAGGCTCAGTCAGGCGCAGGGGAGCTGCGCGCCAGTGGCTGGCCTCCCCAGGCTTCATCAGGAGGAGAAGCCTTCTCCTCCTTTGGAGGAGCCACCGGTGTGCCACCTTTGGAGGAGAAGGGCCGGGTGCCGCCAGTGCTGGCGGGAGAGGCAGGGCTCAGCCGGGAGGCAGCCGACAGCCACCCTAGCCAAGCCAGGGATGGTGCCCCCCTCTCCGGCAGCTCCGGCCCCCTCCCTGCCCTCCCACAGCCGGAGAGCAGAGCCATCACGATTTTCCCATGGAAAGTAACAGGGTCATGGCTACCGGCCTCAGCGGGTGCTGACAGATCTGTCCCCGCACCCACTGGGATGCTGTAGGAGACACCAGTTTGTGTCATTCCTTACAACAATTAGCTCCAGGCACGGAGGAGTCAGCTATCCCGGCAATGTGATCTTGGTTATGAACGGCATAACCGTGTCACACCCAAAGCACCAATGTGCTGGCTGCTGTGGTGGCCAAGAAACAGGACACTGAGCTCCAAACCCTGATGACTGATAATACAAGAAGCCACATCTTCTGCTGAAGCCCCCAGTGTCCCTGGCTGGTGCTGTGAAGTCTCCGGCTCAGCTAATTCAGCCCCGAGGACGAGCCTGAGTACAGATTGATCAGCAGAGGACACGCTGCGTGCCTGGGTCGTCCCCCCGCTATTTCCCAAGGACTCACTCCCAGCAGAAATGAAATGCAGCTCAAGTGTCCAAAGAGAAGTGATGAGAGCAGAGGCACATACAGAAGATGCATACATGCATGGCAGAGAGATGACACAGTGAAGGATGAACACACTGAGACAAAACAGAGAAGGATGAACTTGGTTCTTTTTCATTTTCTACATTTATTTTTATTAGACAGATGAATGCATGGAAGTGATGGCCAAGAAATGAAATAACATACTGCTCTGATTTCCAATGGAAACAAACAATTTCTTGGCTGGCACAAAGCGAAGTTCAGTTTGTACTGTGGTCACACTTTGTACCAGGCGACCTTCCTCTTCAGGGACTGAACAGCAAGGGACGGAGGAGCAGGACGGGACGCTGGGTCACGCCAGCTTATTCAGCCTATAAGCAGAGCAGAGCCAGCTTCTGCCTGCAAGTGTAGGACTGGCGTTTCACAAGTGCGGTGACTCCAGAGCATGCAGCATTAACCCATGTCAGGGGGACAGCGATGCAAAGCGGAGATGACGAAAAAAATCAGAGAAAGGAATGGATAGAGAGAACATAAAAAGCAAAGCTGAACAAAACAGAAGTAGAATCAGAGGGACTGACTGGAACACACAGATTTGTTATTTATTATTTATACCCTGACTTCATCTTCCACATGTTACTACATACCAGCAATCCCAACATGCTCAGTGCTCCATGTTATACAAACTCTGAAGAGACTGCAGAGCTCATCACATCCAAGTAGCTTTGGACCAACCCTGTCAAGATCTTGAGTACCCTTCAGTGCTCTTATGTCAAGTTAGGTTGATGGTGCTCAGTATCTCACTTAGCAAAGCCCTGTGATTTTGAGTAGAATTGAAAAATTTATGGTCTGAGCCTGCTCACCCCTACGATACTGCAAAATTTGCTATTTCTTCCACTGGGAATAAGAGCGGAGACTTAGCAAGCAGACCTTGACATCGGAGCACAAGACTCACGCAGCTTGGTTTCAATTCCTCTAAGGTTTATCACCGATAGGTTAACGGAGGTCATGAAAATCTCCCTAGCTCAGCTGCAAAGCGGAGGAGACTAGTTCTGCAGCGATACCAGATCAGATCACGTAGCCCTGATTCTGCCTCCAATAACATGCCCAGGGAGAGCGAGAGCTGCTGTTCAAAGCTGTTCAGACACAGCCATCGCCCGACTACCTCCCTGTTTGCGAGGCGCTGGTCTGCACGCACCCCGGTACCTGAGGGCTCCCACTCACACCCCGCCTCCTCCATCTCCCATTGCCTGTAAAACCATGCCAGCAGTAAAAACGGATAAACAATAAAACAGGAGTGAAGAAGCTTCCCAGACCTCAGTCCTTCCCACCCAGTCCCTCTGCTTCCCCTAAATTCTAACAAACAAGGAAGCTTTTCTGCCCCCCCCCAGTTGCCTTTACTGGGCTTTGCAGGAATCTTCCCACTTCTGGTAATTGTTGGCCTGGTCCAGACCCACCGGGGTTTCCCAGCAGAGCCCGGAATCTCCCTCAGCTCTTTAGCACTAACATAGTTGTTTAGGTTACCTCATTCTAAAGAGCGAAAGAGACAGAGCAAATAAAAAAACCACTACTTAAAGTTGAAATCAGCTCTTAACACCTCTGCCCTGGTTCTTCCTTGCCTCTGGGCTACAAGCCAGTGACAACTGGAACCACCTCCTGTTAGTTTGGTTTTTTTTTTTAACAGTGGAAAATAGAAGAGCAGGAAAAAGACAAGACAAGAGGCAGGAAGGATTTGATAAAAGAAACACAAAGCCGCGGCTGCATCTCTCGAGCCCTCCTGCAGGCTCTTGCGAGAGATGGCGCCTGCACACCTAGCTCATCATGCGGGGGAGTCACAGGGGAGAGCAGAGCTTTCCACTGATCATCTCCAGCGTGCCCGGGGGGCACTTAGGAGTGTCGTTAAAATTCAAACGGTTACCCAAACCTTCAGAAACGGTCATCCTACCGCACTCACAAGAAGCCCACCCCGCTGTACTGCCTCTGGCTCCTTTGCACTGGCTAGGAGGTGCAGGATACTTGAAGTGAGGGTGCACTTCTCTCAGGGGTGCCTGGGGTGCATCCCTTGGGAGGGTGCACATCCCGGCGAGAGGATGGACGCCAGCGCAGATGCACTCCGACTTGGACCACCTCTGCTCCGAGGAAGGCTGATTTGAACCCAAAGGACTGGGACGGCAGAGCTTTACTCTGCCTTGTGCCATCCCAGCTCCTGGAGGAGCAGGAAGCAGGGAGAGGCGGCCGGGCTGCTCAGCCTCCTGGGGGTGCTCAGGGCAGCCAGAAGGCATCCCCCCTCCGAGGTGTGCGGGGAGGGAGCCGGGGCCCTGCACCCCGAGTCCGGCAAAGCCAGCAGCCTGGCTCCGGCAGCATTCCCATGCCTGGGAAGTGACATCTGCTGCTCCAGAAGCCATGGCAACGTGCAGGAAGCAGGCTGCTGGCAGAGCCGGCCTGGGAAACCTAAAGCAGCACTGACACCTTCAGGAAGGGGGGACGAAGCTCAACACCAGCCTCGGCGGCTTGTCTTTTCCCTGCGCTGTGCCCTGCGGGGCTCAGAGCCTACTTGGGAGGTTCCTTCTTGAGCTGGCTCCTGCGATCCAGCTTGCTCATGACCTGCGTGATGTCCACGGTCGTGGCGGCTTCTTTGGCTTTGGCCTCTTCCTCCTGCTGCCTCAGGATGACGGGGCTGGGGCTGGAGCGGAGATGGCGGCGTCCGAACGGGAAAGTGGAGCTGGGCAGAGTGACAGAAAGATGCAAGGCATTACTGAAAAGTAGAAGGGCACCAAAAACTCACCCCCAGTAAGAAAACTTATCAGGAGGGCAAGCTCAGACAGAGAGACGGATGTGCCACTGTCACCCGCACAACAACAAAGATTTGTAAATGCGGATGAGGTGGTTTAAAGCAGGACTCAGTGCCACACATCAGCTACAGAACTGCTGAAAGCATACAGGCAGTCCTGCTCCTGGTCCTCCTGAGGGACTCCAGGGCCAGGAGAAGGCCAGTACACTACTCGTTTTGTTGTAAGCATTTGCACGTAACTAACACCCAGTGTGAAGCCAAACAACTGCCATCACTGGAATTTTTTCTAGTGCCCTCAGTAAGATCAAGATAGGGACCAGTATGGGTGTTTCTGCCATATGTGATACGCAAAAAACCCACCCGCTACCTGCTTCAGCAAAGCCATTACCAGCAGCAGTGGAAACAAGTGTTAAACCACCTCTGGATGAGCAACTAGCTCTTTAGCTTACTCAGGATGCTGAGTATTGTGTCTCCAGAACAGGCACTGACAAACATGAAGGTAGTCACCAGGGGTCAACCAGCACCTGCCTGCGACCTCGTGATGTGTGGCTCAGGGAAAAACTAACCAAACCTCAGGCAAGACAGCAGGAGGATTTTTTCCACTGACTTGAAATGGGCTTTAGATGAAACAACAGTTTGAAAGTCCATGATTCCTCTTTCTTACTTGCTAGATTGACGAGTGGAAGAGGAACAGAGAAAAAAGCACACCACCCAGTCTGGCTCCGACATTGCACGCTCAGCTTTAAGAAGCAACTGCAGTTCAAACGGCCTAAATTTGCTATACAACCTTCATCTTGGTCGGGAAAAAGCCATTTCAAGCCCGCCCCTTCTAAGTCTCTCTACCTTGTGCCAGCAGTCACTCGCAGGTAAGGTGCTGTTTGCTGCCATGTGGCTGCCTGTCACCTTCATTTCGCAGGGGGTAAGTGGCTCTGTCCAGGCAGAGCTGAGCAGAACCCATGGAGGACCCTGTGGTGGCTCTGCGTCTCCTCTGGCAGTGAGCGTTTTGTGGGTGGGAGTTTTCCCATGCCCTGTACACAATGCTCTCTCCTTCCAGGAAAGGAGCCATGATTAATTCAACAATCACAGCCTCTCTAAACAGACCCACCAGAGAAGGCAGCTGAGCAATTGTCAAGTCGATTTTGACTGCACACAAGCCACTTCCAAAGGGCTCACAAATAAACATCACAGTCTCAAAGCAAGGCCTCTTTTTAGTGATAATTTTTATTTAATTAAGTGAACATCTAAATCATAGTAATTTTGCTGCAACTCAGGCTTTCTCTACCCTTGCTACAACAAGAAAAACAAACCCCACAATTACATCCAGTTTCACTTGCCTTTTTTTGACAGTCTCTTGTGGCACAACAGCCTTGGCCAGCATTTCCTTGTATATTGGAGACTTTAAATAGCGGCCATAGGAGTCCTACTAGGAGAAAAAAGAGAAACTGGTAGTTATGGGCTGCAAACACCCTCATTAAAATCACCACCAAATACAGCTGCTCAGGAGCCAGGGAGGCTGGGAACTAGATAATCTCCCCCTGCAGCCCAAGGGACCTTCCATCTTTCAGGCAAATGTAGCTATTTAAACCAATACTCTTTCATCTTGATGTAAAATTCCCACGATTTTCCATCTCACAGGAAAGCTTCCCAGGTATGATCCAGACAAAAAGGCCCAAATTGAGCTTAGCCCAGGCCAGAAGTGTCTCACAGTCATTACAAGGTGAGGTGCTCATGTTTCAGGAGCCAAACTTTTCAGCAACTGGCAAAAATCTGTATAGTACTGCTGCTTCCAGGGTCAATGTGCATTAGCTGCTGCTCTGGCCCACAATGCTCCTTCCTGATAAGTGTATTTTGTATTGCTCAGAGGGCAGAGTTTCGGGTTATTTGTGGTCACCATGATCTAATGAAAGCCGTGATATACCGTATGCTGACATCAGTCCGCAGTCTGCTGCATCAGACCTAAAAGAAGGGTGTCTATCAACACAACCGCAGAAATATGTGTGAGAAATAATCAGTAAAACTTGAGATGGGCCATGCCTGGTTATGCTCGCGGTACAAAACTCATGCAGTTATATCACAGTTGCTATTACCTTTCCAATCCACTGCTGAAGTCCTGCTGGATACAAGCACCCCGCCGTACGGATACCTGATGTGACACACACAGTGGTGCTAACTGAATCAAGTTAAAAGATTTGTTCAAGCTTTGAACGAGCTGGTGACCAAGCTGGTATTAGAAAGTAGGACTTCCAGCAGACACCTGATCTCCACCACCTTGGGGACGCGCTGGCTTAGATGGAAGAAGAGGCAGCAAAATACAAAGGCCCGAACCAGTGCTTGCTTAAGTCAGCAAATTTGAGGGATTTTCAAACAAAGGCAACTTGAAAGTGACAGCACACAAAGGCATGGAAAGGCCCAGGGAACTGGAATCCCCCTAAGGCTTTGGAAACAAATAACAAACCTTTTTCATCAGCATGTAAATGTGGGTCTGAGCAGCATCTAAAACATAACGATGAGGGTGCTTGAGGCCTTTAACTGTGATGCCCATTGTCGTGCCATCAATGTTAATCCAGCGCCTTGCTCCTGGAGCCAGGAAGAGCCTGCAAGGAGGAGGAATCAACAGTGCCATTAACAAGTGGAGAATTCCTGGAGATGCCTCTGTCAATTCGTGAAAGGAAAAGTCCCTTCAGCTCCCCACTACAATTTGCTGTCCTGATCTTGGGCAGTCAATCTTCTCTTCAACAGTCACTTCCTGTTGCACTGCTAATACACAACATAAACCAAATTTTAGCTGACTGGAAATAAAAAGGGTCTCTCCACTCTCCTTGTGGCAGCCCCAAAGTCTCCACTACTCCACAGCTCTATTTAAATTACATGCTAAGACCTAAATGTATTAGTGGAGAACAGAGAGGAAAAGTAACTATATAACAAAACAATACTTATGCTTTCATCTTCAAAAGCTCCTTCCTACATGGGGATATGGGATTGCCATATTTAATGACAGCTTACAAAGAAAAGTCTCAGGAATAAATCATTTGGAGAATAACAATGTGTCAAGACTCATGTACAAAGAGTTTAAGAATGCAAAATTATCACACTCACTTGTAAATTTCTTCTGCTTTTTCTTTGACCTTGGATTGGTCTCCATACTTGAGATCCTCACAGGCTTCCCAGAAACTCAGATTCTCTCCTGCGTAACAAGGATGCAGTCAACAGAGAGGAAGACAGAGGAAAACACAATCCCATTTATTAACTCCTAAACTGAATTTGTTTGACTCCGTATGTGTTGGCCCCAATTCAGTCTCTCCGGTTCTTACAGCCACCTTGAAAATCCCCTTGGGACTGAAGGAGGAAAACAACTTTCATCTGCTCTCTGCTTAGGGACAAACGTCACCTATAAGAACTTGTGAATCCAGCCAGTTCCAGCTTGCCTGGGAGCAGTCCCTCCGCACAGGGAGTGTCCTGGGCTGTACTTTGTGTCCTGTGCCACTAGATGGTATTGCACGCACTGGCTGCACAGACACTGCCTCCAAAGTCACTTCTCCGGCCTTTACTTCGTGACTTTGTCATTGTCTCAGCTCACAGCACCTACTGCAAAGGCATGGATTGCCACCACAGCTCTGTCTCAGCTGTGCGGTGTCCTGCTGTGTGGCCCAGGCAGAGGCAAAGAGAGAGACACAACAGACCCACCGCTGAACTCCTTCTTCAGGAAGAGCTGGAAGTTCTGCCGACCTTTCGGGTCCCGTATCAGCTCACTGAAATTGAAGGCCCATCGCTCCACACGCATTCTGGTGGGGATTTCCACTCTGCACAGGTTGAAAACAAACAGCACTGCCAGCTTCATGTGGCCCATCTAATTGGCAGATTAATTAAAACCAAAATGCCCTTTGCTGGAATGCCAAGAGACTTCTCAGCACTCTCTGTTTTCCAGAATGCTGTAATGAGCTCCTGAAGTCAGCCCACTAAGTAAGCTGTAATTAAACAACTTGGTACACAGTGGGATGAGGATTTATCTCAGATTTATGCTGCTCTCACAATGACAGCCCAGCTTTGCCGGAGGTTTGACTCAGTCCTGTTCTGGAGGAGGCACTGGTTGTTGCCCAAAGCTTTGCTTCTCATAAAGGCATTCTGTGAAGGAATCCTTTGGGGCTATCTAATAGGATATTATTACTCTAACACGATTGCTGGTCTCAAATGAGAACCAGTAAAACGTTGCGTGCTTCAAGCACAGAGATGCCACTGTATAATTAGGAAATGCAATACGAATGGAAAAATCAAGGGAGACCTCTGAGAAGGGATGAACAGCCAGTACGTGCCTCCAACACAAACTCTCTCCTAAGAAATCAGCCTGAGGTGTGTGCAAAGTCTAAGGGCCAGGAGTTGAACCCTGAATTGCTACACCGTTGGCAGCACCTACATTAGCAAGGTTAACACTAAACCAAGTGCTATACCTGAGCGTAACTGGCCATATTCCATTCCTGTGCTAGTAAAAGTGTACTTCACTCATCCAAGGGGAGGATTAGACCCACTCCACAGGGGCTGAGTGCATACTCCCATCATCAGTTTAGGAATTTCTGCAACGTTAAGGAAGGCTCCACTTGAAGAAAATAATGCTGGAAGTTCAGCATGGAGTACTCCCAAGAGACAGTTTCTTTAGCATGGCCAAGCTATGTCAGAAAAGGAACGCTTCCCTGCTGATGATCAGAGACCAGATATCATGACAAAAATCAGTGGTTCCCTTTTCTGATTTCTATCAGCATAAAGATCAGTGTAAACCACAAGCTGGCAAAAGAATTCAAATACATACAGCTTTGCATTGAGATCCCAGAACTCAGGGTCATCTGTTATCCAAGGGTTGCTGGGGAGACATCCAGACAGGATAGCATCATTGGAGAGGAACTGCTCAGAGTACTTCACAAGTCTGTGAGTAAATCCAACAAAATCAAAACATTAATTTGCAGGCAGAATTGCAGCCACCCCCATTACAACCAAATAAATGGTTGCACAGACTATAGACATCTTCAGAGGTGCAGCCCTGTCAGCACGGGGGTCTGGAATGTGGCCCCTGCCTTACTAGAAAAATTGATTCATCAACTCAGTTAATCTTTTCCATTTCCCAAACAGCAATCTCCTGGTTCTCTGTCAAAGCAGTGATTTTGTCAGTTCAAGCGTAGGGAGATACAAGACTCTTCCATCACCTCCTTTTGCCTCTTCATTTCAAGGAAGTGGGACTAAGCCCTCAAATAGCTTCTGTCTCCTTCTCCAGGCAACTGGCAAAGGCCCGATCCTGCACCATTTTTGCCACACATTGCAGAGAAGAAAGTGCCAGAGAATCATAGAATCACAGAACGGTTTAGGTTGGAAGGGACCTTGAAGATCATCGAGTTCCAACCCCCCTGCCATCGGCAGAAGAGGAAAGCAAGTGCTGCTTTGCTCAGAGTGGGTTCTCTACAGCCTTCCCGTGGGGCATGGGAGAGCCCAGGGAGCTTCAGGAGAGGTGGAGGAATGCTGAGGGCACATCCTGGCTTCTCCTTTCCTCCGCTCACCTACCGCACAGCTCATTCCTCTGCAAATGACTCTGAGGGCTTGGCAGAAAGCAAAAATGTCTATATCTTAGCAGGAACCAGACAAACACTTCTCCTACCTTCTAAGTTGGCCAGACTTGTAATTACAACCGATTTCACTAATGTCCTGGAATTTTAGCTTTCTCCTCCCTCTTTCATTCTTGAAAAAAATCATCTGGTTTCTGTGTTTAAAATTCCTTACAGCCCAAACTGCTTTCATGTGCTCAGAGCGGGGAGCGCACTGTCCAAGGACCCATTGCTAACAGGCACCTTGGCATAGATCCTGCAATGCTACAATGGTGCCGCACAAAGCATACCGCAGGTTTGGCATAGAAGTGCTCGATCCTATCTTCTCACTGGAAATGCGAAGGCATTCAGCACCTGCATAATCCACTCCAATCTATATATTCTAATCAAGCTACAAATCTAAACCTGTCAACTCCAGTAACGTTGCTCTGTCCTTTTAGTGATTAGTGCTTTGCAGCTCCTCCTAAATCAATGCAATGCTCTGATGCATGTCCTCCATCTAGTTGCTGCTCTTATCCTCATCAATAATCATTTGACTTGGACTCAATAATCATTTGATTTGGACTCAATCCTGCAGCTGAGATGGCGATCCAAATTTCCTGAGGATTTTTTGATCCAGGTGATAGGCATTATCCATCAGAAGAGTAGGACTAATGTGTGCAAAGCTGCTTTGCCAAAGAGTTAAGCACCACAAAATTCCTGGAAGGTAGTCAGGTGTCCCCAGCTCCAGCTCAGTTTGGAAAATTGAGGCAGGAGAGTTTCAAGTGACCTGGGAGTCAGTGACAGATGAAATGAGCAGAGCTGCCGGTGCCTTGCAAGCTGTGGTTCTCTGAAGACAGCACTGCTTCCCAGACTCTTCCTCCTGTTTCATTCATCCATGACTGTCTTCTCCCAGGCAACAGGCCTGAGCACCTCGCTTATCTCAGATTTGACATAAATCTCTGGGTGGCAATGACTATGTAAAACAGACCAGTGGTGTGGACTGCACCTCTAGGCAACTGGCCAGCACGTAAGACTCCAGGTGAGAAATGCCTGTGGCAAACGCACTAATGGCTAGTGCTAGGACTTTGCACTTAATGGGCTTCGTCAAGAATCTGATCAGGAAACACTTCCACTGAGAAGAGGAATTGCTAATTAATTGCTTGGACGTTCACGGAGTGTGTTCCTTCATAATACAGAATAACCAGAGACTTCCCCAGCTCTGCTGCCGCCTGGTGAGCATCACCATACAAGCAAGAGCACTCACTGGGGCTGAATCCAGCCCAGCAGGCTGGAGACCAGGGACAGGAGGGTCACTGTCCCTGCTGCTTACTCATCCCACACAGTAACAGGCACAGGACGGACACACTGCTGCATTCTCGCAAGGCAGCCTCCACACAGCTGCTTTTCCAGACTGCAGAGCTGTGCTGGGTCCCAAGCGCCACAGCTCTGCAGTCCTGACCAGTCTGAACACCTCCTGATTTCAGAGGGAATCTCAACCAAGAGGCCGGCAGTGCTCTACAAATATTCACAGTAAAGCTCCCCTCAGCTCCAAGGGAGACTCTTCATCATCACCGGGACTCTGACCCTTCCTCTGCCTTATGCCTTCTGGCCCAGGCAACACACAGCCCAGACAGCACAAACAACACTGCGTGTGGCCACCACATCGATTCCCCTGACTGAGTCACCAGCTGCCAGAGCAGATAGCTTAATCATCTCATTAGGAGATGAGTGCTGAAGACCAATTAACATGTGGACAGAAGGAAAGCAGGACTTACCCTCCAAGAGAGACAGAAGACTTCACTCTGGACTTCATGATGGCCTGCTGATAGTACATGATCTGAGAGGGATCAGACACATCCATGGTTAGAAGCACGGAGATGTGAAGACAAGGCCATCTATCTGAACTTCAAACATGCCCTCTCCCAAGTAGTGAGGCTAACTACAACAGGGACTGCTTCTTCCCTAATTATTGGATATCCAAGGAATCAGAGAATCCCAGTCTCAGTAAGATGGCTGTGCTCATTGAGCTTATTGCAAGTGTCACAAGAGCATTTTGCAACGTGCAAGTAATTAAAAAGCACTCCTCATGCTATACAAAAATTGGATAATAGCTACCATTCCAGGCACCTACAAATGCTCTGGATGATTTAGCATGTAATTATCATTGAACCTTGGCTGTTTCTACACTGGCGCCACTGGATGTATCTCCTATGATTTCCCCACTACTACTTTTGATCTATTGGATGTTAGCCCTGGTGTCTGTCCTTGCTTGAGCCTTCCCGTCACTGGGAGAGCTGCTGGCTGTCTGCAGTGGGAGGTGCAGTGGCAGGAAATGTCCCGAAAGCACATTGACCAAAAGCTTCATGGGGCAGAGACTCTGCCAGCAAAACCCAGGTGTTTTTAAAACAGCTTATCCCCTGCAAAGCGGGCTTTGAGCCCCCACGCAACACTGACGTAAGCAATACATACAGGATGAACACCTAAAAGTGAGGGAAGGACCACTTACCTCTCTCCTATAAACGTCCATAGTTTTTTTCTGTAAAATAAACAAAAATCGTCTCATTTGGATGGGTGCTTTCACTTGCCTTTTTTGAGATATGAAAACACCGTTGCAGGGCTGCCGTTGTGCAGCGCTCTCCAATTAATTCTCATTACAATTAAAATCAAACACAGCAGCTCAGCTAATCAGGGTATCATCAAAGCTAAGAGCATCCACACACCGTAAATTGTTCCATTAGCTGTATTTACTGTTTAGCGTTGCTTCTTCCACCACAGGCTGCCTGTATGCCTTCAATTAAGGGGTTATTCTAATGGAGCTAAAATAGATTCGTTTACGAGACACAGATTAGATCATTCAATATTAGCTAAAGGAGACAGGAACCAACACATCGCAAAATATAAACACCACAATTAAAAGCCTCAGAAGCAGTATCTGCTGCGCAAAGGGTGCTTATATTGTGATTTGAATAACTCAGACTATGTTACATGTCATCCACAAATGAGCAAGCAATTGAAGGCAAGAAATTAACTGCAGGGTGTTTATTCACACAGCTTCCTTTGAAGCACAGTTACTTTGTGTGAATTAAACTTGAGGAGGGAGAAGGAAAGACAGGCTAAGTCAGCGATGCTCCCAGCAAGCCTTTAACAGCTTATGCAGTGTTTCAGTTCTTCATCTCCCGTTTTAGCCAACAAGATCTCCATCCCAGAATTATTCTATCAAACTAACCCTGTGACAGACATGGGTCTGCAGAGTGCCTTGGTGAAGCGCAGTTTGTGAGCGATGAGGGATGAAGCATCTGGTATCGAATGGCACAGGCAGCCTGCTTCTCCCATCTTCTCACCAGAGAACCTGCACCCTGAGCTGCCCCTATTTTGGGAAAGGCAAGACGCTCTCCCAGGGCTGCTTTGCAAGGGGACCATTGTGGGGACAACGGTGCAAATCTGCTTTTGCATTTTAACCATTGTCACTAGTCTTGCTCAGGAGGGACAACCTATTCTCTATATGGAAGAAAAATACGCACATCGTGCTGAAACTTGGTTGGTTTTGAGAGGGCGCACTCACCGTTTCAGCAGGAGGAGCCAGATATGCAGCAGATCAGCCAATCTGTACAGCACTACCATGACGCCAGCCCATCTGATCTTAACACAAACCTAGCCTGGCCAGTGTAGTACTAACAGAAATCCTCACCGTGACATTGCAAAGGGAGGAAGCTTTTTCTGCTGGAAATATCACAACCAGCTCTGGATGACTGCAGTGCACATAATCTCAGCAGGGACAAACAGGAAAGCAAACAGTAGCTGCATGAGCAGCGATGCTCTGCTGCCCGCACACAAGGAACTGCTTGCAAGGGGGTAAGCGCTGACACATCAGGGGGAGGAAAAACCTCTTGGACAACAGGATGTTTGGCCACAGGGTTGCACAGCCTCCCTTACTGATTCAAAGCCTCCTGGGACATCTTATAAATGATGGAGGACACACAGACTAAACAACAGCTTTTCACCCTGTAGCTGTACCCCTGATGGCAGGACAGCTTGCATGTAGGCACCATTCCTTCCCCCATTTCTACAGTGTCATCGTTGTTTCAGATAGACTGTAGAAATAGAAGGCAAAAAAAATATCATCATCACCTGCTTGTGCAGAGAAACTCGCTGCATTTACTGTCCTAGAAGTGTCCTCTTTACAGAACTTTGTTTCTGTTTCAGGCCAGCTATTTCCTGCACAATAGGAGTTCACCATCTCCTTGGGGAACACGAGGCCCCATCAGATTTACAAGTGCCAGCTGAACTGTTCCATTTGATGGAACTTAATTGCGGCTAGGGAATTTACGTTAGGAAAATCAACATGTTAAAATCGTTAGATGGTTTTAAAAAGCCCCTCATTTCTTCCTCTGTTTTGTCAAGTGGGCGCCTCAGGCCTGGTGCGGCGGGGTGAGGACAGGTGGATGCTGGCATAATGGCTTGAATGCAGCTCACGCGGCAGTAAAGTTGTGTTATCTTCTACAGGGGTCTTAGAGGCAGGCAGCACACCACACACACAAGAGACAAACAGCTGGTGGGAAAGAGAAAAAGAACACAGTAAATTAAATGTTATATAGAGCAAGAAAGGCATGAATTAAAATGCCATCACAACAGAAAAATTATATGTGGGTGAGTAAAAATCAAAGCTAATGCCATGTCTGCAAACTAGGAAAGATTTTTTTTTTTTTAAAGTGCATCCTACACCAAGGATCCCCTCCTGCCACAGCCCAAGCTTGTAGGTCAGCGCTCTGCACAGCTGGTCCTGGGAAAGCCAAGGGGCTTTGGTGGGGTGCTCCAGCGTGGGGAGGGGATTTGCCAAGGCTCGCACAGAAAAGGGGGCTACGGCATGAGAAGGGCTGAGCATCATTGCGTAGTGGCACACACTGAACTGGAGCAGAATCAAAGAGGAGCCCAGCACTGAACACCCTACTGAGGGCTGCAGGTGCTGGCTGTGCTCAGCCTTTTCCAGTTCTCAAATCCACAGGAACTGGGAAGGATCTCAGCTATTTCACCCCAGAGCTGCATATCACTTCATTTCCGTTTCTCCGACAGTGCTCCCGTCACCAGTTCCCAGCTTCACTGCTGGTACAAGGGACCCTGAATACTCTCTGTCTCCTACTGAGCACTACCAGTTGTCTCCACCATCCTACCCACCCTTACCCCCAGATACTGAGAGCAGCAATGCTGAAGTGCCCTGTACCACCCCCATTTGGAAGGAAATAATATTTGGAACAAAAGAGTAATTTCTTATAATGAGATTAATTTTGCAATGCCCTTAATGAGTGACTTATTGCAATTACCGTGGATAAGCTCCCCAGCCCTGCAGGCTTCAAATCAAAATGGCAATTAGTGAAAGACCTTGGTCTGTCTCAGGCGAGTGCCACGTGCTGTTAAACATCCTCCTCCCCAAGACACGCAGCAGCACTTGGACACCCTGCATGGCCTCATCAGACCCCGCTGCCACCAGCTAAGTGCTCTCCATGAACGCAGGCAGCGGCTGCAAAGCTCGGCTGGGAGCGAGCCAGGACCTGCTCCACAGCCCTGTATCTGGAGCCGATCCACATGGCTGAAGCCACAAACTCCTACAAGAGCTGGGACATCTGCTAATTTCCAGCTAACCATTTGCATGGACCTCCTCTGCTCTCAGTGTGGGTCTTCCTGACCACATTGTGGAGATAATGGTCATTATGTTTTTGCCTATCTGGCCACCATTCAGTGTTTACAGAGGCCATAAACAGCTGGACAACAGCTTTTGTGTGTATGCCCAGATGGAGCTTGGAGTGAAGAACAAGCACAGGCCACTGTTATCCAGAGCTCATTTTGGACCAGGGCACTGCGAATCACGCCCACGCTCTGCCCTGAATGCTGCAGCGCTCTCTGTCCGTGCACGCCGCTCAGCAGGCTGCGAGGATGACCATGGGGGAATGACCACGGGGATCCTCTGCAGAGCACCAGCTGCCGAGCAGGGGGCAGTGCCAGCACAGCTCGGCCTCCCTCCGCAGCTCACTACTGCAAAAACCCGTGGGCACTGCTTCTCTGACACTGCAGTGACAAACAGCGCTCCGGCATGGACACAGCTCTGTTTCTGCACACACAAGCACCTCTTCTCAGGTGCAGATGCGGGCCTTTCCCCGCACACAGCCAGCTGAGAGCCCCGCACGCCAAATTCTGAGTCTAGCATAAGATCATCTCAACACGCATCTCCACTGTGCCGGTGCTTCCAGCCCAACAGCTGGAAATCAGATCTGTAACAGTCCATATGCCCAGTTTTGTTCAAATTGCTGGTTTCCCCCTATCTTGTTTATCTGCTTCTGACCCTGTTATTTCAAAAGATGTGATGGATGCAGCAGATGTTATGAGTTTATCAGGCAGCCAAATTGACAGACTCTTACGAAATTAACGGACAGCAATGACTACAATGATCTGTGGCTGCTTTGCTGCGTACAAGAAACCAGGGCACTTCGTTCAGTAGTCCCTGAATCTAGTGCAGTGATTTTTGGCTAAGCTAAGCACCTTTCAGAAAGACTCTCTGGTTACAGAAGGCAAAAGCTGAGCGTGTACCTGCAGGCGAGTCAGCGGGCTCTGGCAGTTGCCTGGTAACTCACTGAGCAGCTCGGCTCGATCATGAGCCTGAGACCTGGGTAACAAAAGGCTAAAGCATCCCTTAATTAGCTGTTCAATGCATGGCTACTTCTGCCTTACTCCTCCTGCCCAACTACAACTCCTAACTCATTATAACCGAGAGGGAGGCCCATGGGTCAGTAATAAAAGTCCCTTTCAAAGGAGTGTGATGTTTGGCTGAGCACCTGTTTATCCCCAGAGGACTCTATCAGTTAGGGAGGGAGCAGCCCACCAAAGGGTCTGAGGGAAAGTGAGAGAGAGATGTTCATGCCAATATCAGCTTCAAAGAAGTCATTCTGGTGTCAGAAATTAATTATCACCAGGAATATTTCTTTCTCAGCTGCCAAGATAAAAGAAAACTAATTGGCCAACAAAGTGAAGCTAGATTGAGCGGGAGCAGAGACACAAATCAAATAAATGGCTGCTGGATTCATGCACTTATTTTCTGCTCTCATCGTTTCACCTATGTCAGAGCCAGAGGCTTGGCCCACCGAAAACATCAATAAAACTCTGCACTGCCTTCAGCAGGGGCAAGATACAGCCAACAAAGCACAGTCCAGCTCAGCATTTAACCAGCAGAGCCTGGGCCATCCCTTCTGCTCACCAAAGGCTGTTGAGCCACAGGTGTTCGTGAGAGCAGCCTGAAGAAATGAGAAAAAAAAAAAAAAAAAGCTGTTAGTCCAAAGGTGGCTCTACATGGGCTTTTGGCTGTCTCATGTATTGTCAATTGCTCTTTCAAAAGCAAAAAGAGGAGCAAGAAGAACCTTCCCTCTTCAGCGCAGCCTCCAGAGAGGAGGCACAGCTCAGAGATCAGCTTAACGGAGAAAAGCAGTGAAGTCACCCCAAAGCTAGCGTCCTTTGGCTCATGCCCTCCTTGGAGCCTCTGCTGATGGGAGGAACTGACCATCTCTCTTACGTCCAGGGTGGGAACTGAACAGAGATCCCTCAGCTCACTTCCTCTGTGCTACCAAGCAGCTGGCAGATAGCTATGGGCTTCCAGACCGTTTGCAAACCTAAAATCTCCTTCCATGTCAGCTGTAAAACTGTGGGCGGGAAGTTGGCTTACTCCTCTTTTCCATCCCTCTCCCTTTCCTCCACTCCTTTTCTCCTTTTTTTTTTTTTTTAAAAAAAACGCAGCTTTCAGCAGCTGCTACTTAGAGCAAGAAAAAATAAAATACACCCCAACCCTACATTTTGCTCATTTTCAGTCTCTATAGCAACAGAACACAGTTGGCCAAAGCAATTATCCTGCCTCTGGCTGGTGAGATGTTTAAAGGCTGTTACAAAAATGAGAAGTTGTGGGAATACAGTGAGTGTGATCACAGTAACATTTGCATTTAATTGCTGAGAGACACTTTGACTTCACTTCCAAATGAACACCATTAAGTGCACAAATGCAAAACTGCTTAAAAGGACTGATGGAGAAAGAGAAGAGCAGCTCCAGCTCCTCATCCTTTGACTGCGTGTGTCTTATTGTGGACTCTGAACCAGTCCCACCCATTACAGCCTCCATGGTCTCTGTTCACCAATTCTGTTTCTTTACGGTCTAGCTATACAATATGCATTCTTAGGCAACATATTGTGCCTCCTATCCAACACACCAACTTCTCCATTTTCTTGCCACACATTACCATTTTGGAGGTATTCTGTCACTTTTTTTTTAAACCTGGAGCTTTCCTCTGACCCCCAACCCCATGCGGAGCTCATTCAGCACTAGTAAAAAGGCAGCAACAAGCATCTGAAGGTAGAGGATTCCTTAATTCAGCTTCCCCAGCAGAGAAAACACGTCCTGTAGCTAAACACTCGTACTTACTGGTGTGGCAAGAAAGCTGACAAAGTATTTTCAAGCCAAAAGATGCTGCCAAAGCCTATTTTGAGGGCCCCACCCCCTGGACAATGAGACAGCTTCAACTTCTGACCTATTTGGCTGTCACAGCTGAGCTGACTCGCTCAGCCTGCGGTGCCCAAAAACCCACAATCCCAGGGATGTTGTCTGGGTCCTCCCAGATAAATTCAGTAGGTGTGAAACAAAAACCTGTCTCACCTGGTTTACCTTATTTTCATTGGGATCCGTTACGCGGTCTAATCCGTACTCTAGGACGTCTAGCATGCCGGGCTGTTATGAACAAGAAACATCAATAGCTTTGTAACTCATTTGTTTTGAAGTCTGTGGTTCACACAAATACATGAGGAGATCCCCAAGCCCCGAAGGGCTCCACTGCCAGCAGCTCCCGGCCAGCAGTGCCCTGGGAGAGCTCTGCCCTCCAAACCTGGGATCACTCCCCTCCAAGAATGGGTGCTGCAGCTGAACCTCCCTCCCTTGCACCTTTGAAAACAACCAAGGAGAAAAATGTGGACTCAGGGCAGGCCTAGGCTGACCCCTTCCTCAAGAAGCAGTGACAGGGTGCACAGCCCAGAGGCCATGCCCACGACCGTGCCCTTAACGCGGGGCAGTTTGTCCCACGTGGCTGCAGGGAGGGCACCCGAGACACTAAAGCCGCACGCCGTCATCCTCTACTTACAGGAGTTCGGTTCACAAGCCAGTAGGCTCTTTCCTGGCAGTCCAGGGCGTACCTGTCTGCTTTCTTCCGCTCCTTCCCTGCCCTGCAAAGCCAAGAACAGGATTTAACTCTACCAGGGGAATTCGTGAATTTTGCTCTCCTAAAACCAGTGCGATGAGAAAGGGGGCACACCTCCAGTCTTCCCTGCCCCGTGTGTCCCACTCTGTCTGCACGATGCTCTGATGCATCCTCCTGACCACATCTTACCCCAGCTAATTCTGGACTGCAGATCATGCTGTTCACATGGGCACACATGACTGTAGCTTTTGAGAAATCATCGTCTTCCTGAGCTCAGCTGGGAGCAGACACATCCTCTTTTGATTAGACAGACAGCCCGTTGGTAGAGTTTTATGCTAACAACCCGCTACTTGCGGTCAGTCCTGCGGCCTCATGTTTATCCATCTCTGATGTCCCCAGGCACTATCTGAGAACTGCCACACAGAGATACATCCCGGACACATCTCATCCCCATCTCACAGTAAAGGGAGGCATTTCTCACAAAAATGATTTGGAAATGGTACCAAGCAGTGTTCCCAGGCACCAAAACCCAAATCACCTCTACTATTAAACAGACAAAGCACCAGCATGGTTTGGGCTTGGACCAACTAATTCTTTCCCAGACAACTCCTGGGCACAATTTGGGACTTAGCATGGGCAACGGAGCATTCCCAAAAGGCTGTTTGCATGTGGCCACTCTGCTGTGGTTAACAGGGTGGATGCGGGCTGTTCTGCACCAGTCTGCCCTGGCATCATCATCAAACAGCCTCAGACGTGTTTAATCTACTAGTTCAGACATCGTCTCGGTATCTAACTTTAAAACTGCATTTGGCATCTCTTAGCCCAAGTCTGACCTCAATTTACAAGAACAACAGTCTCGTGTTTAATGAGACAGTTATCTGATGAGCTGTATTCTGACGACTTGGCTACCATCCCAGTGAAGACAGAAACGCTGCTGAACAGCAGAGGCAGTGCCTGCCATGCTGGGAGGTAAAAAAAGGTAAAACGAATACACAGAAGTAGGAAAGATCCTATCTCCAAAGGAGCAATCCCATCTCACGTTCAGTTTCCTGGGAATTTGAAGGATTCAGCTCCTAAAGTCAAGTCATTTTGGCTGGATGCCTAAGTATGCACTTCAGAGTTTTCTCCAGAAGTCCCTGCGGGGAACATTTACTGCTTCTTGATTCAGACCATTCAGTTCAGCTGTGAGACATGTGCAAGCAATGGCTGAACTAGACCAATAACAGGTCCTAAGTCCAGTGGCCTGATCCACAAATGCTAATGGACAACCCTGAGCTAAAAGAAGCTCTCTCCAGTGAGGGCTTGCATGCTGCAGCATCAGCCCTTGGCTTCTTCAGGGAGCCACATCAGGTGCAAAATCTAAACCTCCCCTTGCACACTTACACATGTGCAAGAACCATTTGCAAAGAGGCATGCGCATGTGTCGGCAGGAAAGGCACGGCACCCACCCCCCGCCTCTGCTCTCGCCCTCACAAACCACACCAATTCCATGTCTTTGGTGGACAAATGCCAGGCGGGGAGAGAAACGCAGGTGCAGTGGGCGAGGGCGAAGCTTTGCAAGCAGGGGTCCAGTCATTTGAAAACAACTGAAATCCTTCACTCATGAAGTGTGAAGTGAACAAAGTTTCCTTGTTAAATGGAGGAACTCCAAGCTGATACGAAAGGCAGGTTTGTTTCACAATTTTGAGGGGCACTTGCAAGTTATTTTAAAGATGCAGTTTATGTTCTTAAACTATAATTTAACTGTGTACTAAGACAGTGAAGCTCTGCCTCCTCATAGCCTCCCCAGTGATGCAAATAAGGGAATGCAAGTCAACTCACTTATACTGCTCTTTGGCCTGCATAATAACAAAATCCCACTTGTAGTTTATTTTTTGATTGAGCATGTTGTAATGTTCCTGGAATAAAAATAAAAAAACAGTTAGTGTGAAAATTCTGGACATGGCGCTCCCATGCTAGGGTTTCTTGACTCTCCATAGCTCAACTAGGCCAGGCTGGCAACCACGCCAAGAAATCTGGATTGTTCTGAACGTAATTACATGAATTGCAACAGTTCAGAAATACCACTGCTAGGAGAGAAATCATCCCCACTAAAATCATCACTGACTTCAGAGTATTTTCCTGTACTGGCCACTTTTTCACTTCCAAAATTTTGGCTTTTGACACTGCTGGAGTAACACCTCATGCAATTGAAGAGGTGAACTCTACATTAACGAGCAACAGAGGGCTAAAGCTATAGCAAACAACGGGGCTTGCAATAGAACAAGTACATCTCCTTACCTTTTCATATTCTTCTAAAATCCCTTTCCTTTTAATGTTCTTCTTTGCTAGGTAAATTGCTGTGGAAAGAGAAGCCAATAAGCAGTCAGTTATACTTAGATGAACAAATCCAAGAATAATTAAAAATGTACCCACACGACAAACACAGGAATCTTTGTTACAGTATCTTCCCAGGCATGAGCTTGTGAAGCTTGGAAGCTCACAAAAGCTCACTGAAGAAAAATGAACTTGGTGCTTTCACTTTGTCGCTGATGCCTCACGAGGCAGTGCCCAGGCGGGGAGCAGCCACACAGAATGGGTGGCACGTGCCTTCTGCCGGCAGTCACTTCTCCTTTGGGAACTCAGGGGTTTCATGGGTCAAAGAATACTGGACTAAATCTTTAAGATGTTGAGGTTCTTCAGAGGTGTCTTCGGAGGTGCCCCTGCCCGTGGCAGGGGGGCGTGGAACTACATGATCTTTAAGGTCCCTTCCAATCCAAAGCCTTCTATGGTTCCACGATTCAGAGTTTGACCTCCAAGTTTTTCAAACACAGGCCAATGTTTTGTTCACAGTTCTATTAAAAACATTCCAATCTAAAATATGCTTTTTTTTTATTTCTCCAGAAGATCTACAGCGTAATGTAGATAAAAGCCACAGAGGACAATCTTGGAATAAACAAATCAGTCTGTGAACTGCACAGCCCGCAGGAGCAAACCAAGCTGATCAGCCCAACTTTTATGATCAGCCCTATAATAAAAAGCATTATAAAGGCAACAAAAGACTGATATGGAAAGAGCCATCAGGAGCCACTGTGCATTATATAAAGAAAGAACTGCCTCTGAATGCAGGGCTTGATCCAAATCTACAGGAAGACAGTCTTGGGCTCAGATCCAGTAATACACTTAACTACTCAGGGAACTCTAACCTTGTGTTTAATGTCTTCCCTACCCAACAGAGTATTTCAGATGTGTTCCAGTCAAAGTATCTTAGTGGAACGTAAGAGAAGCTTAAGCACTTTTTCTCATCAAGGCCACCACAAGGCGGTCACATCCAGAGCGTTCCCTCAAGTCAGCATTACTGAGAATTATTCACAAAACAGTACAAAAGAAAATACAATGGCTGGTCATTGCATGTGGACACACAGCACAAAAAGATGAACAGGAAACACAGTGCAGGACTGCGTGCAAAAACACAAGGGCTTGTACTATGCCTCCTAAACATGTACAATGCTATCGCTTACCATAGTCTGTGTCATCAGCAGGCCAGCTCTGCGCGGGCCAGAAGTAAGGGGTCTGCAGAAAAAAGCCTTTCGTTAGTGCACAGTAGCCTTGAACTCATACCAAGAGGCACGCAGCACCACCCACGCTGGTGGGAGATGAAAGTTGTCCTCTGCTATACTCTGAGCCTCAGCTCCTTAGCTGCATGTCAGCTCGCAGAGCGGTGCAGGCCAGCTACAGCAGGAGACTCGAGGTCAGCAGACCACCAGTGTCAAATCCACTCCTGCTCTGCAGTCGGTTAACATGGCCAACCTCTCACCGCTGCCTGAGCATTCAGACTGGGATGCTGGAGCCCAATTTGGCACCATGTGGGAACCAGACTCCTCATTCAAAGTCCAAACGAGGGTACCCTAATTTCCCATTGTAGTGGAAACAGTCCAACCATGAACCTTGATAACATCCTGTTATTACTGTGCTTTCTGCATATCTATTATACAGTCTCCCCAGATCATTATATTTTCAACCACCAATTCCATTTGCTACTTTAAGATCTGGAAGGGAACACACATTTGGAAGAAAGCACAGCTATTTTGAAGTTGAACAAGTATGCTAATTTAGTTGAACGAAGTATCACAGTTTGCTTGTGAACGGTAATCTGACACACAGAACTCGGGGAACTGGCCTGAGGCTTCTCTGTGGACCCCTTCCTTTCTCCTGCACACTGAATAATTAGCACAGCTACCCAGCATGGCCTCATGACTACAGCTCCTGGCGAATTGCCCCAGCTGCCTGTTTTTAAAACTAGTGCTGAACTCCCTCTCAATGGCTTTAGAGAAGATGCAACTCACTTGAAACCTGTACAGGCTGCCGTCTGTCTTAAGGGTGAGATTCTTTGGCTCCTGAAGAGGGTAGATGTATCCATACTTGACAAACAGGTCCCCCAGGTGGAGTGCCTCTGAAAATGGAGAAGGCAGATGTTTTGATTGCACAGAAACACTGCACTGGAATTTAAAAGTGAGCTGCTACTCAGGAGAGAAGAATTCATCTAAGAGGTTTTGTCTATGGAGACCCTAAAGTTTTACAACTCAAAGCTGAAAAGCCTCAATTTTTACATAAAAATACCCACCTTCCTCAGTGATCTGCAAGCGTTGGAGAATCCACTGCAATATATCGTTACCTGTAAAGCAAAGAAAATGTCAGGTCCTTGAAATTGGGAGTGTGCCAAAATCCACGGGTGAAAACGAGCCTCCTCCAGTCCTCATCCCCCACTGTGCTTTGGATCTCACCGAGTGCACAGACCCCTTCTTGCAAACATGCTTTCAAATGCTCCATGCAAGAGAAGCGGAGATAAAATGTACTGCTGATCTCTCACTGGCCATGCCGTCATTCAGGCTTTCTCCTGACCAAGCAAGCATCAGTCCCTGGGAGAGGGAGCCCGAGGGAGGCAGTGACCTCAGGATGGCACAGCGCGAGTGTGCAGCAGCACACATGGCCTGAGCAACTCTTAAACCCTCATCATTGGCTTAGAAAGGACTTAAGCAATGCAACACCTTCCACGCCCAGGGAAGGTGAAGTGCCCTTTGTTTTGCACCATCTTATCTTGAAAGATTCACTGCAAAGTATCTCCAGATTCACAGAGCACCATCCGTCCAGTCTCAGGTTTAGTAAGAGACCGTAACCCGTCCTCTCAAGTCCTTTAAGGGACGCAACTTTCAGTGCAGAAGGGATGCCCAAGTGTCAGACCCAGGTTGTAGTGGTCAGAGGACATATCGAAAGGAAACAAGATTTCTGCATTCACAAACACTTCATCTCTCCCAGTTCTTTTGTTGGGAGTGGGACCAGTGATATCCATAATCAGCATAAGCTTCCAGCAGTTTATGTTCTGGGGGGCGTATTTCATGGACCTCCTTCTATTTAAACAGGGCAAAAATTTACTCATTCCCTGATCAACTATTGGTCTTTTCCTCCAAATGTCCCCTAGGATTTCAGATTGAGGTGTTGACCTTTCTTGACATTACAGTGATGACTTAACTGTCTAATAGGGGCTCAGAGCTCTTATCCTACTGCCTGCTTCCTGAAATAGATGAAATTAAAGGATTATCTCATCACTCATTTCTAGACAGCTCTCTCTGAAAGCATTTTCCCCCAAAGGTGCGCATTTAACATGGAGGTTTATTTGCCTTTTCTGTTGTAAGCCATTTTACTGACACCAAATTTAACTAGTTCTCTTCCTGCACGTGAAAAGCCAAGCTCTCTTCAGTGGATCTGTGTCCACCGCTCTGTCTTCACCATTTCCTTACTAAACATTAATCCGTGTCTTTTGCAACACCCAGAAGTCAATCAGTATATATGCAACCTGTGCAGCACTAAAAATATAGTTTAGGGAGTGATGACTGCCACTCAAGGAGACTGGAACTCACTTGCCTATCAGAAGTTGACTAAAATTTATGACTTATGCAAGAGGGAACTTGTAGAAATTCTGGTTAAGGAACCAGAATAATGCAGACAGCACGCAAAGAGGATGGGCGTCAACGGGCATCTTCCCTCCACATCATCTAGCCATGGACTTTTAGGAAGTGGTATTTTACATTGGCCAGACATCAAGAGAAGTACTTGTTCCCCCTGCACTTAATCTAGAGGGCACATCATCTTCAGTACAAGGGAATCTTTTCTGCAGCGCTGCCTTAACTATTCGCTACCAGCTAGGAGAGGCAAGGCCAGCTTCTTTGCAGATGCAAAGCACTCCATCAAGTTCAGCTGCATAATAGCTGTGTAAGCCAGGATATGGTTTCTACTGCAATGCACGGAGGGTGCTGCGGAGAACAAGCTTCAGATGTCATCCAAGTTCTCCTTACCCTTTCACTGACTGACTGTACCCATCGGCAACTGACTTCATCTCAGTGCCTCTGCTTCCTCCTTTTTTAAAAAAAAATGGGGCAAACACCACACAGGAACTACTGGGCTTTACAAATACAGTGGGGAAAAATTAATCTATTTGGCTAAGTTGCCTGGAGCAAGCTCACCGGTTTCAGTGGGAGTTTTTGTTCTGGATTTCAAAGTGCTGCAGAAAGACCAAAGCAGGAGAAGGAAACTTTGGTACACTATGTGTGAATATTTATAGCAAAGGATGCCTCACAAGAGCTTTTGTGGAGACTTGGAGAACAGGGAAGCAGAGGTACTGATAGTGCCCTGTGAAAGAAGCTAGCAGGCACAAAGGAGACCGCGATAAGAGCTGCCTGTAATGCCATACGTGACACGGCACAGCACAGCTCCCCATCTGTTTCTTCTTCAGCCTGCTTGAAGGAGGAAAAACTGTCATTTAGAAGCAGAAAAGTGGATTGAATATTTTGTTCTTTTCCTGTGTACTGAAGGAAAATTATTATTAGCAGAAAACATTAAAAGGGAGACTAATTGTTTATTGCTCATTTCTGAAGTACCATCTTTCAGTTTGACTCCAGGCTGCCTATTTTAATCAGATTTTAATATTTGTCTTTATTTGTGATCCAGCCTCACTGGGAATATGACAGGTCAGGAGGCTGAAGCAGCTGCTCACCTCTGTGCTAAAAGAAAGCAAGGTCACTTGAGTTAAACTCACATGAGACAGCTAAAAGCACGTGATTATCAATCTTTGCGTGTTTGATTCAAAGAGCTAGTAGTGAAATGAGACACAAGTGAGAATGAGAACAGGGAGCAGCTATGTATCAAAGGACATACAGCAAATATTTACTGGGAACACGGGCTCCAGCATGCCCTGGGGTGGCCATGGGGTCCACACACAGCTTTTCTTTTATGAACTTCCTTGGCCCAGTCCCTTCCCCCAGCAAAGCTCTTACCTGCCACAGCATGAGGGATGTTCGTGATCATCACCCTCTGCGTCTGCATTTTGATGCCCGTATCTGGATTCTGCATCTCCATCATAAGCGCTTCAATCTGCAAAGCATGGCAGGGACGGGACATATTACAGGAGAGGACAGGAGGGAGCCCCAGGACCACCGCAGCTCTGGGCAGCATCCCAGATGGGTATGCAGTGTCGTGCCACAGGAACGGATGCAATGACCGCAGTCCTCTCCAAACCTTCCCTTTTCCATCAGAGGTGCCACCTCCAAACCATGTCAGCTCTCACACTGACTCACAGTGTCACACCGTCCTACAGAAGACACACGCACAGCCAGGGTTAGCAGATGAGGGACAGGATGTAATCACTCCATGAGAGCTGAGCTAAAAAAAAAAAAAAAACAAAAAAAACCCAAACCTCTGCTGCCCATAAATGTTCTTCTCTGGTTCAGTGGGCTATTTGCTGGGGCAATAAGAAAGAAAAAAGGGGGAAGAAATAAAATCTGTCCTTCTATTGCACAAATACCCCAGCTGTGCACAGACTTGTAGATATTGCACCACGCACCAAGAAAATAAGCAGTATTTTGACTGAAGACCAAACAGCAAAGGTTCTGTTTCTGGTTTGCAGATAATAACCAGACAGGACTTTAGAAGAGCAACAGGAAAAGCACACCGCTTTGCTCTAGGGCTGAGCAAGAAGCTCAGACCCAGGGGAGATGAGAATGGCCCGTCCTTTGAGAAAGCACAGCCACCACCCGAGCCAAGGCTTTGAAAAGCTGGCCAAGGGCCGATTGCAGCGGGGACCAGAATTTACATGTGGGAAAGCAGACTGCAAACATGGAAATAGAGCCCAGCTCATAGGAAGGAGGTGTCCGAGGGACTCTGCCTCTCCGGCCGTTCCTGTGGACGGCTGCACCCACCGCAGCAAAGCTCAGTCCCTCCGGGGACCGGGCAGAGACACACCACCGGGAGAAACGCACCCTCCTATCTGGCAGCATCTCCCGCCTTTGATTCCTGAGGGATGCTGATGACTCGTTTATAGACTCACTGCCTGAGTTTCTAACAGATCATGTTACGGACAATGAGTCTCACCCTCAGGGGCAGATTTCTTTTATTTCTGGTTCCAAATTATCTTTTTTATTTTTTTTATTTTTAAAGATGAAGATTTTCAAAGGTATTTTCCTCCTCTTACATTTGACTTTTTGCTAGCACCATCCTAAAAGTGCAAGAACCTCTTGCTTGCACTCAGGATCCTCCGCTCAGACACGTGGGGTTGGGCACGCTCCTCATTTTATATTAATCGGATTGCTTAGAGAACATTTGCTTTGTGAAAGATGCTCGTCTTTTTGTCTTCTGCTTCCAGAGATATTAAATCAAAACTGGTCCAACAGGACCAATTTGGTCTCTCTGCACATTCATTTCAGGCGAGGCTGTAGCTTTTTAACTAGGATTAGAGGATTTAATGAATGTGACTTGATGACACTCACGCATAATGAAGGGTATTGTCTTCACAGGCACCACAGTGACTTTGGTCCTAAGTCTTGCCAAGTTCAGTGAGGATTTAAGCCTGTAGTGACAGGATGCATTCTGGGCTTGACAGTAAAAATGGATTTTCAACTGTTTTTAAAGCCAGTGTCAAATTAATACTAAAATGCAGAAGCCTGGTAAAATTTCACACAAATATTTGTATAGATACTTATATAAAATATTTTAAAATAGCAAAAACAGACCCAAAGCAATGGAATATGAAGACTTTTTTAGATCTTTTAACTGAACACCCAGTTTCAGCCTCAGCAAGTTCAGGGTCAGGTGTGGAGAGCTGCTCATGTAGCTGTGTGAGATGAGGTGAGGCCAGACGGCCCAGCAAGCTGGCATTAATTTAGGAAATTCAGATTCAGTTCCCTCTAAGCAAACGTCCGTGATCTTGGGGAAGTCACTTTCTCTATAACGGCGTGTCTGCTCTGCGGACAGCGCCTCATCAGCACACAGGGATACCGCCGCTCATCGCCACCGTACCCCAGTGCCATGACCACCACAAAGGTCCCACCAGGCTCAAGCAGGACTCGTTCCGTGCAAGCAGTACAGTACAGCCTGCCCCAGCACGGGGCTGCCGTTCGCTCCCCGGTGGGCTCGAGAGACGGATCTTTACCAGCCAAGAGTGAGGCATTGGCTCAGAAACCCACACAGCCTCTCAGCACAGCATGTTCCCTTTCTTCAACGAGCAAAGAGCTCCAGACTCTTGTCGTGTTCGTACCCCGCTGGGCTCCCTCTTGCCGTTGCAGAAATAATATATATTAACAAGTGAGATGAGCCAGGGAGCTGCTGTTGGGGGGGTGCCTACTGCTCTGGCTGCAAACCATGCACTTTGCTGATCAAAACTCAGCCTGTCTCTTCCTCTTCTCCTAGGGAACATTGCTGATTATGGGTTGCTGGCAACTAGGAGTTGCTATCAGCACCGGCGTGCCGGCGGGAGGCTAGGAGGGCTGGCTAAAATACAGTGGGAATGTTTGCTTGCTTTGGTAAGGGCTCTAGCACATTTTTTCACACTTTCAGCCGGGGAAGTGCTGTCTGGTTTGAATTTTGTAGAGCCAGAAGCCACTTCCTGACACTGGTTAACGGGTGGAGATGGGTGCTGAGGTAAATATCAGGAGGAGGAGGACTGCTAAAGGAGCCAGGCTCTGGGGTGAGCTCACCTCAAGCACAGAGCCACCACAAGGCATGAGCCCCACCAAGGTCTCCCTTCAGATCAACCGGAATCTCTGCACGGAGGTGACCTAACCCCGAAAGCCACAAAGGAGACAACAGGAAAACTGTCTACCCCCCTTCTGTTTGTAAGAAGTTGCCAGGTTCACTGAGTGCAAAGCAAAACTTGAACTCGCAGATCGTACGAAAAAGCATCGCTGCATTTCAGGAGCATGCGGGAAGCCCTGAGGAAGGTGAGGGTCCTCTCCATAAACAATCAGCGATTGATGAGGTGCCCATGGTTCTGGAGAAGGAGGATGGATCCAGCATGGATGCTCTCCCACGGGAGGCAGATGACCGCTGATGGATTGCTTGGGTGAGTTACCCTGGGTGCGTTTCCCATCCTTGTTTCTCTGAGCTTTACCCTTTGGGCCCCCACCAGCTCCCTACAGTCAGGGCATCCGCACTGCAGAAGCATCAGGCTCCGGATGCCGAGACCCTGACACGCAACAGCAAAACACTTCCAAGACGAGGAGTTCAGCCCCTCTCAGCGTCAACCCAGACAGAGGCATCTTTGCTTTGCATGTAAGAAAGACAAATTTTCCCAGCAGGCTCCAGCTCACAGCTGAGTGCCCACTCCTGGTGCTATAATTAAACATCTGCTGCTTTCTCTATCGTGAGTATTTGCCCAGTTCTAGCCCCCCTCACTGCCTGGTGCTGTTTGCAAAGATCATCCCTGCCTGCTCTGATTTCCAAGGTAGCCACACTGTCCTTCATCACAACTCCGGCCTCAGAAGGCTAATTCAATTGTTTTCTTGGTCTACAACTAACAATCCTGCTTTGTACATTCATGGATGATCAGAAAAAAAAGAAGACATAAATAAAAAAAAATAAATCAATTGTTAACCACCTAAAACTTCCTGCTTTTTCTTAATTAAAACTGAGAGGAGGAGGCCTGTACCCACCCAGTACACAGCGATCCCACACTCAAAGGAAGTAAATCCGTGCACGGGGAGGGCAGGGCTGTAGCTGGCTCTTTCCACATGCTCCCTCTTGCCTCACTGACCCGCCGCCACCTCTCCGGCCGAGCCTCCTACTTAAATCCACGCAGCAGCAAACCCAAACCTACGCACAGCCCTGCCTGGCAGAGCTCAGGCTGTGTGGGTTTAAGTAGGAGGCCTACCTTTGGGTGTGAAGCTATCACCAGGGCTGCTCAGAGCACATCACGCTCGGTGTGATGCTCTGCGGAAATATGTAGCACCGGCATCTCCCCATCCAGAACAGGGAGAGGGACAATGGGACCTAAGGCTCAGCTCCAGCCATGACCAGGGCCTCCCTTCGAGAGCAGGAGTCCGATGGATAGCTCCTTCCAGCAAAAATGCAATTCAGATGCTCACACACCTCTAGAAATGACCAGACAGATGAGGGCCAGCAGCTGCTGGAAAGTCTAGCTGAGAGAATTTAAGCCAGGCCGAAGAAGCCCCCAGCCATGCTGCGGACCCCAAGCCGGTCCCACCCCAGTTGCAGCACTGCCTTGGGAGAAGCCACCAGGGACCAGAGTAAGGAGGAGGCAGAGGAAAAAGGCGAGCAGCATCCATCAGTGCTACCCACAAAGTATGAGTCACGATGCAGCTCATGTAGCACAGCAAGGAAAAATACACAGCCCAGCAGCCGCTGGAGAGCACAACCCTGCCCAGCGCTGCCTCCCGCTTTGCCAGCTGATGCCCAACAGAGGCCGGATCCTGGCTGCTGAGGCAGGCACAAGCACCAAGAGCTTGGGCTGATTCAAGCTCTCACAGCATCTGGCCAGGCGCATACAGCCAAAATGCACTTCAGAAGCTTCCTCCTTGTCCTGACAGACTTTTGTGCCAATATTCTTCCTACCAAGACAGTTTAGGAGGGGAAAAAAAAAAAAATAGAATAAAATAGCCTAAGCATTAGTCATGGGTATTTCATGGACTAGCAGGCCTTGCAGGGCCTTGGAGAGGGCTCCCCGATTCCCCCATGGTTCAGCCATGAAGACCAAGCTCTACACCCAGCCTGAGTCAGAGCAACCTCACGGCAAGCAGACTACACAGCCCACCTCCCCAAAACCAAACCCCTTTCCTCTCCCCCGTCCGATGGCAGGATTGCTGCGGTCACAAGCTGCCTGCTGGAGAACCAGCGCACAGAGATGCATCGCAGCTGCAAAGGCGGACCAGGGGCAGCAGCCTGACAGCACGGCAGGAATCCCTCCGTGCAGCTGGTGCAAACCCACAGCTACAGTGTATGTGCCAGCTGGTGGCAAAGCTTGAGCACAGACTTAAGCAATTAACAAAGCTTCTCTCTAGGATTTTAGCTCCTTGTGGATCTAAGTCTGCAAGGTGCTCGCTGGATGCGTGCCGAGCATCCTCAGCTCCCAAAGGTGTTTGGTATTTCAGGGGAGCTCTGAGGACGCGGCCATCCGTATACAGACCACACTGCCACATAACAGCCAAGGCTCCATCCATGGCTTCCCTGAGTCTGAAAAAAACCCAAGAGGAATGAAAGCAGAGATGAGAGCCAAAGCCTTTCTGCTGACCATCCGGGAGCTTCCGTTCCTCGTGCTAACACGTCTTAGACTTGCAGAGCGCTAGAACTACTCAGACCCTCTCGCTGCTCACAGTGAGTGGCACCTGCTCTGTAACAGCAGTTCACTATATTTTAACAAGTCCTCCCACCTGAGGAACTCAGAGCACTTTGCAAAGACTGCTACGCTCCTACAGAGCAGCTAAAGCAGAGCTGCTGGGGGTTGTTTTCTCAAAGCACACAGCTTCTCCTCTGCACCCCACATGCAACTCCACAGAGTATTACTCCGTGCAGAATTTGGCACAGAGTATTTCCTTTGGCAGGGCTCCCCAGCCAAATTTACCTTGAAAGACAGAGCACCAAAGAAAACACCCTTTTTACTTCCTCTAGCCTAAAAAGTATGGTGCTTGTATTGCCAGGCTCACGCCTTTGCACTGAATAGCCCCAAATTTTCCCTCTTTTCCCCCTGGAATCCTCCTCAGGTTGTGGGCACTGCAGGAGAGCTAGCTACGACACAAACTGCTACTGGCTGGCTGTACTTGTCACTAGAAATTCAGCTAATTCCACTCAACAGGATAAGCCACAGGCAGGAGAGGTGGGTGGGAGAAAAGCTAGCTTAACACTCTGCTTTTTAAAATCTGCAGATACCAATTATACTGAAACTGGCTACACTTTTGAATGAATGCTGCAGAAAACAACCCCACCAAATGTTTTACAAAATTACGCATCACATCCAAAGGCGTAGGCATACATCTTCCCACTCCTTCAACTGTTTCTGGTCACAAATACGCTCGTTGCTGAAAAAGTGGAAAGAGGCAGCGAGCAGACAGTTAGCCATGATATACCCTCCGAAAGCAGACATCAGGTGGAAGCACTGGGAACGCGTGTGCTGGACCAACAATGGCCCAGAGCTGAAATGAGTGGCCTGGGGCTGCAGATGATGGATTTTCCCCTAGGAAATGACACAGTTTTGAGGGTCTTCAGGGAAAAGGATGGGAGAGGCTGAAAACATGTCAAGAGAATAATTTAGCTGAAGCTAAGCTATAAAAACAAACAAAATTACACTTTTATTTCCCCTGGGACTCCAGCACACGTTGCCCCTCAGCCCCCCAGCCTGAACCCCAGCACCAGCTGAGATCCACAACTCAGGGCTCTGCAACAGGTCATGGCCTCAGACCCCCGGGGATGGGGCTGTGACCCCTCGGACCCCACAACCCCAGAGGGGCCAGCATGCAGGATGCAACGAACACGGTTTCTCCCTCCCCCCCCCCCCGCAGCGCCGGTCAGCGCTGCCCCAGGCACTGCATCGCCCCGCCCGGACACCGCCCCGACGTGCCCGCCGGTACTGATGCCCAGAGGGGTGCGGGAGACCCCCAGCGCTGCTCAGCCCTCACCTTTTTAAGGAAGGCCATCCGCGGGCGGTGGCGCTGGCCCTGGTCGAGCCGTGTGACGGTCATGGTGGCGGGCCGGGCAGCGCGGCGGGCGGAGCGGAGCGGAGCGGAGGGGAGCGGCGGCCCGGGCCGGGCACACCTGGCTGCGGCCACCCGCCACCCGCCACCGCCTCCTCTCCCTGACGGGGGCGGAGCCAGCGCGGCGCGCCGCAGCCAATCAGCACCCGCCGCCCCACGCTCATTTACATGAAGGCGTGGGGCGGCGCGGCTGCCGCCTCGGGGCGCTAGTGGGAACGCGCTCGGCCCGCGGCGGGGGGCGGGGCCGGGGGCGGGGCCGAGCCGGGGGGCGGGGCCGGGGGCGGGGCGGGGCCGGGGGCGGGGCCGGGAGTAGGGTAGGGGCGGATGGAGGTTGTGGGGGCAGCAGGAGCTGGCAAAGTCCCCACGCACTGCTGGTTCCTCTGGAGGGGGGAGAATCCCTCCCCCAAAACACTCCTAGTCTGGAACCAGGGTAAAACTGCCCCTCTGCTCTGCTCCGCTCTGGTCATGTTCCACCCGCAGTACTGCGTGCAGCTCTGGAGCCCTCAGCACAGGAGACACGGACCTGGTGGTGCAGGGCCAGAGGAGGCCATGAAGATGCTCCAAAGGCTGGAGCCCCTCTGCTGGGGGGACAGGCTGGGAGAGGTGGGGTGTTCAGCCTGGAGAAGAGAAGGCTCCGGGGAGACCTTATTGCGATCTTCCAGTACTTAAAGGGACCTATAGGAAAGATGGGAACAGACTTTTTTGCAGAGCTTGTGGCGATAGGACGAGGGTAATGACTTTAAACTAAAAGAGGGAAGATTTAGACTGGATATAAGGAAGAAGGGTGGTGAGACACTGGCCCAGGTTGCCCAGAGAGGTGGTAGATGCCCCATCCCTGGAAACATTCCAGGTCAGGTTGGACGGGACTCTGAGCAACCTGATCGAGTTGAAGATGTCCCTGCTCATGGCAGGGGGTTGGACTAGGCGGCCTTTAAAAGCCCCTTCCACCCCAAATTATTCTATGATTCTAAACCAAGGGCACCTCAGACCAAGCTGTTGTGACTGAGCATCATGCGTGTGCAAGAGGTAACCGGTGCTTCAGGTATCTGCTCTTTGAATGCCACCAGCCTTGGTCAGCTCAGCTCGGCTCAGCTGCGGACACAGGAGCCAGCCAGGTGGTTTTGGGGGAGTCAGTGGCTTTGCCATGTGGGGAAATTGTGACTAACAGTGACCAGAGGAAGACCACAGGGTTACAGAGTGCTTCCTCACAATGGAGCTGTGTCACGCCAGTGGGTGGGGGAACAGTACCCGACTGGCAGCACTGGAAACCAAAAGCTCTGTTTCTCTGGTTTCTTCAGAAAACTGGAATTTCCTCCTGCTGCCGAGGGCTCGGCCTGCCGGCACAGCCGGGCGGGAGGAGAGGGCTGGGTCCTCACTCACACAGAATCGAATTGTGCCAAGGCTCGTATGAGGCATCCCCAGGAATTCCTGCCAGCCATGTGGGCACGTTGCCTTTTGCACTTCGCGCACCTACCCACGCGGTGCGCCTACCTCCCCGCGCACCACACAGAGAATAAGCACCCACAGCAGTGTGTGCTCACACCTTGGTGTGCGCGGCATGCCACGTGTGCACGTACTGAGCCGGCACTCACACCACGCTCTCCGTGAGCAACAGATCTCACCCAACGCTGCCTGAATGCTCCCATGTGTCCCCCGGACATGTGGGCACAGGTCATACAGGCACATTTATACCCCTCCATCCGCGTGCACATCACACACTACACATCCGTGTTTCCAAGTCACACAGGGAGCGCCCACGCTTCCCGCACACGAGCATAACTGTTTCTCGGGGCAGTGCCTTCCCCACCGTGGTGTCTGTGACTGTTCTGACGTTATGATCTGTGGTTCGCACGCTTGAGGCAAGCGCGTTGGCTCTGAGCTCGGAGCAGAGTGCTTTTTCCATTCATAGTAATAGCCTGAAGGCACAGGCTGCTTTCCCAGTTGCTTTGCTGCCCTCGTGCAAGTGTTTTATCTCTATCTCTGCTCTTTCATAGCATCTGTGCAAGCCAGTGCTTTGGAAAGCCTTTCTCCTGTGTCTGCTCAGAGTCATTCCCACGTGAAATCCCCCTGTGAGTCACTGCAGCCACTGGATCAGACACTCCTTACTTTCCAGAAGGCTTTTCCACCATTCCGTGCTCTGTGCTGCTACGTGATTTAACTGAGTAACCTCTGTTGTTCCATACGCTAGTATCAACGTTATCACACCTCATGCTTCAGAGCATCAGCTGATGGCCAAAAGGAGCAGGAGGAGAGTTCTTCACCCGTTTGCAGTGTCTCATACTTCAAGTGTTGAGGTGGTTCTTCGAAACCAAGCTCAGATCACAGTGGCCCTCTGACGCTGCAAAGGTGACAGATACTCCAGTAGCACGGCCAGTCCTGGAGGCAAACAGCAGGAGAGGGGGAATTCAGAGTGCAATCGGAGGAAGCAAGGGTAAGGACAGTGAAGGCATGCAGGCATTTTGATGATGCTAGCTAATAAAAGTCATTCCATCTCTGTTTGAGAGAGAGAGATACTGGCACGAGATGGGATCTCTATACCTGTAAATAATTCTTTTGGACCTAATATCGGGGTAAATAGCACACAAAAAGATGTAGTTCAGTCTCTTGGTTTGGTAGGCAATGTCTCAACAGCTATGTTCCTTCCCCTTCCTGCCTGGTGGAAGGGCTCAGAAGTACCCGAGGTGAGGTGCAAGCGCTGGCCTAAATACAGGATCGATCACCACCAACTGTATGTGTCCCACATACTAGGAGAGCAAAAATGGTCATTTCACCCCAAAATACTGACTTTAACAGTTCCACAGAGGAATATTAGTGTCTTATTAATTAGAAGCATTGGAAAACTGGGTCTACAAATTAGTTCAGAAAGAACAAAATTTCCCTGCAGGAAATCCAGGAGAAATAGCTCTGAAGAGCTCAAGCTGAGGTGTGAGCTCTTCAACCTTGCTGAGCTCCAAAGCTCCTGGAAATTTTAAATCCTGCTGATCAACCACAGACACCCCCTCCGAGATCAGGTGTGGGTTTTTTTCTGTTTCTAGTCTTCTCTGACGAGCTAAAATAAAGCCTATGGGTCTTTCTCTCTCCATTACAAAGCTACTTTGCTATAGAAGATGTCCAGTGTAAATTCAGCTCTGTTAACATCTGTAAATGACCCAAAACACCAAACACAAGCTCAGAGATGAACCGCATTTCACCTGCTGCCAAGGTGAACTACCCCAGCAGTTAATGCGCTGTGGCAGATCTGCCACGTGAAGCACGAGGCATTTAAATCAGATTATACAAGCTTGTAAAGGGCAGACACTCCTGGGCCTGTAATCACAAAACCTGCACTTGTGGAAAGCAAACAATTCTACAGTCCCTGACACAGTCTGGCGTTTGAATTTGTCGGTCAAGAAAGCAAGGGACTCAAGCGGCGAGGAAGAGCGGCAGCGAGCACCAGCAGCAGCTATGCGGACTCCCTGCTGATTTCTGGCTCCACAAGTTAGTCCTGGCCTTTTGCATCCCAGATAACGAAGACAGACTTTTCCTGGGAAGTCCGATTTACCTCCCAGTGCCTGTTTTCTACAGTAAATGCAGTACTATTTATGTAACTGCAGTACTATTTATGTAACTGCAAGTTTACATGGATGTCCATACCCCCACGCAGGAGGAACATGACGCTATAGTGAAAATAACGCTCGTGGTCAATGCATCACAGGGCAATGGTGCACGCCCGCGTGCTCTCCAGAGCCCGCAGAGCCCTCTCAGCCTGCACCCGTGGCCACGGAGTGTGTCCTGGTTGGGAAAAGGTCTGGTGAGAGTTGAATTTTGTCTGTCTGTTCTCCTTGTGAAGCCTTATAAGCTGTGATCGTTTTCAACAGACCTGTTCACAATTCTTGAGGCTTTCTCTTGTGGAAAGTGCTGCAGAGGGAATCCCCCCTTTTTTTAAAGATCACATTTCCTACGTGGTTGCCCCTTCTTCACACATCAGAAGTTGAATCATGCAACACAAAAGACATGTGGTGAGTAAACTACCTTTCTATCTAAGGAAACTGGGGACGGCCCTGAGGGGAAGGAAGGGGTAACGTAAGTGAAGCAACGAGAATGGTGCTGCGAGCGTGGCAAGCGGAGGCTGAATTTCAGTACGTAGTTCCTTCCAGGAAGATTGCAAAGCAGTTTACAAAAAAAAAAAAAAAACCAAAAAAAACCAACCCCAAAATAGTGCAAACTGTGGCATAGAGAGAGACATCACTTAATCCCAGGTCTCCCAGCAAGGCAATAGTTAAATAAATATCCCCAGAGTCAATTGTCCTGTCTGGTAGGGCACAAGCACTCAAAATTAGAAGCTTCCCTTAGCAGCCACATGGGAAGAGCTGTAAGCACGAATGGGCAGCATTTTCTTCCCGTCACTCCTGGACTTTCCAGGGACAGGAAAGCTAAGGAAAGACGTGACAAAGAGGAAGGAAAAAAGCAAAACAGAGAAAGACCTTACGCACCCTGCTGTAGAGATGAAGCCTGGCTGGTGGGGCGAAAGGATGCAGCTGGGTTAACACCTGACCCAGGACTGAGCTATTTGGCTTCCCCTGCTGAGCTGGATGACGCTGAGCCCACTTCAGTGTCCTCTCCAGGGAACGCTGTCATCCTCAGTGCAGGAATAGCCCTTCCCGCTCTGCAGCACGCTGACAGCCATGCTCCTGTGCCAGAAGACTGGGAATGGCATCCCTAGCCCGTTTTGGAGGACTCCCCAGCTGCTGGGAACGTGAAGGGGAGAGGAGGGAGGAGGCCAGGGATTACCCAAGACTTAGGTGATCTGGGCAGCTGGAAATGTGGAATGACAGTATTAGAGAATGAGGTGACAAATTTGAGAGCGCGGGGCGGCAGCAGGCAGGAGTGGCAGGGACCTGCGCCAAGAGGGAAAACACGAAGCAGACGCCTGGAGTGTGATGGTTGTGCGGGGCAGCTGGAGGGAGAGGCCAGAGCAAATGGAAGCTTTAGCAAAGTTAACGGGTAGGCGAATTCATGGGGGAAAGTGAAATGAAAGGAGGAAAAAGAGGAAGGAAAAGGGCAAAACTGAGACTACCGGGGAGGACCAACAAGAGATGGAAGCCACCTTGAAAGGAAGTCCAGGTAGCCCTAGGAGTCACCTGTCTGTCCTGAAGCCGTTCTGGCCTCTGGTGAGGGATTCCCCGAATTAGGAAGGTGATACTGCTGTTGGCAGACATCAGAAAACAGCTTTTACTCTTCCTTCCTTTCTTCGTCCTTTATTGTTGCAGCCCAGGTTTTAGGTGCATCTCGCTGCTGGCCTGGAAGGCAAGGACTCATAATGCCACCCTTGTGCAAGCTTCGCTATTGGTTGCCTTCTCTGCTGCATGACTATGATGTTCTTAATCTGTTTCTACTGCTTATGGCAATTTCTTTTTTGTTATACTTCACTGGTAGTTGTTAATTAGCTTCTCAAAAAGTGGGCAAGCAATATTGTTCCTATGTTTTGTTCTTGGCTTTCTTGTTTTTAACTCTCTCCTTCACAAAGAGGCAATAAATGTTCATTCTCCCTTAGCAAGAACATTAAACTTTTTGAAGGAAAGCACAAGTGCTGTTTCCAGTTTCACTTTGCAGGCAAGAAGCACAAAAGGAGAAACATTGGTAGGATTTTTCATTCACTGAAAACCATTTAACTCCAAGACGAATTGTAGAAACTCAGGAGTCCTCTGCATTTCTGAAGGTGAGATGAGAGTTGTGTCAAACCAGCCAAGATCACTCAGTTGTTTTAAAACATGGACTAGAGCTCAGGAACTGGCTTCTACATCGGTACCAAGACCACCAGAATGTGCTTCTTGGATGACTATATGAATTTTATACCACATCCTGTTCTCCTATGAGAAATGGTTTTTTTGTAAGGCCATATGGAATAATTAATGTGGAATTTATCTCCATGTGGGGCCATCCCCTGTCTAAGGTGTGAATGCTGATACTCGTGGTGGATTTTGATGAAGTTCCATCAGTTCCAGTTGAGACAAAGTGGCGTTTCCTTGTGCTAAACTCATCTCGGTTTCCTCGGTCACTTCTTCCTGTTTGTAACTTGATATTATTGTCAGAAAAAGCAGAGAAAATTGAAAGAAAAAGTCAGCAGGTATAAAAGTTAGTAAGATGTAAGGAGAGATAAACAGTATTAGCTTTACATGTGCTTGCTTCTTTATGATTTCTGCACTCTAGTCTATAAATAAGAAAATGTCAGGAAAGCGTAACACGGATGTACATGCTTTCAGCTGAGCTATACCACATGTGCAGGTGTGCTTGCTTTTCAGTCGTAGGTATTTTATCTCCATCCTTAAGCCTACAGAATGTGTCAGTGAGCAGGCATGCGAGACCACAGACTTGCTGATCTCACCAACATGCACAATGTAAAGCTTCTCTGAGTGGTTTTGAAAAACTGCATTAATAAGCAAAGAAATACAAAACTTTACTGTATCTTTTTGTCGTTCATCTTGTGGACCACATCTTCAGTCAGTGTAGTTCTGTGTGGGCAGTTGTATCACATCGTGCCATGCTGGTGTAATTGATGGCAAGTTAATTTTTTGCACAAACAACAAACAGAACAATGGCGCTCACGGATGGGTCACACAAAGATGGGGATTTAAAATCCTTGCATGCCCTTCCACCTATCATTTGCTCTATTCATCACGTGAAGGGTTGTCAACTATCAGGAAAACTTTACTATTAAGCACTTGAAAATACTGTCTTTGTTTCTTTTAACTGAGTAACGGATGAAAAGGTCCACTCGCTTTTTATCACTCTGCCCGCGTACAGCCCCCGCGTGAGGCCCAGACCCAGTGTGTTTGTTCAGCCTGATGCCGGGGCCCTGTAGTACTGGAAAGCTCTTCTCAGAGGACCGAAGAGGAAGTACGTGCCAAATTGTTCACAGCGTTTTAACGAAACTATTTTCTTTTTGTACCGAGAACAAGAACTGCTTAGCTGGCAAGCTTCATCCTGCTCCCCTGACCGAGGCCTGACCCTCCCCCGGCCGCCGGCCTGTCAGCTTCCCTGCCGCGGCGGCAGCAGCATCTCTGCCGCCGGAACCGGCTGAACCTGGGCCCCATTTTTCCCCTCACACTTCGCTTCGGTCCCGGCTGCGAACGCGGTGCCGCAGACAGGAGCAGGAGCAGCCGCAGCCGCAGCCTCCCGCCATTTCCTGTGAGGCGCCGCTCGTGGGCGGGGCTCCCGCCAGGGGCGGGGCGAGCCGCTGTCACGTGACGCCCCGTCGCACCCCACCCACCCGCCCTAACCCTCGCGCCAGTGGCGGGGCGCGGAGAGAGCCTGGGCGCGTCACGTGACGCGGACGGCGGCTGCCGGCGGGCAGCGGCGCTCCTGCGGTCACGTGAGCGGGCGTGTGAGGCTGGGCGGGCGGGCGTCACGTGGTGGGGCGGGGCGGGGCGCGGGGCGCGCATGCGCGGGCAGAGAGCGGGCTGGTGCGGGCCGGGGCCGGGCGGCCGCTCCCCTCGCTGGCAGTGCTCGCTAAGATGGCGGACTTCCTGCCGTCGCGCTCCGTGCTGTCGGGCTGCTTCCCCGGCTGCCTGCTCACCAGCGGCGAGGCCGAGCAGCAGCGCAAGTCCAAGGAGATCGACAAGTGCCTCAACCGCGAGAAGACGTACGTGAAGCGCCTCGTCAAGATCCTGCTGCTGGGGGCGGGCGAGAGCGGCAAGTCCACCTTTCTCAAGCAGATGCGGATCATCCACGGGCAGGACTGGGACCGGGCGGCCCGTGAGGAGTTCCGCGCCACCATCTACAGCAACGTGATCAAGGGTGGGTGAGCGGCGGTGGGGCCGGTCCGCCCTGTGAGGCAGCGGGCCTGCGGGGGCCCGGCCCGGCTGGGGCGGGGTGGGGGGGGTGGCGGTTGGCGCCCTCAGGGCGGGAGCGGGGGTTTCCTCGGGCCGGGGAGAGCCGCGGGGTCGGTGCCTCCTGCCGCCTTCCTCTCGGGCGCCTCACCCTTCCTCCCGCCGGGGACGAGCGTCAGCGGCCGGCGGGCAGCCCCGCCGCGGGCCCGCGGGATGTCAGCCCCGCCGGGACGGGCGCTGGCCCGGGCGCGGCCCGCCGCGCTGCGGAGGGCGGCTTCATCTCCTGCCCTGGGAGCAGCGGCTTCAGTCCCGTATGGTCCCGAGCTTTGCCGTTTCCTGGTAATGCCGTGGCGGTAATGAGCGGTAATGGATGGGGGGAAGATGCACCTGAAAGTGCGTGAGGATGAGAGGTGTCCTGTGCGTGAGGAGGAAGCGCTCTCCGCAGTTCGCCGCGGTGGAAGGAACGTTGCCATCGTGCTGGAAACTAGGCTGATACATCAATTAAACAGAAACCCGCACGCAGAGCCACTTTTCATAGATGCGTTGCCAAAACCTCCGCACATGGTTTAGGAGCAAGCTCTTGATTTCACTGCTGTCATCCTCGCTGAGTTTCTCGCTCTTATCTAAACCACTCGTCAGATTTTCGGTTTGGACTGTTTAATAGGCAAAGTCTTAACTAAGTTTTTCAAAAGAGCAAAGCGTTGCCAGACTTCAGCCCCACTCTTGAAGGGGGCTGAGGTCCAGTGGCTCTTGAAGAGAACGGTTTTACAAAACTGTTTACGAATCAAGCCTGGAAAAACTATAAATAGCAAGGCAATAGAAATCACGAGTGTGTGGGTTGACCCACACAGGTTATAGTTTTATTAATAAAGTAAGGTGCTTCGTACTCTGTGAAAGTATACACGTAGGAACTGCAGATCTGTTTTGGGGGCAGCTTGCTTGCAGTCATGGCTTTTGACAGAAGAATTATGGAAAGAGAATGAAGCTTGAAAAAATACTTCAGCATTGAATAAGTATGTTATATAGTCATTTTTTGCTACTTCTTAGTTCCTTATACCTCTCCCCATGCCTTTACAGTTATGTATTCTTTCTGGAATTTTCTTTTTTGTTTTTGTTTTTTTTTGCTGGTGAATTTTCTACTAGAATTAATTTTGCTGCATTTGCATTATCGGTATCGGCACAATGGTTTTGTATAAGAGAATGGTCCTGTATAAGAGAAGTTTAAAAATACTCTGTTTCTCATGGAGACTATTTACCACAACAACAATAAAAAGTGTGGAGGAGTCTTTAGGTGATAGAACTTACCTAAGTAGTAAAAACATACTCTTCAGAAAGTGCTGTGATTTTGGTAAATGTTGTCTTCATATCTCTGAAAATGTTAAAGGCAGTGATAACGCTTTACAGTTAGATATAACTGGATACCAAGTTCATAAGAATATAAAGACTAGGGAACCTTAAAATAAGCTGTCAGATGGTTTAACATATGCTGAAGTAAGCTTTTAAACACACTTAATTTGTCTTGTATTTGTGCCAGGTAAATTTAATGACTGTAGAATGGCTCTGGAGATCAGAGGGAAGTATCTGTGAAAAAGCTTGCTTGGAAGAACAGATTGGGGCTTTAGTAATTAAAAAAGCACTTTTTCAAGAGTTAAGCTTGTGCTATGGGTATTATACTGTTGATCATGGCCATGTTTTTCTGATAGCAAATATTTGAAAAGGTAGTGCTTTGGGTCAATTTTTCAGAAACTTTCTGATTTTCTGCTGGCCGGATAGTCCTATTGAGCTTTGACTGTACAGAGTAAGTGCATTGTTTGAATCTTTGCAGATTTGTAGGCTAGTGAAACAGTAGATGCTGAGAAACTCTAATTGCAATGCTCTTTCATGTTGTTAAAGGTGTGAGAGTCCTCGTAGATGCCAGAGAGAAACTTCATATCCCTTGGGGAGATCCTTCTAACCAGAGTAATGGAGATACGATGATGGCTTTTGATACTCGCTCCGTCACGGTGGCGCAAGGCATGGTGGAGACGGCCGTTTTTTTACAGTACCTTCCAGCCATAAGAGCTCTATGGGCGGATAGTGGTATCCAGCATGCGTATGACAGGCGCAGAGAATTCCAGCTGGTAAGATTTGTGTTTCACTGTTTTTAATTGAGTGTGTATGATTCTTGTTCCTGTGTTGCTTTTCCGTAAAACACTGATCAAGCGGCCTCCTTACGGATCGTGAGCATTTTTGAATGGTAGACTTTCACACTGTGGTATTGCAAACAGATGCATTTAGCTCCTTCCCCCCACTTTTTTTAAAAACAAGAATAATGAAGAGCTTCTGACATAATTGTCCTCATTTCATATGTGAGAAAGCTGAGGTATAGAGGGCTTTTATGTTTTGTAACAAAGCTGGTACCTGTGTAGTGTTTTTAACATATTATTTCCACCCTTTGTTAACTAGTGCACTGACTTTAAAAAAAAAAAAACAAACAAAAAACAAAACCAACCAAAAAATGGTTTGCAATAAAGGAAGACTTAAGAGTAATGTAATTTTTAAGAAAAGATATGCATGGGTTAATGAGAAGAATTTAAAAACCACTCCCTTCTCTATTCCAATTTGAGCAATCTAGCAAACATTCCCTCTGTATACTTCCTGTTTAATTTTGAATGTCTATGTTAATACTCATGTAATGAGATTTTTGTTATATTAAAGTTCTCAGCTAAAGATGGAGTATACAATTTAATAGTGGGGTTGAGATGGAGTATACAATTCAACAGTGGGTTCGGAAAGGAAAAAGAAACATGTCTTGATTCTTGAGGTGGAGCTTTAGCTGTCAGTGACAGCTAAAGTCCCTTTGCTCCGTTTCCGTGCAAATACCGAAAAAGAAAACGAAGAATTTAAGTTAAATTTGCTGTTTATTGGTTCATAGACTTGTGTTGTAACTGCCAGGGGCATGGGGTTTTGTGGGGGTGGGGGTTGAGAACCTTAAAATAGATTAAATCTGTTCTTGTAGGTCTCTTAAACCTAAGTGGCTTTGTGTTTTTGTGTCTTAAAAATAACCTTTGTGTTAGTGTGAATCTGAACAATAGCTGATGATGTCTCCTGTTGAGCTATTATGAATGGTTGTGTAATCATACTCTGACTTAAATAGGTTGTGTAAATACTCTATAAATATGTATTGCCGTGATCATGGAATGTCTTCTAGAGATTGCAGAATGGGCAGGTGCTCGAGTAGCCTATCGCCTGCCCAGCCTAGTTCTGAACTATGTAAATAAGTTTCTAATGAGACCTATTGCTCCTTGGATTTTGCCTTCAAGGTGGTCATAAAAGGGTAATTTCTGTACTATAGTCAGGGTCATCTTTTGGTGCACTTGATGTGATTGCTGTGCTGGAGTGATCAGTTTTAAAATTGGTTAAATAAAATTGTTTTGTCTTTGACTAGGCATGTTTAGTGACTTCAGGCTGAGTACCAAAGGAAAAGGGAGCCATTACTATTTTGTCATCTTGAGTCTCTGAGAAGTAGGTTCTTTCCATAATTGAAGCATGTGCAGAGTTTCGCTTTGAGTAGGACTTGAAGAATGTGTTCTTCTGAATCTGACAGAAAAAAACTCTTTCTTTTGGAAATCCCTAAATCTGTATAACGTTCTCTACAAAAATAGATGGATCGTGTCATGATGGCGGAACTCAAGAATATTTTTTTAAGTGCTCTTAATAGTTGAGTACTGTCCTGATACTAATTTTTGAAAGTAAGGTAACTGTTTTATTTATACTTACATTGCTTTATTTCCTAAATCCTTTCAAAATCTCAGCCTGAGCCAAGTTATAAACATGAAAAAAAAAAAAGCTGAATGATGTCATTGTATTGAGCGCAAGCAGTGTGATCAGTGCTGGCCAAGCGTGAAGTCTCTGTTTTACCCCAGTAAGCTTCCAGCTTAAGGTATCACAGGGCTCCATGTGGGTGGCAGAATGGCGGAAAACTCCTGGAAGCAGTACGTATTTTTGCCATACTTGCTGATGGGCTTTGTAGAAGAGTGTTCAGAGTTTAGATGTGCTGTAATATGGAAGAAAGACAAAATGGTTAAGGAGGGAGTGACAAGCATAGCCGAGTCAGGAGGTAGAGCAGGGGGAAGTTGGAGGAGATGCAGACAGTTCAGTTGTGTCAAGTACTGACTCTCAAAGTAAGAATTCAAGACTGAAAATTGTTAGCATTGTGGGATGGGGAACAAGAGAAAAATATTCTTTTACTTCCAGTTCAACTGCTTGTGGCAAAAAATGTAATGAGAGGGGAGATCAGCAATCATTAGGTTAGTAGGAGAGAGGGAAAAGTGGCGTTAAAAAAAAAGTAAAGTGCTGGGACTGAGCACGGTAGAAGAGTATTATCTGACTGTGTACTCACACTTCTTTTGAGACTGTTAAGTGAGTTTTGCCTTTTTTTCGCTAGACTGAGTTTGACACTGCACTGAAAAACATGGTTTGTATTAAGAGAGCACAGGCAGGAATGCTGGGAAAGTATTGTTTGTCAGGGGAATAGGACACTTTGGGGCAAAGGTAGAAGTGAGCAAATGAAGAACAGAGCAGTGATGGATAAGGAGTGAAAAATGTCACAATTTACATAAAAATTCTGGAGGAAAGGAAGCAAGAGGGTGTAGTTCTAGAAGCCATTTGTAACTTGGACAGATAGGAAGTACAGAGAAAGGCTTTAAGATAAAAATTTCTGCATATATGTGGTTAAAACTTAAGGATAAATGTACATTTGTCAGAGATCATCGAGCTGTTCTTGCTTTTTTGTTTTTTCTCCGTCATTTTTCACTTACAATGCCAGAGATGATGCTAGGAGCCTAAAGAAACAATGTGGTCTTTTTATACCAGCATGAGAGGGGAAAACCCGGAACTTGGTTGTATTCTAATGGAATTAGAAATCAGCATTTCCATGCGTAGTTCACTGGAGTGTCCTTCCTCATTTTGTTAACTTAAGTGGTCATGGGGATAGTCGATATGATTTATTTTCCTTGGTATAAAAACAGGGGCCTTCTGGCCACTAACAACTGTATTTATGAAAGTTCATTAGTTTACACTTGTGTAGTGCTTTAAAACTGGAAAGAGCTAATTGCAGCTTAGTACAATATGTGCCACTTCAATACTTCTTGGGTGGTTAATATTTTAATCCCTCAAATTTTATTACAAACTGAAGTCCTTCGGGTGATAGTTCCACTAACACGGTTAACTGAAGACTATTTTGACTCTGTAGCTTAGTCAGTTCCTCTAACTTACCCTTAGGATTCTGGTCATCCTCAAGCTTTCTCTCATTCATCTGCTGAGCTTATTTCTTCTACAGCTTCTCATGAGATGGCTGACATGGATTAGTTACAGAGTTAGTCTGAATCAACCTAACGCTTCCTGACATCTAATTAACATTTTGGATTTCTCATTGCAAGTTGATTTCCGGTAAAAATCTCCTGAAATGACTTGGATAAACATACCGATTATCTTAATTCGACATCACACAAACTGATTTAACTAGGCATTTCCTAGACTTTATATTTATACTCGTGAGCTATTTGGTGAAGTGGTTGTAAAGGTTTGGTGTTGTCGTTGACATTTGCTTTGAGGCACCGGCAGCTGAGGAGCGTCTAGTGCTGGTGCTGCGCATCTGGTAACACTGCCGAAAGCACTTCGGAGTGAGAGTGCCGTTGTACGCTGCCTCTCGCTTCAGTGCGTTTGCTGTGAACTTGCGTTTCTTGAATTCGCTGCAAGAGTCATTAACAGAGAAGCGTTTTGAAGTAGTCTCCAGGAGTCTTCTAATTCTCGGAGAATGGAAAAGTGGGGTGAGAGCTGAGTTGCCCAGATACATGATAAGCTTTGAATGTGTTAAAGGTTTGTTCTTGTTAAAGATAACTTTTGGGTGGGCTTGGATGTTTGCTACCAGCAATTGTTGATTTTCAGATTGATACTTTTTGGCCTGTTGCGAATTACACTGCATGTTGGGGTTTTTTTTTTATGCCACGAACCTGCAGTGCGCAGGGGCAGTGATGAGGCTTTATTCTGTCTGCATTTGCATAGAACTGCAGACATAAATGATACAGTAAGGATGATTGGATATGCATTTACCTCTGGATCCTGTTTACTTCTGTGACATGTCTGCAAGTGCAAGATCAGATTATAGCAGACAGGAAAAGGCGTGTTCAGCTTGAAGTTCTACTGCTAGTTTTGCTGCAGCTTCTCAGTAGCATTTTTCTGTTGCAGAGTAGTATTTTTGCAGAGTGTTGTTCAGTTTACTGGAAGGTAGTATTTTACCTTGTTCTGGTTGGGCTTTTCTGGTTTCTGTCTCTTGAATATTGATGGGGCTGTTGTACACACGAGAACATTAAATTACCTCTATGGGAAATGAGTCCTCAAATGGCCACTGCAAAGTATTAGCAAAATTCACCATTCCTTCAGGTGCATAAGCGGCACATCCTTGAAATGTGCTTGATTATAGAGTAGTGATCCTGCGGAGGCCAGTGGTGGTTGAAGCCAGGCTAGATTGCCAGATGTTGAGGTCTTCCTCTTTCTCAAGTCTGGATGCCCACCTTATGAAACAGTTGTGAGGTCAGTACTTCAATGTCTTGTTGAAGTCACGAGCATAGAACCTGGAAAAAGAATATCGTATCTGTTGTTCGTTAAAAGCATCTGCACCATATTTGTGACACTGAATTTCAGAAGCCTTTCAACAGCTTGTGCCCTCCGTAATGTGTTGATATTCCTCCCAGCGTTCATCCTCTGCAACCTCCCCGCACCCCTCGGCTGGGGGGTAGAGATGTCTTTCCCTCTCTCCCTTTCCCAGATCTCCTCTTGGTTCTGGGATTGGGTGTTCGGTTGTCCCGCTCTGATTCTGCTTGAAGTGTGTAGGCGGTGCTTCTATTAGGACATGCTTGAGTGCATAAACTGTCGGCAGAAAGTTCCTCAGACTGATAGAAGAATCTTCTTCATTACGGATGTGAGATACGATCACCCAGCGTTTCTGTAAACACGTGCATTGCCTATTTGGGCACTTAATCATACAGTTCAGAGTTTCTTTATTTAAATACAGTGTTGTAGTTCCACTGAATATTGCTTAAATTTTTGTGTGGAAAACCAAAAATCTGCTGCTTTGTATGTGTTGAAATATGAACTATTTTCCCCTCTTTTCCCAATCAATAGGTCTGCCAAACATCAAATGACAGGATGGCATGTGTACAGTGAGCATGACTCCTTAAAGCCCTTGGAAAGGTTAGAGCTACTTGCCATCTTTTGGTCTTTATATAAAAAGGATTTATCAAAGATTGTTGCTATAACTATGGAAAGAAAAGTGCTTCACAAATTTATACTTATAATTCAGATCCTCAGAAAAGACTCTTGAGTTCTTGAGGATTTGCTGGTTTTCCTGCCCCGATAACAAGATAATACAAACTTAAAGCCAGTGTTAATAAGGTTCCGTGTAGGGATTAACACTAGAGTCAGACAATAAGGAGGCTTGAGTTTCCTTATTCTTGGTTTGTGGCTAGAAACCCTTCAATGTGTATACTAGTGCTTTGGTAATGGGGATTGACCGTAATATTTTAATTGAGCTGAATGATCTTCAGGTGAACTTTTACACTAATTTAACACAAAGTGCTAATTTTTATCATTTTTCAGATTGGGATTAGGATTTCTGTTTCAGTCTCTGTGAGTTACTGTGCATTGAAAGGCTATTTCTGGGACTGCCTTCTTCCCTTTCAACCATTCTTCCTTTCCTGCCTGCTGATTTTTCTTGTTAGCAGTAAAATATTGAAGTGTTTGGAGAGCAGTGGTCTTCTATTGCTAATGCTGTAGTGCAAGCTGGTCTGGTTTTACTGAAGAACATCTTTGACATAATTTTTTCTGAAGGTTACTATTTTTCTTTTTTATGTTTTTGTTTTTCATTACTATTATTTTTAAGCACAGATGTGGCTCTGGATTGAGAGTTCTTTCAATGGCAGCTGTCTTCATGTGGACACGTTAGTCCAGCACACATGTGCCAGACAGCAGCATGCCGAGTTATCTTCCAGGCCTGTGCGCTACGCTTAGCTTGTACAAGCGTATCTTTTCTGCGGGGTTTCAGTGCAGCCTCTGAGGATGGAATTCTTAATTCAGACTCAATCCAGATATCTGTTTATGGGGAACCACTGCTTTTAAAATGAAGACTTTCACAATACAGTGTGGGAGCAGAGCGATGTGTTTTTATACATACTCTTTCTTGAACTAGCTATGTCATGTTGACCGTTGTGTGCCTTGGTTTCCTAAACGTTTTGTTGCAGAAAGCTAAAAGGTGGCCTCCTTTTTTAAAAAAAAAAAAAAAAAAAGGAATTTCAATGGCTGAGCCTTGAATAATTAAGGGTAAAAAATAAAGCATCCTTCTGAATATGCTGTGCATGCCAGCAACCTCTGAAGAGTTCAGAGGAAGAGACTTTCTCAGCCTTTCACACATCTTGAATGCCTGAACCTGTTCTCAGCAGATTCTTTTAAACTGGCGCAAATGTGTTAGATGAGCTTTTGCTGCTTCTGCTGCTTACAGTGTAACATGAGACCTTGGTACAAACGCTCATTCAGAGCCCATTTCCTTGCTGGCTACTAATCTGCAAGATACTACATGTTGGTACCTGTAGCACTGTCTCATTACCTGACTTCACAGAATTTAAATGTGGCAACGGCTGTACTCTTCGCTGTCCGTTTAGAAATGACTTACTAAATATAAGCCAAACGTACACTACAAAGTCCCGGTATTCATAGCTGTCAGCAAATCGTCGTGCTGGCAAAACATGTGGTATGAATGCAGCTGTGATCTTCCATCTATACAGGTGAAATTAATTTTGCACCTGAGGCAAAGAATACGGAGTGATCTTTTTCATATGTAAATATGGGATCCTTTAGGATTAAGGTGCGATGCCAGGGGCAGTGTTGATTAGTGCTGCTGCTCCCTAATTTGAACTTACTGTAGCAAGACTTCAGCCTTAGAGGCTGGTTGAGTCTGCTCTCACTGAGCTCACAGTATGCTCGGGTTGTATTTGGCGGACTGTTTTGGCTGTCTTTATTGACCTAAACTTCAGTTCATGATAAGTACTATTTAAGTGTTCTGTGTTCATGCTGTACCTCTTATGCAGAACCAGCAAAGCAATGGGAAACTTTAGCTTGTGGTAGCTGAGGAAGTTGCTTAAGAAAATGTGAGAAAACGTAAGTGGAGCTGACCTTACTACGTAAGAAAACCAATAGAATAACTGTACTAGGGTTTCACGTAGAAAGCAAGATAATGTTCATGCCAGCATTCTGTCTACTCACACTTTTTTTTTTGGTGAGTATCTACATTTACCACAAATCAGTTGAGAAGTTCCAAAGGTGCAGAGCTTGCCCGTCTGCAGAACTGCGAGCTGTATCGCTGGTGGTGCCGATGGAGTCTAGCTCGTACCAACTGGTATTTTGTATTGCTCCGGAATATGAAGCTTTTGTTTGTGATACCTTAAAGGAGAATAAATGGGTTGTAGAACACAATATTAGTTAACTCGGCAGCCTCAAACAATAAATTTATTTAATCCAAATAAAAATCTCTGAATAATCCTGAAGACTAACAATTTGCCCTTCTATTCTACAACCAGCGTAGTTTCATGGCTCAAATTAAAATGGTGAATAAAGAAAACGTTAAGACTATGCCAGCAGCTAAAGAAGGTCCTAAATTATTTCCAGTATCTTCTCCATTTGCATGTCTGCATTAACAGTAAACATCAGGTAAGACCGCTGGAGAAGCTGAGGAATTTTAAATATAGAAGACACCCTGAATTCTTTGTCATCACAACAACTGACAACTTCAGCTATTTTGGAGAAGAAAATTTTTGAACTCTAATAGGCAGTGAGCTGCCTTTTACAGCCCTTAATTTGCTATACCATGCTGCACACTTGTCCATCATGGTCATTCGTCCCTTAAATGTTTTCCCAGTACTTCATAGTCTCCTCAGTTAAAATAACTGGAATATCATGCTCCTCTTCGGTGACTTAACCAAGGAACTGAAAGGACCCCAAATTCTATTTATGGATGAGAAGTACAGGAATGTGTAATCACACATGCATTTCTGTATCTTTTTTTCTTTGTTTAATGATGTTGGAGAAGTCATTTTAAACAAACTGACGGGAGTCTCGGCAGACTGCCTGGAAGCATTTCTCACTGGGCACATGATGGTACTTGATCACCCGCTGGTGACCAAATAACGAGGATGCGGAATTTCCAGGCGAGGAGCACAGTGCACTGACACTATCTGTAATTCAAAATATCTACACAAAATAACGTCTTAAAAACTCAGTGCAGGGTGAGCTACTAAAATTGTGCATGTGGATTGTATTGGGAATGTTAACTGTTTTCACTAGCAAAGAGTTATATTGTTGCTCTGGTAATTAATTTCTAGTGTTTCTATTTTTAGTTAATTTCTAGTATGAAATTCTGCAAGTAATGTGAAGTGTTTGCAGCCTCTTGGATGTTGCTGCTGTACAGGCAGTTTTGTGTACTTTACTGTTACTTTGAGTGAATCTTGCCAGAGCTGATGTGTTAGTATGGCACTGTTTGCAAACAGAAATACCAGAACTTAATTGAAATTGATTCTGCTAATTGAGGCAGAGGAAGGAACTAAAAAGCGTTTGGTCATCTGGATTTTTCACGAGGCTGAAATAGGAGCCAAATGTACTTAAAACTGAATCCTGGGGATGCTTCACTGCATGCATTGGTGTCTAGCTTAGGGTTCTACTTTTGAAATGTTGTGATTTAGTTTACGGAGTATGCAATAATGGGCTTTTCAAACATCTTAAAGTTCAGTATGGCCAGTTTTAGTGCTGATATGTTTCCATACGCCAAATATTTGTCATGTTTTTGGGAGCCTCCACCAGTCTTGTACAACTTGGAAGCAAGCAAAGCTCTAAATGATGGATGGCAGATTTGCAGACTCGCTGCTGCTTCAGTGTTAGATTAAACGTAGTTTGAGTTGCAAACACATGAAGTCATGGAGCCAGTGGGTCAGTGCACTGAAAGAAGAACAAATGTTTACAGTCTGGTTCAAGTCTGTTTTGTGTGCAAAACATCTGAAGTTTATATAGATGCTTCCCAGAGTGTAAATAGTAATTGGGAGGTGGCTGTTTTGTCTTGGTCAGTGCATGTTTTCATATGACTTCTAGGTCTGCGTGTGTGCCGTGACTTGGAAGATTTGTTTCATCAATGAAATTTGAAAATCTTTTGCAAAGTATCGGTGTCTTTCCTGAAGTAAACTTTCTGGAAGAGGAGTTTAGATTTTAAATACTTCCTGAGGGAAGGAGTAAAAAGATCTTTGAAGAAGAAAGTGCACCTGATTTTGTGGACAGCATATCCCAATTTGCTTTCATGGATTAATTTCTGTTCAGGTTCTGGCAAACAGAAGCATCTTCATTGGGTGTTCTGGTCCTGCATGCGTTGTGTCCCGTATGCCATTTATTGCATTTCTTAACCTGATCTCTGGAAGGGGCTGCAGTAGACTTGAGTTTGCTTTCTGTTTGGAAGCATTGGTGACCCTAAGGAAAATGACATGCCGGGATAAATGCTCTGGGTTCCTAGGGGTTTTTGTTGTAGGAAAGAATCTCAGCAGACTTTTGGGTTTTGCTCTTGAGTTGTACTAACGGAATTTCACTTCATACAACTCAAAGCTATGCAGTCTCTTAAAATTCTCATCTTTTAATAGAATATGGCACATCCTGATTTCCAGGTAATCTTGCAGAATTAGTTGAAAGTATGGTAACAGGGTTCTTCCATGCGAGGCACTTGTAGTTCCATAGGCTTTAGTGGAATACTGTTTCATGCCTAAAAGCTGTAGCTTTGTTAAGAATCTGGCAATTACATCCCTTCTTCAGGAGAGGGGAGGGATACCTGGCTAAGAAAAATGAAATTGGATTTCTCCCCTCTTAGGAAAGTAATCCAAAACTGTAACAGTTTGCTCTGTGGTATACTATTATGCAGATTAAGTTCAGTTTAGTGCTTGATCGTGTCTTCATTTGGATAATTGGGATAACACGTTATATTTGAAACAGTGGAAATGCTCTAGTGATTGGAGAAAATCTGAGTCTGAATTGTGTAAGTGAATGAGGCACTTTGAAGGGTAGTGCAAAACTGAATCAAGTGCAAGAAGGAGAAACAGCTGATACTGGAGCTTTGTTTGGAGTATCCAGTTCTAGACTAGCTTGTGCATATCTTGCTTTATCTTCCCTTTTTCCCTCGCAGCTCTTTGGGGATGGCAGCTGTAGCAGATGCTCCTGGGTACCCAGCAGCTTGCAGATGCTGCCGGGGTAGTTGTAGTGCAAGAGTTCAGGTTGGCGTGCTCTGTCTCCCTCCATTTGTTATCCACATTTTGAGAATTATGGATTAATTGGATTACACGGTAAATAGGGGATAACAGATTAAAGGGATATTATTGGGTTAAAACCCTTCTTAAACCCCTTCACCTTTCTTTGTTAATGCCATTATGCAAGATAAAAATGTCAGTCATGAAACAAACTCAGCGCGACTCCTCCCTTTCTTGGTGCTTTTGTAGTTTCATGTTCTTGAGCACCCTCCGCCCACTGTGAGCCAGCTGTTCTGAATACAAATTCTGCTCTGCTACCAAAAGATTTTACAAAAGGTTACTTCTGTGAGTCAGGATTTTGACTTTTCCTTTTTTTAGGACAGATACTCAGTTTGTGTGACTGAATGCAAGACAGGTTTCACTTCTACACCGCGTGATGCAGTTCTGATTGCTTTGAAAAAAGTCAAATACAACTTGAGCTGCACGTAGGAGGTGCCGAAAAGAGGAAGTAGGATAGTACTCTCGGAGGTAGGATGAGCTGTGACACACTTGTGACGTGTACTGGTGGAGAACAGGATTATTTGGTACTCCTGTCTAAGCAAATGTAGCCTGTGTCAGAAACTCCGCAGTTCTACAAAGCAGCAGCAATTAATCCCAATGTACTTAAATTTTCTCTTTGGAAATGAGAAGATCAGATTTAAAATGACTATTCAAATGGTTGAGCTGGAGAGAAAGAAGCTAGGAGATCCTAAAATGCCTGGTCTTGACATACAGGATCTGTGCTTTAGCCCTTTTAAGGCTGGTCTGTTAATGCTTCCACTGGCAGCGGTGCCGTTTTAGAGCAGTTTGCCCTCCCTTCTTGGGGAGGGAGGGATGAGTTTAACCCGGCGCAGTTGGCTGGTCTGCGCATGGCTGCAATAATGCTCGTGTGGGCAGAAATGGGGACTGCTTTGTTTTGGTGGGAGTGCCAGTTTATGCTGGTTTTAACATTACTTTGGCCACAATTAACACTTAGAAAGGAAACATACTTCTCTCCAGGAAATGTGTTATGTGTTAACATACTCTCAAATATTTTGACCCAGACTTGCAGTTTGGTAAGTAAATATACTGTTGCTTACCTTGACATTTTTTCCTAAATACCTTTAGCACCCTTTTTAAAATTAGTTATTGTATACGTTTATTGTAAACTCCCAAAATGCTACTAATACAATTGCTGCTTAAACAGAGAGCGCTATATCAAGTGTTAGAGCATAGAAGTGGCAATTAGGAAACAAATTGTTTCCCCTCACCTCTGGAGATACCAAGCAAGTTGCAGAATTGCTGTTATAAAATAGGGAAAGTATCTGTTTTTTAAATTTAGTTCCTCGAATAAACAACTTATAGGTATGAAGGTGTAGAAGTTTTGTCCTATTCTATTGAGTAGGGCATGTTTGAAAAAGGAATCCTCATTAGCACTGGGAGGAGTGAACAGTGAGAGACATTAATTTGTAGAAACCTGAAAGCTGCAAAGGAACCGAGATTATTTTATTTACCTCCAAGTCTGAGGCCAGTAAAAGAAACCAAACCAATTCAGTGTCTCAACATAAGACTTGGTTCAGCTTCTACTGGTCTAACAGTCAAGACAATTGTGGATTTGAGCTCAATAATATAATTAGGGCTAGGTGCATTCATGGCATAAATGTATTATCTGGATCATCTGCCTCTTTTGTGTAATGTTATGGACATCCCTCTTTGGGGTGGAGGGGGAGGAGGTTGTAGTGCTCTCTAATACCTCTCCCACTAGGAAATCTGCATTGATTTGGCTAAAACATTCTCCGTTAATTATCTCTGCGCTTATTACTGAAATTTCAGAAGACATCTGGTGAAACTTCAGTAGCAGCGGTATTGATTTGCAGTCAGTCATCTTTTGAATCAGCTTGGGGTGGGGTGTCAAGAAAATAAACGTTAGAGATTCTTTTCTCTGGATTCTTTGCCAAAATCCTCAGATACTGATTTACCTGGATTAAGCTACTAACAGAAAAAAACTATACATAATGAAGTGTCTGCTGTAAGGATTACTAGGGCGTTGTAAGATGCAGAATTTTAAGGCTTTGGTTATTCTTCCATCATCTTTCTTCCTTGAAGCTGCTTTTCCCATGTTATACATGATTTGGTTTGCATGTCAATTTAGGCAAGTACCTGCCAGCCTAAAAACATCGTAGTTACCTGTTCTTACTCTAAACTAGACTTTTAAAAAAGCTTTTTATGTTGTTGTTTTTGTTTGTGTTTGTGTGGGTTTTTTAATTAAATAAAATAGGAAATCTTTGTTTCTCTTTTCACAGAAATTCATGTATGAATCATAGAATGGTTTAGGCTGGAAGGGACCTTGAAGATCATAGAGTTCGAACCCCCCTGCCCACCCACCAGCCCAGGCTGCTCCAGGCCCCGTCCAACCTGGCTTTAAACACCTCCAGGGATGGGGCAACCTGGGCCAGGGGCTCACCACCCACTGTGAGGGTGGTAGTAAGCAAGTTCAGGAAGATAAAATGTTTGGTGAATTCCCATAATTCTAATCTAGAGTTACTGAGTTATATCTCCTATTTTCTTTAAATATCTGATTTATTCTTTCAGATACCTAAGAAGGCTTGTCAGTTCAGTATGTTCCACTGAACTTGCAGCCAAACATAGATGGTTTGATAAATTGTACGTTTCTTTCTTTAAACCTTGTGATGACTAAATCTTTATTTGATGCTTTTTCTCTCTCCTTTTCTTTAAGTGATTGCTGCTGTAAAAAATGTAGTGTCTGTGTTCCCCTGGAACAGCTAAAAAGCCATTTGGCTATGCTAAAGTTTCAACAAATCATATTTAGATTGCTGACATTGTTTTCATGGAAACCAAATAAATTGGTGCCACTTCCTGGGTTTAAAAGATGTGTTCATCTGTTGTGTATTTCATGTAGTCGGTTTTTTTTTCCTCCCCAGAAATATTTTTGTGGTTACTTTGCTTTAGACACTAACTAGCGACATTTTAGACAGTAATCTTTCTCTGTGCCATGCTTTATTTATAAAAGATAACTAATCTGGTTTACTTCAGAAGACCACACGGTCAGCTACAACACACTAGTGTCTTATAGGTAAATGACCGAGATGTGCTGTAATTCTGTCCTTGTAGAAAGAGTGCATTACATGAAACTTGAGGTGCTTCATTGCAGAGGCATGGGCAAGACTAGTTAAAATAAATGCAGCGTTGTAAGGGAAGCTGTTGTTGGAACATCAGGTACCTTGATAAGAATATGATTTAGTTGTGTGTTCTTGTAAATCACTTGTATGTTCACGATGAAATCACTTGGTTTGGCTTTTTTTGGTAAGGATCACAAGACTCCAGGAGGCACACAAGCTGTTTTGAATCAAACCTTTCTGAAAATGGAATACTTGACAGTTGTGAATAAAGTTATTTAACAGTCAGCTTCCTGTGGTTTACATGCGTTTCTGAATCAGGAGGAGGCTGAAGGGCAGCAGCTGAGTTGTGTATACTCCATCTGAACAAAAAACGGCATCTTCTATAAGCAAAGTCTCGTATTCTGATATGTTTTATTTTAATACTGTATTAAAAGAGCAAAAGTGCAGTCACCTTACACTGGAAGACCTTTGAAGCTCATGTGTAGGCCATTCATTTTGTTGTGTTGGTGCGTGTTCAAGAAGATTGCTTTATTGCAGTATGTCAACATGCATATGAGAAATGCAGTCAAGCCTGTGTTTGACTTTGTCGCTTCTGTTGGCATCTTTGGCCTGTGCGTTAAGGAGAAGGAAGCGAGCAGCGGATGAGTAAGCCTCAATGGTATGGTTCCTTCAGAAGTTTGCAGTTCAGAACTGCTCAACTGTAAAAATGACTTTAAAGGGGTCACCTGTGGCTAATTTAAGACCTTCATATCACTATTTTTTTTTTTAACTAGAGCTTTAATTTAAATTTCTTCCGTATGTGCTCACAGAACATGTTTGTGAAGACAATGGGAATGTAATGCAGAATTGTAGAGTTTTTTTTAATGGGGGCAGATCCTGCCGTTGCTCAGCCTCATTGATTTTGTCCTTGGTGTGGCTCCTTTGTGGCATGATGGCAGCAGATTGACTGATGCAACAGCCACGTGGCAGGGGCTGGACGCGGTGAGCCACACTGGAGTTAGTGGGGCAGAATGGGGAAACCCAGTTTCTTTTTTCTAGTCATCTCGGGTAAACCAAAGAGTTTACAGTTCGTCTAAAGCAAAATTTTAGAATGTGACAACTGTCTGTTGAATACAGCCGTTTAAATATAGCCACTGTCATCGATTTACAGACTGAGATCTAGTTCTGTATCTAATATCAAGAGAAAGCAGCCTAACACAGAAGCTATCTTTGGAGCTGCTGTCATACAGGGTTGTGAATAGATCATTTTCTTATTCAGTTTTAACGATTGCTGACATCGGGGCTTTCCTTGGTTGTTGTGTGGTGAGTTTTTCAGTAGCTTTCTCTTCGTTATGGCATAAAATACATAGGTTCACCCCTTTAGAAAAGGATCGGAAGTCTTGCTTGGTTGCTTTGTAATGCCACCTTTTTGAAGCTTGGTTAAAATGGGTCAAATCTCTTCAGTTCCACAGTAGTGCATCCTGATAACAATCTGTTAGTCGTGGTAGTTTGCTGTTGAAGAGTATCTGTAGTTAGCAGAGCTTGGCCTGCTAATACGAAGATGTCCAGGTCAGATAGAAAATTAGCACTAGTCAAGGCACTGGCTTTTAGCTGTACGATATGGAGGGGGTTCTGGAGTGTGGTGGAAGAACAGATGACAAATTTGAAGCTGTTGTAAGTTCTTGATGCCATGCAAATTCACAAAAGCCAATGACTGAACAACTTAAATACAGAGTTGAGCCGGGCTGACAGCACTTGCTTGGTGTGTCGTATTAGTTGTCTGAATAGGTAAGGGCAGAACCCAGTGACTGAGCCGAAGGAGGGGAACTGGTGTGTCACTGCTTTATTAACTGTATTGTGCTTGTAGCTGATTGCTTTTAGAGTTTAATCTCTTGAGTTTCAGAATGGCCTCCTTGATACTTGTCTGCCATTGACTTTGATGTGCGACAGCCTGGGAACCTCAGCAGTCTTCTCAGTGTGCTTCCTGGCAGTTACCTTGCTGTTGGATGTGTGGGTCTAGAGCGCTGCCGTTGCTGCAGGCCCATGTATTTTGCATTCGTGTTTTCAGGAAATCCCCTCTTTTGGGAAGCTGCTTCTGGGGGTGTTTTGTGACCTTTACAGGCTGCGGTTTACTCCTCTGGTCCAACTGCTCAATCCATTGCAGTAGCAATAAGCCGTGGGATTTAAAGGAGAGGTGGTAACTCATGCATTCCAGTACTGCGGAGTTAATGCTTCTGTAGAGAATAGGTTTGCCATAAGTAGTATAAAAAAGAGCCGTCTAAGATTAAAATATATGTATGCATGCATACACAGACACCTGCATACTTACAGCCTCTGAAGCCCAGGTATTCCAGAATAAGTACCTCTACTTAATGAGTCTGAAATCTGGCTGATTTTTGTGTAGTCCTGTGGGGGAAGGAGGAGGGTTGCCAGCTCCTACTAGAACTTAAAAAAGAAATTAATTCTGACCTTAAACTTTATTTTGTCTTAACGTTCAGCTACAGACGGTGGTCTTAGTACTTGGGAAGGCCTGAATTCTGTTCGTGTTACTGCTGCTTGAGAGGCTTGATAGATTTATGCATCAAGGCTGTGTATCTTTATTTTCTGTGAAATAGGAATGTTCTTCCCCATACACTAGGACTGAGGCTAGAATGGATTTCTGAAGTGCTGAAAAAGATGTAGGTGTAAAATACTGCTGTCATTGCGTGCGGTTGCTGCTGTGTGCTGCCAGGCTTTAATATGGTTAGTGTTACCGCTGCAGTTTGTCACGCTGGAGAAAATCACTAATGTTAAGTCAAATAGAAGGTAAAATAAGGTAGAAGAACTGTGTTGGACTCCTTCCCTGCAGGTGTGTCGATCACAAGGCATGTTTCAACCAGAGTCCCAGTCTTGCCTAATTAAAAGTTGATGTTCAAATTGCATACTTAAAGGTGCAGTATCTACTTGTATTATGTAACTTTTTTTTAGTACCTGGAAAACTTGCAAAGGTACCTGGCGTATGTGTCTGCTAGAACCCTTTTTGGACTGTTATTTACCAGAGTTTACTGCTGCTTGGTTGACACAGTTCAATATTGAGGTTTGATATTCTTCCTAGATAAGTTTGCAGAGTTCAAATTCAAGTGAGGGGAAGTCATTATCAGGGTGTAACTCCTGTCCTAATTCACTTCTCTGGCTTAGATGTTGTCACCCCAGCCTTGGATGCTGCTTGAATTTCTCATCAAGAAAATTCAGTCAGAATTGCTGCTCTTCCATTCGCAGAGTGAAAAACACAGATGGTTTCTTTTCTGTATTTACTATAAAGTAAATAAGTTACAGCTTGGTAATCAAGAGCTTTCAAAAGGAAGCATGTTTCTGCTTCTGTCATGATGCTGAGAATCCTAAAAAGGTACTACTTTCCTATGCAATAAATTCGATCAGTACCTCGCTTACTGCAAGTGAACTCAGGTTCAGCACCATCCATGTAAGAGGTTCTTCCTTAATCCCAGCACCCTAACAGAGTTCTGGAGAGTTGACTGTAGTTCAGGCTTACAATAAAAAAACTTTAGTTCCACATTAGTGGAGGGATGAAAAGCTGCAGTTACTATTTGCAAGGACAGTGACGGCTTGAATCCGGAAGATAACCTCTAAAGCAGATGTGGTACCATGCAGCGTGGCAGCGCAGAGCTCTGTGCGTTACTCCCAGAGGAAGGATCCGACTTGGTATCTGATAGGAAGCTTTACTAAAATGCTTCATCTGTTGCGGCTTCTCATCCTCTATTCTGCTAGTCTTTTGCTGTGCTCAGGGGAAGTACCTGTATGAATGGGATCCTGTGGCAATGCAGTTGTAAATTGACTCCTCTCCAGTGATTAATCGCCGTACCTGAATGCCCGTATGTGCAGGCTCTTCAAAGGGGTAGAATGATTGAATGTATTTTCTCATAATGAAGGTGTGGTTGCTTCATTGATACCCCCTGTGGATAACACTGTAGGATTTATTCAGCAATTCCAAACTTAGAAAGAATTTAACTATTATAAATGTGCCTGCCTATGATTTTAAGCTTAAATATTAACTGGCCTAAAAATAAAACATCAGTTGTGTTCTTAGGATAGTTATGTAAAAAAATGGTAGTGATTAAACCTTACAAGAGTTAAATCTAGATTTTTGGTAAATTAACTAGACTTCAGAATGTAAACTGTTGGGATCAAGTGTGCCACTTAGTTAACTAACTGTTTGCTTTGTTTTTAGGGGGAATCTGTAAAGTATTTCTTGGACAACTTGGATAAACTTGGAGAACAAGTAAGTTTCCTTTTTTTTTTTTCCCCTAGTCTTGAGTTTTAAGTAGTCTTTGTGATCTCTGGGTTTTAAACAGATGAAATGTAATTAATGCCTAGTCAGGTAACTTTAGTTAACTTTGACTGTCTCGTTATCTCAGCAGTTCATCACTGACAGGTCAAAACCAGAGAGGAATGCAAGGGCCAAGAGACTTCCTGGAAATAAAACTGCTGTAGAAATTGAACAAAAAACAAGTTATATATGCGTGTCCAGTCAGAAGACTGTTAAAGTAGCACTTCAACACTAACTGATATCCAAAATTGACTCTCACCTTTCTGTAGTGTCTACTTTAAAATAAACACATTTGGTACAGAATAAAATATGCTTTCTCTGGAAAAAAGCTGAAACTTCTGTAGAATACTTTTTGACAGAAATGTTGGTTATTGCTTGAATAATGAAGTTGTATGCTGATGCTAGTCTTGTATTGCAGAAATGGCATGTGGAAAAACTGCCTTTAAAATGGGATGCTAGCTTGAACTCCATGGGGAGGCAGTTTCTCCAGGGTCATTTCCAGTTGATGGGTAACAAATGATGAAGGAATCCAAACCACTTCAATTGAATCCTGTTACATCATGCTTAATTTCATTTTTCTTTTTAACAGATAAAAAAATTAATTTTAAGCCAGATTATTTTTCTGCTTTGAACTGTCATTTTTCTAACTAGAGCATTGGTGATCATCTTGCAGAATGCATACGCTTCCTAGAGATCTTGCTTGAGAACTCCAGCACTTGCTCTCTGAGTTTTGATTTGGTCTTGAGTTACAAGGCAACAGGAGAACTGCACTCACTTTAACGAACTGCTAAACTTTCTGCTAATGGTGGATTTCTCATGGTTGTTGAATCCAATGCCACTTTAGTTTTGAACAGTTGAGGTTTTTTTCCCCTTCACATTTGCGTGCATTTGGGTAAAGATTTTTGCAGCTTTTTTTTCAAAATTCTTTGTTTAGAAACCTTGGTCCATTCTCTGATTAAAGCATGAAACTTGAAGTCACTAGAAGTTTTTATATTTTCATATACACACACTTATTGTAGGTATTGATGTTGCTGTGGGAATGCTGTGCTCTGAAGTGCAGCTTTTCCGGTTTAAAGTTAGACCAAATGGTGTTGAGATACAGAGGGACTCTTCAAGATCTGCTGTCATAGAACATGTTAGGTCTCTGTGGAAAAAGTGCCAGCCAAGTGTTGTTACTGAGTGAAAGATTTGATAGGTTCTTCTGGTTTATTCTTATCTATATGCAAGATTCGTCTAATGATTATTTCCCCAAACTGTATTAATATAAGTATTTTACTATTCTTATCTGTTATCTGATACAACTGGGATGGCTTGCAACTAAATTGCTTATAAACAGATAGACCTGCGATTCATGTGCCTCTTGCCAAAAGGGAGCTGATGATAACAGCACGTAGGGAAAAGAACTTAATGTTCAGATTTAATCAGATCAGCAAAATAAGAGTAGCTGGCTGGCATATACATGTGGGATCAGCTGGACTCCTTGCAACTGTTTGTTGTTATTTCAGCTGCCAGTGCAGACTATATGTATTCAAAATATCTCAGAGAGACATTGCTTTCCATGTTGTGATTGGATCTTATTCCAGCCTTAAACTCTAAATTTTAAGTAGGCAAACATGTGATAGAAAGAGCTATGTGATAACCAAAAGAAGCCCTTTAGAAGAAAACAGACTGTAGTGAATGAGGGAGGAGACAGTTCAGGAGGAAAGCACGTGTTCCCCGTCAGTATCAGTATGTATACTTGGGAAGAGCTGCACAGAAAATAAAACATAATAACAACAAACCATACCCCCAAAAACACCCAAAATATTCGTCCCAAAAATGGAAGAAGGTGAAAAAGAAAACAGTTAACGTGAGAGATTGGGCAAAGTGTGGGAAAGGAGAGCGTGCTTGGGGATGCTTGCAGGAAAAGTACTGATTGACAGTGGCAAAACAGTGAAGGGACTTTGAAAATAGTACTTGGTGCCATCCAAGGAAAATACTTGCCTAACACTGCAGTCTTCAGCTATGGAGAAGGGGATCACCAGTGAGAAAGTGGCTAGTTAGAATTGCTAGAGTGACAAGCTGCTGGTATCCCAGGGGTCTGGGCTTGAGGGAGAAAACACAATAACCATTCAAAATACTGGGAGATTTCTTAGGAGTTGTTGTATTCAGTTTCCTGTAGCCCGATGATGGCTGCAGACCGAGCACTTGACTGCCAGTGCCCTCATTCGCAGAGTGTTGCATCAGAATAGCCATTATCTGGTATAAAACATGGTAGGTCTTCGGTGTTTGTAGAACTTGAAAGTACTTGAAAGGATTTTGCTTGTGGTTGCCGGTGTGGAAGGAATTTTAAATGAGTAATAATACTCGCGAGGGAATTTGTCAGAAATTCTAGGGATAAGCTCCTTGTTCTTGAAAGCTTTACTGAATAAACAGTATGGGCCGACTCACAGGACAGTTTGCTTTGGGCTCTTGTTTCAATATTAAAGGTGTATATGGCTTTGCCTATTACATTAATTGATTGGGTTTTTTTAATTTACTTGAAGAATCGCAATCACTCCTGAGCTTTCCAAAGACTGTGGTTTTGTTCAGGGGACTTGAGACTAACGTCCTGAATAACAAGAGATTTTACGTTCCTGTTTGAAAGATTGAATGAGTGTTGAACCTGCGACATTCTCTTGCCTAAATATTGTCAGCTTTACTCAAAATTCCTTCACATGTACCCAGTGACGTTTGATACAGTCGTTGCTCTATTCATCTGATTGTTCTCCCTTTCTAACAATTTTTGGTAGAAAAGGCTCAAGATAAGTTTAACAAATAAAGAGAAAAATATTACTGCCCTTTAAAGTTGCTTCTTTTCATCAGGAGAGGGGGTGGAAGCACGTGTCTGTTGCTCAGTTTGGAGAGAACATGGTACTGCTTCAGCAGTTCAGCTCTCCTGCAGATTTAGGTGGTGCAGGTTTTGGATGTGTAATAGCACTACAGCAAAAAAAAAAAGTGCAGGGTGGGGAGCCTGTGCTTCAGAGAGCTGCTTTGTAATTCATGCCACGATAAAAAGCAGGGCCTTCGTCATGGGCAGCTTGAATAAAGAGACCCAGGAGTTCAAACAAAACAGTCTCTCTCTAGCTGGTTTCACTTTGGAGCTTACATAGTAAAGCAAAGTGATCCCTGGGTTTTTGGAACATTATGCTCACTTCATGATTTTTCAGATTGCTTTCTTAAAGGCTGCGGGTGAAACTTGCCCAACTCCCTTGAACTTGGAATAGCAGTATTTGAATTGCCATGTAGTTGCATGTTTGTTCCCCCCGCCCCAGCTTATTACTGTAATCAAACTTTCTGGACCATGGTCTTACACATCTTTATAAAAGCTCCAAGTCTGGTAACTGGCACTGTCAAAGATATTTTACTAAGGGGAGGCTAAAATTCCAGCTCTGAAACCTAAATCACTCTGAAGTTGTGAGAAATGCTGGAAAAATGTAAGGAAGTTTCCATAACAAGTAAACAACAAAGCTTTAAACTTCAGCGTCAGCTGGCTGTTCTGGATGCACTTTTTCAATAGCAGAAAGACTTGGACTATATGCAAAAGTGTGATTCTAAGAATGAAGAAATCCCCAATACGAGTCTTGAATTTCAAGCTGTCGAAAGCTGACTAATAAGAATTACTCTTCCTGTTAGCATCTCCATCCGTTGATGATGACTGTTCATGTAAGAGTCAAAAAAGCAGTAAAAACCCACTTATCCTGCCTATTTAATTCTGGGGGGAAAGGCAGGCTGGAGAACTTCAGGGTATAGCTGTCTCGGGTGCCCTCCCAGGCTGTACTACTGGGAAAAGGCTGCTGCCCTCAGCTGCCCGTTTCTTCTCCTATTCTGCTAATTGCACGGTATGTTCTGAACAAAATGAGCTCGCAGGTGGGGCACACAGCTGATAGAAGTGACTTTTTGGACTGATACAGTGGGATGCAAAAGACCCACGGCACAGACACAGCAAGTTGCTTAGGTTTTGCTTTTCTGGCATAATTGATTGCCTTAAAAATTACTTAGTGGAGCAGCTCTCGTATTTATTTTTTTCTAGAAGCAGTCGTGCAGTATGCACGAGAACATGGGAGGAAGCGAGTGCCCAGAGTTAGGATGGGATATTACGGTGGTTACTAATTTGAGAAACCTGTTTTAAAGCCCATCTGCTGCATTGCAGTGTTGGCAGCCGGCGTGTTTCCCAGCTCTGTGGGATGAGGATGAATGAAGCATAAAGTAATCCAGAAGGAGGGTAACTGGCAGGAGGGATTGATGGTGCACCTCTCAGGCTGTTTATGGGTCCTTGTCATGTGGCCAGTGGAAAGCTTCAGTCCTCTGGGGTGCATGTTTTGGTTTAATACTGGGTGTGTTTCCTGCTTTGGACTCTAGATTTTTTCCAAAATGCTTCAGTGTTAGCGTATAAATATACATAAATATGTACGTTTATTCAAAGCCTCGTGCTCTTCCTCTGCAAGCTTTTCTCTCGCTTGCAAGTCAGCTGTGATCACCACGCATGTGACTTGTATCCTAATCAGCAAACTCTCCTTTATTATTTTTTTTTTTAGGATTATCTTCCCTCACAGCAAGATATACTGCTGGCACGAAGACCCACAAAAGGGATTCATGAGTACGACTTTGAAATAAAAAATGTTCCTTTCAAAATGGTTGATGTAGGTGGCCAAAGGTCAGAACGGAAACGTTGGTTCGAGTGCTTCGACAGTGTCACATCAATACTCTTCCTTGTTTCCTCAAGTGAATTTGACCAAGTGCTTATGGAGGATCGGCAAACGAATCGCCTTACAGAATCCCTGAACATTTTTGAAACGATAGTTAATAACCGGGTTTTCAGCAACGTCTCAATCATTCTCTTCTTAAATAAGACGGACTTGCTTGAGGAAAAAGTACAAAAAGTGAGCATCAAAGACTATTTTCCAGAGTTTGAAGGGGATCCCCACTGCTTAACAGATGTCCAAAAATTCCTGGTGGATTGTTTTCGTACTAAACGCCGGGACCAGCAGCAGAAGCCCCTCTACCACCACTTCACCACTGCTATTAACACAGAAAACATCAGGCTAGTTTTCCGTGATGTCAAGGATACCATCCTCCACGACAACCTCAAGCAGCTTATGTTACAGTGATGTGCAAAAAGACATTTTTATTTGAGTAACTTTTGTGTGTTGTTTTTTTTTTTTTAAACTAGAAGTTTACAGCAGGAGTAGAGAAATCCAGATCCTGTCAGACTTCTTGATATGTGGCTAAAAGCTGCTGCTGAACACATTATTGCCAATTTCTGCAGAAATTCAGGCTTAATCTCTTCCAGTGTAGCTTCAAGTTCACTCAAGTTGTAATTTTATAGCAGACCTATGTCTAAGTTACCTGTAAAGTGATAAATTTGACGTGTTAAGAATGTGTATGTTATCCTAGAAAATTCATTCCACCTTCAGAATTCCAAGTCCAAACTTTAGTGAAATTGTTGCAATTGTTAGACTGTGGCAGTAATTTAAGGGGGGGGGAGAAACTTTTCACATCTAACTTTGTTATGAAGACTGTGATACCATAGCTGACTTAACAATTTCTCAGGTCTATTGTTGGTTAGAAATGCCGTAAATCCCTTGCTGGAATAATCTATTTGAAGCCAGGATTCCTGGGTGTAACGTACTTCCTGTTTAAGTATAAATCTTTGCGTGGGGTTTGACTAGGAGGTGCTTTAAACATACTTAGATTGGGAGCCTCGGAGATACCTGGCGGGAAGTACTGCTGCAGGCAGAAGTCTAGTGATGAGGAATTAGCGAATGGCACAGCACACGGTTTCACTCTTGCATTGTACGTACGTCTTGGAGCCATGGCAAAGCACAGAGCACTATGATACGGTCCTCTTGAAATTCTGATGTGGGAAGGGGGAGCAAGCTAAACTTGTATTTCTTATCTTCACTAACCAGATGTTACATGTAGGTACCTTACCTGTTCTTGAAGCGCTTTAATATAGCACTGGTTTATTTTTACTTTCTTCATGAGTTCTTACAGTGTGCCTCATCTTAATCAGTAAGCATTTGGTGACGGATAGAAGTACTTGCAAACCTAAGTGCCTCCTTGTGTTCTGTCCTCCTACGGTATTTTCAGTGGCCTTATGTGAGCATATGTGTTCCCAGCAGAGGCCTTGTGTAGCTGACACCGTGAAGATGAATGTTTTCTTCTGAAACAAAAAAAAGAACATCTCGCAGCAGAACGTGCTTCAGCTGATGAGGTTCTTTCTGAGACTTTCCAATTGGGTCTAGCAATCCTAAGTGTACTTGAGCCAAATACGTTGCATAGCGTACTCCAGAGTGCTGCTTGTGACTAAGAATATTTTACCAAAAGTTCCATTGCAGTTTCATTTTTATATATATTTTTTTAAGGGGCGTTGTTACCGTTGCCATGTGATTAAAAAATAATAAAAAATACTTCTTGCCCAGAAATCCTCATACACCACACAGTATATGACAAAATGAGAGTAAGCTTGTGAGCTTGTTTTTAACAGTAGTGCCGCTACCAGGTTTCCCCCAGACTGTAGTATCACGTAGGCAGTTCAGCTTGCCACTGTGCCCCGTGGAAACGGCCAATTCCTGTGGATCGTGATGCTGGCCAATACTTTCTTGAATGAATTTTTATTAATGTACTGCACATGTGGCAAGCGGTGTGCCATAATAGTCTCACTGCTCGGAGCAGTGTCCCTGCGAGAACATAGGAAAGCTGCCTGTCTTCTGAACTTAGCCTTTTACTTACTGTGATTGTAAGTTGTATTAACATCTTTGTACCTCGTTCTCCTGGCAGTAGAAGGGGAATAGTGTATTTTTATTTAGTTAGGTGCTTTGAAAGACCTCTATTTTTTTATATCATCCAATGAGTAGTCATAGATTAGTCTGCGATTTCTGTGATAAGGCACTATTTTGGGAGGAAAGAATTCTGAAAGAGCTTGGGAGAAGTCACAGTGTGTAATCTAAACATAAAGTCTGGGTGCAAGGCTGATGTCAGGAGGATTAATATGATCTTTAGATGGGGATATTTAATGGAGATCTTGCCTCCTAACCGGACATGGATATGATTACTTCTGGTTTGATGTCTTTGGGTCGTATGTAAGCAGTTCAAGGGGGATGATAAATTAGAGACCTCAAAAAAGGCTAGTGAGGCTATTTAAAGGCTTGAACAACATGCCTGTAATGGAAGTCATAAAAGTTCTCTGTTTCCCTCTTTGGAGAAGGATGACAGGTTGATTTGATTGAGCTATAAATGCTACACGAGCAGACAACAAACCTCTGTCTAGTAGCCTCAAAGTCCACTGTTGGAAAGCAGAAAGTGAACAAATCCATGCCCTTGTTAGTCAACAAGAGGAGTAGTAGGTTCAGTTTTTCCCCTTGTTGACAGTTGTCTGAACAAGTTTCTTTTCAGAAAAGAGACTTATCTCTGCTCTGATCAAAAGAATTAATTTGGAGAGGGTCTATAGTATGTGTTTTACAGGATGTCAGACTAGATGATTGCAGAAAAGACCAAAAACTGGATAGTGGATGATAAGAAGATTAAACAAATTTGTTTAGACAAATTCCTGGTATGTAAAATGTTGATGAATTTTGTGTCAAGGGACCTGTTAATTTACTAACGATCCTCAAAACTGATGTCAGTCCAAGGATATAGTCAGTATCACCAAGGCACTGGGCACCTCTGACATAAGTTAAAAGTGGGAAAAATATTCAGCAGGCTTCTCCCCTGAACCAACACAAAAAAACTGGTTTTAATTCAGATCGCTTTCCCTGTGAACACCAGGGCCTGGAAGATAGCAAGGTGGACCCCGCAATGTTGGGTCGCTTCTGACAAAGTAGCCCCTGGTAGATAAGCACTATAGGAATCTCAGGCAGAAATGAATTATTTTAATGAAATGACTGAGTCAAATCACTCTCGTTTCCCACTCCCACTTCTTTAGAGGGGGTGAGGCAACTAACCTTGATGTAACTGTTTACATGGTTCCTATGTTAACATACTGGCTAAACAAACCGAGTCAACGTTGGGCTTTTCCATCTTCAAACTTACTCTTCATTAGCTACCTGAAAAGGAGCACAGCGTGTACTGTTGTATTTCTTTTTAGATTTGTTTCTAATTATTATTTCTTTATAGCAGAATATAATTTTGGTACAAGAGCTGAAGGATTGATGTTTTGAACAGATGTGATTTTTATCCTGAAACAAACAAATGAGTCACAGTTAGCTAGTAAGAGTGAAGCTTGTTCATGTAAAGCAGTCTGTGGTACAAGGTCAGGACGTAGTTCTAGTGAAGGTGGGAAAGCAGGCAGAAAATCAAGTTTCCCAAAACTTTCTTAGTTCTCTTTGATGGAGCGAGCTCTGTTTAAAAAGATCACTGACCGTATGGAGATATACCACTGTCTTGGACAGCCTTCCTGTACTTGAAGGTGAAATTGGTGTTTTTAGCGACTGTTCCCTGCTGCAGTATGTTAAATGCGGTTAATTGACACCTGAAAACTGTGGCTGTTCATCAGGGTTTTAAAAACTTTACTTTTTTTATATGTTGTATGTGGGAACGTAAGCCATCAGTTTGTGTAAAACTTAAGCTTTCTTTTAGAATATCTGCTCTTTCAAAAAGAAAAAAAGTCAGGTAGGTTCATTGATCTCAAAGGCTGTATATTGGACTCATTTGCCTAGCGAGTAGCTTTAAATTTTGCCCATCAGAATTATTCTAGCAAATTGCTCGGATCGGGTGGGTGTTTCAAGCTTCGTGACACTTGGCTAGTAGTAGTATTTATGATCGGTCCCAGATAGCTTGGGCAAACCACATCTGCTCGCCGTGTTTGGGAGCACCTCACCGCTTACAGACTGCGAACTGTGCGTGTTTAACATCTCCATTGCCATCGGAAGACTTCTCTGGTTGTTTCTCTTTAAGGACGGTTGCAGAAGGTTCATTTTCCAACAATAACATTTCCTGTTTCAAAATGATCAGAGGTTTCATGCCATACCGAATTGTTCACAAGTTAACTTTACAGGTTTCGTCTCTTTGATGGTACCATTAATGTAGTTGTTTTTTTTAATTACACAGCATTGCAATACAGTGCCATTTTGCAATTTCTTTGCATTGTACTTGAAAATAAGTTGAATTGCAGACTATTTAAAACCGCTTTCCTGCGCTTTCAGTAGCAGTGAGAGCTTACCTTACGTGAAGCCTTTATGTAAAAATATATTTTGTAACAACCTCATAGATCTTTAACAAAACCAAGATTTGTATTAGCTTTGTATAAATGTTTGTGGCTTACAATTTTATATGTTTAACTTTTTATAAACTTTCCAGGGACTACTTTTTATTGTAAATTTTTTTTTTCTCCTTGCTTTAGTTAAAGATTGGCAATAAATTATTTCTAAGGGAGGTCTTAGAAGAAAGAGCATCACTTCCTTTTTATAAAACGGTTAAATTGATTAATAGTTTAAAACCTCTTACACTCGCTTGTACATTGCTCTGTACATACTCCAAAAGCATTGCCTTTCAGCTATTAATATTTGCCTTGTGTACAAAAATTACTGACGACGAATAAACATATACAGCCTCACGTTGGTATTACGAAATTTATTTTTTTTTCAAATTAATAATGCGTGGAGGCAGCCAGCTGATCTGTTGTTGTTGTTGTTGTTCGGCTGAGGCCGGCTGTTTTCCCCCGGCCACATCTTGCGTTTCCAATGAAATCTGTAGTAGAGTTGGTCCCTGGTCTCAAGGCAAGCTCTTTGCTAAAAGGGCTCATCCAGAGCCCCGTTCGCCTGGTTGCTTTCGCTCTAGGAGAGAGGCAGAAGGAAACTGCTGACTTGCATTTGACAACCAGTTTGGTACTCGGTATTTGAAATATTGATGACACTCCTGCGTGTTCCTGCGTAAGTGGCAAGCCTCTGTATAAATTATGCATCTCATTACTGCAGAGCTAGATTATTATTTTTTAAGCTGTTTTCTAAATAACCCAGCCTCTGCCTCCTCTGGAAAAGGATCACTGGCTGTTTTGCAACCAGCTGTGATACGAAGCAATGTTTTGCAGCAAAGCATTGATTTCTCCTTGTCGGTTTTTATGGGCCTGAGATGTTTCATTTTCCACAGCAGCCCTTGGATTTGGCTGGCGTGCCGTGGACACTATATCTCAAAATACTCAGCCCAAGTCATGCTTGTTTGTAGAGTTGGTGCTCAACATCAGGATTTCTCTCAATAATCGGAGTACATAAACTGTAAAAATGCTTCGTGTACGTGAATGGTGCTGTGGATTAATGGGGACCTGCTGTGGGGAGCAGAGTTCCGCGTGGGAAGGAGCCGCCTCCGCTCACTGAAATGTGGAGTTTGAAACCTCTTGGATGACCTGGAACCTCTAACCCAGCTCCGCAGTGCAGTTTTAACCCCAGGTCCTGCTTGTTCCTAGGCGGGTTGTTTGAGGAATCAAAGCCTCACCTCTTCACTCCTTTTTTGCACTTGAACAATTATGTCAAATGAACACTATTTGTGATGTTGCTCTGACTTTGAAAACCAATCTCTTTAGGGTTTTTTGAAAGCTTTTTTTTTTTCCTTGCATTTTATTTCCTGAGGGGCTGTCAGCCACCCGAGGAGTAAAAGTAACAACATTTAGAACTCGTCCTAACAGATGGTGGTGTCTTTGGTTTTTGAGCCCGAGATTACCAGTGGAGCTGCACCAAGGTTCACCCAGGCTTCTAGTTAAGCTCTTGTCGACGAACGCTCTCCTTAGCAATAGGTTCGTGGTGCTGTATCGCTCAGCGGTAACCCCCAGACTTTGGTCACCTCCCGGCACGGTGGGGAGAGCCGAAGGAGGGGCAGGGAAGGAGCATGTCCCGGGATTTATGTGAGCAAGTGGAAGTTTCTTCACTTTCACAAAGCTCTTAATTTAACAAAACACCTCATTGCGTGTACTACTGAATGTAGTTTGGGTTTTCGAGCCTCTTCCTTCCTGTTAAAGTAACTCGGCGATTGCACAATAACTGACAGAAGGGAACAAAAATGGAGTGGCACTCTGCCGAAAGACCTTCCCCGGCAGCAGGAGCCGGTGTCGGAGCGGACCTTAGGAGTGCCGTTCTTGCCGGGGAAGCTGCCCCGAAGGGCAAAGAGCTGGAGGAGCCGCTGCCAAGTGAGCAGAGCCCTTCGGAGAAGGCGGCTGGAAACAGGACAAGAGGCTGTGCTGCTGCAGACCCGTTTTGGTTTGGGTTTTTTTTTTTTTTCCCCTCAAAAAAAAGAAGGTGATAGCATCGAGTTACTTCTGGCCAGCCCACCGAATGCACTGCTTGGCTGTGTTTTCCACACAAGCTGAAATGTTCTCACTGTGTGTGAAATGTGAATTATTAGATTAAATTAATAGAAGGATTCAGATAGAGCGAGTCCCGCAAGGTTCTGCAATAGCGTTTTATTTGTGCTGAACTTTGGGTAGTACCGGATTTCTTTTCTCTGCTGTGCGATCGCAGCCCAGAAGGCCGACCGTATCCTGGGCTGCATCAGAAGTGTGGCCAGCAGGGCGAGGGAGGGGATGCTGCCCCTCTGCTGCGCTCTCGTGAGACCCCACCTGGAGTACTGCGTCCAGCTCTGGAGTCCCCAGCATAAGAAGGACATGGACCTGCTGGAGCGGGGCCAGAGGAGAGCCACAAGGATGATCAGAGGGCTGGAGCACCTCTCCTATGAGGAGAGGCTGAGAGAGTTGGGGCTGTTCAGCCTGGAGAAGAGAAGGCTCCGGGGAGATCTTATTGCGGCCTTCCAGTACCTAAAGGGGGCCTACAGGAGAGCTGGGGAAGGACTTTTTCCAAGGGCATGGAGTGATAGGACGAGGGGGAATGGCTTCAAACTGGAAGAAGGCAGGTTTAGATTAAACATCAGGAAGAAGTTTTTCACTTTAAGGGTGGTGAGGCACTGGAACAGGTTGCCCAGAGAGGTTGTTGAAGCCCCGTCCCTGGAGGTGTTCAAGGCCAGGCTGGACGTGGCCTTGGGCAACCTGGGCTGGTGGGAGGTGTCCCTGCCTATGGCAGAGGGGTTGGAACTCGATGATGTTCAAGGTCCCTTCCAACCTAAACCGTTCTATGATTCTTCCCTTGTGTTCTTATGCACGCTTAAAAATGAGGGACAAGACATTTGCTCCTGCTCGAGTGCAGTTTCCGCCAGCAGCGGCTTTGTGGGATTCTTGCCTCGCTGTTGCTCCAGCGAGATCAGAAGCAGCCCCGCTCCAGCCTGTGAACCACGCCGTGGCAGAGTCGCTCCTTACACCCGAGTTCAGTAAACAACCTGCAGATCCCGGGAAGATAAGGCAGCAAAACATCCAGCAGAAAGGAGATGTGCGCTGGGACGGGCGCCGCGGTCCCTGCCCAGGCGGGCAGCCACGCTCCTGCCCCTGCTTCACTCTGCGGAGGGAGCCGAGAGGTTGATGAATTGTTGAGTGCTAGAGCTGACAAACCCGGGTTTGGGGTAGGCTGCTGCGCGCAGAGGTCCGCTTGAGTGCTTGCGACTTCATAGGAAGATTAATATTTAAAGCCTGCGTCCTCGCAGCCGCCGGCTGTAAGCGGCAAGCTGTGCGCTGGCTGTTCCTCGGGCGCTGGAGGATAAGGTAGGAACGTGTGTGTCAGCAGACGGAGTAAGCGAATAAATCTCATTCCTCTGCCTGGATGGTTTGAAGCGTGGGGACCCAGTAAAATGACGCTGATCGGTGCAGACTGGCTTTTATTAATTTAGGACTTACAGAGCGGGAGGAAGCAGAAGACCTGAAGCATCCAGCAAAGTGAGTTTTCCCCACTCCCTACTCCAATATCCAATATAGTGGATCATGCCTGTATAGAAGATGCTGAGTCCCTTCCCAGGCTTCTTCCCACGGACGGGCAGTAATGCTGGGAGCCAAAATCCCTGCCGGGTTTCCGTTTCTCCTGTCCGCCACCAGGCCAGACCGTGGGTGGCTTTTAGCCACATCGCGGGCTCTGTCCTGTGTTCTCTCGGTTACGTTGCCCACAGCCTGGAAGATGGTCAACTTCTCTTACGTAGAAGAAAGCCACCCCTTTATCAGATATAAAGGGGAAGCAGTAGTGGGAAAAAAGAAGAAAAAAAGGCACGTATTTTAACGTTAACACTCCCCCAGACGGCCTTCTGCGCTGATTGAGAGAATGAATGACTGTTTCCATGTTGACCGTGTACCATGCAAATGATGTTTGTGGGATGACACCAACCATGAATAATTTATGTCCGGCAACTCCCTCACCACATCAGGCTGTTACGGCAGAAAGCACTTCCACAATTAGTAGCTGTGATCACCAGCCCTGACGTGAGGTTCAGCTCTGAGTGCTCTGCGTACCCACAGTCTTTGCTTGGGAGTTGCTCTTTGTTTTCAGCTTTTATAGAAAGAAACAATTCTATATATCTATAAACAATACAGATCTTTACGTGGTCGCCTGGGCATAATATTTTGCACTTTTTTCTGTATGAGCCAGATCCCCTTATATTAATTCAAAGTCTAATGGTGGGAGCAGCTGTGAATTGATGACCGTTTCCTGCTGTAGCCTCAATTTTCCCTGAAGAAAGAGGAAGCGAACCAAAATACTTCAGTGAAACCAGCATTTTCAGAGAGTTATTGACGTTAGGATTTGCAGGGGAGCAAGTTGAGCAAGGCTTCAGCAGCAACAGCCTTCTTACATCATGTCTGGCATTTGCTAAAAATTGTCTAGAATTAAGGGGAAAACTTCCTCTTTTATTCATGCGGATAAGGCAGAGTCTCCTTCCCCCTCTCTCCCATGCCCACTTACAAAACTTTAGGAGAAGAGGGGATTTGATGCCGCCCGTGCCCGGCGGAGCGTCAGGCCGGGCGCGGGGCCGGCTGCAGGCGCTGGGTGCACTGGGAGCGTGCGGAGTGATGGTACCAACCGCTCGGGGAATTCCTGCTTGATGTAAATCTGTGATGCCCTTTATAAAACCGTGATCAAGCCAGCCTCGGGATTTCTCCTTGCATCGTCTGCTGTGCTCCACGAGCCTGGCTGCTGCCTGGGAAGGGGACGCCAGCCTGACGTGGCTCCTCCAGCTCCGCAGCCGAAGCCGCACCAGCTCTCCGTCCTCCTCTGCTCCCGACGGCTCTCCCTGCTGATGGCATTGCAGCTCTGCTCGCAGCGGGAGGTCTTTCTGCTGTTCCTTCTCTCACCTCTGCGATGCTCAGGGAGAAGAAATATTACTAAATACTTTTTTTCCAGCGTGTAGCAAATCCTAAGTCATAGAATCATAGACTGCTTCGTGTAGCAAATCCTAAATCATAGAATCACAGACTGGTTTAGGTTGGAAGGGACCTTAAAGATCATCCAGTTCCAGCCCCCTGCCCTGGGCAGGGACACCTCCCACCAGACCGGGTTGCTCAAAGCCCTCCTCTTGTTTCCAGTGAAATACCGCCTTTCATTACACTTGTAATAAGCAGTGTACAGTCATCTCTGCTATCTTTCATCTGGGGATGCCGCTGGGGTAAGGGAACATTTTTACACGTACAAACGTCAGCAGCAAGTCACCGTGGCTGTTTCCTTGTCCTGCCAAAGCACTGATTGACACGGTTGCAAGATTTCTCACTTTAGAAAGGCAACCCTGTTTGCCTGAACCGGTAGGAGAGACACATGGAGAGTATTTAGACATTTAATATTCCAATTAACTGCCAAAAGTAGCTTCTCTAGAAGAGGCTAGCGAGGTAAAGTGTTTCAGTTTTCCCTCTTCACAGAAGCCGGGATTGAATATGAGAGCATCTGGAGGGCAGCCAGCCGTTCCGCTGGAGCCAGGCTTTCCCCTCCGTGTCTCCGTACCCCCGTCTCATCTGCTTGCAGCGAGACAAGTGTCTGTGATGATGCTGAAATCAGGAGAGCAGAGGAGGAAACCGTGGTCTGGCACCTTTGCGTAGCGCCGTGGCTCTCCTGGGAGGTGGAGGTCGGTGACTCCCGGGCAGGCGGGGAGCCTGCTGTCCCTTGGATGAGAGTCGCTGCCCACATTTAGGGAACGTTTCTCGGAGCTAACAGCTTCAAGAGCCATCTACACTCAGCAGGCAGAAAAAAAAAAAAAAAAAAACAAAAACCAAACCACCTCCAGAGAGCAATTCTCAGCCTGAAACGGTGTCCCAGGCGGGTCGGGTGAGTCACTCCCCAGCAGTGACCAGCCCAGACTTGGTCTCTGCACTTTCCGACACCTCCAGCAAAATAACCGCCTCCGCCCCAGCACCTTTGTGCTCTGTTTCCCTGATTAAAGAAAGGCAGGACAGTGTCAGCGTGTTAGCGTAGAGCACTCTTGAGATCCTTGGAGGTAAGCTCCAGTCTATCATCTTCTCACTGAGGGTTATTTTCAATGCAGGGTCCTCCAGTACCCCTTCACGACAAGGTTTCACTGGTCCCACGGTCCCCTTTGTAACAGTCCCAAGCCAGTGCAGATAAATGGCTATAGATCTTGGCAATGGTGCAGGAAATACCCCCCCCCCCCCATGTTTTACAGTTCCTTAAAAGTAAAAGAATAACTAAATCCTCATTTGAATTATTATTAAATAAATAGGACAAGAGGGAACGGGCACAAACTTGAGCATAGGAAGTTCCATCTCAACATGAGGAGGGACTTCTTCCCTGTGCGGGTGGCAGAGCAGTGGCACAGCTGCCCAGAGAGGTGGGGGAGTCTCCCACTCTGGAGCCATCCCAAACCCGCCTGGACGCCGTCCTGTGCCACTGCTGGAGGTGACCCTGCTCTGGCAGGGGGTTGGGCTGGGGGAGCTCCAGAGGGCCCTTCCAGCCCCACCACTCTGGGGTTCTGGGTTTCTGTAAATTCCCACTTCCGTAGCTGGAGCTCTTTGGATCACACATTTCTTTAGCACGGGCTGATTTTTTCCTCATTTGTTTGACTGAAACGGCACGCTTATTCACTGCACACAATTCTGTTTGAGCCCCGTCACTTTTTGAAGCAAGCGTGCGGCGTGACGGCAGCGCTACACCACGTACGCGCCCCAAAAAGCGTCGGCAAACCCTGAGCTGTTTCAGTTTGCTTCAGACCAAATCATCGCGGAGGAGCCATGAGGCAGAGGGAGAACCGCCGTGATCACAGCACGGGAGACTGGATTCCAGGGACGTCTGAGCACTAAATACAGCAGCCACGCTCGCTCAGCGGCTTCGGGTCCGGCAGATAACATCCTGCTTCAGGACAAGGCTACGGGAGAAATCACGTCACCCTGAGGAGAGGTGTGAAATTCAATCCCTAGCCCCGCATTAAAAAAACAAGTTAACTAGTACTTTGAGTTTCATTTTTTTTCCCTTTTTTAAGTCTGTCAATCGTGTGTGATAAGTCCATGTCCCAAATATCCATATCCCAAACATCAGCAAGGCTTCCTGGGAATCCCAGGATCCCTCTGTTTTCACTGGTTTATGTCTCTTTGAAATGCTTAAGAGGATAATGGAATTTTGGGGGGAAAAAATAGAACATTAATAGATGTATTTTGGAACCATGGGCTAAACTCTTCCTCGGTCTGAACACAGTAACTTCCAGCAAGCCTCGCTAATGTTTGCGAAAGCTTCTGAACACAGAAAGCATCACGTGAGTGTAAAATATTGGAGCTTTTGTTTGTTTGCTTGTTTTATAGAAACCCCGAAGAACTATTAGGTGCGTTGGGGAAATGCTGCGTCTGGCAGGGGAACAGAGGGGACACACCTGTACAAACCAGTAGGCCCAGTAATACCTCCTGCTAGAATGTTTCAGAGAAAAAATGTCTCCTGGTCACATGCATGGAGGCAGGCAATCCCCTGAAGGGTCTGTGTCACCCAGACCCCTGCCATCAGGGGTCTGCTCCAGGCCACCCCACCAGGAAGACCAAGCAGATGAAGCCCTCTATAGACAGGTAGGAACAGCCTCACGTTCACAAGCCCTGGTCCTCATGGGGGGCTTCAGCCACCTCAATATCTGTTGGAGGGACACCACAGCAGGGCATAAGCAATCCAGGAGGTTCCTGGAATGCGTTGATGATAACTTCCTTCTCCAAGCGATAGAGGAGCCAACAAGGAGAGGCGCCGTGCTCGACCTTGTTCTTACCAACAAGGAGGGGCTGGTGGGGAATGTGAAACTCAAGGGCACCCTTGGCTGCAGTGACCATGAAATGGTGGAGCTCAAGGTCCTTAGGGTGGCAAGGAGGGCGTACAGGAAGCTGGACTTCAGGAGAACAGACTTTGGCCTCCTCAGGGATCTGCTTGGCTGCGTACCATGGGATGAAGCCCTGGCGGGAAGAGGGACCCAAGAAAGCTGGTTAATACACAAGGATCACCTCTTCCAAGCTCAGGAGCGATGCATCCCAACAAAGAGGAATTCAGGCAAAAATGCCAGGAGGCCTGCATGGATGGACAAGGAGCTCCTGGACACACTCAAAGAGAAAACGGAAGCCTACAGAGGGTGGAAGCCAGGACAGCCTGGGAGGAATACAGAGAAATTGTTCGGGCCGCCAGGGATCAGGTTAGGAAAGCTAGTGCCCAGACAGAGTTAAATCTGGCCAGGGATGTCAAAGGCAACAAGAAGAGCTTCTACAGGTACGTCAGTGGTAAAAGGAAGACTAGGGAAAATGTGGGGTCACTCAGGAAGGAAACAGGAGACCTGGTCACCCAGGATATGGAGAAGCTGAGGTACTCAATGACATTTTTGCCTCAGTCATCACTGGCAAGTGCTTCAGCCACACCGCCTGAGTTGCAGAAGGCAAAGGCAGGGACTGGGAGAATGTGGAGAAGAGGCCCACTGTAGGAGAAGACCAGGTTCAAGACCATCTGAGGAACCTGAAGGTGCACAAGTCCGTGGCACCTGATAAGATTCATCCATGGGTCCTGAGGGAACTGGCGGATGAAGTTGCCAAGCCACTATCCATCATGTTTCAGAAGTCGTGGCAGTCCGGTGAAGTTCCTGCTGACTGGAAAAGGGGAAACATAACGACCGTTTTTCTAAAAAGGAAAAAAGGAAGACCCAGGGAACTGCAGGCCAGTCAGGCTCACCTCTGTGCCCGGCAAGATCGTGGAGCAGATCCTTCTGGAAACTCTGCTAAGGCACATGGAAAATAAGGAGGTCATCGGTGACAGCAAACATGGCTTCATTAAGGGCAAATTGTGCCTGACAAATTTAGTGGCCTTCTACAACAGCATTACAGCATTGGTGGATAAGGGAAAGCAACTGACATCATCTACCTGGACTTGTGCAAAGCATTTGACACAGTACTGCACAACAACCTGGTCTCTAAATTGGAGAGACATGGATTTGACACATGGACCGCTTGGTGGGTAACGAATTGGCTGGATGGTCGAACTCAAAGAGTTGTGGTCAACAACTCCGTGTCCAAGTGCTGAGCAGTGACAAGTGGTGTTCCTCAGGGGTCGGTACTGGGACCAGTTCTATTTAACATCTTTGTTGGCAACATGGATGTTGGGATTGAGTGCACCCTCAGCAAGTTTGCCGACGACACCAAGCTGTGTTGAGCGGTCAACATGCTGGAGGGAAGGGGTCCTCTTGAAATATCTGAAGAAGAAAAAGCCCAGAGATGCTTTTGGTATGGTGGGAATAACCCTGATGATAGACCTTTATCAAGATAAGTCTTGGAATTTCATCATTGGACAAGCTTTGGCAAAAGGTATTTGATATACAGCACAACTTTTAAGTGTCAAAAACTAAAAAGACTTTCAAAATATGAACAACCAGCTCAATAATAGAAAAACCACCAAATCACGCTTGCTGTTGAAGTGAGGCAGGAGGCAAGCAGGGGTACCCCGTGGGGTTTGCTTGGTCCAATTTTTAGAAGACTGGTGAATTCCCAACCCATTCAGTTCTAGATCATTTGGAAAAGGCAGAGGCATGGGTAGTATCAACTCACTGCGCTGCTTAGGCACCCTTTCCTTTGCCAAGTTTCCCAAGGAGGTGAGACGAAGGAGGGGAATTCCTAATACATCCGGGCTGCCGTGTCGCTTGCGAGTGCACCTTTCTGTTGTAGGGGGAAGGAAGCGCACTTGATTTGTTTTTACACACTGAAAATCATCATTACATGTGAGTGCCTGGGTACGAGATATTACTTTGCTGTAAACTGAAGGCAAAGAGTGTGAAAAGACAGTAGAGGAAAGAGAGCCAGGCCCGAAGCGACCTCATGCCACGTTCAGAGCATGAGTTTGCCTCCCGGTCGCAGCAGGATTCTCCGATGCCTGAACCCTTCCAGACATAAATATGCTCTTTGGTCCTTCCCTCACAAAACAGCGGCTGTGTTCATTACAGCCGCCGTGTATTAGGCTTTCCTAAAGCCATCGCGCTTAAAAAATCAGCTTTGTTATAGTGGCGGGGTGGTGGTGCCGGCTCAGCCGGGAGCTGCGTGGGCACGGACAGGAGCAACCCCATGGTGAGCTCAGTGAAAAATAAAACTTTAAAAAGCTGAAAAAGCGAGGCCGACAGCGACGGCTGGAGTTAGTGCTGCCTGTGTGAGCTTCAGCATCCTGACTGCAGCCCGGGTGAAGCACCGTCTTCTCCATCCCGTGGCTGATGTCCTTCTGCTCTCCAGCGGGGTCACCTGCGTTTCGGCAGCGTTGGCTCCTTGCGCGCTGCGCGGTGGTAGCCCACGCTGGCTCTCTTGGCTCTTGCCAGGTCGTTGGCATCTCCCAGGAGCCGCCTGCACTATGTCACGGGGGAAAAGGACCACTCGGGCGCGTAGGGGGGGGGGGGGCTGCGGCACCCACGGGTGGGAAACTCTCATCCCACGGGGGTTCCCACAACGGAGCGCCGCGGCTGAAAACGTCGCGCGGGGCTGTGGGGAGGAGGGGACGGTTTCAGGAGGCGCAGCAGCCGCGGGTCCCCTCCCCGGTGTCACCGCTCCCGCGGGGGCCCGGCAGGGGGCGCCCGAGGGCCGCGCAGCGCGGGCGGTGCCGGGGGGGACCCACGGGACGGGACCGGGACGGGGGGCGGGGGGGTGTACCCGCCGGGGAGCGCCCGGGGAACCACGGGGTGGTGCGGTGCTTCGGGCCGGAGGGGACCTTGAAGACCATCCAGTGCCACCCCCTGCCCTGGGCAGGGACACCTCCCCCCAGCCCAGGGTGCTCCAAGCCCCGTCCAACCCGGCCTTGGACACCTCCAGGGATGGGGCAGCCACAGCTTCTCGGGGCAGCCTGGGCCAGGGGCTCACCGCCCTCACAGGGAAACATTTCTTCCTAATATCTCATCTCAATCTCCCCTCTTCCAGCTTAAAACTGTTCCCCCTCATCCCATCTGTTCGCTCCCTGATCAAGAGTCCCTCCCCAGCTCTCCTGGAGCCCCTTTAGGCACTGGAAGGGGCTCTGAGGTCTCCCCGGAGCCTTCTCTTCTCCAGGCTGAACCCCCCCTCTCCCAGCCTGTCCTCCCCGCAGAGGGGCTCAGCCCTCGCAGCATCTCCGGGCCCTCCTCCGGCCCCGCTCCAACAGCTCCGTGTCCTTCTGCTGTTGGGACCCCCCGAGCTGGAGGCAGCGCTGCAGGGGGGGCTCCCCAGAGCGCAGCAGAGGGGCACAATCCCCCCTCGCCCTGCCGGCCACGCTGCTTTTGATGCTGCCCAGGATACAATTGGCTTTCTGGGCTGCCAGCGCACATTGCCGGCTCATGTTGAGCTTCTTATCCACCAAAACCCCCAAGTCCTCAGGGCTGCTCTCAATCCATTCTCTACCCAGCCTGGATTTGTGCTTGGGATTGCCCCGACCCACATGCAGGAGCTTACGCTTGGCCCTGTGGCTGTGCCGGGGCTGAGGCGGGGGCAGTGGGCACCTTCCCCTGCACACTGCTCCGGTTTGATGGCTGTTCTGCACCAGTAGTCTCTAAATCACTGCTTCTCAGGTCCCACCAGGTGAGAGCCCAGAGCCCATCCTGCAACGTCAGTGTGAAGGAGTGGAGGGAGATGAGGAAACGTGGGAGGGAACAACTTGCCCAACGCAGGCTGTTTGTCAGCCCCTGACTCATGAAATCAAGCAGATTTTTGGTCTCCGCGGCTGCCCGAGGCGGCGGGGCATGATGCTCCAGCCACCTGGAGGAATCGGACAGACATCCCCTGGCCCTCCACCCAATTTGCGCAAGCTGCAGACTGCCGTAGGCTTGGACGTTATGGAAAGATGAAGGACAGGGAGACCGGGCAGTCCCACAGGCTGGCACCCAACCTTTTCTTTCCTCCCCTTCCGCAGCGCTGCACCCACCGCAGAGCCCTCCCGCTGCTCCCCACTCCGCACAGCATCACTGCCCACCCCACCGGGCAGCGCAGACCCCGGCAGAGTTGGTTCTGGTGGCACAGGAGAGCTGGCAGAGCCCGGACCTGCAGCACGTGTGTCACCACCAGCAGCCAGCTGCTTCCCGGTCAAGTCACCCGCTGCCCTGCAGAAACCGGTGCTCACGAACGTTAGCAGTGCATCTTCAAAGCTGTGTCATCACCCGTTCCCACAGCCTCCTGGAGACACGGGTGTCCGGGAGCGGCGTAGGATCATCGGGATGCTCTGGGCAGGTTTGTGGTCACCCTTCTCCCGGGCCACCTTGCGCCGGGCTGGCTGTGTGCCTGTCCCCCGGTGGGACAGACCCTGCCTGCGTGAGCTCTGCCTGGGAACCCGATTGAATTACAACATCAACGGGGTGCCTCAGTCAGCCCCATTTTTTAACTTCCTTGCAGGACGAATTTCACAACCCCTGCGCTAGTTTGTGTTTCAGCTGTTGCTGTAGATACTGTAGCTTCTGTCTCTGCATGTTTTCTTGTTTTTCTTGTCTTTCTACAGCCTTACAGACGTAAAAACTGAAGGAGCACGTAAGTTCAGGGTTTGCAAAGGAAACTGTGGTCTGAGACATGCAAAGAAATGTCAGTGGTAGAGACTTATACTTGCGGTTAGTAACTGTTTATTTGTTTTGCTAAGTAGAAGCAGGTGTTCCAGAGGAGTCGGGGTATTTGGGGAAGGAGGCAGAAGGTTTGCCTTGCTCACGCGGGTTGGGGGCTGAAAACCTTCTAGCCGGTATTGACCATACTGCTTTTAAGTACAAGAAGCAGAAGGCAGTGGAGAGAGAGAACGATTTTGCTTTAGTCTTTCAACGTTAAGATTCAAATCTTTCAACTCTCTTACTTCGTTTGCATTTCACGTGTTACACCGTGAAGAGCTTACTATCAAGGCATGCCCGGAGATGATAGCGGAACGGTGGCAGGAACCCAAATGTGTTTACCAAAACCCCTACAAGCATTCAAGGAGAGCCGCAAGGGGTTATTAAAATGCCTTGATGTGCTGCAGCACCAACGCATATAAGCAGAGTGTATCATATATACAGAAAAGCTCGTGTGTTTAAAGGGTTACTTTCCGTCATTTACTATGGACTATTTTAAAATTCACTGTCTGACAAGAAACTACCAGTGCACTAAAAATTCTTCACTGAAAAGCTAATGTTTGTATCATCTTTTGGCTGACGCTGGTCGCTAACGTGATGCTACAGTATTTGGTCTCTCTGCTGATGCCACGTGCACCCAGGCATGTTTGTCTCCATCACTCCTGAGCGCTTCTTCTCTAAGGAGGGTCCGGGGTTTGCTGGGTCCCACACAGCTGCAGGCGGCTCGTGCTCTTTCGTTCTTTCTGTTTTACATGACTAATAATAAAATTGCAGGAATGAGCATCCCTATCGAGACATAAAAGGGTGTTTGCAGGGGAGAGGGGCGGCTATGAATGAGCAGCCGGGTGCTGGGGTACTGGCACTGCGTCTGCGAGCGGGTGACGTGACACCTGCTGTCCCCAAAAAGGGTCTCCCCACACCAGGATCTGTCCCCGGCGTGGGCTGCACGGAGAGGGGCAGAAATCTGGTTGCATCTAAGACCAAGAGAAGATGCCTTGAACTTTAATCCAGGTTATTCACATAGTTTCTCTTTTTTTCCTTTTTTTAATCGGGTTCACAGATTTAATTGGCGCTTTGTGCCAGAGGTTTAATTTCCTGTGTCAGGATGTTATTTTTAATTCCTGTGGCCAGGATTTGGTTAGGCTTCCGTTTTTCTTTACATCACCCAGGTAGGATGCTTCCTCCTCTGTGCTGATAAATTGACTCCCTCGTACCAGGGCCCCAAATCAGGCTGACGGGGGAGAGTTCCCACTGGGCACAATTTTCGGCACTAATTTTTGCTCTCTGCTTCACAACTCTGCTTTTGTGCTCCCTTCCTGGTCTTACACACTGTGAGCAATTAAATTCTCTAAAGCCTGTGAATTATCTGCTATTAAAAGTACCCACCAGACTGCACCTATGTATGTATTTTAAAAATTACTCTTTTGAAATTAAATCCTTTATCCATTCTGATATTCAGTGCGGTTGTTTCCTTGCTTATTAAAATTGAGTTTGACATAAATATACAGCTTGTGTCCAGTTAACACCCGGTTAGCTGACCAGTTTGGCTCCCTCTGCTGCGGGTCACGCACCTTCCCTACCATCACACATGGTGTGGAGGTGGAACGGGGACCACGCGTACGGGCGGACCGAAACATGGCCCTGCATCCCGAGTGCCCAGGGCTTTGCTTCAGGCTTTTCTGAGCGTGTCCCTGGGGGTAGGACCCGGCTTGGCGCTGGCAGTGCCTGGTGTCCTCTGCCTGCTGGGACCAGTTGGCAGGAGCCCGTCCCGGCGGCGCGGGGGACCTGCAGCACCCGATAGCGCCCGGGGGTGCCCCGCAGCGGGGCGCAGGTCTGGGCCGCGCGTGGTTGATGCTGATAAGCCCACGTTGCTGCAGCCCGGGGGTGCGTGGGGAGGGAGATAGAGGCGCAGGGGGTGTTTGGTGGCTGTTACTGGGTCCGGTGAGGGCAAACTCGGGGTTGTGCACCTGGGGGCTGCAGCAGGAGGAGGGGAAGGGAGTGATTTCAGGGTGGGCAGGGAGCCCTGCGGCGCGCGGGATGGAGCTGGCTTTTCTGGGGGTTCAGCTCCAAGCGGGACATGGGCTGTTGCTCCGCACGTTTTCCAATTTCAAATTTGCTGTGGCGCATGTTGCGCTATTCGGCAAAGGCAGGCTTGTCCCCTTGTTCCCCGCCCCGCGCCGCTTTGGGAGGAGCGGCAGAGGCTCATCCCGTCCTGCATCCACAGGGATGCATCCCATCCCGCAGCAAGGCTGGCTTCTGGGAGGTCACCCTGCTCCGCTCGACCCTCCTCGCTGCGCAACCCAGAACCTGCTTTCCCACCCGGTACGAGTTCCCTGGGAGAATGCCATGTGGGAACGTCGAGGTGCAGTAATCGCTGTGCCAGGTCCTGCCTGCGGATGCTGCATCCCGAGTAGAAGTGGCCGTGCGTGTCGAGGTGCCCTCGAGTCACCGCTGCGCTCCGGCTGCCAGGGCCGGCTCTATCCGGGACATGCAGCCGCTGTGTGGTCCCCACCGGCAGAGAAAAGCAGGGATGCAGACCTGCGAGGGGAAGGGTTTGGGTAACTTTGGTCAAGTGCCATGCCTGCGAGGGGGTAAAAGGCTTCAGCAGCGGGTTTGTCCGAGTGGCGGTGCCAGAATCAGACCTTGTCACATTTCCTCCTGTGTCCTTCAGGCGATCTGTGCATCCGTCACCACGTTATTTAGTCATTCCTTTACAGTCAGTTCACACCCACTGTAGGAAACCATCCTGACCATCACACACGGTGCGGCGGTGGAGCGGGGGCCGCGTGTACGAGCTGGGGGTTAGGGCACGGCGAGGGGACCTGACCCTGCTTGCTCAGAGCCCAGGGCGGTGGGCAGGAGGATGCTCAGCAGGGGTCGGGTTCGGAGGACGCTCGGCTTAGGCAGGAGCATCCCCCTGTTCCGGTGCATGGGCAGCAGTGGGAATGGAAAGCCCCCCCGGCCGTACTGGTGCTGGCTGCCCTGTGCCCCCCAGCCCCGTGCCTGTCTCCTGCCATCCTCGAACCCCGGGTATAACTGCACAAATGGCCCTTGCTCCTCACTGCTGATTTTGGGTATTCGTCTCATTTCGCAACAGCTGAAAAAAACCATACCAGCCCCACCAACAGCAAAACGCAAAAGCCTTGATGTGCTTGGAGCGCTTAAACCGCCTAATTTTGACAACTACCTGTAGCGCAAGCGGGAACTGGCGGAGATTAAAGCGAATTAACAGAGCAGAGAGGCAGGATGGTGGGTACCAGCGGCGCCGAAGCAGGAGCACAGGGTGATGCTCAGCGCCCCGGTTTGCCGTTGCCCGGCTCGGTCTCGCTGCTGCTCGGGCTCTCCAGGGCTGGTTTGGGCCGTTCCTCTGCCAGGCTGACTGCGGCAAGCAGCCGGCAGCGGATAAAGTAGAAAAAGACGTTCACGACATTAATGAAAGCTTTGACAAAAAGGAAGCGAGGGAAACTATTGTCTCCTCAGCCTTATTCTCATAATGTCTGCGTGTAATAAGTCTTTTGGTTATGCTTGTGGCTTCTGTGACAAAGCAGTGATTTAGGGGGCTGTCTTTACAGAGGCAGAGCTGCTCACACGGGCCAAAGTGCTGGTGAGTAATATTTTACCACAAATTGTTGTAACTGGAGCTTGACAACTGCAGCAGGAAGGAGGGTGGGGGATCGCGTTTGATTTATTAGATGACTTACTGCAATTTGCAAGAGCGAGCTTTATGCTAGCGCAGCCGCGAATTTGCAAATCCAGCAAGTAAAAGTCCATGGGAGTGAAACCCGGGGTGGAAGGAGGGGAAAAAAACCCTCTGTGTTTTGCTGCCAGGATCCCCAGAGGTCGCCCGGGCCGGCGGGAGGCACGCACGCATCGCGCCTGCAAACCGGCTTCTCCAACTGACGGCATCTTGGGATGCCCGGGAGCCTTTCCCGCGCGTCGCCGGTGCGGGATCCCGCTGGGAACCAGGGGTCCTGTCTTTTGGTGTGGACATCGAGGATAAAATAATTCCTCTGGGCAGCAGTGCTTTCTCCCTCAGCCTTCAAAGCAAGCCAGAACTTAAAGGGATGTTTTCCCAAACCCGACCTGTGAAGCATCGTAAAGATGAGCTTTAAAGAGGGAGGGAGGAAGGCTGCTGCTCGGGCTTGCATCACTCTGAAAATTCAGGTCATGTTTACTACGGGCAGCTGGAAAATGATGATCTCAGATGCTAACAAGTAACATCTGAAGGGAAGCGTTAAAACATCCGAGCTGTTTTGTAAGCACCTACTTCACTTTTTTTTTTTTTTCCCCAAACCAGTTTAGCTATTTTTAAAGATTCATTTGTCCTGTTAAGTACCTGATGTCGACTTATCTAAAATAAGTGAAAAAGAACAAGAGGTTGCCCTTCCTTTTAATTTCAAGTGGAAAAATGGTTTTGTCGGGTTTGTTGTTGTTTTTTTTTTTTTTTAAAAAAAAAGACCCCAAAACAACAAACAAACCCACTGTACAGCTTCCTTTCTGCTGCAGAAAGGATAGATACCCTACGGTCTGAGGGCTTTTTGTCCTTCTGCAAGCTGACCTTGTGTAATTTCCTTTATTTACGTTTGGCTGGCACTGGCCTCATTGACTACAAGAGTTTATCCAACCACTTTTGCGAGGAATCCCGAGGCTCGCAGAAGCGAGTTCTGCCCCGTGCTGACCTCTTCTTTACCAGTGCAAAGTAGATATATACAATGCTACTGAATAAAAATAAGTATTCTTATCCTATTTTGTTCTGGCCTTAATGCCTTTGTAGCAGGATAACAGAGGAGGTCGTGGGCAATTAATTTAAACCAGGTGGGAAAAATTACTCAAAACTGGTTCTGTGCAGGGAGACATCTGATAGTGTTGCAGTTTTATGTGCTTTTTATTTATGTGAACAGCGTGTAGCCTTTGTAATGCTTTTTTTTTTTTTTTCTGAGGGGAGGTTGTTTTTGAGGAAGCTGTTGCAAATGGTGTTTGTTCACTGCTGTAATTGAGCCAGAGTCAAATTTGGAGACAGATTAGCTTCCCGGGACTTTGGTATTTGCGTTAAGTCTGCGCTGCTCGCATGCGTGATCACCTCTGTTCTAGGACTTTTGCAACCCGAATGAAAACAAATTGCACTTAATGCGTTATCAGTGGCGCGATGGTTCCTTCAAGTAGTTCATCTGCAAATCGAACACACCCATGGATATTTGGAATTAAGTGGCACGGCAGCGTTACTCCTCATAGGGTTCGGTGGCACCAGGAGTTACGGGCTAAGTGGGGAAGGGCCCATCTCAGCCGGTGTAAATAGAAATGAGGTTTGAGGGTGAGAAAATTGCCCTTTAGCGCGACTACCCTGCTATTTAAAAGCTTGATTTCTGAATACGTGAGCCGCCTAGCCTGGCGTGGAGAAAGCATTCTGCAATTCAGAGATGATAAAATAATTACATGATTGCATGCTTCTTGAAGACACGAGGATAATGTTCCTAAGTGCCACCAATTCAGTTACCACTCAGAAGAAAAGGCTCCTTCTAATCAGGCCTCCCCGGGTAAGGGTTTACAAGAGTACCCTTGAGGTCAGCGCTAATCTACCAGCTTCCAAGCAACTCATTTAAAAGAACGTAGGATTGCCCAATTTGCAGGGTAAACACGCTCCTTGGGGCCGAGGAAGCGGCATGTGACAGCCGGGCTGGCGGGAGCCCTGCAGGGAGGGGAAGCGGTGGCCGGACCCTGCAACAACCCCGCCGGGCGAAGGCTGGCCCGGCTTCCTCCCGGGGATGGAGAAGAGGCAGAGGAGGAAAGTTTCTTAATTGTCTTTATTTAAAAAAAAAAAAAAAAAAAAAAAAAAGGAAAAAAAAAAGAAAAAGTTTATTGCAAAACTCAGTGTTTTAGAGTATTTCCAGAGTCCACTAGGTACGTTACAAACAAATCAGTAAATCCTGCTTTGAACGCATTAAAGCCTGCTTCTGGGTCTTCTGCACCCGCACACACACATACTCACTCGCTCCCCTGCTCGTGCCGCGACACAGACAGGAACAGAAACGTACTGTGAGGTCAGTGACAAACACATTATTTGATCTGTATTGGAAATTGTGGTTAAAAAGAAAACCAACACACAAATAATAATTAAGTTACAGTAGAACCTCGCAAATCTGCAGAACAGGGAGCTTCCACACACACGCAAAACCTGGAGGCCTTATTCCACTTCCAAGCAGAGTTGTAATAGCAAAGTGCTGTAGTGAGGTCTCGTATCACAAAGACTTCAATAATCTTACAATTATAGTCTACAGAACATTTACCAAAATGCTTGAAGTATCATAAATTAACAATAAATAAAGAGTACATCTTAATGCAATGTCGTTATTTGTTCATTTACTCACTGATTCACAAAACTCTATTTGTCTGTAAGGGGTCTTCCAGTCCTGGGTGCAACGCAGCGAGGTTCTGCTGGCCGTGATAAAGTGCTGAGGCAGAGGAAGGACGCGAGACCGCAGGTCTCGGGCAGTGAGGATGAATTGCTCTAGCCACTTGGTTGCAAGAGTGCCTGTTTCTTTTTTTTTGTTTGTTTTTTCTTTTTTTTTGGACATCTAAGACAGAAACAAACAAATCAAGCACCTTCCCAGAAAGAGGGTTTTTTTTTTGTTGGGGTTGGGGATTTTTTTTTTTTTTTTTTTTTTTTAAACAGATTGTCCCACATTTCTATGGCTGGTAAAATACAGACAGGTCAGCATAGCAGTGAATGCATGATGCCACTTCCACTTAAATACACAGAAATGTTGGTTTGGGGGTTTATTTGTTCGCCCCAAACCAAAACAGACTTGTTTTATTTGTCCCCCTGAGTTGCCGAGAGGCGTTAAGATGCATATAGGTGGGGTAAGCAAAGCTTGTGTCACCGCGAGGAGGACTCTCTCCCATTAAGACTAAATGAACAACTAGTATGTTGCTTTTTACCATTCCCTTCACACCTTCAGTGTGCACAGACTCCAGTTCATTTCTCACAGGAGTCAGCAGTAGAAGAAAAAGCTTTTTGCAGACTTTGGGGGAGACGGGGAAGGGGGTACGGCTCCCAGCAGCCGCCCCGTGCCCACAGGGTTGGCAGATGCGGGGAGCAGAGGGGATGGGTGACGGGGGGGGTTCCATGCTGGTTTGGTGATGCGGCAGAGATTTCCTTGTGCACCGGTAAGAGAAGGTTTTGGGTACATTAAGACGTACTGGGCCAAATCCTCCCTGCGGGGTGGGCTGGTTATGGCAACGCAGCTGGGTCCGTCAACACCAGCTGAGGCCTGATGGAAAGGGATGCTGGGTCTGTAGTTTATTATATTTTTTTCCTTTTAAAATAAAAACTGGGTTACCTAAGACCTACCTATTAAAAACAGCTACACTTTATGCTGTAAGAGTAAGTTTCCCCAACAATTTCACAAGCTAGCAATACAAGATAGGTATCCAAGAGGTTGACGTAAAGACAGCTTTCTGTTATGCAAAAGATCATTTTTCCTCTCCTGTTATTTAAGCTAACCTCCTTTAACTATCTTAGAATAAATTAATAAATACTAGTTAAATTAGAAACAGTACATCGGATCTGACTATCAATAGTAAAACAGTTCTAAGGATACCAATTGGGAGAAGAAAAATGATCTTATGAAGTATGTGCAGTAATAACTGGCCATAAGGACATACGGAGCCTCCGATTTCCCAGCATTTGTGACATTCAAGTTAATTAGAAGAACATTAGCAATGGTTTAAGTCAGCTATCTAGCCTAGCCTCCTCCTCAAATCTAAGACGTGAGTCCATGTTCTTCCAGAAGAAGATTCAGTTGGCTACTGGTGGCGTATGAAATGCTCATCTCCAGTTCGTATTGTCCGTTTCTCAACTGCGTGGAATTTGCGGTAGGGGATGTGGGAGGACAGCCAGAGGCTGAGCTGCTTCTGCTGTTGCTGTTCTCAGTTTTTCTGGGATCAGTCAAACCTTTACCTATGCTCGTTATCAGGAAAGCAGGAGTGCGCATCACATCTTCATGCTACACAGAAGTTACTCTTATGTGGCTATCCATATTTTCTATGGAGTTTTCCATTGTTGGTTAAAAAAAGTTCTTTCTAATAATAAAAAAAAAAGTTGGTAGCAACTGTTCACATTTAAAATTTCACATTCCTTTTAGAATGTAGTTTTAAAACGTGGAGCAGAGCTGACGTTTTCCCCAGTCTTGCGCCGAGGACGCTAGATGGAGAAGGAACAGGGTTTTTATGACACGCCGCCACAGCCTTTTCCTGAATTTTCTGCTTTCCCAATATCCATTTCAATAAAGTCATCTGGTAAGTCTGGTACGACCTCCGCCGCGCTCTCCTCTGCGCACTGCTGCTGACGGTGGCACAGCCCAGCCTTGCACGGTCTCACCAGGGAGAGAAACACAGCACCCAGGACCATGCCAGCAGCACAGGAGTAGAAGGCTGAGCTGTAGTTCTGTGTCGTATCCACTAAGACACCTACAGAAAACACATTTAACAGCAGTTAGCCCCAACCGACTCCCTCTCCCTTCCCCATCCATCCCTCCTACAGGATTTTTAATCTGGGTACCACCGCATCGTATTATTTGCAATCAAAAGCTGCTCAACGGCAAACAGACGCTACTTTAAAGCGAAAGCACTGCGCTCAGGGACACGAAGTGTTGTCTTCAGGCAAGTCAGAAACCCTTCAGGCACTGCAGGGACGCTAAGCCCGAGATGCATCAGGCATCTATTTATGACGATAGAGACTTCACCTTTCTGCAGGGTATGGCAGAGACACACGCACAGCGAAAATGATGCGTTTCTGCCATTCGCTGGAGCCCCAAGTGATGCCAGTTTTAGGTTCCTAACAGGAGCAGGGTAGCACTGCAGTGTTTTCCTTCACTCTGAGGTTCCTCGGTGGAGACTGCCTCATCGGTGGGACTCGGCAGAGCTGCATTGCAGCACTCTTCTGGCTCCGAGAGCCTCCTAATACTACTTGCAGGGCTTTTAGGGTAGCACCATGATTAGCGCTGCCAGAACACTTTCTAGACTGAGATCAGCACCAACAGCAGTCAAACATACCCCCTCCCCCCCCCCCCAAAAAAAAAAAGGTGAAAGTTTTAGAGTTACCTGCAAGGGGTGGTCCAGCCAACCCAGCTAAGCTTTGAATGAAGACGTAGACTCCAGCCGCAGAAGACATCTTTGCGATGCCAACCACATCATCTTCTGCCAGGAGGGGAATATGGGTGCCTGCTACTGTCCCCAGCATGAACCCAAAAAAGATGCTACATGTCATCAAGCCCCAGAATTCGGAGGCAAAAGGGAAGGCAAACAACGCTACAGACAGCAGAACAACGCAGATGAGTTCGATGTAGATCTTGCGGATAGGCTTTTTGTTGAGAACCCAGCCAGCTGAAATTCTTCCAAAGACCTCTGCGATGGCCATGGCGGACAGTATGTATGCAGAGTGGTCTTTGCCGATGCCCAGGCTGAGACTCAGGGGAATGATGTAGAGGGAGGGAGCGAAGAAGCCCAGGGTAGCAAACAGGCCAAAGAATGCATAACAGATAAAGCTATAGTCTCTCATCACAGAAAAGTCCAGTAGTTTGGTTTTTGGTTCTGGAGGGGTGCTGTTATTGTCGACAAGTATCTGTACGTCTTCCTTTGGTTCTTCACTTTTCGGCTCTGCTTTGGTTTTTCCAGGCACATTGCTGGGTGAGGTAGTTATTTCTACTCCTGAGTCTATGGACTCGATTGAGGTGCGTGTTTGCTCATTTTCAAGCATGTACTTTGTCTCCGTAGGCTCTTCTGGAGGCTGCGCTTTCACTTCTTCTTGTTCTTTGATGATAATGGGTCGCAGCAGCGATCCGCAGATGACAATGCTTAGCTGTAGCACCCCGACAGAAAGGAGGCTGTATCTCCAGCCAATCTGCTCCTTCAGAGCAGTAATTGCTGAGGGAAGAGGGCAGAAAGAGGAGAAAGTGTGAGTAGAAAAGCCTGCAGTTCCACCAAGGAGCCATTTGAATTTACAGCTAGGGAAGTAACTGAAGCTTCATCACTGGAGGGTCGCAAGAACCTCAGCTCTTGCGGAGGCTGAGCAGGGGTCCATCCTGCCCAGGGCCACCCAGGGGCCTGGCACCCACCCTCCTCCCATCAGCTGCAGCACACAAGAGCTAGAAGTTGCATTTAACATCTGGGTAGCAGAAGCTACCCTCCAGGTACCCTGTCTTGAGGTCCCAGTGAGTCTGGGATGCACAAGAATCATAGAATGGTTTGGGTTGGAAGGGACCTTGAAGATCATCTTGTTCCAACCCCCCTGCCCTGGGCAGGGACACCTCCCACCAGCCCAGGGTGCTCCCAGCCCCGTCCAACCCGGCCTTGGACACCTCCAGGGATGGGGCAGCCACAGCTTCTCGGGGCAACCTGGGCTGGTGCCTCACCACCCTCAGAGTGAAAAATTTCTTCCTAATACTGAATCTAAATCTCCCCTCTTCCAGTTTGAAGAACGAAGGTGGTTTTATTTTTAGTGAACGGGAGAAAACTCAACATTCGAGTTTCCTCTCTCAGCCGACCCCACCCTGAAACCAGCTACCAGAGGAAGTCTCTCAGCTCTACTCAAAGGTGCATGTCGCTGCTTAATTACAAGCCTTCGTTTGCAATCAAAGGAGCTTTGCAGCGGGTATTGGCTGAAAGCAAGCGCGCGTGGCAGGAGACCACCTGAACTGCAGGGGCCAGGAACGTGCTGCCCAGGGACAGGTCCCCAAAAGGCTGGAGCGGTTTGGCAGCCCGTGCGCGCTAAGCACGAGCCCGCTAACCTTTAGGAGCAGTTATGTGTACTGCGTGCGTTTTAAATAGCTGAAGTTTCTCGGTCTTATTTTTAGCCTGCTAGATCTATATAGGGAACCTGGCGGGCTGCGTATCGGCGAGGCATGTCCCGCTCTGGCAGGCGATGCTGGGGAGAGCTCAGACATCGTTAGACCAGTCTCTAGGATTACTTGTAACCCTGCCTGCGGGGCATGAGCGCCATGGGCATGTGAGCAACCACCTGTGGGCTTTAGCAGCTCAGGGGAAGGTCCATGAGCACCCTGGTATCCATGGCCTTTGGCTCCCATCCGCTTGGGGAAAAGCATCGGAGCGGTGCTGCGCTTTAGGCATGCAGGTATGGACTCACGGTATTCGGGCACTGTACCTGGTGCGAAGGAGAAAACAGCAAAACATTCCCCTGTAGATGCCACTGCTGTGACCAGCGAACGTCTTTTGTCAAAATACTGTGATAAAATGGTGACAGTCGGGAGGAAAGAGAGGCAGTATCCGAGGCCTGTGAATAAATGCCAAAAATTGCCATAACAACAAGTAAGGGAGGGGGAAACACCGATGCGAGAACACGTTAAGTCAGCTTTCCCGGTGGCGAGATTACAGTATCATTTCGGCCAACTCAGCAAGTCACCCTGGAAGAAAATCATTGGGGAAACCAGAATGTTATTTTTTTTAAATTGGAAAGGGGGGAAAGAAAAAAAAAAAAGAAAAAAACAAAACAAAGAGACCCAACCTCCCAAACCTGCCAGATAATGCCTTCTGTTCCCCAACGGCCAGCGGGGTCCACTTTGAGGACCTCATCTGCTTAAAGAGTTCGAGCCTGTAGCAATCGCTCCCCTAAGCGAGGCAAGCTCCCGGCCACGGGTGTGAGCAGGACACCCAGGCCAGATTGGAGACGGGGGAAAGTATCGGAGAAAAAAAAAGAGCTAGAGGGAGAGGTTAAAGGATTTGACCCCGTGAACAGCTTTCATCTCCCCAGCGCTCCCAGTCAATCAGAAGCAATCAGTACAGCTGCACCAGCGCAGCGGTCTGCAGGACCGAGTCCCAAGGTGGTCGGCGGGGTGACATGGGGCAGAAAGCCAAGCCTCCAGCCCAGGTCAGCACCTCTCCTCGGAGGGCGAGGTCAGCTCAGAAGAGGCAGCAGCGTTCCTCAAGCAATCCCAGTGCCATGGGGAACAAGACCCCCCCCACCCCCGACCAGAGCCACGCTTGCGGGAAGCCGCGGGAGCGAGCAAAGCCTTTGGAAGGTACAGGAACAGGGCGACTCACCAGAGATGACACCAATGGTGACATACATGTCCACAACATTACGGGCGAAGGAGGCGGTGACCATGCCGGTGCTGATCAGCACCCCTCCGGCCATCACCACAAAGCGGTGACCGAAGCGATTGCTGAGGACCGTCGACAGAGGAGCTGGATGGGCGGGAGAGGAAGAGAGCCGTGGTCAACACCCAAGTCAGCAACTTCACCAGCTACCATCTCCTGCAGAGGCTCTTCTCGTACCCTTGCCCAGGACCCCGTGACATGCCACCTCCCCTACCAGTTGGCCTCGTGCAGGAGAGCATTGCCCCAGAGCCATCCTTGGAGCACCACCCAGCTCACGGCATTTGGGACGTGCTATAAAAACGAAATCATCAGAAGAGACCAAGACATGCGTGTGGCAGCCTGGGACAAACCTGCAGCAGCATCCACAGGCACCAGTGGATTTCAGGGAGGCTCAAGTTATTTCTAATCCTTTTCACTCCAGAGTTAGGTTTCAAAACTCTTGTTTTCACCCCTTGCTGATGAGGCCAGGCCAGGCTCAGTGACACGGACCACGTCCCCGTACCATGCAGAAGGACACGGATTAGGGCTCAAAGGGGCTGCCGGGCTGAGACAGACATTTCTCGCTATTCCAGGAGCACGCGGCCTCTGGGATTTACGGCTGTCATTTATCATGGAGCCATTAGAGACACAAGTCACAGGTACCAGGTTCTTGTATGCTGAGTCAGCAGCACGACCGCCCCTTGCACTCGTGCCGAACGCCTGCTGCTCTTACCTGTGAAGGTCTGTACAAACACGCATATGGATATTATCCAGGATATCCTGCTGTTGGTTTCGTCAAAGCTTTCCATCAAGTCATTAAAGAAGACGCCAAACGATTTTATAATGCCATACGTTAGGGCTTCCACAAAGAAGAAAGCAAAAGCAATTGTCCAACCCCATCCTCCGTCAGGCACTTTAGTATAGACATTTGGAGCAGTGCACGGCATTTTTACCGCTTTGACAGTCATTTTTGATCTGGAAAAAAGGGGAGAAAAAGCCAGGCATCAGTTTAAGATGAATTTTGCCGAAAGCAGCATGGCCTAGCAGCTGTAACATCCCTAAGGCACCACTAGCCGGTCCCTGTGCTGCCGAGGGATGAAATGCAGGAGTTGGGCTGAAGTTTCTGCCTTTGTCACCCCCCGGGCTCGTTTCTGCCGGTGCCCTTTGAGCCCCGGACCAGAAACTCTCCGCTCGGCACCCGGGCGAGCTGTCCCCCATCAGCAAAACCCAGCGCCGGGAGCTGTCATCTGTATTTTGGTGCACGGGGGTGGATGGATGCAATTCGTGAAAGATCCACCGCAGGACCCAGCGCAGGCTGGTGGAACCGCAGGAACTCCCCAGGAGCGCCCGTCCTCCCCACCGCACCCTCCTGCCTGGCCCGGGGTGGCCGATGACACCTCGGCGTCACCCATTTGCTGTAGGGTCAGTCAATGATACAACCCACCATGGCACCCCGCGGTGTCCTAAACCCACCGAGCGGCTGCCGACCCTCGGGGTGACGGTAACTCCTCGGGAGCCTGCCCGTTCCCCAAAATGGCTGCTCCAGGGCTGCCAGCCCCAGCTGTAGCCTGACAGCAGGGGGTGGGGACACCCCCAGTGCCACCAGCTCCCCGTGCTGTCCCCTGCAGCCCTCGGGGTCACCGCCACCACCCAGGGCAGGAGGAGGCTGGAGCCCCCCCAGGGGCTGCCGGGGGTCACCCCTAAGGCACGGGGGAGGCGGGGGGGAAATCTCTCCAGCCCTGCTCTGTGTCACCCGAGGTCCGTAAATGCGTGGGGACAGTTTTTGGCCATCACGGGGCTCCTCACCATACCCGAGCACCGCCACACCTGCGTGGGGGACACACGCAGTCCCGGGGTCGTGCCCAGCGGCCACCCTGGGACGGAACCACGAGGTGGCCGTGGGCTGCCCGCCCCCGGCCCCCGTGGGCTGCCGGCCCCCGGCCCCCGTGGGCTGCCCGCCCCCGGCGCCGCGTCCCGGGCACAGCCCGAACCTGCGGCTCTCACGGGCGGCGCGTTTCCTCCCGGCGCCGCCGTCCCCAGCAGCCACCACCAGGCATTTCCCTCCTCCATTTTCTACTCCACATCGTCGGCACAGACTTTGCGGGCGGGGGAAGCCCGAGCGGCCCCGGCCAGGTGGCCCCGACCCACCCGGGGGGAAACTTCTCACGGAGCAGCGAGGCGAGTGAGTGCGCGGCCCCGGGCACCCACCGGCCACCCGGCAGCGGCCCCCGCGGGGGCTGGGGGGGGGGATGCAGGGGCCCCCCCCGAGGGGTGCCCTGAGGCAGGGTGGGGGTCTCAACCCCCCCCGCGGAGCCCTCTGCGGGATGGAGCGCGGCGTGGGCTCGGGCATCCCTCCGGTGCCGCCTGCGCCCAAGCTCCGCTGCGGCCCCCCCCGGCCGGGCGAGGGGCAGCCCGGGGGGGGTGGGTGGGTGTGTGGGGGGGGGGTGTCCCCCCCGGGAGGCACAGGCACGACCACCGCCGTGTGCCCAGGCGGGAGTTGAGCCTTTGCCCAAAGTTTGTGGGAAGTGCTTTGGACCCCCACCCCGCTCCCCGAGAGAGGCACCGGGGCTGCAGTGAATTCCTGTGTCACTGCACAAGGCATGGGGGGGGGGTAAGATTAGATTAGAAGGAAGCACGCTATTTAGAAGAAGAAAAAAAAAAGAGGAAAAACCGAAATAACAAACCTTGGCGTATATTACGTACATTTAAAAATTAAAAGGAATTACGATGGAAGGGGAGGGGGGAATAAAAATTGGAAGAAATTACGATGGAAGCAGAGGGGAGAATAAAAATTGAAAGAAATTATGTTGGGGGGGGGGGGGGGGGGGGGGTGGGTAAAAATTAAAATGCCAGAGCTCAGGGGCCCGGCGAGGTTTCCCCCCCCCCCCCCCCCCCCCCTTCCAGCCCCCGGCTTTCCCTGCATCACTTTCCGAACATTTCAGACCTGATTTCTGCATCGCCACCGCCGCACCGGCTCCTCGGCGGGCGCCGGGGCCGCCAGCTAAAAATAAAAAAAAATTTTAAAAAAAAAAAAAAATGCGGAAAAAAAAAAAAAAAAAAAGGAGGGAGGGTGGGAAGGAAAAAAGGCAGGAAAAAAAAATAGATATTAAAAAAATTAAAAAAAATAAAATAAAAAGGCAAACAAAGCCCACCTCCCCCCACACACATACACACACACACACACATACATACACACACCACCCTCCCCTCCGCGTCTCCCCCCGGCGGGAGCCCACTCACCGGGCGGCGGGGCTAAGGGCTGCCCATGGCCGGGGCAGGGCGACCCGGGGAGGGGGGGGGGCGGCGAGAGGAGGCGGCCCCGCCGGCCTCCGGCCGCTGCTGCTCCCGCTGCCCGCGGCGGCGGCTGCTCTGCGCTCCCTCCCAGCCCTTTATATACCGGCTGGAGCCGGTCTCCGCCGGCGGCTCCGCAGCGCCATGTGCGCGCCGGGCCCGGCTCACCCCCAGCGCCGGCACCGCGTGTGCGGCGGAGGGGGCGGTCCCCCGGGGGGGGGGGGGCGGTCCGTCCCTCCTCGGTCTCGCTGCCAAACCCCCCCCCCCTCCCCCCCCGCCTTCCTTCAACCGGGGTCGGCACCTGCCGGAGCTCCGGTTCTTGGCTCCCCCCCCCTCCCCTCCCCGCCGCCGCCGCCTCCCCTCCCGCCAGTGCCGGCCGGGGCCGGGGCGGCGCTGGGCTCGGCAGGTCGCCGCCGGTTCGGCCGAGCCGCGCTGCGGGGAGGGCGCCGCTTCCCCCCCGGGGGTGGGCGGGCGGGCGGAGGAGCGGGGGGCAAAAACTCTAAAGGATGGATGGATGGATGGATGGAGGGATGGATGGAGGGATGAAGGGAGACCCCGCCGCGCCCCGCGCTGCCCACGGTGAGCGGCACCGGGAGGGGGTTTGGGGGTGTCCCGCCCCGTGTACCCCCCCCCCTTCCCCATCACGGGGGCTCTCGGAGCCCGCTCCGGTTTGGTGCCTAAGTTTTGAAGCCCGCTCCGGTTTGGTGCCGAAGTTTTGAAGCCCCGTTTTTGGCGGAAAAGGCCTCGATCTCCTCCTGATGGGAAAGGGATGAGATGGTGCAAGTTGGGGGGGGGGGGGGGGGGGGAGGGGGTGAGCAAAGGGGTATCCCCGCCACACTTTAGGCCCTTTGGGCAGCGTGGCCTGGATCCGGCCGCCTGCATCCCGCCTTCTCGCCCTGCTGCAGCGGGATGCAGGGCCGGGAGCATCCTGGGTTGGGGCTCGCAGCGGTCCCGTTTGCCGTGCGGGGTGCCGGGGACGGGACGCGAGCAGCTGCGACGGGGCTGAACACACGCCAAAGGCCCACGCGCTGTGTTGGTGTGCACTCGTCCCCTCCGTGGTCCGGTATCACTGGCAGCGCAGGTTGCATTTTTAGGGGAAAACTGCTCCTTTATGCAGGGAACTTGAAAAGGAGGGATTTGTGAGTCAAACTGGCGGCGGGCGAGACCGACCCACCACCTGTATGGATGGGGGAGGAAGGGAGCGGGGGGGGGGGTCAGACATCTGGCACGGAGAGCACGGCGCAGGAGTCTTTCCCAGCACTGCCCGGCAAAGGAGGATGGAGCTAAAGTGATGAGCGCTTTAGGGTTTCCCCTAAATTTCCCTGAAATCAGTAAAAAAGAGGAAAAAAAAACCCGACAGCGTTGCGGTTCCCGGTTCGCTGTGCCGCAGCCACAGTGACCGCTGCATCCCCGGTGCTTGGCTGTGATGCGCTGGGCGTGGACGGACGCCGCCGGAGAGGTTCCAGAACGTCGCACCGTTCCTTGGGACTCGTGGGCAAGTGACGTTTGCCTGCAGGTAACAGCAGAGGGCTCAGAGCGGGGCAGTGAGCGGAGCCCTCCTCGCCTGCCCTCCCGCGCTGGCCCGGGACCCCGCCGCAGTTTGCTGCGTTAAAGTGCAACCTGGCGGTGCTGGTTCGTACCCCTGGAAAAACTACCCGGGTTAAAATGTTCCTTCAGTGCCTCACCTGTCAGCGACCGCTGCCGCCTTTGATTTGGCAGGAGTCCCTGCTCTTGGTTTGCCCCTTTTTTGTGCGTGTTTGTTTGTTTGTTTGTTGCGTCACAATAGGAGTTTGCAAGCGGGGCGGCGCAGGTGAGGGTGGCGGGCGGCGGGAGCGCGGGTCTGCACGCAGGCTTCTGACAAACCGGGCAAATTGGCTCCTGCTTTCGCTCGGTGACTTTGAGAAAGCCGCTGCTGGTTTCTCAGGGTGATGCTGCTCCCACGGCCGCTGCCTCCAGCAAGCCGCCGATCCTCTTGTCCTCACAGGGAGGTTTCGGCAGCTTCACCCCTCGCGATCCTGTCCTAAACAAGCTAAAATCCAGGTGCTGAGCCGTGGGGATTGCGCCCCGTGTGTCCTTGGGGAGCCCCGTATCCCCCCCATCCCATGGGAAACCCTTTCCTCCGAGGGGTTGTGCCTTTCCTGGGTACGGATGAAGGGCGACCACCTTGCCCGGCCTCAAAGAGCCGAGATCCCGTTACACAAGCTTCTCCTTGAGAACGGGTCGCCCTCCCCGCGCGGTAATTCTTCCTGGCAGCGACAGTGCAAGTGGTTATGGGACAACAAAAGAGGTTTGTGCCTCCAGGGGAGAAATAAGAATGCAAATATCTTTGGCATGAAAAAAACAAAGGCGATTTACTCCTTGGTATTTCTTGCCAGGACTTTGCATCTGTCTCCGCTTCACCTTCTCATTCCTTTCCTTTGGGCTTTGCGCGTGCAGTGAGGCTTTGGGGAGCGAGGGGGGCTGGAGGGGGCCCCGTGGGAGGGATGGGGCTGATCGCTGGGGGCTGCGGCCTCTCCGGCCGGGGGCTTTGCAGCTCTGCCGTCAAATGCTTTTTCCCTCATGTTGTTCACCGGCTTTGAGGGGATTTTCCCTGCTGCAGCCTGGCCTCGGAGCCTCTTTGGCCGTGTCTTGCCGGGACGCTTTGCCCCGGTACATCCGACGGGGGTCCGTCCCGTGCCTGGCGGCGGCTTGCACCGGGACGTGCTTCTCCGTCTCGCCGAGGATTTTTGCAGCGTCTCCGGCCTGGGTGCGTGGCCGGTGTTTGAGGGCTCTGTAAACCATAGCGAAGGAGAGCGAGCGTCCCGTCAGTGGGCATAAATCAGCCGGGAGCTGGAAAACAGGGCAGGCTGCAAAGAAAAAAGGGAGCGCGGGCCCCCGCTTTCTGCCGCCGGATGGGTCAGGGACTTCCAGTTCATTTATTCTGCCGGGGTTCGCCCAGCCCTGCTCGGCATGTGTAATGTTTTCTCTGAAAGACCTCAGCAGTTAGATGGGCGAAAAACATTTCTCCTGTCTCAGGAGCTGGCAGGAATCCTAGTAAATCTGCAGAAGTATGTTTTTGTCGGTGCTGCTTATTCTGGTAGGGGAACTAGTATAAACTATTCCAGTAGAAAACCTTTTCCTGGAATAAAGTCTTGACTCTGTTCAGAGCATTGTCAGGACAGTTGTACCGGGAACGGAGCTTCGCTGGTAAACACGCTGGGACCGAGGAGTCCTAACGGGGCAGAGGCAGAGCTCGTGCACCTTCTGCCCCGCGGGCGAACCCCGCATGAGGCACCTGCCGCCCGTGGCTGTGCTCAAATCGAAAATAAAATCGGTGCGTGGTTAGTTTGGAAACAAAACAAGGGTTTTGTTTTTTTTTTTTTTTTCTCCCCGCTGAAAGCCCGACGGTCCCTGCCAGGATGTGCCATCGTCCATCCTCTCCGGGCTGTGGGTCCCCGGTGGGGTTCAGGGTCAGCGCCACGGGCCACGCTGTGGGGGCACGTCCCCATCCCGTGTCGCTCGGCAGCCGTGAGCGATGGCTTCGCTTGCCTGCCTCAGTTTCCCTGACCCCGCTGGCACACGGGGTGATGCTGGCAGCCCCCGGGGTGCTCTTGGGATGACAGCGGGGGCCCGCTCTGCTTTGAATTTCCCGTCCCCTGCTGTGTCCTTATCTCCCCGCTCCTCACAGCCCGGACGGGGATGCCTGCCGAGGCTTTCGGCAGGAGCGCGGTGCCGCGGGCGTGGGTTTGGGCCGGAGATGAGAGCTGTGGCGCCCCGGGTGGGGTGCGAGCCCCGGGTGCTGGCAGGGGGACGGCTCGGCGCGGCCGGCACAGCCGGGCGTGCTTCAAAGGGCGGCAGGTTTTTCTGGGCTCCGGCTGCTGCTTTGCTCTCCAGGCAGGCGTGAAAATGTGAAAGAATGTGAAAAATGTGAAAACGATCGTGCTGGCCCCAAGATTTGTAAACTTCTGGTTAATGTGTAATAAATACATGACAGATACTCCCAGCGCTGGGCTGCGGCCGCTCAGTGGTGGCACAGCCGGTGGTGGCATCCCTGAGCCCAGGAGGCATCTCAGCTGCCCTGCCCCGGGGCCAGCCCCAGGCTGTCCTGAGCAGCACTGGTTGGAGAGGCTTCGGGGCTTTTCTGAACTGGTTTATCTGGTTTTGGCTTATCCTTCTGTCTTTCTGTGAACCGCCTTGTCTGGCTTGCAAAAATGCACTTTATTTTATTTATTTAATCGTTCCCTGGCACAAGGTGGGTGCTTTGAAGCCCAGGGTGCACGGCATCCAGCCCGTGCGATGCCGGCGCTCGCAGCCCCGGCGCTGTGCGGTGAGGAACACGGTGCCGATCCCGGTTGTGCCGAGGCTTTGGTTCCTGGGTGTGATTCTGCTCAAGGTAGCTCATCGGGCTGTAAACACCAGTGCAGTATTTCCTGCTTGGCACGAAGCAAGGTGCCGCAACAGCCGTGTTCCCACCATAGTCACTCTGGGGGAATCTCTTCTGAATCACCTTTTTTTTTTAAAAAAAAAAAAAATAGCTAAAAGATAGTCCTTCGGGTCTGCATGGGTCTGGTTTTAGCAAAGCTATAGGGGAATGGAGATGCTGCTGGAGCACAGGTCCTGGCTTATTGGTGAGTGGGGAGTGTCCCAAGGAGGGTCCCCGCGACCGCCCTGGCACTGCCGGAGGATGTGCGCAGCGCGCCATGGGGGCAGAGCCTGTTCTCGCCCAGGAATTTGAGAGCAAAAGGGTTGGAGTGGCACCTCTGCCGAGGAGCTCGGAGGGGAGCGCGCTGGAGTTGATGCCAAGGGGCGGCCTCGTGCTCCGCTGGGGTTTGGACCTGCTGCGGGTGAGGATGGTGCTGCAGGAGCCTGGCAAGGACTACGCCGGCACGTCCCACCTTCCGCAGGCTGCGTTCCACCTCTCCATCAAACGGCCTCTGAGCATCAGAGATCAAGAAGTTTCATCTGACGCTAACGCATAAATTTCAGCCCTGGATGGTTTTCCCCTGTAATTCAGAGAGAAGAGTGTGTCCTTTGAAAATGGCTTTGATTGTTTTTGTTAGCCGTGTCATCCCCAAAGCAAATGGAAAGGACAGAGGTTTGCGGGTGAACGTGGATTCGGCTGCCTTGGGTTTTGCTTGTTTTTTCTCTGGGTGGCTGCAAGGCGCCGATGGGGTGTCCCCAATGCGCGTTGTGTGGCGCAGAGCCACCCCCCCTGAGGACGGGATGGGGTCCGGCGTGGTGCTGCGTGGAGGCTGCTCAGAGAGGCTGGGGCTTGGCGTGGGGACCACGCTCAGCCTGACGAAGGGGCCTGGCAGCTGCTGGACGCTGGCGAAGGTGCCGGAGGGTGGGATTTACGTGGTGTGGCTTCCTGGAAAGGGTGAGCACCACCGCCCGCCTTGGGCACAGCTCAGCTGGGATGGGTACGTGGGGCTCAGCTGAACTTCGTCCCTTTATTTTTCCCCCAAAACCAATTCCAATCTCCTGCTCCATCACCCTGCGGAGAGCCCTGGCCAGAGGGCCGAGCTGGGGCTGAGGTCACCCTGGGCCATGCCCGGGTTAATCCATGCCGTTCCTATGAAGCTGGTGGCTCAAGGCTGTGCTTTCTGCGGTCCAACTGGGCTCAGCCCTTGCGCAGGGGTGTTGGACCAAAGCGGGGCTGCTCCTTTCAAGCCCCCTTCCCTGAAGAAACCTCAAGGGATCTCCAAAGAAATTGCAAAGGGAGTTTTTTATGGGAAAATAAAGGGGACTTAGCCACCGCCACACGTGTCCACAAACCTAATCTCGATTCTTCTCGCTGTTTGGCAGTTCAGGGCATGAGGGATGAGCTGTGGGTTTGCAATTGCAACGGGAGCTGGGCTCATGCGCTTCCCCTGGGCAGGGCTGTGCCCATGGCTCAGCCCCCTGACCCACCGCATCCCGCCCTCGTTAATTAATGTACCAAGAGCCTCGAGGCCCTCGGATGGAAGTTTATAAATTGATGCTCCAGGCTCTGAATTATGAATGGAGTCGCATCCCCGCTCACTGCAGTGCTGTGCCAACAGTCCTGAAGCTCATCTGAGTGACAGCCCAAAGCTTTTAAAGATGTGAACAGCAAAACCGGGGAATAATTTGCTTTCCCAGCTACAAACCTCTTGGCCTACAGATGGGGCTCATCGTATTCCCTCTCCTGCCTCCTCCTGTTGCCTTTTCTTCTTTTGTTTTCCAGTAGTCCCTTCTCTCCTCATCCTCCTGGTTGGTCTTTGTGGATATTGTCCTGCCCAGCCATGTTGACCATCCCTTGGGAGCTCTCTCTTCCATGGAGTGTTCCTCGCCCAAGGTTGTTGGTACCAACTGCCGACATCCCAGTTGGGTCCCCATCGTCCCCCGGCCGTCCCCACCAGGGCACAGGTCCCCGTGCCGTCCCCGCAGCCAGTGCAGAGCTCCTCACGCAAGGTTCCGCGGGGTTGTGGCAAATCTCTGTGGCTTCATTTCCCTTTGGCCATGACTGTGTGCTCAAGACGTCGTGTTTCATGGCTCCATCGCTGCCATCGGTCTTTGGGGTGTTTGTCCTCGAACCTCTCCACCGCTGGAAGCCAAATCCTGCCCTAAGCAGCCCTATGTTCTTAATCCCGTAAGCCCGAGTGTTTCTGGGGTTCATTGCCTTCTGGCTTTGTCTGGGTTTCTGCGTTCCTACCTGCGGGAGCGGCTCCCTCTCGGTGCCCGATGGCCGGCAGCGGGGCTGCTGCCCGCAGGGGCTGTGCCCTGCCCTCCCCCCGGCAGCAGTGGGGCAGCGTAACCAGGACTAAATTTAAAAAACGAGCTTTAGAAACTTGTCGGCTGTTACAAATGAAGGCAAGGCCCTGCATATTTCCCCCCCTGCCCCCCGCCATGGTGCTGTGCACCCTGCGGCGCTCGGGAGGGAGGGCGAGAGCCATTGGCAAACCGGGAGGGAGCAGCGCTGCTCCCCGGGGATGACAGCACCGTGGGAAACCATCCCAGCCCGAACCGTGGATGCGGGGAAGGGGCGCTTGCTTTTTCCAGTCCTTTCCAGTTAAGCCATTGTGAGCAGGGCAGCAAAAAAGGTGAAGTCCTGGTGCTTGGATAAGCCGTTCTGCCCCGGGCCGGGGCGCAGAAGGGCTCCGGCAGATCCTGATTGTGCCTTGTTTCTCTTGCACAGGGGATGCTGTAGCTGTGCAAGGTGAAGGACGGACTGAGTGTCACCGGCAGAGCCACGGCAGTTATTTATCTGCCTGAAACAAGGGTGGCCAGCGCTTCGGCAAGCCGGGGAGCAGGTCTCCAGGGAAAGAGCTGTTTTCTCAGATGCGCACATCCCCCCCCCGGCTGTGGCGAGGGGGAGAGGAGCCGCTGCCACAGATCGAGCACGCTTCGCTTCTGGAGCGAAAAATACCGCTTTGGTTTGGTGTCTAATTAGATATTTACCAGGAAGGAAGGAAAGTTAAAAATAGGGTGACAGTGACTTCAAAGGGTGTTTTTGACTTCTAAGAATAACACCTTTGCTGGCGCCGATTTCAGGAATATCGGCTGTGCCTGGGTGTGAAAGACGGAGGAGACGTTGCAGCTCGGTCGGCAGCCCAGGGAGCAAACCCAGAGCTCCCGGTCCCCAGCGCGGCCCCGCAGGAGCGGCTGAGGAGGGCACGTTTGCATCGCCGCGAGGGCCCGTGGAGACCTCAACTGCATCCGCGGAGACGCGGTGGAGGGAGTTTAGGGAAGACGAAGCCGCCGGTGTCCCAGCACGGGTGGGAGGGGACGTGTGGCACCATGGGGACCCTCTCCCGGCGGGCGGTGCTGGTGCTGGCTGTGGCGCTGGCGGGGCTCTCGGCTCCCCGAGCAGCGTACGGGCAGCCCAACTTCATCGTCATCCTGGCGGATGATGTGGGCTGGGGGGATCTTGGGGCCAACTGGGCGGAGACGAAGGAGACCCCCCATTTGGATGAGTTGGCAGCCGAAGGAACGAGGTAACGTCTGTCCCCCCTTCCCCGGCCCTCTCCAAGCATCCCTGGTTACTCTGTCCCGCAGCAAAGGGGGTTTTGCTCCCGCAGGGACCGGCAGGCGAAGGGGGTTTCGCTGACGTGGTTTTGGGTGCGTGGGGAGGGCGCCCAGAGCTCAGCACCTCGGCGCGCAGGTCCATCCATCCCTGCTGCGATCTGCAAGCTTCGTCCCCCGCTCCAGACCCTCATCCCCGGGGCAGAAGGGGACGCGTGCAGGGGAGCGGGGAGGGACAGGGCAGCGTTAGACTACGCAGGGGCTTGCGAGTGAAGGGTCCTTTTGTTTTCTAGGTTCGTGGATTTCCACTCGGCTGCCTCCACTTGCTCCCCATCCCGCGCCTCTCTGCTCACGGGGCGTCTCGGGGTGCGCAACGGGGTGACCCACAACTTCGCCGTCACGTCGGTCGGCGGCCTCCCCCTGAACGAGACCACCCTGGCCGAGGTCCTGCGGGAGGCTGGGTACAGCACGGGGGCTATAGGTAACGCTGTGCCGAGGGGGCATCCGGGGCCGGGGGATGGCGATGGGGGGACGGAGATGCCCGTGTCCATCCCCCGCCGAGGAGGTACCACAGGTAGTTAGGCGAAACGCAGGCAATTAAAGGAAAGTCTAAAGGATTACACGCGAGAGGTTTTGCACGTCCCCCTTGGATTTTGCAATTCAAAGCTTAAAATTCTCATGTTCAAATGTACAATATTGCCTGAAATTCGGGCCCACCCCAGTTCTCCATTTAAGCTCTAATTGCTTCACCCGACGAGGAACGCGCCGGGTTTTCCTGAGCAGACATGGGTGTGCACAGCAGCTCTGCCCTCCCGCATCCCACGCTGGAGCGATGCCGCCGGTGCTGGTTGGCACAGTCGGTGCCACTGGCCCCGGGGCTTTGGGCACCCTCCTGTCCCTGCGGGTCACGGAATCACAGAATCACGGAATTTTCAGAGTCGGAAGGGACCTCTAGGCATCATCCAGTCCAGCTCCCCTGCCAAAGCAGGATTGCCCAGAGCACATCACTCAGGACTGCATCCCGGCGGGTCTTGAACATCCCCAGCGCAGGGGACTCCAACCCCCCCGGCAGCCCGTGCCAGGGCTCTGCCACCCCAACCGGGAAGAAGTTTTTCCGTGTGTTTGAACGGAACTTCCCATGTTCCACCTTGTGCCCATTGCCCCTCGTCCTGGCACTGGGAACCGCTGAAAAGAGTCTGCTCCGTCCTCCATCAGCCCACCCTTTAGATACTCGTGTGCCAAAATAAGGTCTCCCCTCAGCCTTCTCTTCTCCAGGCTGAAGAGTCCCCGCTCTCTCTGCCTTTCCTCAGAAGGGAGATGCTCCAACCCCTCAATCATCTTAGTTGCCCTGCACTGGACTCTCTCCAGTAGCTGGGTCCCCCCGTCCTGCAGAGCCCCGGCTGGCAGCGAGACTGTTGCACCTGCGGCTCCCGTGGCTTCCACACGTTGTGCTGGCAGAAAAGCCCTCGCTTTCTCCTTTCCCCCTTAGTTTTTGCAGTTCTGCCTCTCGGACCGGCGCATTCGGTGGGAGGAAGCGTGTGCCACGCACTAAGGTGTGCCGGAGGTCAGAGAACAAAGCTGGTTGTTTGCGAGGGGTTAGAAAGTCACCTCCTCTGAACACAAACACGTGAAAGGGTCTTTTAAGGCTGGAGATGGTCGATTTGCACAGGCGCGAGATACCTTACGCATTTTTTCTGTGTTTCTGCTAAAAAAAAAAAAAAGGTGTTCTAGAAATGTGGCCAGCACAAACAAGTAGCCTGTCTTGTTGCTGGAGTAAAGCCCCCAGTGCTGTGGGCACCTTGTGGGTGGTGGCTGTAGCTGCGTTAACCTCTGAAATGATGTTCTGTGGCTTTCACACAGGCAAGTGGCACCTGGGACACCACGGCCGCCATCACCCCAGCTTCCGCGGTAAGGCCTGCGCTGGTGGGGATGAGCCGAGCATCCCGCAGCCACCTTGTCTCTGCTGACAGCCTCGCTTGCCCCTCAGGCTTCGACTACTACTTTGGGATCCCCTACAGCCACGACATGGGCTGCACGGACACCCCCGGCTACAACCTGCCGCCCTGCCCACCCTGCCCGCGGCACGGGGCGGCTGCCAGGTACGGGAATGCGGGGAGTTTCGGGTGCTGGCGCTGGGGGGTGGGTATTTGCACCGGCATCCCCAGCTCCGAGCGCTGCCCTTTGCTGCGGTCGCCTCTCCTTATGCTCTGTGCACCCGTTTTTTTTCTCCCCCATGCACCCCTGCAGCAGGGTGCAGGTTGGAGAGGAACGTCGGTCCCCAGAGCATCGTCCCCTTTGCGCTCCCCACCTTGGCTGCACCTTTCTGCAAAGCCAGGCGAGCAGCCAGGCTCCGTGCTTGCTGCCACACCGGTCCCCGCGCCAGTGACGAGCACGGGATGGCTTCTTCCTGGCAGGGGGGTGAGAAAGGACTGCTACACGGAGGTGGCCCTTCCTCTCTTCGAGAACGTCACCATCATCCAACAGCCCGTCAACCTCAGCAGCCTGGCAGCGCGCTACGCGGAGGAGGCGGCGCGGTTCATCCAGCGGGCAAGGTGAGATGCCACCCGCTGTCCCCCGTCCCCTTCGCCAGGAGAGCTCGTGGGTCACTGCAGACGTCTTCTGCTCATGCCGTGGGGTGTCCCCGGGGCTGCTTCCCCTGGGCTGCAGAACCAGAGGGGTTCTGTGGCTTCTCCCCACCACGGCTGGTTTCCCCTTGAGCTCTGCCACGCGTGGGAGCGGGACCTGGCTGTTGGATCTGGACCTGTCCGTGCCCATCCCGCAGCGGGTGCTGCAGGGCAGATAAAGCCGAGCGGCTCCTGCTGGGAGCTGGGGGAGGCTGGTGGTGGTGCGATGCCGGGGGGCACACGGGTGTTGCACCGTGGTCCTTGGGGAGCAGACCTGGGGTCTCCGTGGCTCAGCTTCCCAGCACGCTGGGGGAGGGAGAAGCCACCGAGGCTGTCACCCGTGTCCTGCAGGGCTTGTCGGGGAAGCTCTTTGGTGTATCTCATCTAAAGGGACCATGTATGTTAAAAACCACCATTTACAAGGAAGGTGAAAGCCTTTGAGCTGGGCTGTGCCTCCTTCCTGGGGGTAACGTGCAGCGGGGTCCCGACTGGCGGGGATGGGAGGCAGGAGGGGAAACGCTGCCAAACGCTGCCATCCCTCCGTCTTCCACCCCTCATCCCTCTGCCGGGCGGTGGAGGTGCCTCTGTGGGTGGGGGGTGCTGGTGGGGACGTGGGAGTGGGTGCTGAATGGGTGCCCACGGCGGCTCTGGTGGTGGGACCAGAACAGCCCCCTGTACAGTGGGGTTTGCTCCGTTTTGGGGACAGAGTGCTGGACCCTGGGCGTCAGGGTCTGCCTTCCCCCGCCGCGCGGGGACACGAGGAGCCCGGCCATGCTCTTCCCGGAGGATCAAAGCGGCTTCTCCCCCACGACGACCCTGAAGCCCTGCTGATGGGTTGTGTAATTTTAATCCCTATTACCGGCGGATTATGAGCTGTGACTTTGCAAAACGCATCCCTGCAGGGCGAGGAGGGGAAGCGCTGCCGGGCAGCAGTGTCGCAGCCCGTCCCGCACCTGCATCCGGGGATAACACAGACCCGGGGCAGGGCCACGGCGGTCCTGCGGTTGTGCTTGGGGGAAAGTTTGGGTAGTGGGGGCAAATGCAGGGCTGGGCAGGGAAAATGGCTCCTTATAAGCCTGGGTACTGTTTTGTGCTCACAATCCCTATAGTTTATCCCCTTTGGGTACCAAAAATGGGCCGCAGCGTGGCCCGGCCGCGTGGTCAGGATGTGTGCCCCTAACAGGGCCGGCGGGTAGCCGGGCAGCGGGCTGCAGGGCAGCGGTCATCCCTCCTCCTGCGCAAAGCCCTCCGGGCTGCGAGGATGCTGTTTGGCTGTGAAACGAAGCGGGTGAGCTCCGGGTTAATAGGAAAAACCTTTAAAGTCCCAGTAGTATTTTGGGGTTATCTGCGTTCATGGAGAACAGGATTAAGCAGGTGCCTGCCTTTTCTCTCCCTTCTCTTTGATGGCTTATTCCAGTTTTCCTCTGCCTGACTCATCCATTATGGGGCAACAAAAGAACACCGGATTTGTCATCTCGGTGTTTTTTTAACCAGTCGTGTCAAGGTTGAGCAATTCGTGGCAGCGCGACTTGGCTCTGTTCGGGACACTTAGAGCGTGGTGAACATGGGAGCAAAAGTCAGGGACGTTTGTCTTAAGTTATTGATTAAATGTTTACTCAATTTTCGGGAGAATTCTGAAATGTCGATGCGAAAAGCAAGCGGGAACGCTGTGGTCAGGAGTCCGTCTGGATGCTGGAGTCCACCTGGTGCTCCCAGTGGGATGCGAGCTGGAGGGAGCAGCTTTCCCTGCTCCGGGGTCTTCGGCATCCCAAGGGGAAAGGTGCTGCGTAGCCTTTTGCAGAGGCAATTTGCAAAAGATGCATCAGCACCCCCTGACCCCCAGTGTCCTGCAGGGGCTGGGCAGGGTGCCGGGGGGGGGGTCACAGCCCTTCGCGGGGCTCCGGCACCGCTGGGGAAGGATGCAGCAGCTCCAGGCGGGATGGGATTTACTCATTTTCCATCCCCAGGTGGGTGACGGGTAAAGGAAGGAAGTGCCGAAACGCACGTCGGAGGGGCCCCGAAAGCTTTCTGGAGGCAGCGATGGGGTGGCCGGAGCTGGGGGCGTGCGCGGGATGGGGCACGTCCCCGGGATCCGGCCCCTCCCCGCCGCTCGCCATCCCACCCTTCCCCTCGGAGGTCCCTGAGGAAGAGCGGGCCTCGTTGGAGGAGATAAATATAGCCGTAAACAAGAAAACAGGACATGTCCTCTGGTGATTTAAAAGCAAACAGGCAGCGGGGCAGCGCGCGGCGGCGAGCGAACGTGCCCGCGCTCCCCGTGCGGGGCTGCTCGGGGTCGGCGTGGGCATCCTTCTGCTGCTCATCCTCTGCTAAAACCACCGGCGGGGGCTGAGCGCTTGCTGGGGAGGGGGAGGAAGGGCCAAAATGGGCCCCGTGAGAGAGAGGGGAGGGAGGTGGGTGAGTGCCAGGGGTGCACGGGTGCAGGGTGCTTGGCACGCCGCTGCCTGCGGGACACCGGGAGATGGAGGAAGGGGCAAACCCGTCCCAAATGGGAGGACAGTGGGCAACGGGGAGGGGTTTGAGCAGGAGCAGGGGAGAAGCGGCTCACACTGGGCCAAGCATCCCCGCTGTGAGGGGAGTGGGTGCCCGCAGGGTTGGCAGCCGGCCGATGCGCACGAGGGGGTTTTGGCCCCCCGGAGAATGCGGCAGAGGCAGCGGTGGCTGCAGGGCTCCTGGGAGGAAGGGCCGTGTCCCTCGTGCCACCACCCTGGTGACCTCCTTCCACCACCTTCCCCTTCCCCGACCCGACTGAACGCGCTCCCCCTCTTCCCCGCGCAGCAACAGCGGACGCCCCTTCTTCCTCTACCTGGCGCTGGCCCATATGCACGTCCCGCTGGGGGTCCCCCCGCCGCCCCCCGCCCCGGGCAGGGGCATCTACGGAGCCTCCCTGAGCGAGATGGATGCTCTGGTGGGACGGATAAAGCAGGTCGCCGACAGCCACGGGAAGGGCAACACGCTCCTGTGGTTCGCAGGTACGGCAGGAAAACCCGGCTGCGGTGGCTGGGAGCAACGCCGGCGGCTGCACCGGCACCGACCCGGGGGTTGTGCGGGGTGGCGGGGGGCAGCAGCCGTGTTTGTCCCCTTGTCCTCGATGCTCCCGGCTGCTCTGCGGATGGGGAGCGATCAGTGGCCACGGCCAAGCTGCCCGGGGCTGTCACATCGCGGGGACGGGGGTCCCAGGGTGGCGCAGCCGCTCGGCCGGGTGTCCACCCCGCCAACCCCCGCTTCGGCCACGGGGCCGAACCGGCAGGGCCGTGCCTAATTAAACCGCAAATCCTCACTCATTAAGAAGCCCAAATCCGCTCTTGCTGAGCAGCCTCCCTAATGAGGATGTCTCGCTCCTGACGACAGGAACTGCTCCGCCGCTCATTAGCGCCCAAAGCTGGTGGCAGCCATCCCCGTCCGTCCCCTCCCCGCGCACCCCAGCTCCGCTCCAGCCCCTCACCCGGGACTCGGGCAGCCCCAGCCCTTGAAAATCAACTTTGAGCAATAAACAAACCCACTGCTCTTGGGAATGGGGGAAAGCATCGCAGGAGCGGGAAGGAGGGGTGGAGGGGTCACTTGTCATTGCTCGCCCCCCCCATTGCAGCGGTGTCCCCCGGTCCTGGTGTCGCTCATGGGGACGTTTCTTTCTCTTGCAGGTGACAACGGCCCCTGGGCGCAGAAGTGCGAGCTGGCGGGACGCCTGGGGCCGTTCGTGGGGGCCTGGCAGCGGCAGCGAGGTAACCTGGCAGCATCGGGGGGGTTCCCCATCCCTCGGGATGCCGGGAGGGGGCTGCTCCACAAAGCCCTTCATTGCCCATGGAGGGGGACGTGGGGAGCATTTCATCCCCCAGCCCTTCTCCTGGCCGCTGCCCTGGGCTGTGTTGCCTTGAAGACACCCCAGAATAATTTTTTTTCTTTCAAGCAGTCAAGTTTTCCTGTAAAACTGCTGCTGGGGGGAGCTGCCCCCCACTTTCCCCCTCCAATCCCTGTTATCCCAGAGCCTGGGGTGAGCGGCTGCTGGTTTGGGAGGTGGGATGCTCTCTCCACCCAAGCGCCGGGGCCATGGGCTCGGGCAGGGTCTCGCAGCCCCCAGCCCCATCCCGCCCGGAGGAGAGCACCCAGCAGCCCTCCCAGCCCAGCGCCGTGGGACTTTGCTTTTCTTTCTCTCCACTGTTTTGTTGTTGGGTTTTGGTCTTTTTTTTTTTTTTTTTTTTTTTTTCTGCCTTTTCTCCTTTTCCGGCCAAACCATCTGCTTGGTGGGTTTATTTCAGCCGGAGTGGCCAGAAGCATGCATGAGTCAGGCGTTTCCCACTTCTGCTTGTATTACGCAGTGTAAACGCGCGCCGGGCTCGGTTCCCCTCTTTGCTCGGGGTCAGCGGGGAGGGAGGGCGGCGGAGGGGCCGCGGGTGGCAGCGCCTCTTTCCTCCTCCGCTTCCTGACACCTACCCAGGCCATGCAACCGTGGCCGCTTCCCTGGGCAAACACTGCCGCCGGGCTGGCTCGCTCTCCCGTTCCCAGAGCCCTTCCTTCGGCTGGCCCCGGCGATGAAATCGTAACCTTATTTTTTTATTTTTTTATTTTTTTTTTTAGTAAACAAACCCTGCTGACGACCTGGGTTGCTCTTGAGCAACCGACGGTCACAAGCCGGAGCAGATGGTACAGGCAGTCCAGCGTTCGGGAACAAAGCTAGGAAAACACATCCCTTTTCCAGCATCTCGCTGCCCTACGAAAAACACGCCGAGAGCCCCGGCTGTCGCGTGGGGCCGGGGAGGAGGTCGGGCTGGCAGGGCTCTGGGAGCTGGCTGTAAATACTGCCTGGGAAGGATGACTTCTGAAATCCCTCGGCTGGTTGTTGCACGGATGTTTTGAAAGCCAGCCCAGTGTTACTGTCTGCTGCCGGCGGGTCTATCGCTGCAGACACCCGCCGGCATGGGTGCTGGGTGGGTGCTGGGTGGGCGGGTGGGATGCTCGGCCATCCCATCCCAGGGGAAAAGCCCTCTGAGGAGCGGGAGGGCAGGGGAGGACAGGCTGCTCGCGACTCTATACATTTCGCATAGCTTGGCGTTTCCGTTTAGGGTCCAACCCGAATTCCAGGGATGTTTTCCATTGATTTCGGGTGGTCACTGGAGTCCGTCCTTGCTCAGAGAGAGCAGCACAGCCGTGCGTGCTGCCCCCCCCTCCCTTCTCTGGTTGGGGACATTCCCGCAGCCCCCAGCCCACCCTGAAAACCCATCGCCCACCTCGGGGCCAAGACCCAGCAAGGAAGATGTTGGGACGGAGATGTGCGTTTCAGGGATGTGATGCTGGCCGTGTTTTGAGGTGGATTCAAGAGGCCCCGGAGCCGGTGTCCCTGTGGCGGGGACCTGCTGTGCATGGTGGGAGTGGGACCAGGGGTTTCATCCCGGCACGGGAATGCTCAGTTCAGCTTTCCTGGAAAGCCGTAGCCTCCACAGTCCCCACAGCACCAGAGCTGCGTCACCCCTGCTCTGGAGGAAAATCCCGGGTTGGATTTGGGGTGTTTCCGCCCCGTTTACTGCCCAAAGTGTTACTGGGAGCTCGTTCACAGGCAGCTCCGGCATCCTGCCCAGCCGGAGGCCAGAGGGGGGCTGGAGGGAATTACCCACCCGATGTCCTCCCGGAGACCCGCCGGCCATGCATGGAAAAACCCTTGAAATGCAGCTGCCTCACCGGGAGGGCGAGATGGGGATTGATATTAATTGCCGTAATTGCTACAATTACCTAGGGTGTCCGAAGGCGCGGGGGGGGCACCTTGCTTAAGCCGTACGTGATGTATGTTAGAAGCACTTCTACGTTTCCAGCAGCCACAAGAGACCCCGGTGCCGACTGTGTCCCACCGCCTCAGGCCCCAAAGAGATGTTCATCAGGGGGAAATGCAAAAGTTTGGATGGGGGGTGGGAGAGACTGGGGATGTTCCTGGCCAGGACGGGCAGTGGGGTCAGAAACCGTTTCCCTGGGCTATTCCTTGTGCCGCCGTCGCCGCAGCATCCACACCATACGTGTCCTTCTCCTCTCCTGCGGTGTGGGTACGGCGGCATCGCTTGGGAGCACAGGGTCAGCCCAGATCCCCGTAGCAGCGACTCCCGGAGAGGCCAGGCTGGGATGGGGACCAGCACAGGGACACGGAGGAGCGTGGGGTGGCTGTGCCTCTCGTCATCGCCTCTCTCTTGGCTCTGCCCGGAGGAAATGGCTTTGGGCGAGCGCCGTTGCCATGCGCACGCTGAAAAGCGGGCGGACAAAGACTGCGCCTGGGAAGTTTGCTCGGTGAATCGGGTTGGGATTTTCTGTTTGCCCCATTCCCAGCCCCTTCCCCGCCTCAGCTGCCGGGGGCCCTTTGGGCTACAGCCAAAGCAGAGGTTCTCTGACACCCTTCCACCCGTTTCCATGCTCAGTACTTCCATTTCAGTGCTCAGCACTTCCATTTCGGTGCTCAGCATCCCCACTCTGTTGCTCAGCATCCCCGTTTTGTTGCTCAGCACCCCCATTTTGGTGCTCAGCATCCCTATTTCAGTGCTCAGCATCCCAGGTGGAGGAAGGGACCGGGCAGCTTCCTCGCGCTGTGCATCTCAAACCCAAGGGCAGAGCAGGGGCATTTTGGGTGATGTCAGGGAAACAACTGAACAGGTTAATTAGCCGGCAGGAGGGTTATGGGCAGGATGGTGTATTTAATGAAGCGGGTTTCCAGCAGGCTGGGGGGGCTGTCAGTGCTTTACCACGCGGAGGGCAGCAGCCGCCTGCACAGGGCCGTTCGCGGCCCCTGGCGTAGGTTCCCGCAGTTCCCACCTGCTCCGTATTCTCTCCCGACATCAAATGTGGGAGGAAAGAGGGCAGCTCCAGCAGCCGGCTGTGTTTCTGGAGCAGACAAGAAACACAAAGCAGCACTAAACTGAGCCCTCTTTCTTCCCCACACTTTCCCTGCCGCTTTTAAAAACTCCTGTAACTCTTCTCCCTTCCCTGACCCAGCTCCATCTCCAGTGAAATCACCCTCCTCTGGGGTCATTTACTCCGTCTCTGCCTTTGAGGAGTTCCTTTCCCAGGGAAACTCCGGGGTCAGGAGTTTTTCCCATCAATGCAAAGCTCCTGGGCAGCGGGACGCTGAGCGCTGCCTTTTTCTCTTGCAGGTGGGAGCTCGGCGAAGCAAACGACGTGGGAAGGAGGGCACCGGGTGCCGGCGCTGGCGTACTGGCCCGGTCGCATCCCTGCCAGGCGGATGAGCCGCGCTCTGCTCAGGTAGGAGCCCGGCTGGATCGCATCGGGAAGCGGGGCAGCCCCTTCGCCCCGGTTTGGAAGGATCCCCCGTCCCCGTGCTGGGACCCAGGTGACAATCTGCCTTTTGGCAGCAGGAGCTGCCCACACTGGTTATTGCCTGCCGTGTGCCAGGCTCTGTACGTACTTTTGTCCTCCGCCGAGCCCCGTAACGCTTAATGCTTCAGCAAAGAGCAGTTGAAAGGGCTTTTTGTGAGGCTGGCGGATTGGCGTTAGCAGGCTCCGTGTGCCTCCTGGCCGCGGTGGCTGAGTGCCTCCCGATAATTAAAAGATGACGATGTTCTCTCTCTCCACCAAGAAGCAGGCTTAGGCTTTGTGGTTTGTGAATGGCTTGCTGTGGAGGAGGGTGCGGTTGTGGGAAAGGCTGGCCGGAGCGATGGCGCTCGCAAATCAGCGCAGGATGCGGCCGGGCCGGGAGGCAGCGAGCGACTTTTGCTGTTTCCAGCGAGAGCGGAGGGGAAGGGCTGCAGCCTCCCGCTCCTCGCCTCGCCGGGGAGCCCTGCACCGCGGAGCGGGGCCTGGACGGGTCCTTAGTGCAGCAATAGCGCACCTCCGCATGCGGCAGTTGCGCCTCTCCATGCAGCGCTTGCAGCTCTCCCTTGCAGCAATTGCCCCCCTCTGTACAGCCCTCCTTTGCGGCAAATGCAGCGTGGAGGGGCACAGCCTGGGCTGGGGGCGGCGCGGTGGGATGCCCCGTCCCTTTTCGTCCCTTGAAGCACACGATGGTGGAGTGCAGGGGACAGGGGGGACGGTGCTGGGCGTTGGGAAAGTGTCCCAGCTGCTGGAGGCAGGTCCTGACTGGTGGGCCCTGGGAGGCACTGGGTGTTTCTAAGGTCCATGAGGAACTTCACTGGCCCAGGTTGCCCCGAGAAGCTGTGGCTGCCCCATCCCTGGAGGTGTCCAAGGCCGGGTTGGACGGGGCTTGGAGCACCCTGGGCTGGGGGGAGGTGTCCCTGCCCAGGGCAGGGGGTGGCACTGGATGGTCTTCAAGGTCGCTTCCAACCCAAACCATTCTGTGATTCTGTGAGATAAGCTGGAGCCACTTACTCCTACATGGCCTGAGGGCATCTCGGGGAGCTGGATTTTTGCAAGCGGTGGAGGGTTCAAGGCGTGAGGTTGGGCACTGACGTCCAGCGGAGGGGATGAGGTGCTCACAGCACCCCTTGGGTTTCACCTCCAGACCCTTCCCCTCTGCGGCTGGGCGATGGGACATGGCGCAGAGCTGCCAACCTGTGCCAGCTCGGGCGGCCGGGACAGCGCGGTGCAGGATCAGTGCCGGTCCCCATCCCGCTGTCCCACCAGCTCCTCCCCGCTCTGCGCGCACTGCAGCCCTGCAGCCAAGCCCAGGCATCGCCTTATCTCCTCTAAGACCTTATCTCCTGCATTTCCCAGCTCCAGTCCAGCAGGTTGGACAGCTGGAAATCTAGAAAGCCGGTAGCAGCACAGGCTTTGCTGCATGCTGAGCGCTCAGAAAGCGGCTGTGTAGCTCCCCAGGAGTCACAGCACACCCAGCATCCTCCCAGCATTGCCGTGGGACCGTGCCCGGCTGGTGCAGGATGGTGCCCAGCTGTGCAGAGTGATGCCCAGCTGTGCAGAGTGATGCCCTGGCATCAGAGAGAGACAACCCCCTGGTTGGGAGGCAGCACAGAGCCAGCCTAGGGGATGCCAGCGATGGCTTGTGCTCAGAAAGGTGTCACCACTGTGGTCCTGGCCACGGCCTGAGCTCTCGGGCGGGGGATGCAGAGGGATGTGGAGGGATGTGGAGGGCAGGGGCTGCTCAGTGCTCACAGTGTGTCGGGGCGAGTGGCTTTGCTCTGCACCTAGAGTCACCCTTGGGGACATCCCTCAGTGGACGAACGTGTGAAATAGGACGGTTGAAGACTTGTCCCCCCAGCTGATGGGGAAGACCAAGAAGCTGGGCAGGGAATGAAGTCTGTGTGCAGATGCGGCTGAGAGTGCTCTGTACACAAGGAAGGACCTCTCTCTGGTGGGATCCCCCGGGAAGGGCCGGAGCTGGGCAAGGGCAGGCGTTAACGGCCCCTGAGGTGATGAAGATGCTGGCAGCCTTTGCCATGCAGCGTGGGAGAGAGCCTGCGCCTTGCCTCTCCCCGGCATCGCTTGGCCTCGCATCCTGCCCAGTGCCGGGGTGAGCGAGGGTGAGCGTGCCCGGGGGCCGGGGAAGCCGAAGCCAGCAAAGAAATGCTGATGCATCGCCGCAGACCTGCGCCTGCACGCCGCTTTCTGCAGAAAACTGCCTCGTCGGCTTTTCTTAATTATATTTAATTGTTGGAGCCACCCGCCGTGCTTCTGCCCTTCCTTGCCCCAACCCGAAGTAGGGCACGGAAGAAATAGGTCAGTGAGGTGGTGAAGAAGCAGCAAATTGCACCACCCTGGCTGTGCCGGCGGCGTGGGGCTGGGCGGGTTGGGCAAGGCGGTTGGGGTGTGGGGAGAGCTGGTTCAGCTGCCTGCCGCCGCCTGCACCGCGCCGTCGCCGGGGCTGGGCAGCACTCCCTGCCGCCGGCGTGCCCGGGTCGCCCATCGCCGGCGCAGCGCCGCGGGCAGCTCTGCCCCTCGGCGGCAGGCAGGGAGCTGCCGGTCCCCGGGCGCTGCCAACCCCTTTATCCTCGGTACTGGGGGCGGCAGCAGGGTGCTGGAGCGACTTTATTTATTAAACCTCTCTTGGCCAGGGCAGGGGGTTGCCAGTGTGGCTTCCCCTTTCCCTGCAAGCGTGGCTTCTCCTGCTTGGCCACCAAGATGTGCCTGCTGGCGGGGCCTTTGCTTTGATGCCAACTTTAACCAAAATCCAATTTTTTTCATGCCTTTTACCACGGGGCGCATCCACCCATGGCTGAGGGGATCTTTGACCACCCCGTGCCCTCAGTCACGCTGTTCTCCCACCTCAGAGACGGTTTTCCAGCGGTCCCATCCACTGGGTTGGGGACCGCTTGGTACAACCACGTGAGCAATCTGCGTGCACCGTGCTGGGGGCCAGATCCCGAGGGTGCTGAGCACCCGTGGGACCAGGAGCGCACTGACCGGGTCCTGCCCTGTGCTGCCATTTGGGGAGGACCCGGGCTGACCCCAGCGAGGTGCCTGCAGGGCTGTGTCCTGCCTTGGGTGCAGCAGGGAGCCAGAATTTTTTTTCGGCACCTCCCGGCTCGCCTGGCCGCTGGGGCCGTCTCCGCGAGCGCGCCGTACCGGGGCTGCCTCTCAGCAATGTTTGTTCTTATTTGTTCTCTCCGTCTCTTAGCAGCTAAATTAAAACTCGTTGAATGGGAGAACCGGGGGCCCTTAAGCCCTGGGCTCTTTTCTCTCTCCGCTCGCGCAGCCGCCGCAGGAGAAACGCGGTGGCAGGACCGGGATGGCGGGACGGCGGCAGCACCCTGGGTACCCCCAACTCGGGAGACCTGGTGTTTTCACCTCCCCCAGCAATTTCCTTGCCCCAGCTGAGCCCCCCGGGTTTTCGACACCCCCCCCCCCGAGGTGCCGGCAGGAAGATTTGGCAGCCGGAAGGATGTGGGCTGAGTCCCCGCCGGCTGCTCAGCACCGGTGGCTCTGCCGGCTCATCAGCCGTGCCATGGCCTCATCCCTGGGGAGGGCAGTGCTGTGACGCGTCACTTGGCCACACGAACACCCTGCTGTCCCTGGGGGCCGTGAGACACCCCTGGTGCGAGGTGCCTCCTTCTAGAGGTGTGGGGTCACCCCACAACCGCGTCTGCGAGAGGGAGGGAGGGAGGGAGGGAGGGATGCGCTCGATGGTGGTCGGGGTATGGCCACAGGAGTAGGACACAGGTGGCGGGGCTCAGACACGGGGGCTGCGAGACGGCCGTCCCCCATCCCACTGGGGTTGAGCCTAAACCCCACGGGGCCATGCAGCCGGCGGAGGGGGGAGCCCGTGCCCAGGCTGCGCAAGGGGCTGGCAGCAGGGCCGGCCGGTCCCCATCCCACCCCAGCAGGGACATTCCTTCACCTGTGGTCCCTCCGTGCCGCGTGGACCCCCCCATTCTGGCCCTGGGGCCACAGGCAGCAGGCAGGAAAGCGGAGGCTCTCCCTTTCTGCATCCTTACGGAGCCGGAGGGACACCGGGTCACCCGCTCCCTCCCTGCATCCCTCCGACACTGGGAAGCAACCAAGGGTGAGCCCCAAGCGCTCTTTTGCGGCTGAGGCCCCTGAAAAACCCGAGGTTTACGGTGGAAATGCTGACGGGCGTTTTGGTGGGAGTGCACAAAATAGCACCGCTCTCATTTTCCATTCTGGCCGCGGCGGCTCGTGCTGCGCCATGCAAAAGCGAGACCACATTTTCCTGGGGCGACGGGATCTGCTGTCATTGGCGTGAAAAGCCCCTGTGCTAGCACTTTCTCCGCAGGGTGACCTGCTGCCTTCCCCGTGTGTCCCCGGGGCGGCGCTGGTTGGGGGGGGAACGGGCAGGAGGGGGGTGGCGATGGGGGGGGGGAACCCCTGCCCTGCGGGTGCCGGGGTTTGCCGGGCGCGGGGAGAGGCAGATCCTGGCTGAACCCGCAGCGCCTGGCGAGCAGCCGCGCCGGGGGTGGGAGGTGTGCGAAGCGAGGGCTTGCCGGGGCCGAGTCGCTGCTTGAAGCCAGTTTTAACCTTTTCTGCAGAGCTCAGCCGTTGGGATGGGTGTTGGGAAACGGATGCCCCCCCCCCCCCACCCCTCAAAGCGCTCCCCTGCCATCAGTGCACCCCCCCGGAGCGAGGGGCTGCGGGGTGCAGGTGGGGTTGCGGGGGACACTCTGGGGATCTTTGCTCCTTACTCTGATGAAAGCCACTTCTTTCCCCAGCACCCTCGACATCTTCCCTACGCTGGTGGCCCTGGCCGGGGCGGCGCTCCCCCCAAACAGGCGCTTCGACGGCTTGGATGTGTCCCCGGTCCTCTTTGGGTGGTCGGATGTAGGGCACAAGGTAAGACAGAGCCACCCCTCCCGGTGACATCCCCCTCCTGACAGCAGGGCCCACCGCCTCAGAGCTAAGACAGGTGAGCGGGGGGATGGAAAGGCTCAGAGCTGGCGACGTGCGGATCCACGGGAGCATCTTCCCCCAGGTGCGGAGGAGGAGGACAGCCAGAGACGGCCGGCTGCTGCGCCGGGGCTGGGATTGGGGTACCAGGGTGAAAGGGCTTTTGGATTAGCGAAGAGGTTTTGGTTTTTTTTTTAGCTAAGAGAAATGCTTTGTTCCTAAATCTGGGATTATAGGTGAAAATGCCTACGCATGCAGCCCGGCGTGCCTTCCCGTGCGCTGGCAGCGCTGTGCCCGCTGTCCCAGGGGATGCTTGGGCTTGCCTGCCCCCGTGGCAGCCCCACGGTGCCCAGCACGGCGTGTCTCCTTCCCGATCGCAAAAGGTACGCCAGCATGGGAAACAAAAGATCCCAGGAGCTTGGACCTAGTTGTATCCACTTTATTTATCTTCCAAGATCGAGCCACAGCGAAGCCCTCCTCCTCCCAGCTCCTTGGCTGGGGAACGTGCCCGTTGCTGATGTTCAAGTGGGGCAGCCCGCCCCGTACCCTGCAGCTCTGCCCGTACAAAAGGAGCTGCTGACAGCTCCTTTAAGCCTAAAAAACACAGTTAGCAGAACAAGCAGTATGGCGATGCATTTTTTTTCTCGGAGTTGCACAAGATTTCTGCAAAACCAAAAGAAAAAGAAAAAATTTAAAAAAAAAAAAAAAGTGGCTTCAATAGCAGTCCCACAGATAAAGCCTGATTTTGCTTTTAAAGTCCACCCTCCTGCGAGCACCACGAGCCAGCTCCCAGCAGGGATCTTGGATTTGCTTTCTGCGTCCATCAGGGTTTTGGTATTTGCTTCGTATTTATGGAACCCTCGCTGAACCGTGAGACAAAGCGGGGAAGCGGATGGGATGCGGCTAGCGTGCTCCGCTGTGCTCCTCGGGATTAACCCTCTTCTCCTGCGCGTGTGGCGCTGGGAGTGGGGGACCGGCAGTTTGCTGGGAGGGGTGGTTTGCTGGGAACGATGGTTTACTGGGAAAGATGGTTTACTGGGAATGGTGGTTTGCTGGGAACCATGGTTTGCTGGGAATGGTGGTTTGCTGGGAATGATGGTTTGCTGGGAGCCATGGTTTGCTGGGAATGATGGTTTGCTGAGAACCATGGTTTGCTGGGAATGGTGGTTTGCTGGGAACGATGGTTTACTGGGAACGATGGTTTACTGGGAAAGATGGTTTACTGGGAATGGTGGTTTGCTGGGAACCATGGTTTGCTGGGAATGGTGGTTTGCTGGGAGCCATGGTTTGCTGGGAACCATGGTTTGCTGGGAATGGTGGTTTGCTGGGAGCCATGGTTTGCTGGGAATGGTGGTTTGCTGGGAATGGTGGTTTGCTGGGAACCATGGTTTGCTGGGAATGGTGGTTTGCTGGGAATGGTGGTTTGCTGGGAGCCATGGTTTGCTGGGAGAGATGGCTTGCTGGGTGTGAGGGCGCGGTGGAGGGCACGAGCCCATGCCAGACGTTCCCATGTGTTTCAGACCAAGGAATGACATCCCGAGCTAAAAGCAGGCACTGCCCCAGGCTTCCCCAGTGCCACCCCGGCCCAGTGCTTTTTTTTGGGGGGGGGGGAAGTTGTGCTGCTCTCGGGGGTGAATTAACCCCTGCGTGCTGGGAGCCGGGGGGCACAGCTGGGTTGTTGCTGCCGGTCCGGCAGCACGAGCGGGGTGGACATCCCCAGGGGATGCAGTCCCGCTGCCCTCGCTGCTGCGGGATGGGGTGACCTTGGGGGGGGACACACACAGAAGCCGCCTGCTCCAGCCCCGCGGGGTGATGGGGAGCAAAAGCGCACGTCCCCCTTCCCTCCCCTCTTGGCTCCCTGCCTTCCGTCTCCCACTTGCGAGCGGCTGACAGCAAACCCCCACTCCCCCTTTGATGGTGCGGGGTTTTCCTTGACACGAATCCTCCTGAAAGCGGTTCCTTCGCTCGCCCAGTTTCCGCACGCCGCCGACAGCCGCTTCCCTAACCGGGCTCCCCGGGGCGGCTGAGGCTCCCCGGCGCGAGCTGCCCGCCGTAACCTTGCCCGGCATCGCAGCCCGCGCGCCCGGCACCCGCGCAACCTGTGACGGGGCTGGGGCGATGCCAAGGTCCTGTTTTGAGCGAAGGCTGTTTACAGTAGAAATAAACACATCCTACAAAACGTAGCAAGGGTACAAGTGTCAGACAAATGAGCTCTTTCCATTAGCTTAATGGCAGAGGGGGTGCGCGCCTCTCTCCCTGCGCGCTTGCTCGCTTGTGCACCGCAGCGCCGAGTTCAGACAATGGGTTTTCTGGGGAGAAAAGGCCTTTTTTCCCCCCCCTTTTCTTTTTTTTGTTAAATTAAAATAACAAAGTCAAAGATCAACAGATGCATTGCAGACCTGGGGATGTTTCGCGAAAGGGCTCAGTTGAAACAAGCGCCTTGATTATACGGTAAATTCTAATCGGTTGTCTTAGCGCGGGGTGTTGTGAGGCGGGTTTGGGAAGGCGCCGCTTGGTAGCGAGGGAGGTTTGAGTGCCTTTGCACTGAGACGGCAGCATCCCAGCTAAAACCATACCCGTTAAAGGTAACGCCGACTGGCGACAGGGCATAGGCAAAGCTTTAGGGCTGGAAGCAGAAAATTGGTTCAGCTCCTGGAGGCTCAGCTCCACGGGCCCTTGGATATTGGCTAATTTCTACTTTGGAGCTCTTTTGTTTTCCCCGAGGAGTGGCGGCATAAGGGGACTCTGTAGTAGGGGTTTCCTCGCCGTAGCGGGCTCACACTGCACCACCTCTTCTTGCTTTTCACCCTGATTTTTTTTTTCCCTAGAACATGATTTTTTAAACCAAATTCCAGAAGGCGAATTTTATTTATTTACCGATTTATTTATTTATTTATCTTGCAACGGAGGGCAATAAAGGAAACCGAGAACATTTGGAAATCACCCCCCCACACACACACCCCGAATCCTGGCATTTCTTGGATGAGTTACCAACTGCCGCCCCCCCCGCCCCGAGACGGCGGCCGCATCCCGAGCAGGCAGCGCGGGACGGACACCCCCCGGGCGGGCGAGTGCGGTGCCCGGCGGCGCTGCGTGCTGGGGCAGGGCTCCGCGCCGGGCACCTGCTAAGGCATTACCGCGCTGATCAGCTGCGAAGGCTGTTACTAAACTTGGCACCGCAGCTGCCTACAACTTCGGCAGATGTTTCTAATTTTTAGCACAGTGGAAATTTCTTGAATCACTTTTAAACTCGATTCCCGGGGAGGAAACCTCGAGTGACTCATCCCTCAATGAAGCCATTGGCTCCGTGGCAGATATTATCTGACAGATGAGCCCGCTGATCCGTCCAGCTCACTTGTCTTCTCGCTCCCCGTGTGCCAAAGCAGTCGTCCTGTGTGGATCGTGTGTCCTAAATACCGAAAGGGAGAGATTCGACCCACCCTTCCCTCCTTCCCCTCCTTCTCACCCCCATTCCCCGTGCTGGGACGGCTGTTGTTAGGGAAGGGAGTGCGTGCACAGCGGGGTGAGTCAGCGGCGGAGATGGACCGGGAGTGATGTTCCAGCACCTCACCTACCCGTGCCGTCTCCACTTCGTGTGAGCTCACGCTCAGCTCGTGGTTTGCTGCTGGCCCCAGGCAAGGATTCGGCTCCCTTAGCTCTCCCTGTCGCTAGCTGAGCCGGGAGCACCCAGGGAGATGGTGGCATGGGGCAGTGGTGGGTGACATGGAGCACCTGAGATCATCCCGGCTCCAAAATGTTCTGCCCTGCTCTGCTAAAAACCCCCGCACCTTGGTGACCCCTTTCTTGCCCTGGGAAAGAAATGGGTCTGGGGAGGTGAATGCGTGCAGGGCCAGGAAAGCACAGGAGAGATGCTGGTGTTTCCCGGTGCGCTTTTGCTGTCCCGCCGCCCTTCAGCACACAAAACTCAGTTGGTTGCTCAGAGTCCGGGGGCTAAATGGTGTCTCTGAATGTGTGCGCGGGTGGGTGGTGGTCTCGTCTCGGTGGGCAGTGGGTTTCACAGGGTGGGTTTTCTCTGCAGCGGGCTGACGGGCGCTTTTCACCTCTTCCTTCAGGTTCTGCTCCACCCCAACAGTGGGGCAGCTGGGAAGGACGGCGAGATAGAGACGCTGCGGCTGGCTCAGTACAAGGCCTTTTACACCACAGGTACCGTCTCCCTTGTAGGGATGGTAAAGTCTGGGAAAAAAAACTTCTGGAATTCTTGGTTCCCTGCAGATATAGGTGAAAAACCAACTCAGGTTAATTCAAGCAAGGGCAAACCCAGGGAGGAGTAAGTATGTGCCCCGCTGTGGCTGTGCGATGGGCGTTGCAGCCCGGGGTTGTCGGCCTGAGAAGCGCTCTCGGACTAGGAGCAGGACCCGGGCTCCCAAAGCTGGGCCATGGTGGGACTGGGCCATCACAGACGGCCGAGGGGTACAGAGGTGATCCCTGGGCAGCCTGGGACTCCCACGTTTTTCTCTCCTTTTCTCCCTAGGAGGGGCGATGGCTTGCGATGGGAGCGTTGGGCCAGCCGAGCATCACCAGCCACCCCTCATTTTCAACCTGGAGCGCGACATCCAGGAGCAGGAGCCTTTGGACGCGGCATCCAGAGAGTACGAGGCAGTGCTGGCTGCAGTCAGCAGGGCTTACGCCCAAGCTCTGGAGGACATCGCAACGGACAACGTCTCGGTTGCAGATTACTCCAAAGACCCGGCCGTGACCCCCTGCTGCAACGCGCAGCACGTGGCCTGCCGATGCCGAGCGCCCGGCACTCACGCAGCCGTGCTGCACCGTCGCGCGGAAAGAAGAGCCACGCGCCTTTGTCTTTAAGCAAATAATTGCTCAGGCGGCTCCTTTTCCCCCTGCCCCGAGTCTGGTTTCTGTGACCGGCACCCATGCGCGCGCCGGCTCCGGGCTGGAGGTTGGCCACGGGGGAGAGGGACGGAGGCTGCGGTCCCCTGTGCTCCCTCCTGCGATGCAGGGAGGGGAGTGCGGTGTGGGGCTGCGTGAGCAGAGCAGGACCGTCACCCCAGCAGAGCAGGGCACAGCAGTACCTGGTGGCTCTGGGCACATGGAAGGCGAGAGGCTTTTTGTAGGGCTCTTTAGCTGAGAAAGAGCCAGGTCTTGGCTTAAAACTACCTTCTGCGAGAGCTGCCTTTGGGGGAGAATTCCTCTGGGAGACTCGCTTGGCTTTTCTTGAAAATAACAGACATAAAGCATACAGGAGCGGCCCAGTGGGAGCACAAGGCAGGGGAGGACGGGGTGCACAGCTTCTCTGTCCCTTCTGGTGCCGAGTCCCTGGAAGTCTGTGGCTGCAGAGAGAAAAGTCCTGGCCGGCAGGAGTGTGAGCGCTCTGGGAAACAGAGCACCTGCCCCGCCAGCTGCCAAGTGAGGTTTATTAACGGGGTTGTGTTAAAGAGCTGTCTGTGAAAGAAAGAAGGTGCTGGGCTCTCCCTGACTGCTCCGCTCCTCGGGGACGGGATGCTCGGCTTGCCGGTGGCTGCCGCAGCGGAGCGCCGGGATTGCCCCGGGACACGCACCCAAGTCCCAGCGTTGGGAAAAGGCTTTTTTGGGGGGGAAGGCGCAGGGGAGAGGTGCGCGGTGCCGAACTGGGGGAGCTGCTCCCCGTCAATTCTGCATGGAAACACCAATGGTGTAACTGCATTTGGTTTTTTTGGGGGGAGGTCGGGAGAGGTCCCTGCCCCGAGGCCTCCCAGCAGATCAGGGCTCCAGGCAGAGATGCCGCTGCTGCCGATCCCAGCGCGATGCCCAGGAGGCAGATGGGGCGAAACAGCTCTTACGGGGCCGTTTCTGGGCAGATGCAAAGGCCTGGGGAGCTGCAAATACCAAATCGAAGGTGCAACTGAAACGTAGAAACCACCGTGATTTCCCAGCAGCTGAGCGAGGGTTTTCTGAACCAATTTGGGACTCCGATTTAGGCACGCAGATCTTTCTTTGGACAAGCCGTAAGTGATCTTGGCCAGGTGGGCCGGGTGGAAGCAGCTGCCTCCTCGCAGCAGCCCCCCCAGACCCACGCTCCCGCTCGTAAAACTTAATCAAGACTGACATCTTTAGGGCCCCACAAAGAACAGCAGGAGCACGGGCAGCGAGTCGCCAGGGAGAGATCGTGACTTTATTCTGTCTTGAAACATAGCAAATGGCACCTTCGCTAATATCACTGCAAAAATACTCTGCTTGGGTAAAATAGTATGTATATACTGTACAAAGACATAAGTTTAATATATCTTCCTATAAGTACATTTATACACATAAACCAGCATAAATTAGAAAAGGGACAACCGGGTATATAAAATTCTGGTTACGTACAAATCTGCTTAAATTAGCATTTACACTGTGGTTCTAACATATAGTTTGTTAAATATAGCGATGCGCATACAGTACATTGACACCCCACCCAGACACGAATTAAAACAAGGGGCTAGCGGGGCCAGGTGTTCACTTAAACATACCGTAGGAAAAAGCAGTGGCCCACCTTGGATTTTTTTTTTTATTTTATTTTTTTTTTTCCTCTCTCGTCTTGGGGACTCGCAAATCTGTTCTTCGAAATTCCTGGCTTTTCCAAAGCACTTCCCAGCAGCTGTCCTAAGCGCGGATGTTTGCTTCTCATCATGACCTCTTCGCTTTGCCCGGCTGACCTCCACGGCACAAGATTATCTACCAAAATCAAAACAGAACGGCCTTACTTTTCCCAGCAACAGGGTGTGTTTCAAGTTGGGTTTTACGCACATGGGAGGAGAAGGGGGAGGGATGTCCCGCAGTGTTTTACTTTCCATTCAAAGGCAGATTTGTGAGCGGTTTATTTATTTACTCTCCCCCTCCCCAAATTTACAGTCCTGGGAACAGGAACCATCTGGCTGGGTGATAAGTGTGTCCTGCCTCTAGCTGGCATCGGGCTGCGCGCAGCCGTGCTCGCAGGAGTTCGATTACTGGGGCTGAGGGCCTTTTCGTCTCGCTAAGGCCTCCCAAAAAGTTCAGCTCCTGGCGTGGCGGGAGGGGAAAGGTGTGCGCCGTGCATCACCGCGTCTCTCCGGGGTCTCCAGCTGGAACCCTGTATGTTAGACTGCATTAGGTGAGGGGAAGCCCAGCCTAAGTATCAGCAACACCTTGGGGTGAAGGCGTAAAGCAGGCGCAAAGAAGAACAGGCAGCAGCGAGGACCCTGAACCACTTCACATCAGCTCCTCGCGCCACGGGACGAGGCTGGAGACCCCGGGCTAAGATGTGCACCTACTTCTGGACGGGGCTGGGGTAAAGCTGCTGCGGCAGCCGGGGCGGGTGCCTCTGCGGACACTACCCGTGAGCCACGGCACGCATCTCCCCTTCACCAGCTCCAGCCGCGCCAGACCTGCGTCTCCCGGCGGTGCGGACGCGATGCCCGCAGCCCCAGCTGCAGGAGGGTCCGTGCCAGCTCCTCCTCCCGGGATCTGTCTCTCCGTGGGCTTCAGGACCACCACTTGCCCGGGTTTGAGGCGCATCGGCACTGGATTGCACGTTTCCCAAAGGGCCTCAGATAATATACTGATAAATTGTGCTAAATCCTGAAAGCCGCAGCTGCCCAAAATGCCTGCCGGAGCTATCGGGGCAGGCACTGCTGTGAGGAAGAAGAGGCCAGTCAGGTTCTGCCAAATTTGCTCATCCCCCATGAAACACGATTACTAGTAGAGCTTCACCGCAAAATCCATGGCCTTTCCTCTGCTAACGGCCAGCTCTTAAAAAAAAGAATCACTGAAAATCATTAGCGTCACACATCCGCGCCACAGAACGAGTGAAACAGCAGGCAGCAGAGAGGAGGAACTTGGGCACACACTGGTCCTGCGGAGCCAAAGATGCATCTGCAAGCTGGCTGCTTGCATTAAGATCCATGGTTTGGAACAGCGGGGGGGGATGCGGACCCCCAGGCTGGGGCACTGGTTTCTCCCCGCTGCAGACAGCAGCGCTGCCAGGACAGGGATGTCGTGCTGCCGAGGGCGGCCGTGGTGCACGGGCTGCTGGCACTCGTGCTCCTGCCCGTCCTTCCAGGGAGCAGGCAGGAGCGGGAGCTGCTGCTTACCACCGGGGGGGAAATCTTTATTCCACCCTGTGCGCCCCGCTGCAGGCAGGGGCCACGGGCACGCACGGGCAGCAGCAGCCTTGGGCAGCGCAGGCAGGCTGCCCAAACAGTTTCGGAGGTAGCCGAAAATCGATGCGAAAGAGATGTTTCTAAATACTATCTGTGTATCGGTGACGGGAAACTGTCGTTGAAGAGCTGGCTGCTGTATGCAATCTTGCCTGGCTTAATGAAATGGCTCTCCCGATAAAGCCCTCCCATCAGCTCTGGTCCCGAAGCTGACAAGCTTCAGCGTGCAGCCAAATGCAGGACGGAGCACGTATGCCTGGAAAAGCACCGAGCAACCTGCTGGCACAAATCACCTGAATCCCAGGAGTTTTAAGAAGATCCCCTGGTTGCACTGCTCAGGTCCACATAGGCCATCTTACTTGCTGATCCTGTGGGATTTCTTTTGTCAAACCTCATGGCACTACCCAAAAACTGTTCTGACCGTGCCTTGGTGGGGAGAGCCGCTACGGCGGCTCCCAAAAGTGGAGCTGGCTCAGCAGTGTCCTGCCTGGCCCGAAGCACACACACACACACCAACAGCTCCCAACACCGCTGGAAACCTCACCGACACCGAGAAACCCAGAGAAAGGTGGCAGCTGCTTGGGCAGGTAACCAGAAAACAGCCGTAATCGCCGCAACCACCTGCAGCCAGGGCTGGCTTTGCTCTTCCCATCCCGCAAAGCCGCCTGACCACGCAGAGCGAGGGCGACGCAGCCTCCTCTCAAGCACGGCACCGTCTCCTCACCTCAGGCTTTAGCCTGCTGTCCATCTCCACAACGCCTGAGTCCTTTCTGCGTAAGAGCAGCAGCGGACCTGAAAGCGCTTAATCCACCCCACCGATGCGAGCGAGAGACGTAACTGAACCTGTTTAACCTCTTCCCGCGGGATCCTCCAGCAGTCCTGACACAATCAGGAGCAACATCCACATCCCCTCTTGTTGAAGCCACTTTTTATGAGCCCGTCTTGGGCTTCTCATCTCTTCTCTGATCTGTCCCTCCTTCCGTTTAATGAAGAGGCAGTTTTTGACAATCAGCAACAGATTTTATGTTAGACTGAAGCTGCTTTTCCTCGCTCTTAACAGCTGCGCCTCTGAAGTCTTGCTTGAGGTCAGGGGAAGGCGAGATGTTTCAAAATGGAGAGGAACTGCTGGGTCTGAGCACTGCTGTTTCTCCAGAAGTATGCCTAAGTTCAAAGCCACACTCGTGGCGTGGGCTGCGGGTTGAATATTCCATTTTGTCACAAGTTTTGAGGTTTTTAAATATCTTTTTGTTGCACGCTGGAAAACAAACAAAACCCTTCCCATGTTTCCGCAAAGCAGAACGCTGTCAAAACATTTTTGTTGGATAAGGTCAGTTTTTCTCTCCTTCCTTCTCCGCACAGAAGTGACCGATGCCTGAAACCCCCCCGCCTTGGCACGTCATTGAGACCGAACATCTCAGTGCTGAGCAAACAGCGAAGTTCAAGTGAAATTCCGAGCATCAAAACATCCCGACCAACTCTCCGTAGGCACTAACGCAGCGGGAGCCAGCGCCGCGCTAACCGGTAGACCAGATGCAAAACGCATTACCATCTGCAACGGAGGGGCAAACCCCAGGTCCCAGCTGCAGAGACTTTATCTGGAAGCTCCGATTGCTAAGCCACCATTATCAGGGAGTATTTTTGGAAAGCGCCTTCCCTCCCACACGACCTCCTCCTTAACGTTACGCACGTAAGTTGCTCTGTCAGGTTCGTTACAGCGCAGGACTTTGACAGATCAAAGTTCATTTAATAAAGCGCCCGCTGTCATACAGCAGGGGTTTGGGGCTGCTTTTATACGGCGTAGTCCCAGCAGGAAGGCTCGTTCAGGAGCAGCGTGATTCCTGCTTGCTGGCATTTGCTCGTCCCCAAACCACACGTTCAAGAGCGGGTTCAGCAGAAGGAAGCAAAGGATTGTGCAGAGGAGGGACATTTTAAATACCCTTCTTGGGTAATGGAGTAGGACAACTAGAAAACTCCTGTTCTCAGTTTGCAGCAGGTTGTGTTACAGGTAACAAGAGCAAATTGGTCTAAGGTTTATGCAACTAGAGTTGGATTTAGGCAGTGTTGTTTTAAGGGGAGCCATGAGCTAGTCACCTTTGATCTAAATAACACTTTGCATCAGTTAATAGGAAAGTGCCTCACAGAGGTCAGCCTCAGCATACGGAACAAATCCTGGGATCCCGATAAAGTTTTTACTTCCTCCTTCTCTGGCAAAACTCCCAACAGCAGGATATGTAAAAACGGAGTAAGGGATTAAAAAGTCTGCCAAGTCTACAACCTGAAATCTATTACAATATTCTGCCGTATTAGTGCATTACCATTAAGAAGACACCGCTGATTACAACCAGATCATAGCACAGTACCAACATCTGTCCATTTAGGGGTTAGGGATACTTAACACAATAAAAGCGTGTGTAACAGGAAAAGGAGCGGGAGAGACACTGCCAGGCTTAAGTTAGACTGTAAAAAGCCAGTATCTTCTTCCAACAGTAACTGAGAAAGTGCCATATAAAAAATCATAAAACGGTTTAAAACTCTGTTATGCCTTTCATCTTTGTACTTGGAAAAAAGAGTTTCCTTTTCAGTTAGCTTGGAAATGAAGAGACTGGTGAGGTTCAGGTATGTCCCAGGTGCATTCTATAAGCTAATACAACTGACTGTAAATGCAACAGGGAGTATTAAGTTTTTATTTCTAAATGATGGTATTGTTCATATTAAAGCTATTCTTGGTAATACTAGAGATCTGCGCAAGGCACAAAGGTTAGATCTGGGTCTGAACGTCATTCTGCACCTGCACTTCATTCAACAAGTTTGTTCAGATCCATCTCTAATTACCAGGTTCGATCACCTTAGCCCATCCCTAGCTGCCATTTAGTGGGGGTGTACTTTTCCTGGCACTGTCCCTATAACTTAAGTAGTTATTTTAGGCTTCACAGTGAGCAGGGACAAGGTGGGGGCAACAGTATCTCTTCTGTAAGAGGTCTATGCTTTCTTCTTAGCATGAGGGCCGAATTGCAGTTTTAGGGGTCCCGAATGCTCACAGGAGGAAACTCATTCTCGTCATCAAGACACACTGGTCCGGTTGCAAACTCGTGCTCCGGGATAACCTCTCCTCGCAGGGCACCGCCGTCCTCCGAATAACCTGTCCAAGTGAAAATACAAAACGTTATGGAGAGAAATGGATGGAAGGAGGCTGGAAACAAACAGCGAAGACTATTTTATCACCTTTTTAGCACAGAGCTGCTTTCTCGGGCTTTTTGGCAGAGCTCTGGGGGACTGCGGAAGAGAAAGGTGTCTCCATCGACACAACAGATTAGGGAATGGACTACATGGCTAGCTCCTGCGGCAGAAGCTATCTTCCTCCCACCATGAATGTAAGTACCAATTTCAGAACAAGATCCACATCTGTTTGTGCACCTTTAGACTCAGGAATATAATGAGATAGTCACCCAGTCTTCTGCAACAATTTAGTACTAGCTTCATTGGGACAAGGTGTAACAGGTTTGGGAGAATCCATAGCGATCTTGCCACCAAAATAGTGAGATCTGACTTCTACACCCACAGTTTCAACTCCTGGAACCCAGCCTGGCAGCCGCTGCTGTCTGACAAACTGTGAAGCTCGGATGTGGTTAGTGCTGGTGGGCCCGTCTGTGGTGCAGCTCTGCACAAGGAGGAGAAGCACTGATAAGGGGTCCTGGGAAGCCGAGCAGAAGCCCGGCCTGTTTCGGGGGCAGGGGATGAACCGGGTGAGCTCTAGGGAGTCCTGCTGCCCCAGCCTCATGGCACAAGCGGTGTTTCTGGTTGAACCCTTGGAAGCTGGGAGACTCCACTTTGCCCCAGGTGACTTTCTTGCTTCTGCCTGAGGACGGGCAGATGCGATGCTTACCTGGCATGGTCGAAGCTGAAGGCACTGTACTTTGTCTGGCTACAGTTGCTGCATAAGATTGAGGTAATGGAGGCCGAAGGTCATTTTCTTTGTTCTCCTCCATCTTTCCTGAGCCAAGCAGACTTAATAGTGCAGGAGCAAGAGAGAGGAGAAGAGTTAGTTCTGATCCCAACCATTCCTCCCGCAACACCGGCTAAGAAAAGCACATGCATCCACGTCTCCTTGAAGCACATCACCCATCTGCATCACCGCACGCAGGCACTGCCTGCAGCCCCAGCAGCGCTGCAGAGGAAGGAGAGCATTGTGCTCTACGAGTAAAGCGGGGCGGGGGGGGAAGCAGAAGATAGGGAAAGCACTACTTCGGCTAGAGGACAATGCTGGCATGAGAATAGAAGGGAACAGATTGACCACAAAAGCTTTAGGTTACAAAAGCAAACAGTGTTTCTAATCACAGAGGGGGCTCCAAAGGGCTTCCAACAGGAGCGGACTAGATGGGAAAAGCAGCCCTGGCTAGTTTAGGATGGAGTTTGAGCAGCGATATAGTATGATGTAACATAACTCATGACCCAAGGGGCCTTTTCAGTCCTCTGATGCTAAGAGGAACCCACATACGAAGCTGGCGCGCCAGCTCTGGACGGCGGCTTTGGGCCGGGAGTGGGCGGGCGGCCGCGGCGGCTGAAGGCGGCCGGAGCACGCTGGACAGCGCAGCTTTGAAGTGCCGTTGTTTTGTGGCTTTTCAAAAAAAAAAAAAAAAAGAAAAAAAAACCAAACCAAAACAAAAAACTGCTGGCATTTTCCTGGCTGGCAGCCACCTCCCGGCTTCGAGCACATGTTACATCGCACCCCACCCCAAAGGCTTCACATCTGGAGCCAAGCAGCCCAGATCTGGGAGGGGGGTGAGGGGGGGGGGGGAAGCGACGTGCTTAATCAAATTTGCACACAAACTGAACAGCGGCGCAGAAGACTCTGCTTTGGCAGTGCACGCCTGCAGGAGTGCATCTGTGCGGGTTTTTGTTTACGGAAGCTCCCAGCATCGCTCCACACCATCCCACCCCCAAAATCAACTCTCCAGCACCCACTCATGCCTGGAGAAGGTGCTCTGCTCTCCTGCCGCCATGGTGGTCAGCGCTCTGCTGCTGGAGGCATCTCCCAAGGCACTGCCTGCCCACCTCTGCTGTCTAAGCTGAGATGTCCCACAAGCGTGTAGGGATCGGAGATGTCTCTGGTTTCTTCTGCAAGAAGCCCCACATCCCTGCCTGCTGCCGTGGTTCCCACCCACGTCTGTCGGAGCAGGCAGCTAAAATCACAAAGTCAGTTCTAATGTTCTTGCTCCTACAGCTCCATTTAGTGCTTTGAGGTGAAATTTCCCTTAATTTTTTAAAAGATCAGCCTCTGCATCAGATGTGTCTGGAGGTATAGTTACCTGTGTTTCTTAATTAAGACACACTCCCCTCCATCTTGTGGGTCCAAGTTATAGATATAGAGATGTCCATCTGACGTAGTCACCAACAGTCGAGGCAGCTTCTGAATCCTGATGAGAAAAGCATCATGAGTCCAAACACATCTGCACTCACACACAGATACAGCACGCACCCACGCTGCGTGCTCTGCAGGCACGGGTGCAAGATAAAGGGCCACAGTGGTGGTGTTCTGCAGAGATAGTTGCGTCTGCTCACAGGCTGGTGTGGCAGCGGGGACGCGGATGTCAATACATACGTGGAAAGGGCGCAGATGTTCCTTTGTCCGGAGATGTTCAGGCGGACAGTGGCAAAGGCTCGATCCTGGTTCATCATGCCCGATACCTGAGCAGGGAGGTAGTTGGTAGCAGCCTGGAACATCTTTCCCATGTAACCGCTCCAGGTTGGAGGCTCTTCTGGCCGGCTGAGGGGGTCACAAAGCAGCTTCAGTGGGGCTACCACAATCAGCCGTGACAAAACAGATAAGGAACAGCTCAAACGATCCTGATCTCAGATACGCAAAGGCTTTCTTTGGGGCACCTGCACACACTGTGCACCAGCCTAGCTGGATACACGGGGAGGAGGCAGGGGACAGTGGCAGCTAATAAACCCAGAGCAGGCCTGGAGAAGCTGGCAGCAGGAATGCAGTGCGTAGTTTTTCCAAGGAGTGAATCCCGCAGGACACAAAGCCAAAGAGGCAGTTTGCAGCTGGTATTGCTCATGGAGAGTACGTGGTGAGGAAATGGAGGCCAGCTGCGCAAAGGCAGACGTCTGAGGCAGAGACACCCCTGGGGCAGGCAGGTTAACCCAGGCTAACCCCCTCACCTGTCAGTGAGATGCTCCAGTTTGAAGATGTGCACGGTCTCTGTGTTGCTAGAAGCACAGAGGAACTGGGAATCCATGCTGAACACCAGGGAGCTGATGTTCACATACCTAGGGCCAAAGAAAGACAGAACTGGTAACTTCATGGCATACCGTTCAAGGGGAACTGCTAAATTTTGCTCACAAAGACCCACATACGCCGAGGAGCACCCTGCCTGGCTGCTGCCGAGCCTGCGGGTGGGCTGGCTAGCATTCCCCGAATCCCTTTGCTCAGCACAGCTGGTGATAGCCTCAAGTTAGTCACTAACAGCCAGAGAGGTGGAAATATCCATGCTTACAGAGCTATCTGTGGAGTGAACATCTGTGCCAGCCTCGCTACAGCAGCTAAAGTTTCTGGTACTGCAAAGGCCAGGGAGGATATCCACAGCGCTGGGTAGCCGGATACACGCGGCATCTCTTCCTGCTCAGCAGGGATGGGTATCTTGGCCACGGCGGTTTTTGTACTTGCAGAAGTGGGTGTAAAATCACAGGCAGGTCAGGGATGGGGAAGGGGAAAAAGCGCAGAAAAGATCTACTGAAAACATTTGAGGGAGCCTGCAGAAGAGCCGCAACAGCCCATCTCCGCCATCGAGACTCGGGCTCTGTGCAAATGACTTAGTAGCTTCAGAACACCTCCTCTGAGAGGGCAAGAGTTGAGCTGATAACTTTGGGGACTTCATTATTTCAGGTAAGAAATGAGAAAGGACAGAATCTACCTCTGTTCTCTGCAATTGCCCTGTTCTGCGATACACTGAATTGAATCGCTAAACTTGCCGGAGGCAGCTGGGCGCAGCGTGGCTGTCTGGCACAATGACATTTCTATCTGATATGCTTGCTCTCGTTTTCTTTCTGCAAAAGATGCCAAAGCCACCAGGATCTGACGTTGCCATGTCCCTGTGTTTACATTTCTGCTCCAGGAGCCCTCTGTGTACTTGTCACCAACAGAAGAACGGACTGACCTTTTCATCCCTCGCCGGAATTCATAGAGCTTTTGCCCACCAGGAATGGAAAATACACGAATGACTGTGCCCTGCAAAAAATGCAAATGGAAAGATCAGGCAGAAGCAGCGCAAAGAGCGCGAGCCCTTTCTCTGACACACCCAGGAAACTCGGGACGTGCAAAGGCCCCTCCTGTTTGCCAACCGGGGTCAATCTGAACCCGATACACTGGGCTCTTACAAGTCTGAGTCCTCTCCGTGCCCCTCCTCTGTTGGCTGTGTTTAAGAACAGGCAGCTCAGAGGTCCCGCTCTCCGTGCTCCAGGCAGCTGAGCTGGCTGGGACCCCCCTGCCAGAGAGCACAGGCATCAGGCAGGGTGCTTGCAGCAGCGTTCACTCACTTTTTCGGAAGCGCTTGCCAACTTCGAGCCGGTGGAGTTGAAGACGAGAGCAGCCAGAGGCCCGTCATGGGCAGGAATCGTGCAGGCTGTTTTCTGTAGGGCAAAAGGCGATGTGAATGCAGAGAGACACGTTGCTCCTCGGACTGCGTGAGGGCAGGGTGTTCCCTGCCTTGCACCCTACCCAGGCCTGCCAATATGGATTCACGGGATCGTATCGCACTAATGGTATCCCTTCAACACCCTCAGCATTTCTTATCTTTGCCCTGCCTTGAGCTCACTCCCCACCTACTACGGCCACTGTGATTACAGAAAGCTCATTTCAGGGGCAGAGGTCCTCAGCTCCCCACCTCTCCAGGCTGTGGGATTGCGACTGCGCCGTCTCCGAAGCCTGGCATTTCTTTGCGCGGAGACAGAGCTGGCCTCCCTGCGATTCACTCGGCTGTACAGCAAATTCTGCTGCAGCGACACCACCCTGATGCCTGCAGGGAGCCCAGGCCCTCGCTAGTATCTCTCGCAGCAGCAGCGTGTTTTCCCCTTGTGCTCTGCTCCTCCCCTGCTGCAGATCCTCAGCTCCCGCTGCACGTACAGAGCGAAAGCCTTATGTAATCCAAAGCCCTGGCATAAACAGCAGATAATCATGACCCCGCTTCCAGCCAGGGACAGATTTCCTGATGGGGCTTTGGACACCTTACCCTCTCTGTGACTTCGGGTCTGGCATCCCTTCCAGCCTGCGACACGGCAAAGCAGCTGCTCCAGGTCCTGCACTGCGCCTGGAGCAGCTCCAACCCTCCCTGAGCCACCCTGGCCACATCAATCCCATGGAATACGCTGCTGAAGCCCCTATAGGAGCCCCCTATAGGAACCCCTGTGTCAGCCTGGCCGCGGCCCTCGGGCTGCGGGGTAATGGGTCACGTTTCCCTTAATATCCCATACTGGGAGATGGATGTCCTGATGTCAAAGAGGCTCTCTGCTTCACATGGCGTCCAAGCAAGGGCGATGGGGAATGTGCCTGCCCCGGGCAATTCCCTCGCAGTCTAACCCGGTGGAGTGTATTTATTCATCCTTCCCAAAGGCCCTGTTGGCTTTGCTGTGGTTCTGTTTGTTTTCAGTCCCTGCCGGTATCCAAACGGGCAAGCTTCGCACTTACCAAAGTATTTCCGTCGTAAAGCGCTATCTCTCCGCTGGTCGCACTGCCGGGATAAGCCAAGTAGGAGTTGGCATGGTTGATCGAGAGAGCGCACAGACCTGGCAAGGCAAGAAGGACACAGCTGAGGTTGTTTGCTGGTGGAGGACGGAAAGCAGAAACGCAGCCATGGACACCACAGGGGGTTCAGGCTCTGTCTCATTTTGGGGCAGTGTCCGGCACCGGGCGCACACCGGCTGTGTGCTGGCAATGCCTCGGCCGTGGGGACACCTGCTGGTATGGGACAGTACGGCTCCCTTCTCCCGGCCACCATCCTCCCCAAACCCTGCTCAGAAGGAGCCCCGGTCCTGCTTTGGGGCACGCTCTTGGCTTCACCCCCTTAATCATTCCCTTTGAGAAGGCACATGAAACACAGCAAGGGACATCTTGGTCTCAGGGCTAACAGGACTCCTGTCCAGGCACATCTGGGCACCTCCAGATGTGCGCAGGGTGTAGGTGCTGGGTCAGAAGCTCAGACGAGCAGCACAGCGCGGACACAGCCCCAGTAGGAAGCCCGGCACTTGAAGGCTGGCACGGCAAGGCAGCAACTGTGGGGCTGGGCAGCACCGTTTCCTTTTTCTCCCAACGGAAAAGGGAAGCAGAGAAAGACAAAGGAAATGCCACAGTTGTGCAGGGAGTTTCCGGCTTGAACCTAGCTAGATTTTAACCACAGGGGGAATTCTTCCCCATAATAGACATCTGGTTTTATGCCAACATGAGCATCTGAGCAGGAATTACGTGATGAGACAGGGATGGATGGACGTTTTCATCCGCCTGTCCCCCAGGTGACCTTGGAAAAGAGCATCTCTTCCTGCCTCTCATTTCTGCCGCTGGCTGGGGACCCATCCGGGTGAATCCTGTCACATACAGAAATGGGTCTCGCTTGCCTCCTGCATCACATCTACGTGCTTACAGTCCTCCCAAGTCCAACTCAAGGCTTCAACATGACCTGAGCTTCCTGGCCCCCGCCGGGGGGTCCCAGTTAGTCCCCCATGCGGAGGAAGCCGTGGGGTTAAAGGCTGTCGGGGATGCTGCCAGACTCCCCAGACAGGACGCCCGCACGCGTGCACGTATACGCACGGACGTGCGCACACATGCCATGCAACCCGTCATGTCAGGACACGGCCCTGGCCCGGCCCCAGCAGCGGGGAAGGATCGGCTGAAGCTCTCATTTTAGGTCATTGTTTATAACTAAACAAAGAGACCGCGGCAGAGCCAGGAGCTGCAGGATCGGCCAGGGGCCCCGGGGGTCCACTCCCTATCAATCAGAGGCATTTACATCATGCCAAGGACGGCACGCACCGGGGAGAAGAGGCACAGCAGCAGCAAAGTGGTGGCAATTAAACGGCACCTAAAGAGGGAGGGATAGGAGGAAGGCAGCGAAAACCCAGAGACTTCGCTCGTGATGAGCAAGGGTGCCTTTTCAGGATGGTCTTGCCCCAGCCCAGGCAGCACGGGGGGGATCAGCGCGGCCCTTTCTCTAAGTGGAGGATCTAGAGAAAGCTGGAGCTAAACAAAGCGAGCTCTGAGCGGTTGGTGTGAGTCACCCGCTCCCTCTGCTCCGCGCCTGGCTGGGAGAGGCGGACGGGAAACCAGGCCAGGGGAAAACACAGATGTGAGTGTACTGGGCTGACCTCAGGGACGCACAAAGAACAAGGATGACAAGGGACACGGGCAGCCTTTGAAGATGCTCCTCTGCTCTTGGCAGCCCCACAGCCCTGCCGAGGGTTGGTGCATGCAGCGGCGGGCTCAGGAGGGGGGAGGCAGGCTGGTGCTGCTCAGGATAGCACCTCTGGGAATGCCACATCGCAGGTGGCTTCCTCAAGCAGCATGGAAAAAAGCTACTGCATCCAAGAAGCCTGGCCTTGCCCGCAAGCCAGCAGGTCCAGGCAGATCTGGGGCTTGGGGGGGAGCCACGTGAGGTGGTTTCCAAAGCTGCAGTCATCCTCGAGATGTGCCCTCATGGCACTCACGTCAGCGTGAGCACTGCAACCTCCTCAGTGCAAATCCTGACATGAGCCACATGAAAAACATGTTTAAGCACACATGAAAAACAACAGGCTCGCCCACTGTGGGCATTTCCCTCTCCTGTGTGGAGGAGGTTGGACTGGGAGCCAGGTCCCGGCCAGGAACAGCCAGGGATCTCACTGCGACTGGCCAGTGGGTGTGCAGCGAAGCCCGGTCCTCACCATGCTGGTGTTACCGTGCCCATGGTGCGCACTTCCCTGGGTGATCCTACACCCCATCACCACAGATCCCCACTCCGAAAAGGGCTGTCCAAAGAGCGGTGAGGCTGGACTGCCTCGGCCTCCTGGACACACTGTCCTCGAGGTCAAGCTTGGGACCAAAGCAGATGGTCCAGGGACAAAGGGAGCCCGCGTGGCACAGGGTTTGTCACTCAGCTCATTTCAATGACAGCTGCTGCGATAAAAGGGTTTTAAAAAATTAAGCCCGTATGAAGTCCTGTGATCTGCAGCAGCCCAGTCCTGTCCCGGTGAGCGTTGATTGCTGTTGCTCTTAAACCATGACCTGATCATTCAGCCCCACTGTAGAACAGCTTCAGGCCCGGGTATCCCTGCCCTTCCTGCTGCTGCTGGGCTTTCTCGGGAAGGTTTTAAACTTTAATTATATTTGCAGTATTTAGTATGTTTAATCCGCATGGAGAGGCCATCTGTTGCGACCTGAAGTAGGTCAGGGGAGCCACCGGAAAAGCGTCCCTTGAAAGCCCAGAAGCCAGGCGTGAGCACATCAGCAACTTCCCGATCAACCACCCGTGAAACGATGCCGCAGCCTGCGACCGAGCCGGGATATCACAGCAACGCACGGCAGCGCTGCCGCAGGCGCTCGGCCAAGTTTCCCTATCCGCGGCTAAAAATAGCTCCTCTCCCATGAGCAGGAAAGCCGGATTCACCCTACGCTGCACAGAGAAGATCTGTTCTGCAACCACCTGCCCTGCCCCTTGGGTTTGCAGCATATACGGAATAACATCAGGTGGCAGCCCGGGCTCCTGGGAACTCCCTGGCAGGGAATTGGTGCTGTGCCTGGCTGCGTTTTCTGCCCCGGGTGATCTTCACAGCGCTAATCGCTTTGGGAGCTGACCCCAAGCCCGTAAGTAATCACAGGAGCTTTCTACCTTAGAGGAGCAGTGCATGTCCACGGCCAAAAGAGAACCTGGGTTAACCGCAGGTCTGCGGGGAGCGCCGAGCTCTGCAGCACGGCGTGACGCTGCAGAGCTGACTCATGCCGGCAGCGCGGGGAAGCAGGGCTCCTTTGTCCGGAGAGCAAAAACACCGCCGGACTCTCTGACGCAGGGCACGGTGAAGGAAGGGCAGGGAGCCCCGGAGGGAGAGTTTCAAGCTGTCCTATATGTGGAGGGAAACTTGCGGTCCCGGCCTGTCTTACAGCTTTCCGCTTGTGAAAGAGAATAAAGGCACACTGTGGGAAGCTGTGAGCTGCACAGACGTCCCACGCGAGAACAGGAAGGGACCGAACCTGGGAGGCGAAGTCAAACCACGCTGACCATTTCGGCTCTCCTTTGATGCATTTGCACAGGACAGAGCAGGGTTTTGCTCAGGACAGAGCAGAGTTTCTCCCCTCCCAAGCCCAACTGACTGCCTCCATGCATTTCTGGCTCCCCAGTGTTGAATCAGGATACACAAGCCCCAGGCTGGTGTAAATTTTAACATGAGTGTTGTGTTGTGGCTTTACAAAGCTCCTGCAGAGCTCATCTGTCCCTTTTACACAGTTCTCTCGTGCTTACCTGTTGTATTTGGAGGCGTATCCAGAATAGTCTTCAAAAGCTTCATGTCCTTAATGTTATGGATGTAAATTGACTCCTCCAGGCAAACAACCAGCCTCTGCAAGGACACAAGGGACATGCACAGAACCTCACCAGCATAGGCATGGTGCCTCCGTCTGCTGCTCCCACAGGTCACACACCTAAATCTTCACTGTCAGAAAAACTCGACAGGAGTTTCTCATGCACTGAAACGTAACAGAAACACAATCTCTTCCGCTTCTCTATCCCCTCGCACTGCACAACCTTTGATTTTGTATGACTCCGCTTTTGAGAGCTGCCTGCATCTGGTCTTGCTTCACAAAGCAGCTAAAACATCGTGACTTCTTCTCTGCTACTCTGAGCTGATCTTTCTCATCCCCAGACCCTAGGAACAGGAAGACACATCAGGGTTACACCCTAGCCATGCCGCCTTGATTGCCATCCATTCCTACCTCAACTTTTCTTTGCAGGTTTTTTTTTTCCTAGCAAATTACTTTTTGATCATAAAGCTCAGGCAGCAGAGAGGCTGCCACTCCTGCTTGTCAGTGTGCCTACAGACGGGACTACGTGCCCCTTGCCCTGACTTTTTCCTGATTTGGGAGCAAGCATTTAGGTGATGGGCCTCCCACTGTTGTTAAACCTAACGCATCTGTTCAGCAAATTAAGATTTCTTTTACCATTTGCCACCGGCAGGCAAGACTGCTTTATGTGCCCTGAGCTGTGCAGCAGAATTGCATAAAAACTGGGCCAGGCAACATTTGCTCAGGCACAGTCACAGTGGTTGGTGTTTCACACCGAGTATTTACACCATCTTGGCAGATGGGCAGGGTATTTCCAAGTTCATGTGCTTGTACCTCTTCTACTGAGCTCGTCGGGAACACCCACCCACCCAGGCAAGAGGCAGCTGCTAAGAGAGGAGCTGCCAAGTGATGGGGAGGAAAGGCAGAAAGGAAAAAGGGAGCCTAATGCTGTAACCTTAGCACTGGGCCACCATCTCCGTGGCCACTCAGCTTTGTGTCTCGGCTTGGTCCAGATCTCTATGTGTTACCACGGAGGCATTTTGCACAGAGTCTTTTTTTGGGACCAGGCTTTGGATCTGGCTGAAGGGTTATGCTTTCTAAGTCCAGCGAGCGCGCAGTTCCACCTACGTTAGTGCCAAGTGTCCAGAAGCACTGAAAACCTCCCGATAAAACTGTCAGGCCAGACTCCATCCAGGCTCCTGAAGTTGGAGCACCCGAACCCATGTACAGGAAGCCTCCACCTCTTTAGAAATAAGGCCACTTATTTAGTATCTAAATGTGGAGCTTAGTCACTAACTTGAAACACCCACATTAGAAAATCCTTGCTTTGCTCCACCATTACTCTCAGATCAAACTCTTTCCCACTTCTATTCCTGCTAACCACAGCATCTGGGGCTGTGTCAGAGCCATTTTGCATTTCCAGGAAGACTTTGCCTTTTCTACAGTAACAGCCATCAATTCGCTAGCAGAGGCCGTCAGAGTAATATTTATACAGCTGATTTCGGCAAAGCCACCCTGTGCTTTCCCAGAACTGCAAAACGCGCTGCCATTGATGTACAGGTGAAGGGAGGTTTCCAGATGATGGCAAAGCAACAGCCAGAGCTGCAGCAAGAGATGCTGGCACTGACAGGGACAAAATCCAGGAAAGTGAGGGGGGTGGGAGGTGAACAGGCGAAGGAGGCCTGGACAAGCTCACCAGGAGTTGGAGAGGGCTGGTGCTCTGCCTCCTGCCCTCCATGCAACCCTGTAGCCCGTGCCAACGTCAGTGCAAACCCCGCTGAGATGAGGAATGGGTTTTATCCTCACTGTACAAACAGACGGAGTCTCCGAGAAGGTGCCTGGTGTTGTGATGGCTACACAAGGCACTGCGTCCTGTACAAAATGTTACTGCTCACCAGTATTTTTCTCTAGTACTTCAGTTTGACACAAATCAGGTTAGATAACTGAGTTGTGTGTCAAGCATTTAAATGTGCTGGGTATGGACACAGCCAGGGAAAAGCATCAAACGTCTCCAAAGAGCTCAGCAGGGTTTCAGCAGTGAATGAAAACCCAGGGAGGCTGTGGGAGAGCTTCTCACCAGTCCCACAGCACAGCCTTATTCCCCACTTTGAGACAAATCAGGGTCTGCCGTAACACACTTGAGAGTTACGGTGGAGCTTGGAACACAGAACTCCCATGAATCAACAACAACCAAGGGACTCGCTCGTTCGCACAACGAGCACTTTTTCAGAGAGAGATCAAATCGAAACACGAACCATTTGTCTGAGACCCGTTCCTGTTTTATTTGCCACCATTTTCCTGTGTTAACGCCTTGTACGGGATCTGGCCTTCTACGGGCTTTTAATGAAGTACAGCTTTCGTACAGAAGCCCGGGTTCCAGTGTCACAGCACGTGCAGAACCCAACAGCCAGCAGTCTAAATGTTGAACATAGATTGAAACAGCGATTTCTGTCTACCCAAGTACCTGTAGCATCTTCAAGTCTCTCCAGGTTTGGCTGTGTTACGGCTGGAGAATGAGCTCAGACCAGGATTTGAACCCAAGCTCATAAAGCAGCCAAGGAACATGGATGCAAACTCGGCCCATACATCATCTTCAGGCAGTCTCCAGAGCAGCACATGGGGAAAAGCCTGAACTTATTTTATTCTCACACTAATCTCCTAGAGCTGCTAAGCAGAACCTCCCAGGTTATTTTTATACAGACACATCTATCTGCAATTCAAAGGAAGTCCTGATTTTGCCAGCTCCATTGCAAGTCTAAGTGAAAAAAATCAATTTAGGATAGATTTAATTGTAGTACAGGAACTTCTGGTCAAACACAGCTTTACTGGAAATTCAACCCAGAGTTTCCTTATGGGAGAGCCTTACTGCAGGACTCACTGTTGCTAACTGAGGAGAGGCTGATTATATACAATTACACAGACTGCTTATTTCTTCATTGTAAAATGTCCTCTGTTCTTATGGCATATACTTTGAAAATAATTATGGACAAAAAGAAAAGATGATTTAAAATCCTCCAAAAGGGCTCAGGGCTGCATGAGGCTGTGTCAGTTCAGAGAATAAATAACACTCTAAAAGCTTTCTTCTAAGTGGCCTGAATGTTTTCTATACCTTTAAAAAGAAAACAAGGCTGCTAGCAGTACTTGAGAAGCAGCCTTTCACCTCATCCACGGAGTTCAAGTTACTCCTGGGTTCTGTTACCAGCTTTGAAGGTCTCATTTGCAACCAAGATGGCAGAGGTGGGCCTGAAGTCAGGATGTGGAATCCAAGGGAGGGAGGAAGATGAAAAGGTGGTTTTTTGGCAGAGCTGCATGCTGAACAGGCAAGAAGACAGACAACAAAAAGCCTTTGTGTAACTGCTACGAAAACAAGGACTTAGCTTCATTTTACTGAAGCAAACAACTGCGGCAGATGATCTCCACAGCCATCCTGCTCCTCTGTCAGAGGTCAGCAAGCCTGAAGTGGAGCTCGTAGGAGAAGACAGGTACCTATCCCTCATGTCCCACTGCACAGTCTCCGTGCAAACCTACCCAGGCTACCACTGCTCTGCTAGACAGCGGCGTCCCGGCTGGAAAGCCAACACCAGCAAAGAGCCAGAGTGGGACAACTCTGGCCAACCCCCTTCCCCAGCCTCTTACCTGACGGTTCAGCCGGATGGACAGTATGTTACTGGAATAGCTATAGTTGCAGATCTCCGTCCCTTTCTTGAAGTGGTAGACATTCATTTGCTGTGGCTTGGCATGGCTGACCACAACCACAAGGCTGCTGGAGAACAGACGCTCCACGATGTAAACATCTGGGATTTCATCTGGGCACAGAAGGAAAGCAAGGCAGAGCCTTTAGCTTGGCTTATGGTTGGTTAGATTGCAGCAACAAGGAAGACTCAGCTCAAGAGGGAATCAGGTTGGAACGCTCAGTGCTAAGGTGTTCAACGTCTGCTTTTGTTAAAAATTTCTCATAACTGGCAAAAAGCCTTTAGGTCTCAGCAGGAAGGGGTTAATGAACCTTCCCCTGAAGGCAGAATTTAAGCCAGCCCCCTTTGACAGTGCCATAGTGCCTCTCCTGGGCAAGGCCCTCCAGCTGAAGCTAATCCTTGGGACCTCCAGCTGTAGTTAATCCTTTGAAGGAGATATAAAAAGGAGGAGCTCACCCAGCTCGTTCAGGGGTTTTCCTAGGGGGAGTGAATAAGGTAGGGCTTAGTGAGTTAAGGAACTAGCTATGTGTAACTCACTGTTTATTCTGCATGGTGTCTGATTTCTCCCAGCCTCCTTAGGGAAGGCTGACCTGTTTAAGCTCTCCCTGTCACGGGGGTTGTGGTTTCTAGAGAGTTCTAGCACGGCTGCGGTGGGCAGTGGTGCGGTATGTCTCGCAGAGACCATGTTTGGGATGACTCCTCTTGTGTTGAGAAGGTACCATTACAATGGTCCTGGTGGGCACGTACCTAAATCATCAGGGACTACGACTTCCAGTGTTGGTAGCCCTGAATGGTGCTCAGTGCTCGGGCTGTGCTGTGTTGGAGGTGCAAGGACCCTTGCACAGCTTGTGTCTCAGCCCATCACCCTAAGCATGTCACCAGCAGGAACTGGTTTCCCTTTGCCCTGACTCTGAGGGCAATCCAAACTCTTAAATACTCTTTAATATAAGTCTACGGCTTGCTGCTGTATAGCAGCTCAGTTACCCTGTGAGACAAAGAGGAAAGGAGCCTGGACATTGTTCCAAATAATGCAGCTATGTCTGGTTGCTGAGGGTCCTTCTATAGCCAGTGGAGAGAGACTGGCATATCCCAGCTGTGAGGTGTATCTTTAGCGCGTTTCAGCTGAAACACTTCTGGCCGTGGCCTGAACTAGACTACAGTACGTGCTCCGTGAGGCCTGACTTGTTTCGGGCTGTTAAGTGCATTGCACACTGCTCTGAGCACAGCTAATAGCTGAAAGCCTGCTGTGAATGACCTTCTTACATGGGAAACCGGTTAAAAACATCTTGCTCGTAAACACCGCAATGGACTAAAAGCCTGTGAGTTATCCAGCATCTGTGCTGGGAGTCTGCAGTTTCCTGTCTGTGTATCTGAAACATGTTAGTGGTAAACTACCTCTCTGAATGCTGGTTTGCAGGACAAACTGCTGCCGTCAGACTGACAGCGGTGAAAAAGAAGCTGGACTCGAAACTTTTGGGAGTCCTTCTACTTTGTTAAAGTACTGCTGACAGTTCAGAAGCTTCCCCAAGGCTGTAGCTCACTCTAAAGGCTGCTGCGTACAGGGCAATAACCAGAGCTGTTCCTCTCCTGATATGGGTACAGCAGAAACAGATGCCACCTCTGCAACAGCAGTGAGCAGTGTCACCCCATCAAGGCAGACTGGAGTGCAGTAACACGGGTAAAGTCTGTCGGCCAATGTTCCACTGCAGTGAAACAGGAGACTTACTGCTTTCGTGGACCTGGTCCAGTTGCTCCACAGAACTTAAGGAGAAAAGCCTGTATCCAGTTGTGGTTCCAATTGCCAGGGAGCTGTAAAGACAAGACAAAAACCTGCTAGTTCAGATCTTAAGGCCTCCAGGTGACAGCAAGAGTCCCTGCAGGTAGGGGAAATGAGTAGTTCCTGGTGTAGTGATCTGTGAAGGCACAACTTTCATTTCCACTCTCAACCTAAAGCATTTAAAGTAACAAACCCAAGAATCCTGCTTTCCATCTGAGGCTATTGCAGCCTACAGAAAGCAAGTATCTCTGTGAGAGAGCAAACTATCATCTATTCATATGTTCCTGTGGCTGCTGGAGGAATGAACAGCCGTATTTCTACCTGGGAGGCTGCAGGCAAGACCTTTGGTTCATAAAAGGGAGCTTCTTCCTAAGCCAGGAGCTGATCCATCTACACTGACTTGTGAGGGCTGTGGAGCCTTTGCTCTAGCTGCTAACGGCAGCAAGTCGTGCCAAGCGTCGGCTCTGCTCAGTTCCAGATATAGTAAGCAGCAACATCTAGGACTTAAATCAGCAGCTGGCCTGAATACCAACACGCAGCGTTTGCGCTGGTGGTAGTGACCAGCGGGTTCCCGTCAGCAGCACATCGCCACCCATCAAAGCACTCTTTGTTTAGACACAGCAAACGCAAAGCAGTGCTGCAAAGGTAACGATATTTCCAGGTGTGAGGCCGCTATCTGTGATTCTTATCTCATACCCCATGATCCGGGCTGATCTTGGCTCTGGGCTACGACTGCCAGACACCGGTTCACTGCTTCAGGATGTTTGCTTGTCCCACTTGGAAACGGTTTTTAAATGGTCGGCTTTGAAGCAGGTAAACCACAGGTTAGCGAGGCCGAGAGGCTCCAGGGAAACCCTCTGTCTTGAGGCGGTGGTGCGGCCACGCTCCAGCACGGGCTGCTCACCCAGAGCCTGCGCCGGGCTCTCGGCACCCAGCCCTGGGCAACTCTGCCGCCCACACGGTGGCCACAGCACAGGCCCAGCAGACAAAGCCCTGGGACCGAGCCACTTCTCCCACCCTCCAAAAAACCGCTGCGGAGATAAAACCCGGGGATTCCTCTGAATTTACCGCCCCAGAGACCGAACCTGGGGGGCGTGCGAGGATGGCCACCCAGAGCCCGGTGCCCCCAAAGAGGGCAGCGGGGCCCTGTGGGGCCGGGGGATCCCGCAGGGCCGCCCCGCTCCGGGCCGTGGGGAGATGAGCCCCAGCCAGGCCCCCCCGGGGCGAAGACGGGGTGTCCCACGGGCCAGCCCCGCTCCGAGCCGTCATGCTCCGTGGGGGCTGTGGGAGCAGCCCCGCGCCGGGCCGTGGGGCCGGGCCGCGTCGGGCCCCACCCGGCCGCCGCCGCGCTGCCGCCTCCCGCCCCTCCTCACCCCCCCCCGCCCCGCGCCTCCCGCCCCGCTTACGTGCAGTCCTGGTTGTAGGAGAAGCAGCTGAGCGCCGCGGGCCCCCCCGGGGCCTCGGCCGCGGCCTCCATGGAGCGGGCGCGGCGGCTCGGCCCGCTCCGGCCCCCGCGGCGGCGGCGCCTCCCCCGCGCCGGCCCCGGTCCCGGCCCGCTCCGCGGCGCTGGCGGCAGCCAGGGGCGGTGCCGCCTCCCATTGGCCCGCGGCACCTCGGAAGGACCGCCCCACCGGTAGATAGACTGGCGGATCGACCTATCGGCCAGGGGCAGGCGGGACGGCCCCGCCCACGGGTTGAGCGGAGCCGGCTGCTATTGGCTGGCGGCCGGGAACAGCTGTGCGTGGCCACGTGGTGATGTTGTGGTTGCATCAGACGAGCCCGGGCAGCTGTTGCGGGGGGGGGGGGGGGGAGCACATCTGGGGGGCTCATCGCTGCCGACAGCGGCTTGAGCGGCGTCACAAAACTGGTGATGACGTCGCTGGCCGAAAACCAGCACAGCTCTCCTCCTCCGTGGCTGAATAGTGCCTCGAAGAGTTCAGTTTTCCCTTCTTTTTTACCAAAATTTACACTCTAAACTGACTGTGCTTGCGCACGGAACAGCTTCATTCGGGAGATTAATGCCGCTGCTACCTTGCAGGGTCAAATCTGGTGGGGAAAATACAAAGAAAAACAAACCCCAGAGCCTGTCGCTAAATGACAAACGTTCCAGAAACCAGTACAATGACATTAACAGTGCACAGAAACGCAGGGGCCGAGCCCGCAAACCCCCTAATTAGATGAGTAATCCTCATGTGAGTGCTGAAGTCATTGGCCCCGGATCACTTGATTTGCACCACAGGACTTTTGGAAAAAGAGCTACATGCAATACCATCCAAATGAGGCAGATTCCATGTGGACACATATATCTGCCTAGATTAATCCCCCTTTGCAGCATGTGGGCCTTCGAGTGTCCGTAATATTCCCCTGTTATAGAGTTTAAGACCTGCAACTGTGAAGATGATTGATTTTTGGGGAGGAAGTATGAAAACACACAGCTTCAAAACAGCATTAGCTTGGAGTGAGGCTGATGGCAGATTGTCCCTAGGACACAGAGCCCATGAGCGACGCTGCAAAGGCAGCAGGGGAATAATTTTTAAATTCATCATGTTTTGGGGGAAAACTTGTTCTATTCACAGAGGCCTAGTGGGAAGCTCTAATAAAACCCCCAAATGAAACAGAAAAGCTGTTTTTGAATGTCCTAAGACGGTCCCTGTGGATCAGCATAGTTTGATTTTGAAATAGGGATGACAGATGGAAAATGGGCTTGCAGAGCAGGAAAAAGTTTAAAAAAAACCACAAAACAACAAAAAAACAAACCAAACCAAAACAACCAGGGAGTCAGTGCCTTATATTTCAAAAAACCCCCCAGTTTCTGAGCAACTGCTACAGTTGGATGTCTGCTGCATGGGTAATCACCATGAGCTGGTTTTAAAATGAAGCCTTGATAAAGCAGGGCCACAGAAGCATCTGGGACTTGGGCAACACAATTATATTTGTAGCTTGATTGATGCAACCGTGTTGGTCAATCCTCCTTTCAAGCTAGCTGCCTACAGTGGTTATTTAATTAGCAAAGGTGGGAGAAACAAATGGTTCTTGTCCTCTGTGACAGTGTGAAAACCTTTGGTGGCCCTTGGAACGGGCGTTGCTGTTGAGTACAGCCATGCCAGAGCAATGGCAGTGGCTTTAAGACCAGGGCCAGTGTCAGGGCAAGCTGCTCCTCTGGCTGTGCGTTGGTGAAGCTCAGCGTCACGAGAGCCCTTGGAGATCTCAGGATCTGTGCTCTGGCAGATTGGGGCACTTGGGCTTTGGGCGTGAAGCAGAAGCTGAGGTGCTGTGTGTGGAAATTGCGGGTCTTTCTGGTAAAGAAATGCGGTGTCTCTGATGTCTCAAACATAAAGAAATAGCTAAACTGTAGTTTTTCAGGAACACAGCTTTGGAAGGAGGTAGTAGTTAGGGTAGTAGTTAAACCCTAGATCTTTCTTGGGATCTGGGTATGTGTCACACCTGAGGAAAATGGTCTGGCAGAGACAGCAGAGAGTCACGCCAGACACCAGAAGGGTAATTCTTGCTCTGATGCATGCATATGCTGGGAAGAATATATCAGGAGCTGGCTTCCCTTTCCTGACAGTCCTGTGATTGCAGTAACTCTGCTTCGTGTGTAAGTAACCATTGACAGTAACAACCTCAACTCAGTCATCAACTCTAAAGCCAGCCCAGAATTTGGCCATCTGATTGCGAATATTTTTCAGTGCAGAAGACTTTGTGTGACAGATGTTGGCTTGCGTTCTCCACCCCGGCTGTATGTATTCAAGCCTTGAAGAGGAAACGGAGGTGAGGAAGCTGGGAAACCAGCTGCGGTGCCCAGAAGGGCCTCTCCCGGCCACAGCATCCTGCGTGTTGCCATTCCAGAAGGGTTGGGTATCTTTTGGTAGTTTTTAGCCTTTTCCCTGGTGCAGTGTTTAAGTTCCAGCTCTTCCCTCTCAGATAAAAGCCTGCTCCTACTGATGTCTGCTATTTGAAGGAAATCTGCTACAGCAAAAGAAAAAAAGGTGTTGGCAGGGGCTAAACCTGCTAAATATCCTTTGCTGGTATTCATGATAACCAGGACCCTGTTGAGGGTCTGGAGCTTCCAGGGGAAAAATAGGCAGAAGGGAACAGGCAAAAGGTGAATGTCTAATAAGGAGATCAAGCATTTCTCACAGCAAGGAAACCATCTTTTGCATGTGAAAGAAGTGCAGAGAGGTGGCACATACACATTCGCTTTGCTCTTATCTATTACCCTCAGCAAGTGGTATCACGATCATTGAAGCGGAGGAGGAAGAAAGGAGTGCAGCCCAACCTGTTTGGGCTTTAATAGCATGAACTGTCAAGCACTAAACTGCCGGTCCCGGCTGCTCTAGGACCTCCAGACAATAAATGCTGCCATCTGGTGCCCCGAGTCCGGCTGCACACATCGTTCATGCCTCTCCGGCATCCATACGCAGCAATGTTTCTACACGGGACTTGCTAAATGTGCTTACTCTTTGGATTATCCACTGGATTACCTGCACCTTCACTGGCTTTCGGTACTGACGCAGGAAAAAACACTGACTTCAGAGACAGTTGAGCAGTCCCGCTAATAAAATGCTATAGAAAGGAATGCAGAATTTATATCTTGCATTCTCCTTTTGCTTTGATGAGTTACTTCTTGTTTATGTCAGGACAGGGTTTTTTTTTTTTCTTATACAGTGGAAAAGTGAGAAGAAAGCGGAGAGCTGGACTGTATATGTCAGAGGCCAATATGACTTTGGAAGAACTCTGATCATAAGATCTAGACACCACAGAAGTCATCAGTTCAAAGCTTCTTTTTTTTTTGGATATCATGATTCCTGCATCAAATATAAAAATGTGGGAAAGGAAAACAATGGACAGAACATATTTGTGACAGCCACCAGCAGACTGGCTTGTCTTGCTAATTTGTCTGGACAGAACTAACCTCGTGTGGGGCGGGGAAGGAGTACACAGTGGATGTGTGTGTGTGCCATGTGCATACAAGAAGTTTCATTGCACTCTGTTTAGGTGCAGAAATCAGGAAAGATGCATTGAGACCTCGAGAGCCATCTGTTGGCACCCACATCGATCAGGATGATGGAAGGACAAGAGCGGTGATGCCCGACTCCACAGCCAGTCTGAATGTCACCAAAGTTTTGAGCGCTTTGCTTCTTGTTTTTTCCTTTTCAGTTTTCAATGCTGACCCTGAGCCAGATCCTGCCATTTAACGAGCTGTTGTTGTGAGCAGCCCTTTCAGAAGTGCCTGCCAAGGTCAGGGAAGAGCTTGCAACCTAATGCTGCGTTCCCTTGTAAGTGGGATTAATGCTCCTTTATCTTGTCCTCACTCTGGCAAACATCCCGTTTCCCTAACTAGGATTAGGACATCACACGTACCCTGGTAATGGATTATCTCACTGGAGGCTTTCACAAATTGGCTGGACACCCTGCTCACAGGAGTGGTACAGGCTGAGGGTGGCTGATCTTCACATCTCTTTGGGGTGCACATGGGATTCTTTAAAGTCTGGGATTTGCTGAGAACTGTAGACCTGCACCACAGCGAGCAAAGGGGTTAAAACTGGGAGGGGGGAGAGAGAAACTTTTGCCTTCCCTTTAACTCTTGGATACAGCACTAATTGTAAATTCCTCTGTAATTATCTAAAGATCAAAGAATGTTCTGACATGAGAGATCAGAACGAGTAACCTTGCGAGAGGGAGACTGGGAGCACACAGCAGTCCTGATGGACAGGCGACCGTCGCGTTCCTGCGCAGCCTGGTGTGACCGGACCAGAGGAGCAGCTCTGCTTAGTGAGGCTGCGGAGGGATAACACCGGGAGAGACAGACTCACTGCCCAAGCTCTGAGCCGTAAGTCTGTCTCATGACCTGGGTGACTTTCTCCCCTTTCATGCCAGAGGATACAAGGAGGGGCTTTGAGGAGAAATGGCGCAAAACATTGCTATAATACGTACATTCATAGCGGAAACAACTTGGGTCTTGTTGAAACAGAGAATGCAGGGAGGCATCTACGCTGCCCACGGGACTGTGGGGTACGCAGAGCCGAGGTAACCGTAGCCATTGCCAGCCACAGCCGTGCCAGTGGATGCAGCTTCATGACTTCTTCTGCAAACCGTACTGAACCAGTTCTCTTGTGATGGGCTTAAACCTTGCCCAAGTAATTCAGCTACTGATCCCCATTACTGGAGCACGCAACCATTTCACGAGCTCGGCTTCACCCTCAGCCCAGAAAGGGCTTTTATCCTCACTCCGCTGGGGGAAGTGGAGGTGGAGTGAGGCTGAGAGACTTCCACAGGAGAGCCTGGAAATCGGTAGCAAAGCAGGAAGCGAGACCTGCATCTCTTAGTAATTGTTCTGCTTCAGTTTTAAGGGTTACAGCTGGAGAAGGAAAAGGGCTATATCATGTTCCTGCGGCACACGGCACATGCCAAGCAAGCCTTAGCTGACGCTTCAAAGACCTATTGTTTTCAAAGTGGATTTCTTCCATCTGGGAAAACGTTCTATTATCTTGGGGGGAGGGAGGCAGAAACTTGCACGAGGAATCACTTGATTCTGTAGCCAGTTTGTTAGATGTTGGTCCAGACATTGTTTGGATGTCAGTCCAGGCCAGGAGTAGTGGATCTGACGGACTGCATGATGTGTTTACTTTGCCACCTGCTTTCAGAGACAAGCACATAAGCAAATGGCTGTTTTGAATGCTTTTATGTGTCCATTTGTCTTGCAACAGAAGTGTGTCAGAGATGATGCTCGGAGAGGGAGCTCTCCCCAGACTGCTTCTATGTTGAAAGCACAGGAACTGAGGATTCTTTTCAATGCGGGTATTTACATTCTATTACAAAACAAACACTGGTAGTATTTCACATGCGTTCCCGGAAAAGAAATCAACAGTAGCCGCACACTGTCTCATTGCTCTTTAATTCAGTTTGCGTCAGAGAGATCTGAAAGTCAAGAATCGCATTTGCAGACGCTTGGGCAGTTCACGAACTGCTGAAGCTGCCCAGAGGTTGTATGAAGTTAACGATGCAAAGCAAAGATCTGCTGCTCTCCCATCTCCTTCCCTCTCTGTGGAGGACTGAGCCTCGCATGGTCTTTTTTGCAGTGCTTCGGATGCTGTTTTCTGTCTCCCAGTTCTTGTGAGGCAGCCGAGCACTCTGACCTGCCTCTGTGCTAATCCCTGTCCTCACTCAGAGTTGAGGAGAAGGAGAGTCCCTGAAGTCCTTCAGACTTGTGCATAGACACCCAAGCAAGGAGTTTCCAATAAATATTTTCAGGAGGGTGCTTAGAAACTTCTTGCCCTGTTGTTGAGGAGCACGTTAATTGCTGGTCTGGACACAACTCCTTAGGTCAGAAGAAAGAGAGAACATTGAGTTCAGGTTAAGCACGGTTGGATAGCAGGCAGAACACCGTTATCTGTGTTAGAATTTAATCAGGGTATCATGGCTTTTTCAAAGTGTCATTGAGCCTGTCCTTAAGCAAACACGGGAGAGCGATGTGACATACCTCAGATAATGACGGCACCCCAGCTGGCTGCACTGCCTCCCTCACGCTGCTGAGCTGTTTAGCATTTACTCGGGAGGTAAAGCGTTCGTTCCCAACATTGCCCCTTGGGTGTTGGAAGCCTTCCAGCCGGGAACCACACCGAGTGTGTGAAGGGCTGTGTCGCAGCAGGCACGTCTCGCAGATGTAAATGGATTCCCCGACTGGCCTATCTTAAAGATCTGGGTGCTTCAGGGCATTTTTTTCTTGGCTCTTGGTTACCCTGTTTTGAGTCTTACCAGTCATTTTCTTCTTCAAAGTAACATATGGAAATGATTTGAGATCTGCTGCTCAAAGCAAACTCAGTCTGCGCTGGGGACCATTTCACACAGCTGTCTGCCCAGTTGATGCGCAGCAAGACCAAAGCCAGCTTCCACACACCATCCTTCAGGGTCCAGAGTGGTTTTTAGCCCGCGGCACAGGTCATGATGGGGTTAGAGGAGGAAGCTCAAGTGCTGTCTTTTAGACTCCATGCTTTTTGATCACATCAGTTCCTTGCTTTGTTCCTTTATCTCCTTTCATGTGGGAAAATTACAGACGTTGACACCAGATTTATTTATGCTGCAACTCGTCCAGAGGCTCAGACTACTTGGCAAACATTGTGCATTTCTGGGCACCGTGTGGCAAGTACCCTTTTTCTCTCCTTGCCTACAAGTAAACTGAAGTGTCACACTGAAAGCTGTCAGGCTCATACGGTCAACTCCAGAGCTTGGCCTGGAACCCAGAAGCCCTCAAACAGTCTATTGTTAAACAAGAATACATTTTTTTTCTCTCTTTTGGCTCCTAATCTATGGATCTTCCTATGAATCACACTGTATAGTCTCAGTGAGATGTGGTGTGCAGCAGCAATAGGCAGTTATTTTTTATGCTAGTTAAAGCTTAAACAAAATACAAGAAGATATGCCCAAAGGACACAGCACGAACTCTACCTCTGACATCGTTGCGGTTCACAGTGAGCTCACAGGTTTTAGTTTCACTGTCTTTCTGATTGCTGGTCAGGGTGGATTTTAGGGCTGTTGGGGCTAAGGGCAGCTTCTGTTGTAGAAGAAACCTTTCTGTACCACTAAGGCTTCTTCATTCCCCATTCCCCCCATCCCAAGGCAGTGCACACGCAGTGGTCACCCTGATCCAGACACTGTTGCGTGTTGGACTGTGCCTCTTTGGACCTTGCTGGTACATCAAGGGTGATATATTTGCATAATTTAACATGTAAAACTGGGACACACACACACACAAACATTGGCTGTTTGACTCATTTGCTTTCAATCCCAGTGGCTTGTCCGAGATGGTGGTACCTCATGGGCAGAACATGATACTAAGTTGGGATGGTACCTTCAGCAGAAAACCCTGCTGTTGTGACTACTGTGTAGCACAGCAGATACCCACAGGCGCTGGTAATTTTGCTGCCACTAAAAGTACCTGTCAGGAAGCTTTTTTTGTTCTGTGCACACAGCAGGGGTAAATGACTTCTATGCTCTTATTTCTCATTGTGGCTGATACAACCTTTTTTCCCCTGAGCTCCCCAATCACTGCCCCACTGTTATTCCTGGCAGAGCGCAATTGCGACTCCTCAGCCACTTTCAGCTTCAAGCTCCTCTTCGCACCCCTTTAATACTGCTCCTTGTGTCCTCTCCCCGTGTCATCCTCACTGTTCACAGAACCCCAGGGTGGTGGGGGTTGGAAGTGCCCTCTGGAGCTCCCCCAGTCCCACCCCCTGCCAGAGCAGGGTCACCTCCAGCAGTGGCACAGGACGGCGTCCAGGTGGGTTTGGGATGGCTCCAGAGTGGGAGACTCCCCCACCTCTCTGGGCAGCTGTGCCACTGCTCTGCCACCCACACAGGAAAGAAGTTCCTCCTCACGTTAAGATGGAACTCCCTATGGTCAAGTTTGTGCCCGTTCCCTCTTGTCCTGTCACTGGGCACTGCTGGAAAAAGACTGTTCCCACCCCCTGGCATCCTCCCCTTAAGTATTTATAAGTATTGATAAGATCCCCGCTCAGTCTTCTCTTCTCCAGACTAAAAAGCCCCAATTCCCTCAGCCTTTCCTCATCAGAAAGATGCTCCAATCCCCTCATCATCTTTGTAGCCCTTTGCTGGACCCTCTCCAGCAGTTCCCTGTCCTTCCTGACCCGGGGAGCCCAGAACTGCACACAGTGCTCCGGCTGCGGCCTCCCCAGGGCAGAGCAGAGGGGGAGGATGCCCTCCCTCGCCCTGCTGGCCACACTCTGCTGGGTGCCCCCCAGGATGCCATTGGCTGTTTCACGCACAGCGTCTCACCCGGCTGCCTTGCCCTGGGTCTCCTTCCCCTCAGCTAACCCGCTGTGCTCTCATTTACTTCCTCGGTGAATGCTGCAATGCTGTATGCTTGCAGGATACCGCTGAGCCAGTCAGTATCTCTGTGGGGTTTATATGGTTGCATGGTGGTAAGCAGAATAGAAAGTCTTGACTTCTTTTCTTCCCAGTGACCATTCTTAGCTTCTATTACTGTTGATCACCATGTTGATAAATAGCACCATAAAAATTAGAGTAATAAATTCAGTCTTTGTAAGAACTTCTGGGAAGCTTTGTTAAAAAGCAAACAAATTATCTTCCCACTTGGGATATTTCAGATGCTTTTTACAGACAAATTTATTGGTCTTTTATGAGACCAGGAGTATGTATCCTACATGACTTAACGCAGAATGGAGATGAGCCAAATGCCTAAGAATGATGAGGTGGCATTATTACTCAGTTGATGAAGGAATTGCAATGATCTTGAAAAGGGTTGCTGGTTTTAATCATGAAAATAGGGCTTTTCATTCCTCCTTAGGAGGCTGAAGCAGAAGTGGATAAATACATAAACCTAACAGCAGAGTACTTCACAAAAACAAGTGGACCTTCTGGTCTGGGTTCTCCAAGGTAGTTAGGTAGCCAGCTCCTCTTAACATGCAGGGACATAAATATCTCTGGACACTTTAATCCAGAATCTGCCTAGAAATATTATACTTCAGGCAGTGTTTCTTGGTTTAAAAATGAGAGCAATCAAGCTGCTAAAATCCAGGAAGTCCTAACTGCAGCTTTCTGCAAGTCCATGCTGTGACACATGATGATTCACAGCCCCTGCCCGGGGAGTCATCTCATCTCGTCCACACTCAGACTCTGCCAGTATTTACCAGTCTTGAAAACTGAATGTCCCACCACTAAGGACATGTGACAGTTACCATCATCGAAATCGCTACCACGCTAACCCTTAGTGCTTGCCATTGGGGTTTGAACCAGGACTGACTGCTAGATTCGTTGAAAAAATGAATATAACCATGCTTTAGGACAGCCTCTGCTACGGGACGGGAGACGAAACTGAATTAGAAAAATGGTTCCATGGAGTTCTTATTAAATGTAAGCAGAAACAGCAAGCACAAGTTCTGCACCTTACCCCTCTTCACGGTGACTCGCTGGCTGTGTCACGCTCGGTCTCTTATGCTTGCGTCGGTATATTCTGCTGGCAGACTGGGCAGCTCTCCTCCGCTTTTCAGCAGCCACAGCCTCAGGCAACAGATTGCTTCATGAGAAACTCTAAGGCGTAGAATGGCTTGAAATGAAAGTTGTGGGAATAGTGCTGACGGTAACGCAAGTTATTTACTCAGGAATGTTTCTTATTTAATTAGACAGTTAAGACCGGGGTCTGACCGTAATTCAGACCAGACCAAATGGAACAGGGCTTTGTTTGTTTTTAATTTCTCTTGCATCCTGAACAGTGTAAGAATTAACACATGAATACGTACGAACATATGCGCACGAGAAGCATGATTTAACTTTCAAAGAGAAGTCAGTGCTGACTCACAGTGAAGGAGCTGTACACAGCTGACAAGAGGGACCTCAGGTTGGCATCCCACGGCTCCTTTGGAAAGCCAGTTCTGTTCCCTTCATTACACACTCCTGCCTCGCCATCTGAACTCTCTGGCTCCAGAGCTCAGGAAAGGATTGCATCAAGAGCACGCTGTACAACAGTATACTTGTTTTCTTAATAAAGAGAATGTTGCAGAACAGGTTTTACGTACGGGTCTGATCTTTGTTCCAGATGGGATCTATCCCAAAACAGCACCAGGACTTGCCCAAACAAGGAGGAGTGAGATGTGACAATAGCAGACAGCTTGCAAAATGGGAAGATAGAAAGCAAGAAAAAAACGTGTGTGTGGGGGAAATGTACACAGCTTTTTTCCAGTGTTCAGAAACTTCTAGTAGTTTTCAGTCACAGAAAGAAATATTGTGTTACCGGGTAAGCAGGTAGATTTGATACCTGACAGTATTTCACAAATACTAATGATTCCTTACAACTTGTATTGAGATGGATTTGATTTTTTTTGTAATAGCTCCAGCTTTTGGCTTAGTGTCAGAAAACCCTGAGCCCTGGCTTCTAATTAACCCATAACAGAAGCTATCAAACATTTAAGGAACGTGTACTCGGGGGCTAGCTTTGGTCTGTCATAAATGCAGATCTAAGATCTAGACCTAAGCTGTTATCCTTTGTTTCTTTAATATGTGAAATATTAAAGGAACACCATGTAAGATAGTTTCTGATGGCTTGTCGTGTCACTGCAAAAGCACCAATAGCTGCTAATCTCAAAATACACATTAACCTCATTACAGGAATCATTTTGGTTGTACGTTACACGGTTCTCCCAAGTGAGTCAAGCACTGCCGAGTTTTGGCTGGAACCCTCTCGCAGGGGTTTTAACACTAGAGTTGTCAAACTGAATTATCTTCTCGGCTACAGGGGGCTCAGCCGACGCAGGATTCGGGGTTCGTTCTCCCCAAATCCTCGCGCGGGGTCTGCCTCCCCGCCAGCACTGCCCGCATCTTCCCCGGCTTCTCCTGCGCTCTCCCTGTGCAAAGCGACAGATGTGTCATAGAGACACACGGAGACAGGAACTCCGCAACGTGGGTTTTAAGTCGATTATAGTGAAACCTTTGCCAAACCGGAGTACCATTTATCTCCCCCTCTTAAACGCGCATCCCACACGGCTTGCTGCAGAACGGCGACAGGCCGAGCGCCTGGCACCGGGGAGGCGGCATCACCACCCGGCGGAGGAAGGGACGGCCGCGGCCGTGAGGAGGCCTGCTGGTTTTAACCACGAGGAGAGCGCTTCAGCCTCGCCACCTGGCAGCGTGCAGGCCGAGGTTCGCCAGCGCCCGCCATCCGCAGCCCTGTCGCCATTTAATTACCGCCCCGCGCCCCAGCCCAGGGCATCTTTCACCGCAAATGCCATTTCGCGGGATATCGGCGCTGTCAATCACTCCGGGCAAGGCCTACCCAGGGGAGAGGGCAGCGCGGCTTCCCCCGGGGCCGCCCCACAGCGGCCTCCGCTACCGGACACGGCGGGTTCCCCTCCGCCTCACCCCCTTCCCCGGCCCGGCCCGGCCCGGCCCGCCGCGCCTGCCCACTCCCCCCAGCGCCCCGGCCGGTCTCTCCCCGCCGGCCTCGCGTCCCTTAAAGGGGCAAGCGGCATCACCCTCGGTTGGATCAGCCGCTCTCCCTGCACTGCCCCTTTTAAGGTTACCGCGGCGACGGGTCTGGGTGAGAGCGAGGCGCATTGACGTCACGGCGGGCGGTGATTGGCCGGCCCAGTTGGTTTCCGGTGGGAGCTGCCGCCGCTGCTGCTGTCGCCGAGGCCGCGGCCGGGCCGGGACGGGCGGGGGGCGGTGAGGGGCCCGGCGGAGCCGCCCGCGCCAGGTGAGCGGTGGCGCCCGACCCGGCGGGGCAGCCCCTGAGGGGGCGGTGGCGGCGCAGCGAGGTAGCGAAGGCCGCGGGGCGGGAGGCCTGCGGCCTTGGGGGCCGGCCCCGCTGAGGGGAGAGGCCCGGAGCCGGCAGCCCCCGGGCCTGCTGGGGTGGGGGTGGGGGCGGGGGCGGCGTCCCCCTTCCCGCCGCCCGCTGTCTGAGGGGGGAGAGGCCGCGCTGCGTGGGGTCCCCGCCGGCTCGTCGGGCCGCGCCGGGCGTCGCCTCCAGGCCTTCAGGCGCTGAAACAATCCCCCGGCCCGACACGGGGCTGGGGGGGGGGGTGTGTGTTTGTACCCCGCCCCGGGAACGCCCTGTCGTTGCTTTCACCGTGGGGCTGCTCGCCCGCACTGCTGGGCCGCGGCGGGGGCGCCTGCGGGGCGCGGCGAGCAGCGGTGAGGGACGGGCTTGGCGTGGCAGGGCAGCCCCGGGGCGGGCAGGCCGGGCCCGGGCGGTCGGCCGGCGGTCTGAGTGCAGTCCTGCCTTAGGGGGCTCCGGCAAACTTCGGGTTTGCAACGTGCCGAAAAAAAATACCGTGTAAAAATGCTGGGGGGTTTTCATTATTTCTTTGGTGTTTTCTGCACTGGTCTTACTCCTCTCATGAGCAACGGCGGCCCGTGTCTGCTGTCTGTCAGCAGCGTGATGCCTTTTCCATAGATTGTAATTTGTGGGCTGTCACGGAGCCACCGGGTTTCTCTGGGACTGTTAATTAGGACTGACCTTCACTGTGCGAGTTGTCAAAACAAAAGAAGTAACTGGAGAACTTTAAGGCACTCTTTCAGTCCACGTGAAGTCCATACTTGGTGTTTATGCAACACATAATGCATCTGTCTGTTAATACTTATGAAGGGATTAACTGTGACAAGAATGAAACCTGTTTGAAGTGTTAGCAATTTTGCATCAACTCTAGTCCTCCTGTAATCTCCAGTAGCATAATTCAGAGGGGCACAGTGTTACGTTGCCTGTGTGCCCTATGTTTCTCAATCTGCCACCTCAGTAGGATAAAATGCATAATATGACTGCACCGCTTGGCTTTCAGTGACTTTTCATCTCTCAAAATTATTTTGTCTGAATCCATTTTTTCCCTTTCAAAAGCTGATCCTGGGATCAACGTATCTGACTGCATATTCATAAGCTGTTGCCACTGTCCCTGTACCAGGTAACTTTCTTTATATTTTATCATAAATACCCTGAGAAATTCTTTTCTACTTCTTTAGCTGTCTTAGTGTTAATTGCTTTATGAAAAAAATGATGTGAAATGTTTATCTGTATTTAAAAATGGTTCTGTAACTCCTTTTTAGGAGTAATGCCCCTAATTCTGTAACTTCTGTTAGTGGACTCTGCCTTGGCATTTGGCAAACTGGCTTTGGCTTCAACCTTAAAAAGTTTCGCTTCCGAATACTTTTCATACTTGCCTCTCAGATTCCCAGTTTCCACCCGCCTATCTCCTGGTCATCATCCACGTGACCCCATGCAGACCATACAGCTCTGTGAAGTGAGCCTCCAACCCTATGAAATGCTAGGTTTAATCAGCAAAAAGTTTAGGTGGAAGCTTCCCTGACTTTGAGTGCTCACGGGGCTTGAGTTGTTGAAGCTTTCCCAGCTCAATCAAATGCTTTTGCTTTTGTGCCTGTGGCTATAGACCACCCAGATTTTTTCTTTGTTTCCAGGTGCTAAATGAGTTCATAGCTTTTTCTTTCACAGTTTAGCTGAGTTACTAGTCTTACAGGTAAAGGTGGTTTTATGCTGTGATATCAGTAAGATGATAATGCAGCATAACTTTCTTTTAGGCATCATAATGTGCCTGACTATATCGGGCAGCATCATCTGCATTTCCACTAACCTTCTCTTTCTCTTATCTTCAGCAATGGCAGCTTCTAGCAGCAGCAGCAGTGAGGAGGAGCGTAGTCTTCGGGAATGTGAACTTTACGTCCAAAAACACAACATCCAGCAACTTCTGAAGGATTGCATTGTACAGTTATGCACAGTGAGACCTGAAAGACCCATGGGATTCCTCAGGGAATACTTTGAAAGATTGGAGAAGGTAAAAATACATAGCGTGAGGGAAGGAGAGTGGAACAACCTACATTTACCTTGTGTCTTTGCGATTTAGAGGTTGAGCTTCAGATTTGACCAGTGTTTGTATTGGCCGCTTGAAATTGGAACTGACACTTTTGGAAAACAAATCCTATTTTCCAGTAGTTTATGCCAGTTGATCATGGTGCAAAAGCACCTCTGTCATAACAAAGCGTGTAGGGCAGAATATAAGCTGATAAGGAGACTTACCCAGCTGGGATGCAGATATAATCCCCATCTAATGCTTACTCATAGGAGCTAATAGATAGCATACACGATTGTGCCTGTAGTTAGATGGTAACTGTGGCGTTTGACCTTGGTTAGACGCTCGTGATAGGCATTTGGTTTCTTATATCGAGACAAATCGTTTACAATAATTCGGGTGCAGCACAGAAACAGTAGGCCAGCGGTAGTTATCCACGCCTAGCTGAAGTCAAATGGAGATATTTACATTGCAGATCTTTAGGAGAGCAAGCCGGTTTCTGCCTTCTCTTGAGAGTTTGGTGTTGGTGTTTTGCTTTGTTGTTCCTGTTGCGTTTGTCCTCAAGGTCTCTATGGTGCTGCTGCTGCTGTTGTTGTTGGAAGCATTCTGGGATCTTGGGAATGGAAAGCATTTTGTCATCTTGGTGCTCATATTTGAAACAGTGACATCACATTCTTTTGAACTGTTCATTTTATATATTGATATCTAAGCAGGTAGCAAAAGAAGCTGCTATGAAAATGTGAAGTTTTAAAGGCTAATGCAGAGGAAAGGTTAGATACTACTCTATTCAGAGACCTTGTACGCAGTCACCTGCAGGTGCTGCTTTCAGTGCTTGCTATATATGGGAGGTATATCTTTTTCTTTTTTTTTTTTTTTATTGTAGCTAGTTACGAACTGCTGATGTAAAGAAGAAATTAACAGTAGAGATTGTAAATGTGTATAGTGGAAATTCTTTTAACGGAAGTGTTCAAGGTACTAGAAAATCACCAAATGCTGCAAGCTAACCTCCTATTCTCACAGTGTGTTTGAGGAACACTTTGGTTATTAAATGAGCGAGAGCTCTGTAATATGTCTGACTTTCTTTTGTGTGGTTTCATCTTGAGCACATTCTCTTTCAGAGAGAATACCAGCAGTAAACCATGTAATAATCAGGTTTTTAAAATTCCACTGTCCCTCCCTGTTACCGTGTCTCTTTCCCCACCTTGGATTCTTGAGTTTCTAAGTACTGGTAGATAATTTTAAAAATATCACCACAAGTGTTGAGATGCAAAACTTTACAAGGTAAACTGCGTTATAATAAATTGTAAACCAATACATGTGTACAGATATAAAATAGGAATATTTGGATGCTTTTGTGTAGTGGACTTCTGGTTGACATACAGTATTTAAGATGAAAGGAAACTTAATTTCTTTTTAGCAAGACAACGAGTCTAGCTCTGAACTTAATCACACGTATTCTGGAGTGGAATAACTCTTGGTGATTTTATCCTGGTGTAAATAGGCTGTCTGTGTACTGGGTTGGCCTACAAGGAAACTGAAATAAAACTGGTTAGGTAATGTTTTTTCCCCTTAAATTACTCTTACAATTTTGTTCAGGGTCTTTTATTATGAGTTGTGTTGGCATGGGTTATACATGCCCACTGGTGCAGCTGTAGCTAAAAGTGAAACCGTAGCATTGTTCTTCCAGCCACCTTCAATTTAGAAATCGCTACAGCTTTCTTTTAGTTATTTCACCATTCAGTCTAATGGATTGGTCTTAGTTTAACCAGGTAATGCGCTATCTTAATAGCTATCAAGTAACAGAACAGTGAACATCCTGTTCCATGTTAGCAAACTCTTCTGACATCTGTGTCTGGAAAGCACAAATGCTAAGTACTAATATTAACCAGCTCTAACCTGGTACTTAAACGGAATCTGTTTTGCCTTCCAGAAGCAACGTCTGTTACATCTGTAATAAAGCAGAGCAACTTTTCACTATACTTTCTAAATCTGTTCATCTGTTAGACTGGATGAAATTGAGGTTGTGATACAGTATTTTTCTTTTAAAACTGAATTTTGAAGGAACACCATTTAACACTGAAGCAAGGTTACTATTTTCTCTCTAGTTATCCTGACAAGTCATTTCTTCCACAGCATGCACACACACACACAGATGATTCACTGTCATATTATTAAAATACATCGAAGACATTTCAACGTGCTTTTGAATTTATGTTCAGAAACATTAAAATTACTGCCTCTGAGAATGTTGTAGCTACCGTAGGAATTCAGTTGTCCTCTTCTGAGTTATTAAAGCTGTTACATGAATCTAATTACTACAGATTTGATTGTATAAATGGTTTTATTTTACTGTTTGGGGTGGACGAAGGCCTCTGTTCTTTTTGCTGTGCAAACATGTCTGGTAACACCAGTGCACATGGAAGCTAATAGCTATCCAGTGCTGTGCTTGGCTGTGTAATGTAGTTTGAGCTATGGAAACTTAATGTAGAGATCATTATTACATCCTGCCAGATGAATCTTGGATATTGGACATGGCTGGCTGCCGGACTAAGTGCGTGTTTGAAATATTGTGTATAGTGCAGTTATGTGCGTATTAGCCTTTATAGGAAGCTGGAATTATGAAGTACGATTGAAATCTAGTCACTGTACCTCTTCCCCGCCACCTGCCCTACCTCCACAGATACATACCTGAATATTTTCCTATTTCCTAACTGTTTCTTTGCAAAACACGGTAGTTAAGAAGGATATACTCTGCAGTTGTGAATTTATGGCAGAGCTTTTAACACTGCTTTTTTTTTAGCTTCTGAGGGTTTTTTTTTTAATATGTGGAGAGCTGTTATAAATTAAATATAAATTAACCAGAAGAAGTTGAGACTGTTTCTGGTGTAATGACAATTACCAGATGCCAGACTATACAGTGTAAAACACAATTCGGAAATTGTGAAGGTCATCTTCAGTAGCTGATAGACTCATCACTTTAATGTTTCTTACTTGTAACAATTTAAATGGAATTAATAACTATTTCTTACTTGTCATGAAAATAAAATGTACAATTAGTGGTCACCGACACTGAAAACTCCTTGAACAGCTCCATCAGCTGGAAGACCAAGATCAACACTTTGATGTAATACATAGGGTAACCTTATTATTAAACCTTTTTAAAAGCCAGGTATTGCTTATACTGATCGGTACAGGAGCACAATGAATGCCTTTGTCCATTATGTGTTTAATTTGAGGAGCTTCTACACCTGAACAAATACATTTGCTCACTCAAACACTGGCTAGATTCTGAGGTAACTGAGAATAACAACTGCTCCTCTTCCTTCAGGGCTTCGTGTAATTTATCACTTACCTGATAGTGTAATATGTGTGGTATAGTACCAGAAATGATATGAGATGTATTTCAAAGAGATGAATACATGAAGAGCTACTGCTGTGAAAACAGTGAGATTTTAGCATGTGGCTTACATGCACGGTATTGTCTTGCAATGTGTGATGTGAATATATGGAGATTTGTCTCGTTTGCAGGTGATCTTCCTCTTGATGAGTGTGTGTATTGACTGTTTAGAATAGCTGGTATATTGCAAGTCAATGTCAACCTAACCCACCTGTAACTTGCTTCTATGTCCATGTCCTACCTTAATGTACTTCTTTTTAATAGAATAATGTTAAATCTCAGATGAGGCAGAAGTTACCAGTTGTACTTCTGTTAGTGCAGTTTCCTTGAGTGGGCTGTTGCCCTGGTGAGTCTCTTGTTGAACAGTGTTTTGATATGCAGCTCCCTTGCTAAATGCTGCTGAAATGCTTCTATCCCTGACAGTTTTGGGATCTCAATATTTTATATTTTATGTGACACTGGAAAAAATACAGAAGCTGGTGTTCACTTATTTCGACTGTCAATTTTTTTTAATGGGTTAAGTAATTTTGTATATGAATGAACAGCATGTTTCTGTGGTTGGTGGTGTTGCCCAGTTCTTTAGAGGCAGCTTAAACCAAATGCTTGCTACTGCTCAAGGTATTTTCAATAACATCTCAGTTGAGACTTATTTCTCTAAAATCAGAAGACAGAAACAAAGTTTTAAATATGTTTTGCCCCCATCGTTTTGAAATGTAGCACTATTTTATCAATGGACAAAAGGCAGGAAGTGAAATGTAATTCGAAGGATCAGTGTTTGCTCTTTGGCTATCTGAGAGGTGTAAAATGTAAACTCGCTGTAATGGTTATCTGCTGTCCCTTTCCTCAAAGTGTTGATGTTATACATAGCCTCTGTGCACCTCCGGAGGGGAGCGTGGCAGCCAAGCAGCAAGCTGCCCAGCTGGGCAGGGGACGGTTTGATCAAGGACACTGGGACAAACCCAGCTTTGAAAAGTTCCGGGAGCTCTCGGAGAACAAATGACTCCTTGTTCTTTTAAGGCATGTCCCAAAACCTGGTTTCCTTAACACTGAGAGAAAGTAATTTGATCTGTTATGATGCAAATGCTTTGGCTCCAAGGTTGGCTTTTTTGCTTTTAATCTGATTTTAGTTGATTAAGGTAAATCATCTGGTATGTAGACGAATTTCTGCGTGGCAAATTAGTTAGACTTAATTTTATTGTAAGTACACTAGTCTCCTACAATATCGCTGCAACACAGCACAACAGGTAACTGAGGGAAGTAAGGAAAACATGTGAAGTTGTGCAAAGTTGACAAATCTGTGGTTTGCGCAAAAAACCCTACTGTTTGGCCTCTAGCATCCTTCCTCTAGCTCTTTTGTAAGCGGTGTTCATATTTCTTTCTCCTAAAATAACTGTTGGTTATTGAGTATCGAGTTGGTCCATGACTTGACCTTGTTTCAAAAGCTTCTCATGTAACGTGGGTTTCTGAGGAATTGCTCTTCTGTCTTTCAAATCAAAAAAGGCTTAACACCTCACAGCTGAGGGAAGGAACTGCTGCGTTTACAGCTGGGAAAATGCATTTATCGTTTGCAGAATTTCTTCATTGCCTGTTGAATACGCTAGCGGAAAGTAGAATCAATGTGTTTATACTTCTTAATTTATTAAACTAGTAGTGTAACTTAGTAAAATAAACACCATTGTGATATGAACGGTATGAATGAAAGGCATATCTACCATCTATTTTGAAAGGCTTTGATCTTGCTTGCTCTAGTCTCCTGTTTGCCTTAATGGGGGAGTAATAGTACACAGGAAGCACCCTTCCATTGGCAGACTAAATTGTAATGTAATATGTAATGGCTTTTTTGCTTCACTGGATTATGTGACACAAACATGTCTTCCTTCCTGTTTAGGAGGAAACAAAACAGTTGTTGAATCAACAGAAGTCTGGTTCACGCTCAGACTCGCGGGAGGATGAAATCTCTCCTCCTCCTCCTATGAACCCTGTGGTTAAGGGTCGAAGAAGGCGTGGGGCCATCAGTGCAGAAGTCTACACAGAAGAGGATGCTGCATCTTATGTTAGAAAGGTGCTCTAACCTTTAAATGTTGCTAAGAATTGCATCTACAAGAGTTTATCTAAGACCCCCTTCTATCCAGTGTATGAAATAACACAAAGCTCCTGTAGCCTGTTAAGTCTTGTGGTAACTGTAAAAAGCAGACCTGTGTGTCTAGCTGTTTAATTGGAGGTTAGAATAAACTGTCGTGCAATTAAGCCATTTATGCATAACTTAGACCTGTTCTTTTTGAAGTAATATATATTTAGATGTGCATATATATTTATATTATGTATAAACAAAGTGCTTCCAGTTATTCAACAGCTGCAACAGCATTACGTTTAGCCTAATGGCAGAACAGACTTGCTGCCATTCATAGGAGAGCACGGGTTGAACAGATACTTGTACTTGTAGAAAAACTTAGCATGGAATGGTGGTTTTATAATTGCGTAAAATAATACAAGATTTTATTTACCTTCTGCATAAACTGGTTGTAAACATGGACTAATTTGCTTTTAGTTCTATAGTGCCTGAAAGAAACTGGAAAAACTCAGCCAGTGTTTTGTAGCAATTGAATAATTTATTTACCCAGGGAAATGCAGAAATTGTTCTTCAAAAATTAATCGGTTACTTTTTCTGATTATATCATAGGTTATTCCAAAAGATTATAAGACTATGGCTGCTTTGGCAAAAGCTATTGAGAAGAATGTGCTGTTTGCCCATCTTGATGATAATGAAAGAAGGTAGGAATAAATCTTTGTAGTCTTAAAGGAAGCTTCTTAAAGTGCAGACTTCAGAAGAGTTAAATGTGTCGTAATGTACAAAGCTGCTCGGCCTTTTTACAACAGTCAGTGTAACCATACAGAGGTTCTGGGAAAAGTATTGAGGGGTTGGCGGTACAGATGTATCAATGCATGCATGGCAGTTGTCCAAGCAGTTGTCTAATTTTGGTGTCTTTTTCTTCAGTGACATCTTTGATGCGATGTTCCCTGTCACTTACATTGCAGGAGAGACTGTCATACAGCAAGGCAAGTGACAATGTTTACATTGGTGAATAAGTTGGAGATGGTGAGCAGACTCTGGCCTAGAGCTCTTGTTAGTGTTTGGGGGGGTTTTTGGAAAAAAAACCCAAACAAAACCAAACACAAACAACCAAACAAACTAACCACAAAACAACCAAACATTGTCTGGATGCAGTAACCCTTTCTCGCTATGTTATCTGAAGCACAGCTCATGCTCAGGTGAGGCATGGAGCAACTGTAGGAAGATGTGATTTCATCCCTTATGTTATCTATTGTTAAGATTGCTGTTTGGCTCCGTAGAACACGTTGTGTCAGTTTATGGATCTAGTATGCCTTCTCAGGAATCCTGGAAATGCTGCTGATCTCCTGCATACCAGTAGATGTCCTCTTTCACAGGACTGAGAGGAGTGTGAAATCAGCAAAATGTGAAATTTCACCCTGTAAGCTGTGAAAAATTTGTGTCTGCCAGCCTTATTAGATTCCAAACATCAGAGTTGGCAGAGAAGCCAGTTCTGTGGAACATGAATGCTTGCATAGCTTTATTCTTTTCTTAGTGTGCATTCATTTTTTTTTTTTCTTCTTTAGGTGATGAAGGTGATAACTTCTATGTTGTTGATCAAGGAGAAATGGATGTAAGCATTATTGGTAGTTTATTAATGACACGTTCATCCCTAGCTGAAGAATAGCCTGATATTTGTAGGCCTCTTCTACAGGTCCTTCCTTCGGCAGCTTTTCTCATAATAAGTTCTTACTTGTAGAAGCTTATTTTGCTTTGGAGCCTCTTTGCTCCTTAATGGCTCGGTCTGCCTGCAGACTGTTGAGTTGTGTTGAGTTTCAAAATGAATGATTCGGACACCAACACGATCCTAATGCTTTACAAGTGCAGGGTTGGAGTCTAGATGAGGTGTGGGACAGACTTTAAAAATGACCAGACTTTATTTTCCAGTCCAAGTAATCCATAGCTTTCTTTGTTAGAGACTTCATTGAGATTTTATTTCCTGTCAAAGGGTCTCGGGAGTCTGCACGTGTAGCCTCTGTGCATGTGATGTAGAAGAGAGTCCCTTTGTTGAAGACAGTAAAAATTGTGGCTGGGACTGGGGTTGGCTGGGAAGTGTTGATGAAACCCTGAAATGGTCAACCCTGACTGTACAGATGTGAGAATTTCCCTTTACTATAAAGGAAATAAGGGGTGACGGGAGCTTCCATGTTGTCTCCGGTCAGCTCACAAGACACCGTGGGCCTTGGCTTATCACCGTGCACTGCCTTTCAGGTTTATGTCAACAACGAGTGGGCAACCAGCGTTGGTGAGGGTGGAAGTTTTGGAGAACTTGCCCTTATATATGGAACTCCCCGTGCTGCAACTGTCAAAGCGAAGACGAATGTGAAGTTGTGGGGCATTGATAGAGATAGCTATAGAAGGATCCTGATGGCAAGTATTTTTCTAGCTGATGTGTGGCTTATGCCGTTGACTCAAGTAGCTGTGTGCTAACCTGGAATTATGCTTTTGGTTTTACTATTCACTCAGCTTGTACTTGGTCGTGTGACCTTCTCTCTGTGCCTGTCCTTTGCTGGAGTTGCTGACTGAAAATCCCATTATCTCTTCTGTAACCAGAAAGCAGATCACTCGGCGTATGTTTTTCAGGCATGAGGGAAGGGGGAATATTGCATTGGTGAACAAAACCATACCAATGCAGTAATTAACTGGATTAAAAATGTAATACCTACTGGTTAGCTTTGTCAGGTGTTTTGATTCTGCTCTCTATTTAGCTTGCTATTTGTAAGTAGCGTGTGAGAACAGCAGTTGTAACTAACAAGCAGGTGTTGTGAATTTTGATAAGGTTATACAGTAAGAATGAATTTAAGAAACACTTAAGGCTGCAATAAATGCTAAGTACTTTCTGGAGGCTGCTGAACTCTGAAATATTACTGAAATAATTAAATTTGAAAACAGTCTTGTGGGTTTGGGGTCTGTGAGACAGAATGCGGTACGTCTGGTTAAACTTATTTTTGTCTTGAGTTTTATTTGAAGCCTCATGTAAAGCGTGAGGTAGAAAGAAAACTAACTTTTTGTGCTTGTGTTTTTTTTGTTTTGTTGTAGGGGAGTACTTTGAGAAAGAGAAAGATGTATGAGGAATTCCTTAGTAAAGTGTCTATACTGGGTAAGTGAGAAGATTTTTGTTCTAAAGTGGAATAAATTGCTATATTGTAATAAAGCTGTTTTCCAGTGTTGTTATGATTACAGGCTATTGTGGTAATCCATTAAAACTGACTGCAAAGCCTATACTGCTTTTCTGCATCATTCAAAAAAGAATTCTAATTGAAGTCTTGATATCTGATGCACAACTGTAGCCATAAATAGGTTGGCTCGGTATAAAGACAGAGCAAAAAGTATCATTTGTGTCTTGAAAAAGATACTCTGTTAATGAACTATTAACTCTATAGAATCACTGGACAAGTGGGAGCGTCTCACTGTAGCTGATGCATTGGAACCAGTACAGTTTGAGGATGGGCAAAAGATTGTGGTCCAGGGAGAGCCAGGAGACGAGTTCTTCATTATCTTGGAGGTAAGTAAGGTGGAAATCAGAACTTTACTTTTTTTTTTTTTTTAACACAGCTTATTCTGCCCCCAAATAGTCACTTGGAGAAAAACAAAATATTAAGAATGTACTTGCAGAGAATTCCTAAGGAAATATAATCTTGCTGGACATGCAGAAGCTTATATTTAGTTTTGCTATTTTTACAAATAGCAAAACTATTTGTAAACAATTTTTTTTTCCCCCAGGAAAGAAGTAACAAGTTTGTGGCTGAAACCAGTTTATCTTTTTCAGAAGAGTAGGGACCTGTTCTAAATAGCTAGTAATGTCTTGCTAGTGGGATCATTGTCTTCTGGGTATTTTTTTGTTGGGTTTTTTTTTTGCTAGTCATTCTTACTGTTATGAGAAAACCCAGAAAGAAATCAGTGCTGCGGACACTCAAATACCCAAGCCAGTTTATGCTCAGAGAGGAGGGAGGACCAGCTGTTTTTATAGAGCAGTCTGGTGAATTATGCAAGGACTGTGAAGTGGTTCTTGACTGAGACATCGTAACAGTTATTTCTGCGAAGCAGTGGGTTCTGTGTGGAATTCAGTGTTTCAAGTGATGCTGGAAATTCCAATTGTTTAATTGCTGTGATTTATTAAAGGGCACAGCAGCTGTGTTACAGCGCCGATCAGAAAATGAAGAATTTGTTGAAGTGGGCAGACTGGCACCTTCTGATTATTTTGGTGAGTTATGTAGTGACAACTATGATTACATACACCACTGTCACCATTTTACCCGTGCTGTGTGGATGATTGCTGTGGGTGATAGTGATGGGATGGATTTGTTTAGTTACTGTTTTGGCGCTCTCTTGTGGTTTCACTCAATGTCAGGTGAGTATCGGAGTCACTTGGCATTCAGGTGTGTGTGCATGTCACAAATGTGATTGTTCTAGAGTACTTCTTAAATTAGAAGGGGCCTGGTGGTGATTTGGTCTGACCTCCCTAACCTGAGCAGAGCTGACTTTGAAATTGCGTCACGTTTCTCAGGGCTGTGTCCAGTCTCTTGTGTTTCCAGGGACTGAGATCCCACAACCTCTCTGGGCAATTTCTTTCACTGTTAAACCTGCCTTGTTGTGAAGAATTTTTTTCTTTACGCCTGACAAGAATTTCCTGTTCTGCAACTTGTTGTGTTCTCTTTGTCTTTCCCGATGCAGAGAGTAGTCTAGTTTTGTCTTTATAGTAGCTCATTATGTAGCTGAAGACAGCAATAAGATTCCCTCTGAAGCCTTCTTTTCTCCAGGTCAGACTACCCCACCTCTTCCAGCATCTCTCTGTACGTCCTGTGCTGCAGTCCCATAACCATCTGGGTGGCACTGCTGGACTTGCTCTGCTTTGTCACCGTCTTGTACTGGGGACCCCGAAACACCGGGGTACTTGGCACGTAGTCTCCCAAGTGCAGATCAGGGTCTCTTCTCCTGTTGTTGAAGGTGTTCTTAATTAACTTAAATAACATGTAACTCTTAGCTGCTTTGGCTTTTTTCAAGCTTACGTGTGCTGGTAAAGAAAAAGGCTAAGATCGTATTATAAATACTTGCTTGTGAAGACTTTGAAATAATCTTCACCTGGAACAAATCACTTGTCTAGTGCATGTTGGTTTATTTTGGATCACAGATAAGGACTGGTTATGTATACTTACGGAGCGTTCTTGGGGTGTAATGTAGCAGTATATAACAAGATATTCCTGACATCCTTATTTTGGGTTCAGAAAAAAAGTGGCTTGTAGTTCTGAAACAAAGCGAGCAACCTGTTCAGAGCCTACTATTTAAACATTAAATATTTCTTTCTCTCTCTCTCTTCTCTCAAAAAACCCCCAACAACAACAAAAAAAAACAAACCCCAAACCAAAACTAAAAAACCAAACCAAACCCCCAAACCTAACTTTTTTCTCGTGTTTAAGGTAGGTCCTCTCTCCTTACTACTCTTTCTAAGCAGTGCTCTTGCTAAAGCCTTCTGGTTGTCTGTTCAGGTTTTCAGCTTTGTAGATGATGTAATCAACAAATACTCTGTTGCAAGGACTGAAGTGGGATGTGCTCGGGTGCAGTAATAGTACTGGATCTGACCAAAGGTCTGCTTAGCTCAGGATCTAGTACTAGATATTTGTTCTATGTATGTCGTTTCAGTCTCTTCTAATATTTATTTCCCTTGATGTGTACGCCTGAGTTTCCCCGCTCTTTAACGAAATGTTATCTCTGCCATTGTGTTCAGGTGCCGCAGACCTGTCCCCCCTGAGAACCTACTTATTCTTTTGCAACCCTGTGTTTTGGAGGGTAGTGAGTTCAAGAGTTTTAATTGGGCACAGAGGAAAAGTTTTTCTCGTTTCTTTTGAACATCCTTTCTGATAATGCAGGCAAATTTATTCTCTGAGGAGCACTGAGTTCTTTCCTCAGTCCTGAACATGGAGATAACCAGCCCAGCTGCTTAAAAACAAACACACCCAAAAGTTGAAGCTGCGGTTTTATTCACGCTTGTTGCTAGAATGTTCCGGGTAGCTGTTGTCACCAGTGGAAACAGGGGCTTGTTGAAAACTTAATTTCCAAATATGTTGTTTAGCAGTTGTAACAGGTATTTGACACAACGCTTTTGGCACATTTGCACATAACTTGCGAAATGGGAATCCAACAGGACTGCAAGATACTCATCTTCCACAGCCCCATGGCAAAGTCAGACTTTTGATTCTGGCTAGCTACGCGTCAGAGGCTTCTCTTGTGCATTAATGTTTTCAATACCAAGGTCTTCTTGTCCCGAGTTTCCTAGAAATACCAGAATTGAACAGTAGCGTACCTTACATATTAGAAAAATAACTACTTGTTGACTAGGAAAATTACACGGTTAATTGAAACATGACCTTTTCTCAAATAGAGCCAATGTTGAAAATTCTTTAGGCCTTCTTCAGAGAGACTTGAATGCAGACAGGATTTTAATTAAAAAAAAGTATTTTTTTTAAACTGCCTTCACAATTGCTTCTAATGCAAATACATAGATACTTGTTCTGATCAATGGTAAAACCTGATTTACCTTCTGTTCCGCTCCTGCAGCAATTTGAAATACAACAGGGTAATTTCTTCAGCTCTTTTGCGCGTTGATTTTTAACACTGTTTGCACTTTCCTGTTGCCCTAGGTGAAATAGCTCTGTTGATGAACCGTCCCCGCGCTGCCACAGTTGTTGCTCGTGGCCTGTTGAAATGTGTAAAGCTTGATCGACCCCGATTTGAACGTGTCCTGGGTCCGTGCTCGGATATTCTCAAGAGAAACATCCAGCAGTACAACAGTTTTGTATCGCTGTCTGTCTGAAACCTTCCTCCCTGTCCAAAACATGCTTCACGAATGCAGACTGCTTTATTACCCTTGTGCAGAGCCACATTGCCACTGGCATTTGCAGCTTCCTGTCTGGTTAAAAAAAAAAAAAGAAAAAAAAATTGCTTATCATGGCACTATTTTTAATTTAGAGCATATTAGTTCTGTGCTTTCTGTCCCATTAAATTAATAGAAAAAGTTCTATGGAGATGTTTGCTGTTACGGCTACTCTCTGTGCAGCAGTGTCCAACTCGGGCAGACGCAGCCTTGCTTCAGGGAGGGAGAGATCTCCTGGCACCGCGCTAGTTGCCATAGAGTAAGAAGGTGACAGTAGAGGGGGGGGGGAAATTTTGTTTTTAAAGGTGTTTCTCAAATTGTTGGACAGATTTTAAGGCTGTGGTCATAATCTGCTGTATTTCTTTTCAAATGAGAACTGCCCTTGTAATTGAGCTTCTTGGGGGAGGGGCATGGGATTTTCTTTATTATTTTTTTTTTATTTTCTGGGTACTGTAATCCTGGGTTCAATCGTGAGGCATCAGCTGCTAAGAAAGCCACAGTTGGAATTTAACAGTATAATTGTTCCTGTGTCTGCTGGTTTAAGATTGCTTAGTTATGTTTTTGTCAAGTGTAAATCAAAGCTTTCAAGGTTAATAGTTCTGGTGAACTACTGCAATTGTTACTTAATTTGCTGACTTGCCGCAACTGATTTTTTTTTTCTTGTTCTTTCTTCAGCGATAGATATGCCATTTAAAACTTCCTGTTCAAAGTGGCAAGAACCAAATGTTACATTAAATGCCTAACTTTGGTCTCTAGTATGTAGATTGGTGTAAGAATGGTGCAGCTGTCCAGCTGTTAGTAACGTTCAAGTACTTAGATTGGTGTAGAAATTGGAAGCAAACATTTTATTTTCCCTGTGACTCTTCCTTGCTTTGTACTCCTCAGTTGACTTTTTTTTAAAAAAAAAGATCATCAGTTTAGGTGACCCTTTGTTATGAGGGAAAATAAACATTGAGTATTTCTGGCCAGCATCAGTTGCAGGTGGCAGGATTGCTGGTCTATATAGATGCCATTATTCTTGGTGGAGAACGTGAGGCAGAAAAAAATGAATGTTTTGACTTTCCTGCAACACTCACTTATTTTAAGTTTTTAAATGGGTCAATTCATAATTTTTAAAATGCTTAATTATAAAGCTAGTTTAAATACAAAAGGTGCATTCTCTTTCCTTGCTTATGGAATTTACATGACACATATTTCATACTCACTCTTTTTTCCAAGTTCAATATGTTGCGGAGTCTTAAATGTATTTCAGTATTTACCAGCTTTGTGTTCCATTATTCCGTGTGCACCAATACTTCCCAAAAGTTTTTACTGAATTCCACGGTTCAATAATGGTAGGCAATTTTTAAGGTTTCCTTTAAACTGTAATTTATATAAAGTAGCGTAGGTTTGTATTTGGGAGTGACAGCAAGCAGTTTTGCATTTGTTGTGCAACTACTTCTAATGATGGAGCCCTCATTTTATTTCCTTTCCGAGGTGATACAGATTCAAATTCAACACCCTTTCTCCCAGGAGTGTGGATGAGCTGAAAGAGTCTGCTAATTGATGCAAAAATAATACTGAGGGTATCAAGCCTTTACAAAAGGTTTCAGGGTATTTCTGAACCTGCAATCCCGATAATGGGGTTTAAACGCTTGTGGTTTGAGTTCTCTATTCAGAAGATGTTGAGTAGAGGATTTCTGCCAGAGTCCTTAAGAAGTAAGCAAATGCTACTTTTTTTTTTTTTGGTAAAACTGTTTTCTTAGGTTTTGACTATCCAGGTTTTTTTCTTCATATGTGTTCTTTGTGTTACTTTAAAGCACCAAAAACTATGTAAACTAGTTAGAGCTCCACAAAAAATGCACATTTTTTTATATAAGGCTTTCTAATCAAGTTTCACTACTGCATCTTTTTAGCTTGCTGTTTACTCCCTTTTGTAGTTTTACCAACAAGATTTTAAGATAAATCAGCTAAGTCTGAGTTAAATATTAATCACAGTTATAGCTTTACCTTTGTGTGCAATTTAAATATGTTTGAAACCACAATTGGCATAGTTTTGCCTTAGCTAACATTCAGGGCTTTAGAAGTAATTTTTTGCTAGTCCACCTTTAGCGAATTTCTGAAGTCTATTGCCCTAGAAAGCTATAGTCAACCAGAGGACCATTTTTGTATTGTTACCTGACGATATAAGTCTGATTTACTGTATGTGCTAATATATTATATTATATTCCTTTTGTTATAGATTGTCCTAATGGCAGGTAAAGCAATAAAATGATTTAAATTCTTAAATGCAATAAGTCTCTTTTTTTTTTTCCTTCCCCTATCCCTATATTGTGTTTTCCTTTAGCCTGAGAGGATATATTATTAATGAGGTGGTAGAAACTAAGCAGCTTAGTGGATTAGCTTTGTGTTAACTCTGGAGGCTTGCGTTCAAGTCCTGGCTTACGGCACAACTGAACCTTCCCCTCCGGAACCTGGGGGAGAGTTTGGTCTCCGTGAGCCAGCCTGGGCCCGCGACCTGGTTGCTCCTCTGCAGTTCTGGCACTGGGTGTGCATGAGAAGGTGCCTGTGTCTTGCTTGAGTGGCTTTTAGCAACTTGTGATGCTTTGATCTCTTGTTAAGGTTGTTAATTCCCAGCCCAGCTACTATTCTTGCCGCTCATAAGCTGCTGGAAGTTGTCTGCTCTTCTCCCCTTGGGGGCAAAGTGCTCTGTGGCTTTTCAGGCAGCTCACCTGCACAGTTCCTGCCGAACCCACTTGTGGCTGCACACAGTGCTGGGCGAACCGCTTCCCAAAGACGAACCGCTTCCAAACTACACACGCTCGCTGCCCGCACAGCAGAGCACTGTTTTTCCCGGCTCCCTATGTCCAGAGCAGAGATCTCCACCTCTGCCTGCTCGAATGAGGCAGGTGAGAAAAACCCGGTTCAAAGTGTTCTCCCTTAGTGAAAGTTTTCAAGATGTGATAATTAATCGTGAATGAGTTCTGGTGGACAGACTGCAAGGAATAGAAGAGTGGGATTTTCACACTATGATGAAGTAGGAAAAAACTTGAAGAGCGATGACCTGGAATGGCTCAGACTGGGCGTGTTTTGCACCCAGCTCTGAGAAAGCTGTCGCCCAGCTTTGAAGATGCATTAAAAAGCTACCGCGTAAGGCAGAATAACAATAAGAAGAAAGCAACCTTGCAATCCCTGTTAGTTTACCAGCTATTTAAATACTTGTGAGTTTGTTTCCTTCATCCTGCACTCCCTTTCACCCGTACCCTTGACCAAAAAAAGGCTAAAATCTTTTATTACCTAAAACGAAACTTTAAAGCTTCCACTTCCAAACTTGTAACTTTACTTTTAAACTTATCTTTTGTTGCCATGTTCTTCCTGTTGAAACAGCCAACAGTAACCACTCTATGACACTCACCAAATTAATTTTGGGCTTGTCACGTGTGGTAAGTGCACAAAAAGTCACCGGTAGAGGGAGATAAAACTCTGGGAATCCAGCATCTTGTACAGAAATAACTGCCGCACTGTGCATGCAGAGTGAGTTAAATCCTTTTATTTTCATCTGTTCTCTGTCCACAAGAGTGAAAAGGTCAACGTTGAGACTTGATTGATTGAGGCTGCCCAAAACCTTGCTTTTATGAAAACTGCGAATAGAAGGACATGGCTGAATCGCAAGTTGAGAGAGACTAAAGGAGCGTGGTGTGGGTTGGCTTTTTTTTTTTTGGTTGGTTGGGTTCGTGTGGGGTTTTTTGCACACCTTTGTGGCTACAGAATATTGGAGGAATCTCTTCGCTAAGCAGAAACACTCCAAACTTCCTCAAACATACAGATGTATAGAATAGGCACCTGTAGGGACATACTCAATGACAACTACAGCCTCTCCTGCAGTTTTACAGTGTGGAACAGGTGTATTGTAGAATTATTGTGGAGTTGAATTAAGCGTCAGTACAGTCCCTTGTGAAAAATGATAGTTGTGGCCAAACGAGCTTTGTTCCTTCCTTGCACAATGCGGGCACTTACTGCCAGTGTCACTGAATCCCCTTTAGGTTGGGCCAAATCCCAGCCCGTGAGAAAACGAGCCCGTGGTTGGTGCAGCAGCTTGGTGAGAACCTGTTAACGACTGCTGCCCGACTACGTTTGTGCTGTGGTTTTAGGATTCTCCTCTGAAAGGTCTGCAGTGCTACCGGTGGTTTTTTGTTTAACTTAAAAGTTAGTTTAGAATGAGCTTTAGTAGATTGCCTGTGGGCTTTCTCCTTTTTCCCCCCACCCCCCCCCCCCCTTAAGGATGATAAATTATCAACAAAGTTCTCAACTACATTCCCTAGGCTGCCAAAAAGCTCAGTGCAATCGTTCTTCAACAGTTAAAGGAAAAAGCTATTAAAGAGAGCTTCAGTAATCAAGTTTCTTGAGCCTCATCGTTGGGAGGCAAGGGGAAAACTACACATTGAAAGATCTACGCTAACTCCCTCCCCACGCTTTTTTGGTCTCCAGTTCCTATTGCATCTCCTCAAAATGCACAGGGATGGGGGGGGCGGGATACCATTTCCATCTTCCAGGGAATTCTGGCAACTTCACTGACTTTAAAGCTATGAGAAGAGGACCTGAGAGAGACCTCCCTACGTTGGCAAAATGCCTTCACCAGAAGTGGATGGCTTCTGGATTTGTAAATACAGTCCTATGCCTCTGAGCAGTTTGGTGGTGGCTTTTTCTTTTTCCCTTGGGGTCAAAGTCAACGCATACTGCCTTTCTCTCACAACCCAGACTGGCTCTTCGGCTGAGGAGGCAGGTAAAAGTAGAGGTGGTTTTACTGCCCTCTGAGGCAGCGGGCTTTTGAGCGACGTGCACAGATTGGAGTGGGCTGATGGCTCTCTGTTGAGGAGACCAAGGGGCAATGGACAGGCCTGATGGTGAACAGTGTGCGGACGCTCTTCTCTGACCGTGCTGAGTCAACGCGCTACCTTGTCTCAGCGGCAGGTACTGCCCTTGGGAAGTAAGATGGCTCTTTCCTCGAATACACAGTCTTGATTACAGAACAGAGACTTAATAAGAGGAAAAGGGTCTTGGCATCTCTTTATTCAAGCCTCATCCTTGGATCTAGTTTGTGTCCTTCACCAGCAAGACTGAGATCCCGTGCAGGGTGAGCCAGCCGGTGGCTGTGTGTTCCCCTGCCCTCCCAAGGGCATGGCCAACTACAGAGCAGGAGCTCACTGCTTTTCCCCGAGAGCGCTGGGGTTTGGGTGTATGTAAAGATCTGCTGTAGTCAGACCACAACTTACCAACACACTGGCCAAGCACGGAAGCTTTGGTTGAGGACCCAGCATAGATGCCCAGTGTGATCCTTGAAGATCTCCCAAAGAGTTTTCCCTCTCAGGCTCCGCAAGCATTTGTAGATGGTATTTACCACTATTAAAACTTGCTGCTCGGCTTGCAGGGCTTTTCCCTACCTCTGAGCGTGAGTTAAGGACTGTTTAGGTGGTCGGCTTCACTCTGTCAGACGCAGGAGCCTCGGGCTGCGTGGTGTCGTTGGCCACCACCTTGGCCTCTCCGTATGTGTCTATGCATTTCCTCACAGCTTTTAGGATGAGCTGTAACCGTCTGTCTAAAGCCAGGAGGTGGGGTTCGGTGAGGACAGGCGCCAGGCGGTCCTGCAGGAGGGATTCCCTCATCACGTCGCTGAGCCGATATTCGGGCTCCGCCAAGAGCTGGAGTCGCAATAATGTCGTCCTCTTTATTCTGGGGAGAAAAAGAAATCAGACATCTTAATGCAAACTTCTTGTGGCATCCTGGCAAGAACCATCTGCCCGAGCCGCTTGGTGGTAGGGGAAGGAGGGAGGGTGAAGATGGGTGAAGGTATTTGACAAAGAAATTTGGAACAAAAGCTTTCTTTTTCTGAAGGAAATGAATATTTTTTGCAGAAACCTCTGCTTCTTCCTTTGTTTTGCCACACTACAGGGTATTTATACTGCAGATTTCTGTCCTCAGAGAGAAAAACATGATAGAAGTTCTCAGTAATGGGTGGTTTTCCTCTGAGTCAGAGATGACCCAGTTCCCCAGATTACTGCAGGGTGGTGCCACGTTCGAAGGATGACATTTATGGGGTCGGGGCAGAGGGGGAGGTAAAATGAAGAGGCACGGATGAGGAAAAAAATCTTCTGTCAAAACTCTATGCAAAAAGAGGGAATATTTCGTGGAACTGACTTAACTGTGACTCTTCACCTTAAGAGGTACTGAGATTTAAATATTATTTCCCTTTGACAGAAAGTGGGATGAAGAGCTATAATCTTGGAACACTTCTGGGAACACGACTCGGTCTTCTGAAATCATTTGTTTAACCCTCAGCAGAAGTGTTTTGACTTCAGCACCTCTAATACTGGAATTAATCAGCGGTTTTAATTATTGCCCTTCGAATTTTGTAAATGAAGTTGTTTGTGGTGGTGCAGCCATTCTTATTTAGCCGAGCCAGACTTTTCAGATGGAAAAAGGTGCAGTCAGAAACATTTTAACCAGCTCCCGAATTTGCCTTTGTGTGCCCGTTGTTTACCCAGGGCATCGAGTGGGAACGGCGCTCTGGCTCTCTGCACCCCTGAGAGGACACGTGCCGTTCGGATGTCAGGTGAAAGGCTTATTGCTGCTGCCGTGCCTGGCCGAGCAGTCCCGGAATGGCACCAGGGACTGGTGTCGCCCTGGAGCGGCCAAGCGAGGTGCGTGTCTCTGCTCGGTGGTGCCTGGCGCATTGCACACGGGAGCGAGAAAGGTCCTGCGACCCACCGCCTCCTGCGCCGTGCTGCCCCGGGGGCAGAAGACTTAAACCATGGCTGTTATCCTGGCTGCCCGCTGCCGGGCTTGCATTAATATTCCTGCAAAAAAAAATTAACATATATATATAATCAATTGATCAAGTGCTATGGCTGGCAACGAGGCTTTAAATCACTGCCGGAGCACGGCTGTGAGATGCTGCTGCTGCCGGAGAAAGTCTTGTACAGAGCAGAAGTGAAGCTGGTGAGGGGTCTGGAGGACAAGCCTGACGAGGAACGACTGAGGGAACTGGGGGTGTTCAGCCTGGAGAGGAGGAGGCTGAGGGGAGACCTTATCACTGTCTACAACTACTTGAGAGGAGGTTGTAGAGAGGTGGGGACTGACCTCTTCTCCCTAGGGACGAGTGATAGAATGAGAGGAAATGGGTTTAAGTTATGCCAGGTGAGGTTTAGATTGGATATTAGGAAAAAATTTTTCACTGAAAGGGTTATCAGCCATTGGAACAGGCTGCCCAGGGAGGTGGTCAAAAAAAAGGGTAGACGTGGTACTTGGGGACATGGTTTAGAAGTGGTTTTGTCAGGTTAGGATAATGGTTGGACTTGATGATCTTAAAGGTCCCTTCCAACCTCAGCAATTCCATGATTCTGTGAACTGCAGCAGAGGAGCATGCGTGCAGTCTCCTTCCAGGCAAGGGGTGACTCTGTGGGTAAACACCAGCTGTGTTTGCTCCGGTCCAAACAGCGACGGGGCTTGGAGCTGGAGAACGGGATGGTCTGACCCCGTGGGGAATGGCTTCTTTCATGCTCTAACAGTTACATGAGAAACCGGCAGAGAACACGGACAGAGGCATGAGATGGAAGTCCTGCCGCCGGCCCCGCTCCCCTCCCACAGGGCAGCTGTAACCCCGCTGCGGGACTCGACTGTTTAGGATTTGACCCAGAGCCTTGTAGGACCTTCATCAGCCAAGAGGATGCATGAGCCAGGTTAGCTGGGGGCTGTCTTCAGGCCTATCTGTGCCTTGTTGAGGGTTTTGACTCTTTCAGGAAAAGGACCATCTCGTACCGCGTGGCCGTGTTTGTGCCGTTTGCGGTACTCAGAGCAACGCTGCGAGAGGAGAGCAGCAGACTCCAACGTGTGGGCCAAGGACTGGTGCGGGAGCTGTGAAAGGTAGCTAAAAATGCCAGAAGACTTAAATCTGCTGGAAGCCGAATTTGGAGAAGAGCTGAGCTGGGACGGAGATGAGCGTGCTTAGCAGGGAAGTGAGTGACCTGTGGTTCCAGTGGTCCCTCTCATCTGGAGTGGCTGGAGGACTTCATTCCCGCTTAGGTGTACACAGCTTGGCTTCACGTGGGAACGAGGAGGTGACGCGCTGGGCTGAGTCCAGCTCGTTGGTCAGGGCAGGCTGAAGTCCGTGGCCTCTGTGCTCACTCAGAGAAACCTTTTTATTTCCTCTCCGGGTGTTTTTGGATGCTCTTGCGCTCCGAATGGATTGGCTGTTGTGGGAAATGAGGTTTTGTGTGTCGCCCTCGGGTAGGATGAGTTGCTTTTACGCCGTTCTTGGCCCTAGTTGGCTTATTACAAGGTGGGACTTGCAGGTCTTCTTACTACTGTCTTTTACAAGGAGAACTAAATTAAGAAGAGCTTCTGGGAAGTGGATCTGGAGGAACAGGAAGGATCTGACCTGTGGGTCTTACTGTATACAGGTCAGATTAAGAGGTAGAGTTAATTTAAACCGCACAAAATAGGAGTTTGTGAGAAGGATTCACTGTGAGCCTGCATTTATAAATGAAAAGACTCACTGGGTGCAAATAACAGTTCTTAAAATTAGATCCAGTGATACGAGTGTATGGGGAGAGAGGACAGTTAACCCCCCGAGGCTGAGATGGGGCAGGTACAGCGAGGAGATAGGTTAGGCATCTCCGAAAGAGAAACCACAGGGAAGAGCAGCTTTTTTTCTGTCTCTTAAGTTTGACTTTCAGCTGATGATTTATGTGAATTAATAAAGGGAGAAGATAGGATTCAAATAGTAAAGTTTTTATGAGCTTCTGCTTAGTGCCATGGGAAGAAGAAACCTGATTAGCTGTCTTAAAGTTCTACCAGGCTTTTGGATGGGGATTTCTGAGCTTCACGTGAGGCAGTTGGGGCTGATGGTGCCTCATGTGGATGGGATGAGAAATGCTCGGAGGCACTTCTGGAAGCGTTTCATCCAATGGACATGCCTCCTGGTCTATCAGTGAAAGCTTTTACACTTGCAAGGCCTTTTAGCTTCAACAGGAAGGACAGTTGTGTGACACCATAGCAGGCTGCAGCACAACAGAGCTTCGCGCTCTGATACAAAAGCTTAATCCCTGTTTCAGGGACAACTTGTGATTCCCGTGCTCTTGCCTGCGCTACTGGATGGCGCCAGCCCATCATGGTGCAAGCACCAACGCGTCTGGGAAGGACGATGAAGGTGGCACTTACATGCAACACTGGGAGAGCGGGGCCAGGATGGAGGTTTCGTCGTGGGAATGCCGCCCGAACCTGGGGGGGGAGAGCAGAGAGCGCAGAGCTGTAAGCGCTTGCCCACCACCTTCCGCCCCTTCCCCAATGTCCTCCCCCAGCCTCACCCTCTGGCATTGTCCAGATGTAAGAGGAAGCCGTCGTCCCCAAACTTGGTGAACATTTCGTAGTGGTGACGGTCCATGTTGCCTGGTAAAGGGAAGACAGAGGAACACAGTTTCCCTTACGTGTGACCAAGTAATTTTCTAAACTATCCTACGTTTTCTTTCAGTTCTGCATGCAATGCTTATTGCTTTGCTGGAACTGTCTGAGATGCTCAGAGCTGCTGCTTTCATCCTGCTGGAACCCCCCCGGGGAGTGGGCTTGGGGTGGGCTTGAGGGCTCCCCCTTGCCTGCACATCAGGAGGGGTTGTGCTGCATCTGGAGCAGAAGGGATGGCTTTGAGAAACACCATGGCATGGGAGGGCAGACAGACTGACGCTGAAGGACGACACGGAAGGAAGGAACGTTATTTCCCCCTTCATCATACCTATTAGGAAGTCAAATATGGCCATGTCAACGATGTTCAGCAGCCGGTTTCCGTTGCTGTAGGGGTAGATCTCCCTCACTGTGTTGCAGTAGAGTGGATTGACTTCCCACCTGCAGGAGATGGAGGAGAAGGGGGACGTGCAGTCAGTGGTTGCTGCTCCTGTGTGCCAACAGCACCCCAAAGCTGGTCTCCGTGTGGAGATGGAGAGGAGGAGAACTTAAATCTTCCTAAATCTCCTTCCTTCTGCATGCAGGAGACTGGAAGCGAAACCCAGTCAATGCCCAGGCATTAAGGGTTATTAGACTAATTATGGACAATCTCTGAACCTTGGCTTTCCCCTGGCTGGACATACAATTGCTGTACGTATGTCTGTGTGTCTGTACCCTGCTCATTCTCCTTCCCGCGCGCTCCCTGCAATGCAGATATGGGAAGCAGCATCATTTACCCACTTACTCCTCTTTTCCATCAAACGAGTAGGACCGAATCCATGGGTTTGGGATGGAGAGTCGTGGCGCCAGGTTGAGGGATGGCAGGAAGGCGGAGAGAGACCCTTCCAGGAGATGAGGGTTCCCACACACCGCGTACTCCGTCTTGCACATGTACGGGCACTTGGCAAAGAAGCAAACGTTGCTGGCTGGGAGGAGGAGAGAGAGGAGAACTGGGGAGAGGAGCTATGATCCGCAGGAGACTGCAAGGTAGCCTGGACTGACCTCTTCCCCGTTGCGTGATGGTGATTGCGTATATTGTGGCATACATACCCACTGCCAAATCGTGGACAATACCTGGATTTTGGTGAGGGACAGACCTGGTCCCATGCTAGGGGAAAGGGTGGGGAATGTTGGGCAGGCGAGTAGATCTGGCAGATGATTCCAGCTGGAGGCTGAGGGACACGTATACTGTAACCGTGTCTTTGTGCATGTGTCACCCAAGAATTCGATTTCTGCTCAACAGCGCAAGTCCTGCTGGGCCCTTTTGCATGCAGACCCTGCCCTTCCACCCGCCATGGACCAACATGTCTCATACCAGCTGGCGGCAGCCAAGTGCTCGCCTACCTGGTGAGACGAAGAAGACACTCTGCAGGATCTCGTTCTTGGTGACCTCCAGGATCTCCTTGGTGACGTTGATCAACCTCCCGACTGTGGGTGGGACCCTCCGGAAATCCAGGATCCTGCACAAAAGGGACGGCGGCTCAGAGCCTGCGCTGCAAAGGAACGTTACCGCGCAGGATGGCAACGTGGGATGGCAGATGCTGCCCTCATCCCGTCCGTTGGTAAACCAGGGAGCTTCTGATGACTGCACCCACATGTTTGGTTTTTTTTTTTTCTCCCAGCTTCTTTCTAGCAAACAGCCAGGATCATTTTACCCTTTGGACCAAAATGCGATTTTGGTATTTTAATAGCTGCTGCCTGGAACAATCTGGATGTTCTCCAGGATTCGTGTCTTTTCCCTAACCAGTTTCTCCCATCCCCTTGCACGCAAGCTGCGTCCTTGGGGAGGCAGAACAGCTCTTCGGGCCCTTCTACGGTGTTGGGTTTGACATGGAGCAAAGACGCATTGAACCTGGTACAACACGGCTGAGACAGCGGGAGGCGGAGAGGGATCGCCCCCACTCAGAGGCACTCATGCCCAGCTGATTCATCTCGAACATTCTTTAAAAAAATATCAGGGCCTGGGGCAGAAAGGCATTCATGTCAGTGAGTGGAAAGATGCTGTTGATTGCTGAGTCAGTAACATGGGGTGCACCAGCTAATGCTGTGCTTTGCTCCTTGGGTAATGCCTTCTGCTTCTGAGAATCTGGCACAAAACAGGATTTAGCCTGTTACTTATTGAGCAATGTTTAAAGAAAAAAAAAACAACCCAACATTTGCTTTCATCTAGCATCTTTCAGCTCTAAAAACCACAAAGCACTTCAGAAAAGCAGTCCGGCCTCGTTTTTCTGGCGGTGGAGCTGGGATGCAGAGAGGCAAGCTGATGGTGGGTGAGTCAAGCGGAGTCACTGGGGTGATGTAGGGGTAGAGCTGGAAAGGGAATTCAGCTCTCTTCACTCCCTCGCTCAGAGTTTGAGCTCCAGGACTTACAGTCTAGTCCTGCTTATCTTATAGGTTGGGCTCGGGAACTGGAGACCCCCATCCAACTTCTTCATCGGGGATCGTTTCCCCTTGATGTTCAATACTCAGCCCATCGAGGGGAAGAAGGCTGCTGCCCTCCTCTTCTAGCAAGGGTATTTTTGATTTTATTAAATACAAAGCCTGCTGGGAAGAGGTGCCAAGTTAATTGCTCATTAGCGGAGGGCTTGAAACTGCATCGCTGCAGTTTATCTCAATCCAAAACACGCCTTGATTGCTGATTGAGCCTGTGAGTCCCTCACCGGGAGGGCATCCAGGCTGCACCCAGAGCTCGCCTTTGCACTGCGATGCGCGGGTGGGACCACGTGTGCGTGGCTGTGTGACAAACACCTGACCCCTTTGCAACCTGGACTTCATCTGCCAGCCCGTTCTCGGGCAGTGGCCAAGGCGAGGTGACTCCTGGGCTTTGGATGCGAGCCAGAGCCGCGCTGTCCCCAGGTAATGCAGCAGCTCCCCAAAGGGTGCTGCAAAGCAATCGCTTCTCCAAGGCCAAGCAGCTCTGCAGGGCTCAGCACAGCTTTTCTCGTGCCCGAACTCTCCTGGGGCAGAGGACCGGGCGCCGGCAGCCGGAGGAGGCAGGTCCCTACCTGTCCAGGTGGAAGGCAGCGATCTCTGCGTTATGCCGCTGGAAGTCAACAAAGTAGAAAAAGTCCTCGGGAGTCTCTTCCTCACGTTTCTGCCTGGGGGGGGAGCAATGGGGTTAATCCACCCGGGCACGGCAGGGCAGGCAGGCTGGACTGGACGCAAAGTGGTGGCACAAGGACAGCACACCTGGGGACAGCCGTCATGTGGCTACGCTGGTGCCGGGGCCACCGCGCAGAGCTGCAGCGCTTGGTGGCCAGGCCAGGACCCAAAGTGCACGGTGCTGGGCTGGGACCAGCCCACCATGCCAGGGAGCAGCGCTTGTGCCCTGTCTTGGTGCCGGGTGGGTGAGGGAGGCAGAAGGGCTCACTCGGGGCTTTAAAACCTTTTGTGCCAGATTTTATCAGACCTACTTGGTTAGGACAGTGTTTCGGGTGGGTACAACATTGAGGGATGCTAGAGGCCATGATGCACTTGTCACGTCCCCGTGGGAGGCAGAGAAGAGCTCAGATTTGATGCTCTCATATCCTGGAGACAGTAACACCGGCAGCAGCTCATTTCATTTCATTTTCTGGCTGCCACGCAGTGCCCCGATACGTGCGGCATGTGAATTTGCGTGCTCAGCCTCCCAAGCAGCTGTATATCGCAGGAAAGCCCACTGGCGTTGCTGAGCCCTCCTGGCTCAGCTGAGTGCACGGATGGTTTCCTTCTCCTCCTGGACCTGCCCGACACCGGGCAGGGGCGGAGAGAAACCAGCGGGAGAGGAGCTGGCTGCTTTCTGGCTGAGCGAACCATCGCAGCTGGTGCGCTGCCAGCTGCCCTGCCTGCGCGCAGCGAGTGAAGTGAGGGGGGAATAAATGCAAAGAGTCCCACGGGGCTAGAAATAAGTGCAGAGAAGCAATTTAAAACTCTGGTTTGAGGTGACCGGGACTGATGGCTATTTCTTGGAAATACTCTGGGGAATCCAAGAAGAAACAAGGTAAAAACACAAAGCTGGGGAAGAGGAAGAAATAAGCAGTCCCTATTGGCAAAACTCTCGGGAGAACAAATGTCCCAAGGTCCTTCGCTGTCTGGCATCTACGAACTGAGACATTTCCAGCGTCAATAAGCAGTGTGGGAACATCGGTGTTTATCCACGTGCGGCTCTGGGACAGTGCAAGCAGCCAATAATAACGAAACCTTTTCAGCTGTCAAGGTAGCTGAGCGCAGGAGAGGAAAGATGCGGCTGCGGCGTGGCTGCCCTTGCCAAGGATGCTCGCACCGCTCGCTGCAGAGCTCATGGCTTCATGGCTACGCAGGGCGGAGGGGGTCTACTGCTGGGTCTTACCTCATGGGCTTGAACATGGCTTTCCCAAAATCCTGGAACCTGAGGACCAGCTTCAGGTGCACACCGCTGGGCTTCACGACTAGGGGAGGAAACGGGCCGTTAGCCACCAGCCCCCTGGAAAGCCTCCCCGCCGCGCGGTGACGCACCGGTTACGCGCTGGGGTGCGATTCGGCTTTCTGCCCCGGTGAACATGCCCCATTGCCCCTTCCAGCTCCTCTCCTCCTCCCCTCTGCCTTTGCGGTTGGTTTTTTCTCCCTCTCCCCTGTGCTGGAGATTTCCCTCCAGCACTTCTCCTAACAGCCATTTGTTATGTCCTCTTGGGGACTTTTTCCTCGCCCCAGTAGAAACCAGTGGCTTACTGGTGTCTTGGCACCCACATCCCAGCATCTGCTGGGTTGATGGGGTTTAATTGGAGGGAGAAGGGCTTGGCGTTGCCTGGCTTTGTGTTTCCCTCGCTGAGGTTAGGATGGAGGGGATGGGGATGGGGGTCAGCTGAAGCGAGGGGACAGCAGGGACCCGAAGCATCGCACTCACTCTGGCTGCAGTCGCAGGCCCCCAGCAGCGCTTTCTCATCCTGGCTGTAATCTGCAAAGGCAGGAGGAGCGGTGAGAACCCGCCGGGCTTCGTCTTTTGCTGCTGAACCCCCTCCCAGCACGGGGCACGCAGGGGACAACTGCCTGGGCTGCCCCCAGCCTGGCAGCCCGGGTGCCATCGGTGCACAGCGAGGGCTGCAGTCCCCTCAGGGGGACTTAAACATAGGAACAGACTTGACCATAGGAGGTTCCATCTCAACCTGAGGAGGGACTTCTTCCCTGTGCGGGTGGCAGAGCAGTGGCACAGCTGCCCAGAGAGGTGGGGGAGTCTCCCACTCTGGAGCCATCCCAAACCCGCCTGGACGCCGTCCTGTGCCACTGCTGGAGGTGCCCCTGCTGTGGCAGGGGGTTGGGCTGGGGGAGCTCCAGAGGGCCCTTCCAGCCCCCACCACTCTGGGGTTCTGTGGGGCTGAGGCAGCTTGTTGGGATTAAACTGCCGTGCAATGTGTCCCTGGCATGGTGGGCATCAAAGCATGCTGCATTCAGGACCATAGCTTGGTCCTTCCTCCCATCTCAGGGTAAGGACACGGCAACTACACAGCACAAAACCTGCCGGGAAGCCGGCGCAGGGCTCAGAGCTTCCTCTGGCAAGCAACAGCCCCTGCCTTGTTTGCAAAAGTGAGCCGGGGAGGGGTGCTGGAGCCCCCCCCAGCCCCATGCGGCTCCCAGCGGCTCCGTCCCCATCCCGGCGGCAGGAGGCTGCTCACCCGCACTGATAGTGGCCAAGTCCTGCATGTCCCGGAGGAGCCTGTCGACGGTGGGGCTGAAGCGTGGGTAGAGCCCGTCCCGGCTGATGCCCAGGTGGAACTGGAGCCAGCTGGCCTCCGGCCGCAGCGGCAGCGGCGCCGCCGGGGAGGTTAGGTTGAGCTCCTCCCTGTAAAGCTTGTGTCTCCTGGAAAAGAGCGGTTACGGAGTGATGAGGATGAGCCGTGGAATGGAAACCCTTACTGCTCCGAGCCCTGAGGCTGTCGGCGAGCACAGAGGGGGCTGGGGAGCAGAGCTGGAGGGGGGGGGGGGTGGATAAAGACTCCGGGTGCTCCCCGAGGGGAAACTGAGGCAGGGAGCAGTGATTATGCTGCCCTCTTCCCTCTGCAAAGCCCTGGGAAAGCAGCCTCAGGCAAGAACGCAAGGGACTCTGTTGTCTTCTCCCTCCATCAGGACCAAGAGAGGTGTGAGGGCACGGCTGGAGCTAAACCACGTCTCAGGCAACACAAGAGCTGTCCTATGTGATGGATGAAGTGCTTCCCGGAGGGACTGCAGGCTCCAGGCCAGACCTGGGGAGGGGACACGATGTGACAGTGAATAACTCGGGTCTTGACTGCTCAGTGAGGTGTCCGGAGCGCCCAGGAGAACAACAGGCTCTTGTCTGAGTGAGCCTCTGCAGAGGAGCGTCTTTACGGTTATTACATCTCTAACAGAGTTGTTTCCTGAAGCCAGAGGTCCCAGGCAGGAAAAAAAATATAATTGCTAAATTTGAGGCACAAATTGGCTCCATGACCAGAGTCACAGCCCTCGGCACGGCGAGCAGGGACGCGGCGAGGCCGGCCGGCAGAGTCCTGCCCGTCTTCTCTTAAAATCAAGGTTGAACTCAGCCCTTTCTTGGCAGGTGGAGCCAAAGGGGTTTCCCGGGTTCAATAATAAACCCCAACCGTCTCCCCGCTTGGTCAGCATTTTCCTCAACTTCGAGACCTCCACGGCTGGGACCCACGCTTTGCGAAACTGCGATCGAAAGGTCGCTTATTCCACCCGGCAGAGGACAGAGCGTTAGTTTCTGATTAACGCCGGCCGAGCCATGTACGGAGTAGCTGGTCCTGATAAAAGGAAAACGAAGTTCAGTTTGCACTGAAAGCGCCAAGATACATCCGGGAAAGAAAACAGGAGCTGGGGGCTGATAACGAGTGGGGCATTAACGAAGGCTGGGATGGAGCGGCCGGAGAGAGGGAGGTGCCATGTGCCTCGCTAGACCTAACCCAGACCCTCGGCAAAACACGCTCTGGGAAACACAGAAGATGAAAAGCGACTTCTCCCTGCCCGCCTTGAGTTTTTTCCTGATTTTTCCTAATTTTTTAGTTTTTGCCCAGCACAAACAAAACTAAAAGTGGCGAGGATAGGGAGGCCAGGTGCCTCGTACCTTTCCAGCCCCAAAGGATGAAGGGGGTGCAGTGGGAGAGGGTAGTGTGCCGCGGGCTCTGCCAGGCTTTGCCGCACTGCACGGCTCGCGGCGGTGGCTGCTGACCATGCACGGAGGCAATTCTCGGCCAAGGAGGTGGCGCTGATGGCCGAAAAGGACTCATGGACATTGCTGCTTTTTTTCCTTCCCTGCTCAGACCAGCAGGAAAGCATTGGGTTTTAGTTGGATTTTTGTTTTTTTCCATCCTCCTCCTCCATCCGAACAGGCTGAACAGCGTGGTTAGTCCGGTCGACCCATGAGCAAGGGGTGAACCCTCCCGGTGGTGAGGGACACGTTCCAGTAATGTCCTGGGAGAAATCTAGGGAACGGAGAGACAAAGCGTATCCGCGGGTCAGAGCAGCCCGTTCCCTCTCCCGGTGTGTTTGCCTTTCAGTTGAATCGGGGTCAGCTACAGCGCGAAGTCCGCGTGCGCGCGGTTGGGGAGAAGGGCGTCGGAGCATTTCTCTCTTTGCCCGCGCCATCTGCAAAGGAGGCAGACGCTCCCCCCGAGCGGGGAGGAGGTGGACGCGGGAGCGTGCTAAGACTCGTCGGTAGGTTTGGCTGGCAAGCTGCGCACAAAGACGTGGCCCCGGGACGCTGTCGGCTGCGGCGGACGTGCTTCGACCTTCCAGCACGCTGCTGTGCACCACGTCTCCCCTGGGCAAGTCTTTGAGGCACAACTTTAATCCGCCACCGCCACGGCCAGGGGTTAAGACCCAGTGTAATCCAAAGACCCTGGTACAATTTAGAAGAACGACTCAGGATTTTTCCCTAGGGAAGCTGCCCAAATATTTTACCATATTTGCTCTCCCGCCTCCCATACACACAGGCTGTTCCCCCCCCCCCACCCCGGGGCAGCAGTGAGCAATGGATTACTGATGGGGAAAAAAAATGCCGCTGTTCTGCAAGGGGAGGCAGTTCCCGGCTGGCGGCTGCTGCCAGCTCAGCGCCCGCACGTTCCCTGCCCCGGGCGAGCTGCTGCGGGGCCAGCGAGCCCCTTCCCAGCCTTTAAACCCAAAACACAGCTGCCTCTGCTTCCCCGCTTCCTTCGGGATTCCTGAAATATTTCCCTGTAAGAACAGAGCTCTGCAAAAGATGTAATGATATAAAAAGCGGGTTAATTTCTAACTTGTTATAAACAGCCCCAGGGTTGCCCTAGCTCTCTGCTTGGCCGGCTCGCTCCTGGGCTGCGAGGGGCACGGCCTGGGGTGACGCTGGCCACAGGCCACCGGTGGCCGCTCACCCCGTGCCTCCCCCGGCACCGAGCTGGTTACAGAATTTGGGGTTTTGAAGCTGCTCCTTCAAGGATAAAAATAAGCTTCGGCGTTTTTGGGGTTTTTTTTTTTTGGATTCGAAGAGGTGTGGATGGTTTTTTTTTTTTTTGCGGTTTCCTTCCTGCATCTCCATCAGTCTCTCCAGCTGGCTCCGCATCCTGCAATCAGACTCCCGCTCCTAACTGAAGTGCCGGGGAAAAGCACGGGGATGGGCAGCAGCCGGCGCACAGCGAGCACCGGGCAGGCAGGACACGCGTTGCTGTGCTGCCCTGGCCGCCGGCATCCCAAATGGGCCCTGTCCTGGGGCCACTCCATGAGCTGGCAGAGAGTCCCAGTCCACCCGATGTCCGTCTGGTGGCAGAAACGAAGACAGGCACCGCTGTGCCGTAGGTGCAGGGTTAAGCTACAGCTTGTTCCGCTCGAGAGGAGCATCCTGCCACCCCGAGAGCTGCTTTGCCAACAGTCAGACCTACGCGTGATGCAGAAACGCGCTGTCGCCCTGGCAAGCCGAGGAGAGGACGGCCCACGGACACTCAGCCCTGACCCTCCTCTGCCCGGTAGCGGATGTGGTCACACCTCGGTGGGAGCCGGGGCCTTGATCCCGCAGCACTGTCTTCAGTCCTCGACAACAGCAGTGGCTTTGCTAAACCTATGGCTCGGGAGAGAAAGCCATGGGTTCCTGTGTCCCACGGAGGACGCTGCCCTTTGGTCTCAGCAATTGGAGGGATGGCTCCTTCGCTGACCACGTCGGAGAGGACGTGCGCTCCACAGTGCTTCTGGTGAGGCAGAAATTCCTCCGTGCCCTCAGCCAATTAACAGGCTTAAGTAACGCATCAGCCCCGGCGAGTCTCGCCTTACTATATATTCAATTTGCAGCACCAACAGGAGAAGAGGTTGCGTGTCGCCTCGGCCTGCCGCGTGCTCTCTGAAGGCTTTACCCGCTTATGAGCATCATATATTTTATTTCAAAGTGACTGAGGAATAATCAATACTCTGCCTCCCTTCTCCTTTCCGGAGGTGCAAAGTGAAGTCAATCAAGGGCAAACGACACCACAGCTTTCCTCCTGGCCACATCGTAACCAAACTTCAGAGCAAAAGGTAACGTGCAGCCACGGCTCTCTCGAAAATACCGTGTTTAAACAAAGTGGCAAATAAAGTCGGGGAATGCAGACTTCTTACCAAATAGCCGGGGCTGTCCCACCTGCGAGGCTGGTGCAGGTGTAATGCCAGTGCTGCTGCAAGCGCTCGGCACTGGATGCTCGGGGCCTCTGGTGGTGCTCAAGAAGCCATCAACCACGTGCCGGGAGCTGTTTTGGTTCAAATCCTCCATCCCCACCGGGCTTTTACTTGTGAAACGTCTGTCTTGCTGCCGAAATCCTGATGTCTTCAGGAGGCATTGTGCAGCTCTAAGAAGATGCACCCGAGGGTGGTCCATGGCACAGCCTGGCCATGGCCCATGGTCTGAGGATCCTCAAACCCAATGCATCGCTTGGAGCGCTGTGAAGAAGGACTCGACCTGCTCCAGACTGACTCGGGCGAGGGGCGCACCTCACAGGGGTGACCCCCGGCCGAGCACACGGGGTGGCTCCAGGCCATGGAGGTCATTCTTCGGTTCCTTCCATCATCGCTTCCCATCGCCGCCTCCTGCGAATCGCGCCCGAAACCAGGACTGGGTGAGTTCCACAGAAAGAAAATGAATACACATAGAAGTGGAGAAAGTGGGAGCTTGGAAATCCTGCCCACGGTGGTGCAGCAAACTGCACGTGGGTGGCAGGAGGAGCAGGAGCCGGGTCCAATGTGGGAAACCAGACCTGGGCAGCGGGGAATTGCCAGGACAGGGACCTCTGAGGTGGTCCCCAGGAGATGCCACCATCCCCTTACAGGTTGGCACCGTCCCCATCCCACGAAGGGGGCAGCGAAGTGATGCTGTGAGCTCGGCATGCTGGGAGCCTCCGCGCAGACACTCCAGCACTGCATCACCGTGGCCGTCCCTGTTGGATCCGAGTTTGCAGATGAAGGAAAAAGCCGGTGGGGTGCAGGGGGGACCTAGGGGACGCTGGAGGATGCTGGCTGGTCCCAGCTTGGCCGCAGCCCTGCTGCAAGGTGGGTTAGGTCAGGGGCTCAGGGGCCTCGGGGTGGGAAGCCTCAGTGGTCGGATCATGCACAGGCGGCTGATGCTCAGAGCTGGTGCTGAGGGTCACTGTCCCCGCCGGGGCAGGGGCCATGGGGGTTAGGGACAGTCCTCCCCCAGGTGCGGGAGACGGGGGAGTTTTCCTGCAGTTGCTGTTGGGGTTGGGAGAGGCAGAAAGAAGAGGGGGCTCAGCCGGGAGTCCCTTTCTCTCCAGAAGTAAAAGCCTCCGCACCATCTCTCGCTGAGAAGTCAGCAGCGGGAACAGGAGAGGGGCTGAACAGGGTGGGGGGCAGCACCCCAACACCGCTATTATGGATCAGAGGAGAGCCGGGCGTTTGCGTGGAGGCAGACACAGAGCCGTGCAGGGCTCTGGCCTGGGGGACTGTGGCTGCTGGAGCCTTGGGAGGGGGGGGGTGGGTCTTGTTGTCACCCACCCTGAGGGCTGGTGGACGCAGGGGACCAGCTTTGGGGTTCAGCGCCTGGCAGCTCGCCCCAATTCTGCCCCAAGCCGAAAAGGTGACACAGAGCAAAGGAGGCACTTATCCCTGGGAGGGCCCAGCTCGTGGGGTGGCTGACGCCGTGCCCCAGCAGCCACCCTTCCCCTCCCTTGGGGATCCCCTGGGATCTCCTCCCAGCAGAGCCCCCCCTGCTCAGCCCGGCCTCTCCATGGGGTGCTGGGTGTTGTGGAGTGGGGGTGATGGGGAGGACGGTGGGGCAGAGAGCCGGGAAGCGGGGCAGGAGCCAGGCTGGGGACACCAGGGGGTGCCCAGGGGGTGCGTGCCCAGGCTGGGGGTGCTTAAGCAAGGCTGCCCGGGAGGGCTGGCCAGAAAGGGGGTGCTGTGGGGTACCTGTGCAGGGGATACCTGGGAGGGTTGCCTGGATAGAGGGTGCACAGGGGGTGCCCAAGCAAGGGGTGCCCAGGAGATGCCTGGCGGGGGGGTGCCTATGCGGGGGGTGCCCAGGGAGGGGGTGCCCAGTGGGTACCTGAGCTTGGGATGCTTGTGAAGAGGGTGTCTGGAAAGGGGGTGCCCGGGAGATGCTCATGCAGGGGGTGCCCATGGAGGGGGTGCCTATGCAGGGGGTGCTGGGGAAAGGGGTGCTCAGGAGATGTGCGTGCAAGGAGTACGTGTGCAGGGGGTGCCTGGAGAAGGGGTGCCAGGTGAGTACCCGTGCTTGGGATCCTCGTGCAGGGGGTGTGTGTGGGGGGGGGGGGGGGCCGTGCAGGGGGTGCCCAGGAGATGCCCGAGCAGGGGGTGCCTGGAGAGGGGGTGTCCGGTGGGTACCCGCGCTTGGCACGCTTGTACAGGGGGTGGCCGGGGGGTGCCCATGCAGGGGGTGCCTAGGGGAGAGGTGCCTGGTGGGTACCCGGTGCTTGGGATGCTCGTGCAGGGGGTGCCCATGCAGGGGGTGCCCAGGAGTTGCCTGGAGAGAGGGTGCACAGGGGGTGCCCAAGGAAGGGGTGCCCATGCAGGGGGTGCCCAGGAGATGCCCGAGCAGGGGGTGCCTGGAGAGGGGGAGCCCGGTGGGTACCCGCGCTTGGCACTCTCGTACAGGAGGTGGCCGGGGGGTGCCCGTGCAGGGGGTGCCCAGGAGATGCCTGGAGAGAGGGTGCACAGGGGGTGCCCAAGCAAGGGGTGCCCATGCAGGGGGTGCCTAGAGAAGGGGTGCCCGGTGGGTACCCGGCGCTTGGGATGCTCGTGCAGGGGGTGCCCAGGAGATGCCTGGAGAGAGGGTGCACAGGGGGTGCCCAAGCAAGGGGTGCCCATGCAGGGGGTGCCTGGAGAAGGGGTGGCCGGTGGGTACCCGGCGCCTGGGATGCTCATGCAGAGGGTGCTCATGCAGGGGGTGCCCATGCAGGGGGTGCCCAGGAGATGCCTGGAGAGAGGGTGCACAGGGGGTGCCCAAGCAAGGGGTGCCCATGCAGGGGGTGCCTGGAGAAGGGGTGCCCGGTGGGTACCCGGCGCTTGGGATGCTCGTGTAGGGGGTGCCCATGCAGGGGGTGCCCAGGAGATGCCCGAGCAGGGGGTGCCTGGAGAGGGGGTGCCCGGTGGGTACCCGCGCTTGGCACGCTCGTACAGGGGGTGGCCGGGGGGTGCCCATGGAGGGGGTGCCCGTGCGGGGGGTGCCCGGGAGATGCCGGTGCCGGGGGTGCCCGGCGCGGGGGGGTGCCGTGTCGGCGGGACGCACCTGTTCCAGCGAGCCGCCTTCCGCCGGTAGTAGCGCAGGGCTTCGCGGGGGCGCAGCAGCGGCTCGGCGGGGCCCGGCGGGGCGGCGGGGCGGTACAGCGGGTGGGCGAAGAGGCGCCGCAGCGCGGAGGCGGCGCGGGCGCGGGGCGGAGGGGCGGCGGAAGCGGGCGAGGGGCGGCGGCGGCGGCACGGACATCCCGGGGCGGCCGTCGCCAGCTCCCGCCGCGCCCGTGGCCAGAGGTGGAAGTAGAGATCGGCCGCCAGCAGCGCTCCGAGCAGCAGAAGGACGGCCGGGCGGTCCCGGCGCGGCCCCGGCATGGCCGGCGTGGGGAACCGGGAGCGGCGGGCAGGGACACCTCCGGCACCGGGGAGCGGCGGGCAGGGACACCTCCGGCACCGGGGAGCAGCCGCCGCCGCCGCCGCCTCCCGGGGCAGAGCGCACGGGGGAGCTCGCGCGGCGGAGCCGGGGGAGGGGGGGGAGCGGGGGGGTGCGGGCACCTCGGGGCGGGGAGCGGGCAGGGAGCCCGGGGCCCCGGGGCCGGGGGGGGAATCGGGGACCGACCGGGGTGGGGGAGAGGGTGAAGGGAGCGCGGGGGTCCCGGGGAAGGGGGTGGGGATGGGGTGTGGGGGTGTCCGGGAGGAGGCTGCCCCGGAGGCGGCGCGGGGATGGAGCCGAACCGCCCCGGGCTCCGCCGCCCGCCCCCTCGGCAGCTGCCGGGGGCACCCGGAGCCGTCCGGCTCCTCTCCGCCTCGGCCCGGGCTGGCTGCGGGCTCCCCCCGCCTGCCCACCGCCCCTCGGCTCCTTCTGGGGGCTTTGCCCCCTCTCCCGCAGGCGGAGAGTCCGTCCGGCCAAAACCCTTGGCAGGAGCTGGAAGGTGGCGATTGTCACCGGTGCGGGGGACTCAGGGCGGTGTTTGAGTCGGGGTATGAGAGGGAGGGGATTGTGCCCCTCTGCTGCGCTCTGGGGAGCCCCCCCTGCAGCGCTGTCTCCGGCTCTGGAGCCCCAACAGAGGAGAGACACGGAGCTGTTGGAGCGGGGCCAGAGGAGGGCCCGGAGATGCTGCGAGGGCTGAGCCCCTCTGCGGGGAGGACAGGCTGGGAGAGGGGGGGTTCAGCCTGGAGAGGAGAAGGCTCCGGGGAGACCTCAGAGCCCCTTCCAGTGCCTAAAGGGGCTCCAGGAGAGCTGGGGGGGACTTTTTACAGGGGCGTGGAGTGATGGGACGAGGGGGAATGGCTTCAAACTGGAAGAAGGGAGATTTAGATGAGATATCAGGAAGAAATCCTTCCCTGTGAGGGTGGTGAGCCCCTGGCCCAGGTTGCCCCGAGAAGCTGTGGCTGCCCCATCCCTGGAGGTGTTCAAGGCCAGGTTGGACGGGGCTTGGAGCACCCTGGGCTGGTGGGAGGTGTCCCTGCCCAGGGCAGGGGGTGGCACTGGATGGTCTCCAAGGTCCCTTCCAACCTAAACCATTCTGTGATGCTACATGGGGACAAGGTGCCTGAACACCTCTGGGTGTCTGTGGGCAGAGCCGTGCTGGGCTCTGTCCCTGGAGCTGGGCTTGCAGTCCTTCTGCGCTGCTCTTCAGCACATGCTTCAGGCTCTGCTTTACTTTTCTTAGTTGCTAAAATAAAAAAAAAAATAGTCGAGGAAACTCCCCCCTGCAGTTTGCTCAGAGAGACTTGGCGGCGGGGATGTGCTTGGACTGGGACCCGTGGAGCTCATCACGGCAGGAGAGCCCCATTGCCAGCGGCGTGGAGAGCCCAGCAAGGAACAGGTTGAGGAGCAGCAGGCCAAGGGAGGGAAATGGAGGAGAAACCAGCTGTAAACAAAGGGAGCATGACTGGACTAGCCTGGCTCCGGCACTCTGCCGAAGGGAGAACAAAAAATAAACTGCAGAAAGAGGGAAAAGTCGATTACGTTTTCAGCTGGCTGGAGCAGAGTTCAGTTTTGCATCCAGCACTTTGAAGGGCGTCTCTGGGGTGTGTGCTGGGATCGGGGGTTTCGGGCTGTGTGAACAGGCATCAGTGGAGCTGTCGGCTTGAGCGTCTGTCCCGGAGCCTGGGACGCTCCTTTTGGCGAGGAAGGACAAGGAGATGGTCCCCTGTGCTGGGCTGGGTTGTGGCTGGAGGGACCTGGAGTGCATCTGCCCCCTTGGTCTTTGATTTTTGGAAGACGGGGGCTAGTTCGTCCTCTCATTTAGAAACCCAATTTCAAAAGTGCTCCACCTTTTGACACTTGGAGCATTTGGGTTTAAGGTTTGGGAGTCTTGCTCTGAGGGTTGTTTTTTTTTTTCCCCCTGTAACATCAAATTTTATGTATTTTCCACAGTATGTCAGGAAAATGGTAAGCACAGACTGCAGCCGGTGCTTCTACGGGCTGGGGAGGAGCGGTGGGAGCAAGTGATGTGCTCCCCCCAGTGCCCTGCTTCTGCTCGGGGACGCCGGCTCTGCCCACGCTGCCGTGCCCTGTGGGGGCCCAACTGGTATAATGATTACACTTGGATCCCTTCATGCTCTGAGCCAGACATGAGGGATCAAGGGGGAAAATTTTAGGGTCCTGTCTGTATTGGGAAGGGTGCTGGGTGGGCAGGGGCTGTGCTCGGAGGCGCTGGGTTAGGGTCTGCAGGACGGGAAGGGCTCTCGCCGCCCTTAGCGCCGATCCTCCTCATACCAAAGGAGAGAAGAAGCTTTCAGGGCATAAAATGGGGTGTAACGAGGGGAAAAAATGGTTGCCGGCTCTCTGGCCGCATTGCTTAGGTGAGAGCGAAGGGGTGTCGGGCTGCAGCGGCGCATTCTGCATGGGGATGCCCCCGTCTTCAGCCCTTCCACGGGCCGGGCAGCGTGGCAGCTCCCCAAGCCAGCGGCATTGTAAGCCCAATGACAAGCAACGGCCTGGGACTAACAATAGGATTATTCTTTTTTTTTAATTATTATTCTTTATTTTATTTTTTAAAAAAAGATGAGATTAACCAGCTGAAGTTAACAAACTCTGGAATTCAACAAACCCAGATGAATCACCAGGAACAAACACTGCTCCATGGCTCTCAGCCCTCCGAAGGGCACTCATTGACTCGCTTTAAACTTAAAGAGCAACTTTTGACAAACACTCCATCAAAAAACTGGCTAATACTTGCTTCGCTCTTAATCCTCCCTGAGCTGTTTCCCCGTTGCTAATCTCTCCCAGAAACCATTATTAAATCTTTCCTGGTTTGCAACGCTAATTCTGAACAAATGCATCGGGAACAAAACATCAGCTGGGCCTGTGTCTTCGTGCTATTTGCATGCTCCGCAGGAAAATCGTTTCCTTTTAAATGAGACTAATTAAAAAGAAACAAAAAATGATAAATCAATCCCATTAATCTGTAATAAATTGAAGCACTACAGTCCTTCCCAAAGCGTTAGTGACTGCCAGCTCCTAACACGCCGGAATGCAAAATCGCTCTTCTCGTTATTATTTAGAACATCTCAGCGATGCTGCGGTAACGCCAGCGCTACCCGGGCTTTGCCAGCGCGGCCACCAGCCCAGCGCGGCCAGCAGCCCAGCGCCGCTTCCCCGCTCAGCCGTGGCTCGGAGCCCCGTGGGAACAGGAGGATCCCACTGGAGCTCGTCTGCATCCCACACGCGTCCCTCAGCATCTCACCACGCTCTGGGTTCTTGGCTCGTTGCTCTGGCTGCCGGGCTGTACCGGCACGGCGCGGCACCCGCTGGAGGGTAAGCACCGCTTCCCACCCTGAGTCTCCGCAGGGCTCATCCGAGCAGACTGGAACGGGTGGACGTGTTCCTAAAATTAACCTGCCAGAACTGCTTTGATAGGACACCGACAGCTAAAGCAGAATCAAATTATCGTTTGGAATTACCATGAGATAATTGGCCTCATTTACTATTTTAAGATGAAAAAAAAAAAAAAAAGCCTCCTTCTTCCAGACAACTGCAATGGAGAAATATTCAGGCGTAGATGATGTCCCAAAACATATCATTAAAGCTTTAAATAAATGTATGATGACATCTGGTGTTAAAAAAGACTTCCTTTGTGTTTCAGATAGGAACCAGCCAGGTCATTTTCAAAGTCATTTTTTAATAAACAAAAGATACTCCTCTTGTTTTTCCAGACACGCAACTTAAAATATTTGGAGATCTAAGTATGTAATTTGCATTCTTTCACACATTATTGATTCAAAAATCATCTTCCTTAGAGACGCCTCGTACTTGCCAAAAGGTAAATGCCTTTGTCTGCTGCTTTTTGTCTGTTTTACTCTACTTGAAATGCTACAGAACTGACCCAGTCCCACCCTGCAGATTATAATGTTTGTAAAAGGGAGAAAGAGATGAGAACTATCCCTTTCTCGCTCTCTCATTAATTACAAGGATTTAATGCCAAGGCGGCTACACAACATTAGAAAGAAAATAAAAACATGAATTGGAGGAGCCAAGTTCTGCATTTGCTGCTTCGCTCTCAGGATGTATCCGAGCACATCGTGGCGCGGGCATGCCAGACGCACATCCCACGGCTCCGGTCCCGTTCCCGGTCCAGCTGGTCCGGTCGGGGATCACAGCACCAGGTCCAGCTTCTCCCTCTTTATGCACTGGAGCTCCTCTGTGCCCACAGCAGCCCTGGCATGGGGGGGACAGGAATGTGATGGGGGACAAGGACACCATGGTGTGGCGGGGAGAAGGGTTTGCTCCACACATGGAGCTGCTGAAAAAAGGTGATTCCAGTTTGCATCCCTGGTGAGGAGGGAGAAACCCCCCCCAAGGAGCAAGGGAGCCTGGGGACGCACTAGCACAGGGCTGGAAATCGAGGCAAAGCCGCAGCTTGGACCCTCCCAGGGCAAACCCACGCTGACGTGCAGCTCCTCTGGAACGCGAGGTCTTTGCCGTTTCCCTGACCCCGTGACGCAGATGGTTTTGGCTGTCCCTGTGGCTCCGTGGCCGGGGCTTGCTGGGCTGTCCCCAAGTGTCCGGCTGCTCCCTCCCATCCTCAGCGGGGCTTCAGCTGCGAGTGCCGGCCGGAGCGTGGTGGGACCCCCTGGGGAGCCGACCACCTCCTCCTCCCTCCTCTCGCATGCCCTTTCCACCCATAACGTGGCTCAGGAGTCGGAGCCGCTGGCTCGGGCTCCCGCCCGGTGTCAGATGCTCAGCGGTCGCATCCGACCTGGATTTTTGGCAAGGGAGGGCCCCAGATAGAGCACCGATGTACCGGCCGCTGCGCTCAGGGCTCAGGAGGTGCCGGAGACCCTCGTGGGGTTTCATCCCCGCTTTCCCCTTTGCTCTTGGGGCCGAGCGGCCGCGCTCGGTGCAGGCAGGGACTGCGGGCAGGGCTGGTGCTCCCCAAAGGGCATCTCCCAGCCTGGGCGCAGCATCCTGCCCTTGCAGGAGTTGGGGTTTATTTCCCGGGTAAGAGGGAAGGTGACAGCTCTCGTAGGGTGTTTGGTGGGGTTCCCTCTGCCTGACACCCCCCCCTCCTCCAGGGCTGGGGGTTTTTCCCTACCAGGGTTGTGTGAAATCCCGCCCCGGTCTCCGCCGTGCTGGTTTGGTGGGGGAAGCGCTTGCCGTTGCTCTGGGCCGTCTCGCGCTCTGCCTCGGCTTGTAATTAAAAATGAAATATTTGGGCTAAGTGCTTAAATTAAGAGCACATTTTTGTTAGTTAACAATACAGAGAAAAGCCCTGGAGACCCTGATAGGGCAATTAGTGCCTCTCCGCTTGCATTGGAGATGAATCTTTTGAGAGAGGAAAGCCTGTTCACTCCAGACGATATTTTTTTGGTACAAAAATGCAATTATAGAGTGTAAAAGGAAGCATTTAGAAATGTGCAATGCAGGAACGAGTTCTGAAGCCACCTTTGCTGCAGGACAGACAAGGCAGGACAGAGAAGTGCCCCAAGCATGACAGCCGCTGGTACTTCCAGGTCCAACCTGCCGGGCTCTGGCCGCAGGTCACGGCAGCTCCTGGTTTCATTTTCCTCCTCCCGTCCACCTCTCCTGGCTGCTCTTCAAGGCTCGTCCCCGTGGCCTCAGCAGGCTCTCAGCTGCGCTGGGCTTGGAAGGCCGGGCAGTTCCTGTCCTCCTTGGCAATTAGCTTTTGCGCTGCTAAACACAGACAAGAATGAAACCACCTTCACAGTCCAAGAGCGCGGCTGTTGTGTGCCGGGGGTGTTCCTGGGCTGTCTCCTCCAGCGCGGCTTTGCTTTTCCCCCTGCACCTCTCTCCCTCTAAGTGTCTCCGCAGTTGGTGTGTGTGTTTAGAGCAAAGGCTTGGGTGGCTGTGGCAGGTTCTCATGCTCAGCCCCGACACTGGACCATCCTGTCCCAAGAAGGACAATACACATGGGGACCAAGTCACAGTATCGTCAGGGTTGGAAGGGACCTCTGGAGATCATCTAAGTCCAACCCCCTGCCACAGCAGGGACACCTACAGCAGTGGCACAGGACGGCGTCCAGGCGGGTTTGGAATGTCTCCAGTGTGAGAGAGTCCACAACCTCTCTGGGCAGCTGTGCCACTGCTCTGCCACCCACACAGGAAAGAAGTTCCTCCTCATGTTAAGATGGAACTTCCTGTGCTCCAGTTTGTGCCCCTTCCCTCTTGTCCTGTCACTGGGCACAACGGAAAAAAGGCTATTCTCGTCTACCTGGCACCCTCCCCTTAAGTACTTATAAGTATTGATAAGATCCCCCCTGAGTCTTCTTTTTTCTAGACTAAAAAGCCCCAAGTCCCTGAGCCTTTCCTCATAAGAAAGATGCTCCAATCCCCTCATCATCTCCGTAGCCCTTTGCTGGACCCTCTCCAGCAGTTCCCTGTCCTTCCTGACCCGGGGAGCCCAGAACTGCACACAGTGCTCCGGCTGCGGCCTCCCCAGGGCAGAGCAGAGGGGGAGGATGACCTCCCTCGCCCTGCTGGCCACACTCTGCTGGGTGCACCCCAGGATGCCATTGGCCTTCTTGGCCACCAGGGCACATTGCTGGCTCATGGTCACCCTGTTGGCCCCCAGGACTCCCAGGTCCCTTTCCACACAGCTGCTCTCCAGGAGGTCAGCCCCTAACCTGTACTGATGCACGGGGTAAGTCATGGAACCCTTGCCCAATTCACGGAGTCCGAGAAGGCTCCGGCTGTACTCCCTGTGCTGCACAGGTACCCGCTCTCGTCCAAAGTCTGGCTGATGGACACCAACCCTTGGAACCTAAAAAGGTCTGTAACAGAGCTCATGGAGAAAGGTGGTGGTGATCTGCATGCAGCGCGGGTTGTGGGCAGGGCTGCCTGTTCTCGCTGCCGCCTGTACATCCCGTGCAGGGCGGGTGACACGGGGCTGTTTGTCTTGGATGTGCTGGGACGGACTGGAAAACGGCACTGACCTCTTAAGCAACACTGGGGTTTTTGGCCGTCTGGCCAGTGGCTCAGCTTGCGTTGAGTTCATGAGATCTGATTTCCGAGACAATAAAAACAAAACAATCCTCTCCAACAGCCGGACTCGCTGGCTGGCGTCGCCTTTGCCAAGGAGGAAGGGAACAGCGCGTCTGTGTCGCTAAAGGTTAAATAACAGCACATCGCATTTCTTGTCTGCAAATGGTGCTGGGCTGCACGCACGCATTCTTAAATCAGTATTTAGTTTGTTGAATTACTTTTATTGATAGTTAACAGTGTAATGGTCTCAATGGAACATCTGGTCCATGATTTGAAAAGAATATTCTTCAACCCTTGCTGAGTGCAATTATTTTTGGATGCAAGTGGAGGCTTTAGAGCCATTAAGAAGATAAAATGCAGATTGTTTGCAGAGTTTTTTTTTAATTTTAATGGCTTTCAAAGAGAGGAACTTTTATTATTTTTTTCTATTGTTAGCAGACAGTGCAGTGGAAACCCGGCAGAAGGGCTGGGAAGAGGCACAGATGTTCCCCTTGCCGTTGGCTGGGCAGAGGGTTTGAACCTTCCTCTGAAGCTGCTGTAACATTTTCCAAACCTTGCAATAGCTCTTCTTCCCACCAGTTTCTTTGTAAAACCACTGAGGGTTGGTGTGGGACTCCCTATATAATGATTTAAAAGCGTGTCAGTGCATGGGACAAGGATTGTTTAGAAAACAGAGAAAATGAAGGGCTTTGTACCATCTTCCATTGATGGGAAAATCACAGACAGATCCCAAACCTCCAACTCCCAGCCCTGTGCCAGTTCATCCAGACCACAAAAGAAAATAGTGAATTTCTGTTTTTTGGGCATGGTAGGCTGCGATAGCAGCTGGGACACCTTTATCCTCAAGAGTATATATTCTCAAAAAAAAAAAAAAAAAGAAGCAAGCATCTATTTATCAGTAGATAATGTTATCTCGTGAGTTAAATGTAGTTAGTACATTATGCCCCTCCACGGAGAAGGCTGGCTGACTCCTCTTTGTCTGCAAGAACAGTGCTTTAAATTATTTAGAGGAAACTATACAATCTTGGCTGCTGTTTGCTATTATGATTGCGCATCTTGTCCCAGTGAGTACCACAGACAGACAGGCTGTAAAATTATGGCTGTTTTTTAGTAGGAAGATAAAGTGGAACCATTAAACCAGGTAAGGATGGATGCTTTTAGTTTATCCTGGGAACATGCTGTTATAGGCAAGACTGTGGATTTGAGCAGGACCCTGGATGGCATTGGAAGTGCCAAGGGATCAGTCATGGGATGAAGGAGAAATCTTGGTTTTGTGTGTTTTCAGGTGAAAAGAGCACTGGAGAGGGAGAAGGAGGAAAATGATGGAGGAGATGGTGGGTCCTCAACCCTTCCCTAAAAGCTTAAGAAGAAAAAGGGTGAAAACCAGCCGTGACCTCAGGGTTGTGTGAGCAATTTGCTGGTGGCTGGTTCACTGGTGGTGGCATCTCTGCCAAGGCAATGGTTGTGTCACAGCAGGGTGGGAGTAAGAGCAGGAGATCCAGGAGACCTGAACCTTCAGAATGCTTCAGACCTCATCTGTGGTTGCATGCAGAGGCAGGCTGGGGAGCAGGGCCAGCTCCCCAAACTTCAGACTGAAGTCAACAGCACACCCATTTGGGTTGGGGCTTGGTTACAAGTTTCAAAAGGAAAGTCTATGCAAAATTCTTCCTCTTCTTCTTCTTCTTCTTCTTCTTCTTCTTCTTCTTCTTCTTCTTCTTCTTCTTCTTCTTCTTCTTCTTCTTCTTCTTCTTCTTCTTCTTCTTCTTCTTCTTCTTCTTCTTCTTCTTCTTCTTCTTCTTCTTCTTCTTCTTCTTCTTCTCCTTCTTCTCCTTTTTTTCTTCTCCTCCTTCTTCTTCCTCTTCTTCTTCTTCTTCTTCACAACAACAACAATAATAATAATATCATCATCATCAGTGTTTCATTCCAGCACCTCTGTATACCCTCATTTTTTGGAAATGCCCTCATGTTTCAAAACTGCAAGGGAAAGAAAAGAAAAGGAAGCGAACTTCTCAATCACAAACTGTTTTTCAGTATTGTTTGTTATACTGAGGGGAGGGGGGGAAGGCCCTTTCAGCTTCAATCTGCGATCAAAATTGATAATTAAAAAGCACCAGTAAATAGGGATGGTCAAAATAAAGTGCAGGAGGAATCTGTTGCTTCCCACTAGGTAAGGATGCTGTAGGTGTGCATGTAAGCACAGTTTCAGCTGGTGGGGAAGATCCTTCGTCTTCCCAGGCAGCCTTTGTGGCACCTGCTCAGCTTCTCCTGAGCTTTTTTTTTTCCTTTTTTTTTGGTGTATGTATTTGTTCCCCCTCCCCCCCCCCCCCCCCCCCCCCCCCCCCCCCCCCCCATTAATCTCTGCCACTCACCAGGGTCATCTTAACCTTGGCTCGGCAGCTGGCTGCTGGGAACGGGCAGTTGGCAATAACTCTTCTGGGGGAGCTCTCTTTGTGGACATAGTATTCAGTAATAAAAGTAACGATTTTGGAACAGAGCGCTCATGTAGGAAGCTTTGCCACAAGAATTTATTAAGTATCTTATTCTGCAATAAATGCAGCATAAATTAAAAAAAAAAATAAAAATCAGAACAAATGGAGAAGCTGGGAAGGACCTCAAGAGGACAACTGCTCCATTCCTAATGATGCCAGAATAGATGGGTCTGCTGGATCCGGGCGATCGACATCCAGATTGATTGCCTGCCGGCTCCTCTGGCTTTCTTGCCATCGAAACAGCTTGAACTATTTGGGCCTTAACTGCTTGTCAGCTTTGCTTCCTGTTTTCTCACTTTGTTGGAAGTCAACAGTAATGTTGAGGGTTTTTTTGGTTTTTTTTTTTGTTTTTTTGGTTTTTTTTTACCAGTAGGATGTAAAATAAGGAGAATCAGTTAATCTCTCGCCCTAACAGAAATTAGCGCCCTGCCGAAGAGCTGCTGAGCCCGCCTGTGTTCGCCCAGGAGGAGCCTGTGTCTGTCTTCAGCACAGTCGTGTGTTCAGATCAAATTAAGATGCAATTATGGCACTGGGACTTCTTGTAGGTTCAAATGTCTCTGTATAAAATGTCCCTTATCATTTTAAACATGGGTTCTTGAGCCAGAACAATGATCTTTGCCTTCATCTGCCCTCTAGTACATCTTTGGGGTCAGTTACCATGGAGGGGTTGGTTCATCCCAATGCAGATGCAGAAAACTCACTGTCTTGCTGGAGAACCAGCAACAAGATATTTTGTGAAGCAGGAAGACAATCAGGACAGTTTTAATGAGGCTCAGAAGGACGAGTCTCTTATCAACAGAAAATTCAGCTGTTATTCAGCTCAGTCCTTCCTTGACTTCCTTATTAACCCTTGGTGACCACCAACGGCCGAGCGCCAGAGCAGGGAATCCCGTATAGAGCAGAAAGCGAGTTGCTGTCAGAAGGGAAAAGGTTGATCCGGGGAATAGGGTGAATACAGAATTACCGGGACCGCTTGCAACGGCACTGATTTTTCAGGCGCATCGTCAGATGAGCAGGTTTTCCTGATAGCCCCTGAGAAAAGCACTTGAACAAAGCTGCTGACCGAAGCAGGTTGAAGTGCACAGAAAAAGGCCAGGATGGGTATCAGGGGCAGCTGATGAAGAGGGGACACGGGGACAAGCTGATAACCTCAGACAGGTGAGCTGCCATCTCTGCACCTGGTTCTGGAGTTTCTGCGATGAAAGCCTGCATAACCAGGGTGCAGACAGGGTCTCAGGACAGGGCCTGAGAAGGTCACTTTTCTCCACCCCCTAGGGCCTCCAAGAGTGGAAGACACCTTTGACCTTGTTTCTCTCCATATTTTCAAGCCTCTGTGGTCTCTGGGAAAAGGCACAGGTAGACTTCTCCACCCAAGCACAGTGCGCTCAATGGAGAGAGCCTTGGAGAGAGGTGATGCCAATTTTAGTACAAGTTCCTGCAACAGAAATAGATCTTCCTCAGCATGCACTTAAGTCTTAGTAAATTATATCTCAGGTTAAACTATTTATTAAAGTGCCACAGGGGAATTTCAGGCTAGCTATGTACATCATCACGGGAGATAGGCTGAAAATTACAGTAATTTGGAAAGAACGTGGATTTGAATCTTAGGGCCTGTGGTGAAAGTCAATGCACAATGAATTATCCTGCTTAACAATTCATGTTCACACACGGATTCAGCTGGAGCCAAAATACTTCTATAGCATCACATTTCGCCAATGAGCTTCCCGGTGTGACACGAGAGCTCTTGTGGGGGGTTTCCGCTTGCTCTTGGGTTCTGCCTTTGTTGCCCCTCCGGGGGCAAATGCCTGTGTAATGGACTTCTTATCTGCTGTGTGCAGTAACCACAGAGAGGGAGTATTTCCTCCTGCCCGTGGTAGTTAGTCTGCTGTGGTGGTGGGAAGCAAAAGGCTGTGGAGCCCTTGTTGTTTGTGTCCTGGCTGGTGGAACTGCAGAGCCACGTTGATGTGTAGGGATGTCTAATCTTTATCTAAAAAATGGTCAGGGAAACTGTTTAATTGGCAGTGAGAGAAGCCCCAGCTGTTCCTGCAAACTGCTTAAATTATCTCTGCTTGCTGCTGCTCCAGATGTTGCTCTGGGTCTGTCACCCTACAGCAATCTCTGAAGGCCAGAGAGTGATGTGCAGAGCATCACTGCTGGGAGAGGGACAGTTTGGACTCAGAGGGGTGAGGGACCTCCCCTTACATGGGTGCTGGGCTCACAACAAGATTGCCTCCCTATGCTCTCTCCTGTGCTCAAATTTGCTCAAGAAAGTGGGATCCTTTGACTCCTCTTTCCCTTACACCATCTCTCTGCTCCCACGAGAGGTGTTTTAGGTCACATATGAAAATTGCCTTCAAATTTTGATGCTTCCTTGGTGGAGCCAGCTGGGGTTTAGCATGATTTCTGTAGCACACGGTGGGGTGGTGTTCAGTGAAACCTCATCAGCTCAATGCACGATCCTCCTGGCCTGAGCATGCAAGCATTTCTTCTTGCACTCCTCCACTGTGCAGGGCTGAGGTCCTCGGTCTCTCAGCACCAACAGCTACGGCTCCAAAGGGAGATTTAGCAAGATATAAAGAAGCCTGCCACACTCAGGAAGATTTTTCTCCTCTCCCCAGTCTTGCATTTAATTTAAAATAAGTAATTATTAATGCCAGGGTCTCTTCAGTCCATGAACAAATGAGATACTGGGAAAGAAGGAGCTATGAGATGACTGAATAACCATTTTGTCCATCTTTGCTGCTAATATGCACACAGAGGCATTTGAAAGCACTGAGAGTTTTAGAGAAAGCTTTGAACTGGATGTAGTGTAATAAACATCCATGATAACCAACAGAATCACGTGGATTTAACAGTGGAAAATCTTGAATTCGACCTTATCCTTTCTGTTTTGCAGTGGAGCACTCAGTCATTGTGTTTAAGTCATGTGCTGGGGATGCCATCCTGCGTGGGATGTTTTAGCACAGTCAGGAGGTTTCTGTTAATGTGTTTGGTTTTTTTTTGGTGGGAATTGCATGTAGGAGGCCTGTGTTGTCTGTGCAACGGCTTTGGTTTTGTTGGACTTGCTCTCTGAGGATGCGGAAAGGGTTCTTTTTGGGTAGATTCAGAGGTCGATCTGTACCTGCCTCATGGGAATTGCAGCTCGGGGCCTCCTGCCATTCAGGCGTGAGTTGGTGTTGTTGGCATGCGTGAGTCGTGGCTCCTGTGCTGGGGTCAGCCTCAGTATCACCTGCGCCCAGCGTTGGTGTCCATCTGGTCTCTCCGTGGACCTGCTCCTGCGAGTGCTCCCGTCTCAGTCCAGTGAAGGTACCAGCTGGCTGTAAGCATTTTAAAGAGCTGAGCTTGGCTGCAGAGCTAACCTGGCTTGTTTCATCAAAAATAAGTTATAGAGGAAACCAGCTGATGTGCAAAGATGTGATGAATGGCTGGAAGTAATAACCCTTCCTCGCAGAGCTGGGAGGTACAAGAGGTGTTCACTCTCCTCCCCCACCCTGGCACTGTGTTGCATTGGTTGGACGGGGCCTCTCGTGTTTTCCAAATTAAAATATTCAGTACTTTTTCACTGCGCAAAACATGAACATTTAGTCCCTGCACCCAAAGAGAGATCAAAATAGCAATTTTTCCCCTTGGCCATGGTGTGGGTGCCCTATTGGCTCTGACTCTGACACTCTGAAAGCTGTTAAAAACATCTGTGAACCAAATGGCTCAAAGAACAGCAAGAGTAGAGACTCAATTTTAGTCGTGGTTAAAATCTTTTTTTCCTTTTCCAAATTACCCACCTTTCCTCCCAGCCCTCAGCTCACACTGGGGCTGATGGGTGGTTTTGGGGGTGTGCAGCAGGTAGCTTGGCGAAGAAAGCCTGTGCGCGGCTTTGCTCTATTTGTTGCATGGAGCCTCCACAGGAAAAAATATTAAGGGTCTGTTAATAGAAAAAGATTGAAAATTACTGAATATTTACACAGCACTCAATTGCTGTCCATCTTCCCCAACATTTTATTTCAACGCAAAGAGCAAATAACTGTGTGCAGTGATTGCAGCTGTTGCAATAACGTAGTTATTCATGACATGCAGATTACAGGGCAGTAATTGTAGCTGAGGTTGCTGTCATTTTGCTAGATCCCTAAGTATCAAGATCTCATAAGCACTGAGGTTTTTGCTCATATGGCAATGTTTAGCCTTAGCTAGAGACACACTTAAGTAGGGAGCTTTCAAAATGCGTCTTAACTGCCAGGGAATCACAAGCGCAAAATCTCCTTGAAAATAAGGTGACAACTGGATCTTTCTTTGTCTGGACTGAGCTTCTCCCATTATATTCTGGATGTTATTCCGAGAGCTGGCCGAGGCTCCGAAGGGCATTAACAATGCAAAAATAGCGCTGGGTTTGGCCACATCTGCGTTGTTTGTTAGGAGCCTGTTGGTATTTGGGCGATGGTGGAGGCGAAGGGCTGAAGCTGGCTGGAGTGGGAGGCTGGGGGATGAATTCATTTTTGCTCACCAGGGGATCTCACATCAGCAGGTTATCTTTTCTTATTAAAGACAGAAAAGCTACAGTGCAGAAAGACACATTAAAAATAGAACTCTATATTCTTATCCAAGGGGAACTTGGGCCTGAGAGTTGGCATGGCTGGCCAGGGCATGGCTACTCAGGCAGCGGGGAAGGGAGCTGGCTGGCTGGGAAGGTCAGTTGTAAAGACTCCATGGTACAAACTATTTCCTTGCTCAGCATCTGGGAGGTCACGGGTAAGACCTGGGGTAAGGTTGGCTCCTACACCTGGTGGGGGACGGGGACCCGCAGTGAGCACATGGGCCACCCCTGGGAGAGGTGGTCATCACGCGTTTCTCTACCAGCATCGTTTTAGCACCCCGAGCACGTGTGGGTGTGTATGGATTCTGCCTGGGGGAGCGCTGCCGGAGTGGATTTCTAATTATAGCTAATTGCAGGGTTGATACTCTCTGGATTTGGTCTGATACAAGTCAAACGATTTCCTGTTGTTCAGCACTTTCCCAACACGTACCCAGAGGCACCGAGATGGATGTGTTTTCTGAAGGCATCCGGCTGGGCAAACACACACTCTCCCCTGTCCTTCCTGTGCATGGACCTCGGTGGAGCAAAACGCCCCACCACAGCCTCGCTCTGTGGTCTTGGGTGATGTTAACAATTTTGTTAAGTAGCGTAGAGGTCCTCAAACAAGGTGAAGCGTTTGGGTTTAGTTAAGCCAAGGGCTCCTGGGAGGAGCGGTGTGGCTTGGCCACACGGCGCGCTGGGCTTCTGCGGTTGGACCTTTTTGGTCCCCAAAGGCACAGCACCTTTCTCTGCACAGCCTTGCAGGTGGTGCTGCTGACAGCACTTTGCATCAAACACTGAGGAAAGCTCTGTCACAGATACACTTTCTGAAAAATGGGAGCTAAAATATCTTAACCGTGCTCCCTGCAACGGGACTTGGTGCATGAATTGGTTAAATATTTACACAATGCTTTTAAAGTCAAATATTGGGTGTGATCTAAATTTTACCCTAAGTCATTAAAGTCATACTTTAAAGCCCATTTTTAATGTCCCCTAATGGGGACTTTAAAAGCGCGTTTCATGTAGTTAATACAGTTGCAACACTGCTGTCAAAGATCCCAGGTGGTAGAAGGGGAACTCGTTAGTCCAGGTTCTGGGTGCACAAAGAGATGGGCAGATCTCAAACATAGAAAGGATCAAAGTTAAACAAAGGTTTAAGAAGAAAAGCAGCAGCTTCTTAAAAGGAAAAGGAACAAGGCGAGTTTGACTCCAAATGTATTTTTTTTTTTTAAACTTTGGCTTTCACACGAGCCAGGACCCAGAATGATGGTTTCATAGCCTTTAAGATGTTTCAAACAAGCAGTGTTATTCTCTAGAAGAAAACGTCCCTCTCTCTCCCAGGCACCCTCTGCAAACTGAATCCACAGCTCTGAAAGCCTGGAACTGATGCCAAGCATTTTAATCTTACCAAAAGTAAACAATGAGCACAAATTTACATAAAAATTGACTTTTAAAATTATTTCAATGTTAACATTGTAAGTGACACTGTAAGTATATTAAGTGTCTTTGGGTCTGCTCGATGAAGTTTAAATGGATGCTGCCTTTACAACAGATGCTGGTCATGTTTCTTTTCAGATGTTCGCAGGAAATTACGTGGAAAAAAAGCTCTGCTTTAGGAAAAGCCCAAAGGAAAACAAAATGAAAAAGAAGGAGCAGATTCTCCAGGCACCACTGAGTCTGGAGGTCTTCTGGAAGTCTTCCTGGCAGGATGTGATTCAGCGGGGTGGGAGGGTTGGGAGCCCGGGAGGATGCTCGCCGTGGTTGCTTGGGGCCCCCAGAGGTGAGCATGTGGTCCCAGATGGGTGGCATTCGCTGGCACTGACGGTCCCCGAAGTTTGCTCACTGACTTTGCTTCATGCTATTCTCTTCCTCAGCTCATTTTCCGCCTGTTGTTTGAGAAAGCTCTGGAAAGGAAAATGGGAGTAAAGTTTGTGAGGGCAGGGAATGAATTAAAGAGCAGCCTCTGTGGGAGAAGGGCCCTGGCAGCGAGGACGGCTGGAGCTAGGCTGGCCTTTGCCTGTGGGTGAAGGCTGGTGTGTCACTCATTGCAAATAGCTCTAAATTAGCAAACCTCTGACCCTGTTCAAGTTACTGGATGAAACATTTCGGCTTGTGACGGAGAGCAGCTCATATGAGATGTTTTAATGGCCGCTTCTGATCTTAAAACCAACGAGTCCCTGAATTGCTATCCAAACCGAGAAAAACATCCTTGTAGCTACACTGGCATTTACAGCATAAAGATGTACCGAAGTATATCCAAGCACGGAGTCTGCATTATCAGACCTTTGGAGATTACTTTTATCTTCTTTCCTCTATTAAATATAGCTCAGCTCTGCTGCCTTGCACATGAATAAAATTTGCTGGCTATTACTTCTAGGAATCATCCGTTAAGTATTTTTAAGATGTGTTTGCGCTAGATGGGATCGCTGTTGTGTAATCCTCAGCATTCCCTCCACATGGTGGTTATTTTTTGGCTCATTTATGTAGGAAGTAACCTTCACTGCTTCGCCACTTTGTGTGTCCTTTAACAAATCTGAACACGTGGCGGATTCTCTTATCTTGAGCTGTGGGGCTTTGCCCTTGGCTGGAAGCACGGGGTGGACAAGGTCAGAGAGAGGGAGATGGTCTCACCTGGTGATTTCTCTGGCTGGAGGTGCTTTCTGGTGGCCACGCAGGGTCGCTTTGCACAGTTCCCTCTGAAGAACCGTGGACGGGTGATGCGGATGGGGATGGGGGATCAGCACGGGGTAGCTGGATTTCAGCAGAGACGGGGCAGGGTTGGGGGAGCACAGCTCGGCATCCCAGTCCCACTGGAGGAAGGATGCTCAGCTCATCTCCTCCCGAGGAGAAACCCCGAAGGAAGGAGGAATCGCGCGTATCCAGTGCTAAACGGCATATGACTCAAGAAAAAAGAAAAAATCACACCTCTTTATTACATAGATTTATCTCGCTGTGGCAGGGCCTGACAACCACCACCAGATGCTCATCTTCTCAGCTGCTTTATTGGATTCTGGGACACCCTTGTAATTGCCATAAGTGGGAGATGATTCCCCAGCATCTGGCATGTGTTAATACTGATTCAGAGTGCTTATCAATCCACTTAAGGAAAGAGCGTACGTGCTCGCTGTGCAGTCAGAGGTAGCCTGGCAAATTCTAAAGGATCAGCATTTGATCCTATTTTTTTCCTTTGAATTGCTGCTGAACGACTGAGTCCTCGCCACCGGACCCTGCTGCAGTTTGAACAGCTAAAGGTGGGGAGGCGTTGCCCAGCTCTCACCTCCGTTTCTGGTGATGGGTAAGAAAGTGCTGCCCTGTTTCCACCAGCCTTGCCCAGGGTTTGTGTTTCAGGAGCTGCTGAAATGCTATCCAAGCACATCTTGCCCCTCAGTGCATGAAAAGCGTATTTAGCAGTTAAGGCCCAACAGAAATCTTCCAATAAATTAAAACTACTTCTCTTTTAATTTTTGGGTTAGGTTCAAAACGTCTCCTGTGAAGCTGGCTGCAGATATCGATGAGCACAGCTGTTTGGACACTTTTCAGCTGGGGAGGGAGCGCTGCTTGGAGGTCTACAGAGGCAATGAGGTCTCAGGCAGGTGGGTTTCCCTGCTCGGCCCGGAGTGAGGAAAAGGGAGGAATAAAACTAGCTAAAGGCAGATATTTCAAGACTTGCTCCAAAGGTGCTCTTTTCATTCCAGGTAGGAATAAAAACATGGGGTTGAGGCAGTTTTTAAAATTCTTCTTCCCCGCTTCCTTCCTCTGAGGTAGCGTTTGGGCAAACGAGCGTTCATGCTGGCACGCAAGCAGCAACGCTGGCAACCTCCCATCTTCCAGCCCGAGCTCTGGAGGTGGAGGTTTTCGAGGGGGACAATGGTCCAAAAGGGTATGTTTGGACAAAGGAATTGAATATTTCCCCGCATCGCTCCTGGTTGAGGAAGGCTGCTGGGGTTTGAATAGCACGCGAGGGCAGGGAAAAGGCATTCTTCGGGCTTGCAGGGCTCCAGCGCTGTCTAGACTTCATAACGCAATGGTGCACACCGCCCTGCCTTGAACTCCTGCCACGGCGTCTCTCAGCGCGTCCTATAAATGGAAGCTGAGAAGCCTTCCCTCTGCCAAAGCCCGTCAGGCTAATGAGACCCTAGTTCCTGTCGAATTTGGCAATTTGTCCCAGTAAACCGATGAACTTGCAGCAGGTGGTAGCAAAGCTCATTTCCTAAAACCACATCCCTCTGGAAACAAAAAGCCACACCTGACTTCCTGTGGTGGGGTGACTGCATCTCCCTCCAGGCTAACAGAGGGGTGGGGATGGATGCTCCTGCACAGGGAACCTGCAAACCACCGCCCTGCAGAGGTGGTCTTTGGACCGGCACATCGCTCTCGAGTCAAATTGCTGTCGAATCGTCTCAGACAAGTGACGCTTCCCACTTGAAGCTCGTGCCGTTGAACATGGCACTGTCTACGCGAGGTCACAGGCTCCTTTAGATGTTTTTGTCCTATCTGGCTCCGTGAGTCTGTTGGCAGAGCTCAGCTGTGCTGAGTTGGTTTGGGTCACCCCCGGCATTAGGAAGCATTTCCTTCTCCACCCTCCTTTCTCCTTTTTCTGGGATCAAGTTTCTTGCAGCTCAGCATACTCTTGTCTCTCTGTATTTCCCACTGAAGGCTGAAGCAGGGCTTGGTCACCTCTGTTTTTCTAAACCCAGCCCAAGTAATGAGCATCTGCCAGGAGGCAGAGGTTTTCCCTAAGCCTGTGGTTTAAATAACTCCTTTAAAGCCTTGCTCCTTTCCCAGGCACTCGCCGCCCATGGGGAGTGGGAAGGACATCTCCAACCGCTGGATGCTGCCTCCTGTGAAGCCCACGGCAGCGTGTGGCCGTCAGCACAGAGCATCCTCACTGATGGGAGCGCAGCGCTGGCCAGGCTCACTGCCTTCGCTCCAGCGCCGAGCCAAACCCTCCTCATTTCACTCTCGCTGGAGTTTTGGTACGACCTTTCCCATGGAGAAATGTTCTCCCTGCTTTTGCCCCCAGCGGAGGTAATGAAGGGACAGTGCTGAACAAAGCCGGGGGCACGGGGTTGAGCAGAAAACAAACCAGCATCTTCCACGTGCCGATGCTGTCCACCCCTGACTCGCAGGCACCGGTACCCGGCACGGCACTTCACTAAACTCACCTGACCGGCTGTCTTACTGCAAGCCCAGAGAAGTATAGCTGCTCCCATTATAGCAGGAAATTAATTAGCCGTATTTTAAAAGCACCTGAAGTTTCCCGGAGTGCTCTGTGGTTCATGTGCTGGCAGGTTCAGGTGCCTGAGAAGACACTCCTTGGAAAGCATCGATTTCCAGAGGTTAAGTCCCAAGCAATGCGGATCAAATCTCTGCTTCTCTGTGTGAAAATGGAGGCAGCTCAGAGCTTTTGTCATTTGGGTGGATGCTCCTGCACTCCATCAAAACACAGTACATTCCTGTGCAAAACGGTTGGCTGTAAGTGAACAGGCAGAAGGGAAATCGGTGAAATGCTGCCTAGATCCCAGTAGGAGGTTCATCCCCTGTGTGAGTCTGAACTTTGGATTAAAAAGCTTTTCAGACCTGCTGAAGCTTCTGGTTTGTGGTACCTTTGCCTCTTGGACTGATACATTGTACATGGGTCAGGCACCAGGGACCGGCGCGTCAGGACCCATAAAGAAATCTTGTCGCCCGTAGGAATGGGTTAGTCCAACTTGTTATGGTGTTAGGTCTGTCTACCCCAGGAAGGACGGAGGAGGTGCCTGGGCTGAACAGAAGGATGGTCAGTTAGGGCTTTGCATCTCAGATGAGCAGTCACTGCTTAATTTACATGCAGGGCAATGGACACAGAGAGCTTCTGTGCTAAACTCGGGAACAAATGCTGAGAAAACCTGCAAAGTCCTGCTCCCGTTTCCTGCTCTAAATCCCGCACAACAGACCTTGATATCCAGGGCCGGGAGCCAAACGCTCTCAAGTCAATGGAAAGATTCCCCTTGACTTTAATGGTCTTTGCATGAGTGCCTAATTCCTTCCTGTTCACAGGCGCTCTTGGACTTGCTTATGGAAACAACTGCAGATATAAAGTGCTGCAGTGAACTGTAAACCCTTCAAAGCAGTGCGATGGCGGATTTTGCTGTCCTCCCAGACAGTTGGAATGGGTTTTGTTTGACAAAAAGCCTGATATATGTTCTTCCAGCCAGCGCCGTGGCTACAGTGTGAATGAGTGTTTTAACAAATATATTCGTGCAGACAGGGTTTGTGGTCAGCCCTCTGGGTTTGGAGCCAAGCTCTTCCCAGCGGGATGGGAAAGGCAGGGAGCCTGTGTCCGTGTTAGGCTAAGCTGAACCTCTGCAGCTTTGCCGTGCCAGCATCTCTCAGAGCTGCGGTATTGGGTCTTGGGTCTTGCAGCTTCTAGGGCCTGGTTCAATCCCCTGCCTGCAAAGGCCATGTCACTGGTAGAGACTAAATGTCGCCCAATTTTGTCAGCTCTTTGTGAAATGTAAGGTTTTTGCCCTAGACTGTCCCATCGCTGGCCGCTGTCCCACCTTGGGCAGGGCTGGCGTCTAAAGCTGCCGGAGAGAAGGACGTGAGACCGCAGCTCAGCGATGCGCTTGCTTAACCATAAAGGTGTTGCGAAGGTCCGGTCCCATCGCTGCGTGGAGCACTTTCCCGCCTGGACCAGGTGTCCGCCCACCCTACGTGGTGAATGAAGCTGGCGTCACCGCCGCGGCCACCGCTGTGGCTCGCTCTCCAAGAGTCTGTTTGGCAAAGCACATAAAGAGGCGCTGAACTTTAAGGACATAGATATGGTTCACTGGCTTCCATGGGGATCAGACATGTGTAAGCGTTTGGCTGGGGAGGGATCTTGGCGCATCTGGCTGTGCCATGCCACCGAGGGGCACACGGGGTTTCCTGGGACTATCGACTAGCGCCTCAAACATGAGATCTACCTGATCTGATCTAATCATATACGGAACATTAATAGCAAACAGACTCTTTAGTCCTTATAAAGGAAGGTTGCTCAGCCAGCTCTCGGCGGAGAGGAGGCTGATGATGATCGCTGTTTCTTTCTCTACGCCCTAGAAACCTTCTGGATCCAGTTAAGGGTTTAGGTTGCTTTACTGTGCTGTTCAAACTCAGAATGGGTTTTGCCACTTCTTTTTTCCACGCGTCCAAAAACAAATGCATGCAACCCCCTTCGCTCGTTGTATGCAGCGGGAGTACAAGCGCGACCCCGCTCACGGCGCGGCCTCAATGGCCTGGGCACAAATCCGCCCTCCTGGAGCCGCGTTCTGTGCGAGGAGCCGAGACCTCACTTTCACAGCTGTGCATTCCTGAGATGAAAAGGGCAGCTCAGGCCCAGGCTGTTTCGTAGCAGAAAGTCAGACCTGGGCGACCTACGGAAAAGTCTGGCAGCTGCCGGAGCCGCCTGGCTGATGGAAAACTCTGTAGCTAGCGCCGTCAGGGTCTCCTCCCGACGCCCCGATTTGGGGAGTGCTCCTCCTTGGATTGCTAAGCCTTGGAATGCTTGCCCCTCGGTCTCACTAGCTGCGTGGCTGTATGGAGACTCCCGGTTCAGCCATGTAGGAGTGGTAAAGTGCTGGCCTGGCTCTTTCATAAAGGATTATTTGCTTTTTAAAGTCACTGACTGCAGCCTGGGCTGATCGCTGCGGTGCAGAGGAAAACAGGCAGCAGACTGAGACGTGGATGAAGTAATGAGTTCAGCTCCCCGCAATCTCTAGCCAGGTACACATTTTTTTTTTTTTTTCTCCCAGAACTTAATTAAAATGCGCACATCTTTCCTCACATTTTTATGAAGCTCAATGGCAAATAACGGTCACTCTCTAATTACGCCGACATTAACTTGTTTTCATGGATGAAAGGGACAGATCCAAGGGTGGCATCGGTCCCCTGCATTTGGTCACTCTGGGATGTGCTATCTCCAGCAAGCAGCTAGAAACTTGGGTTTTATAATCTGGGCCAGCACTCCCACGGGCTGGACTGTGCTGGTGAGAGGAGGATAGACTTGTCTGGTGGAAAATGCATGCATTAGTCTGGGCTGGTTGATAAATCCTTACCCAGCTGATGCTCTTCCCGCTGCGTTTTGCTGGCACTGGCACTGACCCCATGGAGCTCGTCCCCTCCTGGGGCTGGAGCTCCCCTGGCTGGAGGCTTGCTGCCCGCTCAGAGCCCTCTCCCAGAATCACAGCGTGGTCAGGGTTGGAAGGGACCTCTGGAGATCATCTAGTCCAACCCCCTCTGCCACAGCAGTGTCACCTACAGCAGGTGAACCAGTCCCACCTGGACTCCTCCTGGCGTCCCCGGTACTCACTGAGGAAAAAGGACAATAAAAATCCAAAAAAGTTTGATTGAATAATGAGTTAAGTTTCTTTACCCAGCCACAAAACTGGTCATATTTAGCCAGAGCAAAATCAAACAGGGCCCCTCCTGGCGCATCACAAGAGTGTGGCCAGCAGGTTGAGGGAGGTCACCCCCTGCCTCTGCTCTGCCCTGGGGAGGCCGCAGCCGGAGCACTGTGTGCAGTTCTGGGCTCCCCGGGTCAGGAAGGACAGGGAACTGCTGGAGAGGGTCCAGCAGAGGGCTACAAAGATGATGAGGGGATTGGAACATCTCTCTGATAAGGAAAGGCTGAGGGCCTTGGGGCTTTTTAGTCTGGAGAAGAGAGGACTGAGGGGGGATCTCATCAACGCTTATCAATACTCAAAGGGAGGGTGCCAGGGGGATGGGAACAGTCTTTTTCCAGTGGTGCCCGGTGACAGGACAAGAGGGAACGGGCACGAACTTGACCATAGGAAGTTCCACCTAAACCTGAGGAGAGACTCCTTCCCTGTGCGGGTGGCAGAGCAGTGGCACAGCTGCCCAGAGAGGTGGGGGAGTCTCCCACTCTGGAGCCATCCCAAACCCGCCTGGACGCCGTCCTGTGCCACTGCTGGAGGTGACCCTGCTGTGGCAGGGGTTGGGCTGGGGGAGCTCCAGAGGGCCCTTCCAGCCCCCACCACTCTGGGGTTCTGGGATTCTGTAATCAGAATACTCTGTCCTGCAAAGAAAACCACCACCTGGGGGAGGGATGCAAAGCTGTTGATGGAAACAAGCACACCATGATCCTATCGCCTTCCGCTCCACCGTGACTTTGGTTACTTCATACTATGATCAGCACAGCCGGACCAGTCCAGCGGCACCAGTAGTTGCTGGTGAGCGTGGCTGGACAATGTGCCTCGTAGCAAGTTTCATGGAGGGTTGATGCAGTCCCAGAAATGTCTTTTCGCTCTTTTGTGATATCCGTCCAGCTCTGTTGCAACCCGCAGGATTATTGGTTGTGAAGTGGCTGGTTTTATGGTGACGTATTTAAAATTCAGCTCTTCTTAATATGGAATTGGGTTTTACTAGTATGAATTTTGCAGCGTTGTGTTCTACTTGAAATTACTGCTGCTCTAACATGCCAAAGCTCAGGGCGTTTTGTTCCATTTTCTTATCTAAACCTGGTCAGTCCCATGAAACCAAAATCTAACCTGAAATACTCAGATTTCTCAAACTGCACTGCATATATGGGAAAGGAACACATTTAGACGTGTTACCAGGACAGTTGCACTATGAGAGGAGGTTATGCATTATGAGAGGGCGTGCAAGTCCAACACGACTCCATCGGTGGGTGGTTTGGGTCTTGGCCAAGTCAAGGAGGTTGGAAGGAAGCGTGTGGCTTCGCTCGGGTGCTTTGTGGCTTGACCATCTGCAAGGAGAATGAATAGGCACCATCTCTCGCATCCACCCCCTCCAATTTAGTGCGTGCCTGGAAAAAGGCAGTGGTAGGTGCTGTCTGTATAACAAATGGCATCTGCATGACAAGTGGTGCATCTCTAGGGCTTTCCTTTGCAGAGTCTGAAAGTTGTGGCTGGAGTGATGGGAACAACAGAAGAGGCGACTGCAAGACCAGCGGGTTCAAAGAGCTTAGCTCGGCTGCCTATTCTGGGGATGAGTTAATCAGCTGTAATATGTGAGGTCTGCAAAGCACGGTGATGAACGGGAGCATACGGCGGGGGAAGGCCGTATAGTTAAAAAAGCATCGGTGATAGCATGAAAGTCCTTCTGGCAATGTGATTTATTAGGCTGTGATGGCGTCTTTCACATTAAGTGGCAGATGCCTCATCACACACAACGTTTAATGCAGGATGAGAGTGGTTTCACTGGAGGAAATCATTCTCTGGCTGCAGGGGAGGCACTGGGCAGGCTGGACCGAGCTGGCAGCACTGGTTCTGTGACTGCCACGGTTCTCATCACGCTCACAGTCGAAAAAGGCAGTTTTAAAATCAGGTTTTTATTAGGTCCCTAATTGACTCATCATCTCTGTCCTGTCTCCCCCCCCCGCCCCCATGCACACACATTTGCTCTGCCCTGAAATGTGAGCTAAACGAGGCTGGCGAGAAATGCTTTCTGAATATAGCTGGGGAGAGAGGGGACCGAGGAGGGTGAAGAAGGAGAGAATTCATGCCATTTTTTTAAAACAGAAAATTGTAAAAGACTAAAAAAAACCCACCCATACAAAAAATAACAACAACAAAAAGAAGTTGTGGTTTCTGAAGCCAGTTTGCATTCCTGGAAGTTGATGACGCCCTGGATTACTGTTGTTTTTTTAGACCTCTTTCAATTTTTTTTTTTTAGGATAGTTTGTCTGTAGTGTGGGTATGTGTGGGTAGAGAACTGGAGAATATGCAGAGGGGAAAAAAAAGCTAAAAATGGGCAGGAACAGGCTGACTGCATATGCTTTTTTTTTTTTTTCTTAAATTAAAAAAAAGAAGAGCTCAAAGTTGTTAAAGATTTGGGGATGTGGGGGTGGAGCACAGGCATGGCAAAGGAAGTCGATCCTGAAGACCACATCTAATAGAGGATCTTTTGTGCTTCATTGACCGTTGTGGCTTCTCGGCTGCAGGAGAACTGTGTCTCATTTTGCAAAATAATCACTTCAAACTTCTGATTTATGTCACTTGGAAGCTGCGTTACTCTGCAGAGAGGAGAAGGGATGTAGCCAAGCCCTACGAGCTGGGAGTGTGAGGGTATGGTGGTCTTGCAGGTCTTGTATCGCTGCCACCAGGAAATTTGTTTCTTGTTGCTGTCCAGTTTTGGTGTCACAACTCATTTTGGCATTTTTGCTCAGAAAACAGCCGTCTTCTTCAGGAAATATTTCTCTTTTCTCCGTGTTACTCATGCTTACGCTGAGCTAAGCCCCACCGGTCTCCATGGGATGCTGCTGCTTTGAGGGTAGTCCAAAAAAACCGAAAGTTAGCTCAGCCTGTCCCCAGGCGGGATGGAGGGAAGGTGGGGAGTCAGAGGGCCAAGGTCTCCTCCCCTTTACGTGAGTGTGTAATAGCCAGAACGTGTTCTGGCTATTCTGCTGATTTCCTGATGGTCGCTCTGGATTTTTATTGCTTTGCACTAAAAGAAAGGTCCGGTCTGTAGTTTGAACATTGAGAAGGAACTCAGAGGGAAAAACCACTTGCCGCATCAGTGTCTGAAGGAGCACTGACTTTGCCCACTCTGCCGGGGCGCGCGGCGGTGTCCCGGGGAGAGCGGCTCTGTGCTGGTGGGGGCTTCGGCTCAGGCATAAGATCACAGGGTGTTTTTTTTCGTGTTACCAAAGCAGAGACTGATGTTCCCAGTCAGTGTATCCGAGTCTGTTCTTTGCTCGTTGCTCCTTCCCAATACAATAAGGCCTTACTGGAAAATTTCAGATTAGCTCCCTTCCTTTTTTTTCTTTGCTGGAAGCTTCCTTTTAAAACATTAATATCCGTGTTATTTTTTTTTTCCCCCAGCAGGTTAATTAATACTTGATTCATCACCTTGAAAGCTAATGGATATTTATCCAGATCATGAAGGAAATGAATGCCTTCTATAAATAACTGCAGCAACTCTCGCTAGCGCTCACTGACAACCCATCCTTATTTATGCTCCTTTTTCAGGAAACAAACTCCGCTCGGCTCCAGAGGAGTTAATCCTAACCTTTTCTCAGGTTTTGCACTGGCCTGGCTCGATGTTTTCCTACTTGAGCTTTACTTTGTAAACATGTTGCCTTTTTCCGAGGAAAAAGGGCTGCGTTTGTGGAGAGAGACCCAGACAGCACAGTGTAATCTCTCCAGCCCGGGCCAGCGAAGGCCATTTGAGACCTTGGGTGTTTTCATGTGCTGGGAGGTCTCTGGCACTGTCTGAAATGTTGTTTAGTTTTGGGTATTGAAAAAAATATTGGAGAGCCCTTTCTGAGTTCTCATCTGCTTCAAATAAATGGTGTTTATTGTCTTTGTCTCCAGCTCTCCAGCTATTGTCATCGGTGACCTTAATTAGGAGCATATTAAAAATCATGTCTAGTTTGTCGCTCACGCGTACAGAATTAAAAAGTAATTATTTACTTTTACTGTTAACTTGCATGTTCCTCCTGGGGGCTGCTCTGCATCCATGAGAGCGCCTGGCTGCTCGCTGGAGAGGAAAGTCCGTGTTGTCCACGTAGACTTCAAGGGCAGAAATAACTGGATGGGTGCTGGGAAGCTGGACAAGGGGACCGAGGGGCACAGAGGTGACATGAGGGTTGCAGTGGATGCTGGAGGCCAACCAAACCATGACCTGTCGTAACGTGGTGCCTTGGCTTTTCCCACAGCCCTGCCCATTGCTCGCTGCTGCCCGTGGCCGGGTCCACACCAGGTCCTGCACCTCTCTTTTGGGTCTGCTGCTGCTCTTGTGGCTCCAGAGGGGCTGGGGGCTGCCAAGGGCTCTACGTGCTTGTCCAGACCAAGGCTGGAAAAATATTGGTGACATCATTTCTAGGCTCCTGACCTCACTGCAGTAAAACCTGGTGGACAGCTTGCCCTGAGGTCTGCAGAGTGGACTTTTTGTCACTTCAGCGATGACACTTGTTTTGAGGCAGTATAAGAGGAACCAAATGAGCTTTGATCCTCCTGTGTTGCTCAGTCTCTTGGTTTTCATCATAAGCGATGCAATTTGTGAGGCTGCCTCCAGGAAGCACCAGCCCCTGGAGTCACATGATTGTGTAAAAATCTCAGCTTTTGTTCATTTTCCTATCCCTCATGAAAATGTGAGCTGAAAACTTCAAACACAAAGGAGCGGCCAGACATTTTTTTATGACTGTTTTAAAAATCTATGCTGCTTAAAATGAACTTACATTTGGGCTTGGTTTTTTTTTTTTTTTCAGGGACATTGGCCCATGAATTTTTAATTCTTCAGCTTGGCAGCAGTGGTTGAATTAGAAACAGAACAACTGATTTTAATGAGCGTAAGATTAATGCAGATGAGCTTGGCTGAAACTGCGATCCAACTGAGGAGAGAGGATTGTCTCACTTCACTTACCAGCTCCCTCCTTGGTGGGCTGTTATGTTGCAAGCATTACTGTAGCAAAGCATATTCTCATCACTGGTCATTACCTGGGGGAGAGATGCTCATTAAACAGCCTGGTTCATACAGGATATTTTGCACGTTAACCGTTGGCAGCTGCCCTGGACCCTCAACAGTCCTGCAAGGTGGACTGTGCTCTTGAGCATGCAGGAGGGTGCACATGGTTGTGCACTGCTGGAGGAGAAACCTGCCTTTGCTCTGGGTCAGTATCTGCTGGATGGGAAGCAGAAGACTTTTGACTGCTGCATGGAGCTATCACAGCTCCAGGCAAGGTCATGGTCTATGTTTTGGTGCCTATCCCTTGATGGGGAGCTGTTGATTTATTTGTTTGATAATACTCTTAGCACTCTGGGTCATATAAATAGCTGTTATCGATATGAGAGAGTCAGTGCCCCACAACACCCCTGCCCTGGGCAGAGCTCTCCCCCTGCCCCGAGTAACCTCTTAGCTCAATGACTTGCTTTCCTGTACACCTGAAATTAGATATTTGGGAAATGAGTGATTTTATTACCTGAGCAATAAGGAAAGATGGGGGAGGCTGAGCTGAACTAATTTTATTTGATTCTGTGGGCAACTGGTAGTTTTATATCTCTGTTTTATTTTTTAATATGTTTTAACCTGGTAGTGCTTTCAGAGGTTGTATTGCTGTGGGTTTTGCCTGCTTGGGCTGTGGAGCGACTGTAGCAGGAGCATTCATGAGCGGAATATGACAAATCATAAATAATGAGGAGTCTCCCAGGAAAGCATCAGGGGACCGTGGAGAGGAGACGGCTGGCCTGGTGGTTGGTGAGCTCGCCTGGTGACTCATGTCCAGCTTCACAGGGACCTCCTGCCTGACCATGGGTAAGCCACGGCATCGTGGCCATGGGTAAGCCAAGACACCATGTTCTGCTTCAGTATCCCACCCTCAGAGAACCATGCAAGACGTGTTAGCAGTCCCCAAGGGCTTCTTGGTGTCTGCGTGTCCCTTTGCATCTTATGGGGATTAAAAGATCCGACAGGCTGCTCGGCAAAATAGTGGGACCGCAGAAGCGGATGGAGAGGACATTATTATGAGTCTGTTTTGCAGCTGCAGTTTTGAAGATCTCAGGGGTCTAGTAGGGAAATCTGTGAGATCAAAAGGGTCCCGAGGACAAAAGTCCTGTACCCCAGAATTGGAAGACCCTGACAGACAGCATCCAAAATAACAGCCCACTCACTGTGCTCTTCCCAGGCGCCGGAGGGCCAAGGATGTCTCTGTGCCAGGGCTTGGGAACACACCGGCGTGGCACTACCCTGTAGTGGGAGGCATTTTTCTGAAAGCTTGTTCTGAACTTTTAAAGGATTTTTTCAGCTTCAAAAACCCGTGTATTATAAAGCAAAATTCCTCACGTTGTTAGCGTCACTTTCAACCAGCGGCAATCGTTAGATCCTGAGTCCGGTGCCAGCGGCAGCGCTGATAATTTACCTCGTTTGCTGCAAGGCTAAAGGATGAGCCAGCTTCCCCCTTTGCTGAGCTTCCCACATTCCCTCTTTGCTCATGAGGAAGCAAAATCCCTACAAAAATTGGGCTGCCACCACAGCAGCAGACTGCCAACAACCGCCTCCAGGTGCGACTGTCTTGGAATGCATTTAAAAACCCACCCTGAACCCAGTTCTCCTCCTCTGCTTTTTTCCCGATACATTTTTTCCCCTGACACATTTTTTTACCCCCAAGCCTGAGCTCCTGGTGCCGGTTTGCAGGGATGGTCACCCTCTGCTACTGGCTGGGTGGCCGGTGGCATGGTCCCAGAGCAACCTGTCCTCATTGCATGGACATGCTTTGTTCGCCGTGTTCGGTTTTGCTCCCCTGCCAACCCCATCGGGCCGCTCCTATATTTAATACCAAGGGATAAACCCACTTCTGTGCTGCATCTCACGCGTGTTGCGAGCGGTGCAAGGTATTAAGTTGAGCACGTCTGTGTTCAGCACCCGCCAGGCGGGTCCTGGCGAGGAATGCATCGGCTCTTCTGTGTCCTCACCCCTCAACTACAGCGTTTCTTCTTCCTCCATGGGAGATACCTTCCTCAGCTGAAATGACAGCGCCAAATTCTCCCTTCGTGACAGAAGATTGGGTTTGGTTTTCTTTTTTTTGACTTGTATGTGAAAAGCAGCTCCTGAAGTGGAGTTGATTCATCGTGGTACCAGAAAAGGGGAGAAGGAGATGCAAATGCTGGTGCATCCTGGCGTCTGCCCCAGTTCAGTGCAGGCAGCAGCGGGACACAGCTCGGGGGGTACCAACCACCCAAGGGTGCTCCTGAGAAAAGCGAGTGCCACTGAAATCTGCAGCACATTTTTTTCCCCTTTTAGCCCAGCAATTCCCTTTTTTATTTTTTTCCTGGGCTCAACTTAAAGTTTGTGCTTTGGGTTTTTTTCAAAATTTTTGTAGGGCTTTTATTGCCGTGACAGGGATACCAGGGTGGAACGTCTGCTCACTGGGATAAACACGTCCCAAAATAAAGGGTTTGCACATCCTGTTTTTAAAGCTGGTCTTGCAAAATGTTCAAAAGCTTTTCTATTTAGCTAGCATTTCAGCATCCATAAATGGCTTAAACTTCTTCCAGCTATTGTTAATGGCAGTATCTATGACTCAGTGGCTGTGATATTGCACATTCAAAATGAGGAAGAATAATGAGAGTAAAGAATACATGAAGTAAATCACAATGGCTCAGCTACGTTCCCCTGTGTTATGCTGGGAGAAGCTACTGACTACAAGGCCCAGGAGCTCCTAGAGCTATTTCAGGGAGAACAGGTTGCAAAGACGCCAGGAAAGCTTGTAGTCTAGGACTTTATCCACCTGGGACGTATCCTGAAATGGACGGGATGCTGGCCTGGGATGTGAGACTTGGGTGAGTTTTGTGTCTTCACAGCTTCAGTGACACGCTGCAAACAGCTGGTCAAGACCTTGGTCCCCAGTGATCCCCACTGAAGTCACTGGAAAAAGTCCCAGTGCTGTGATGGAGTCAGTGTCCCTGTGGGCCGCCAGGTGAGGATGTTCATGGCATTTTGCTGACGGCAGGATCAGAGCAGCTTTAACAGCCTCACCACACTCACGGGGCTCCCCAAGGGCACCGCGGCATCCCTGCTCCGAGCTGACAAGAATTGTTCTGTCTTTTGAGGTGCTCCACCTGGAGCCGTGCTGGAGAAGAGCAAGTTATCCATGCTTTCTCCTGAAGTTTATTAAACAAACAAAGAACACACATGCATTTTAAAATGGTTTTATTAGACTCTTTAAGTCAATTTCCAGAGACCCAACTTCAGACTAAATTCATCTACATCCTCGGCATGGGGCCAACACTCAGTTTGCCGCCAGAGGGAGACGTCTTCGTGTCAACCAGCCTTGAGCTAGTGTGGGGTGAGCTCATAGCTCCGGCTCAGAGCACAAACCTCGACGGCCTCAGTCCCGCAGCAATCAGCCTGTGCTGGGGGCTGTCGAGGACCACGCGTGTTATCCCTCCCGTGTGCATGGCCGATGGAGGGGAGGTTGGCACCCAACTCAAAGTCCCACACAGTGATGGTGGTGCCATCAAACCCTCTTCCAATATACCAGGAAAGGAGAACTTGCTGTGAAATGTTCTGCTTTGCAGCACCTTGCCTTTGGTTAATGAAGAGTGGCTGGAGAAGGGAACCGGCGCCGTGCCAATCACGTACTGGAGAATTACGTCTTCTTGAGCTGGATGATGGGTTCCTTCTACCTTTGAGAGGGAAAAGCCCTGTGGCCACGTGGGCCACATCAGCCACTGCCCATGGGCTTCTGCATGGGGAGAGTGCCACTTGCTGTCGGGTCGGGGAAGCAAGACGTGCTCGGGCCACACACCGAGCCCTCGTTAGCGTGGTACCCCTCCTGCTGCAACCACAAGGAAGCCCCAGAAGGTAGACACTCATTTATGCTGCATATGGTCCCTGTTAGAACCCACACTGAGCAGTCAGTAACACAGGAGTCACGTGTGGGTTGTGCTAGGTTTTACTGGGTGTGAAAGTGTGGAATAGTCCAAATACATCCATAAAAGATTGGGGTTGGGTGCTTCATTACTGTGGTGAGTTAGGAGTCTTTCCAACAGGAGGCATCTCTTGGGCTGGCAACGAGATGTCCTTTGGCGCAGGCAGAGCATTGAACGGGTGTGAAAACTGGAGGCTGAAGGCAGCAGATGCGAGAGGTGAAGAGGAGGGTGTTTGCAGCTGGGGGTACCAGGGTGCCCGAGGCAGTGCACGCTGCGAGGGACCCGCGGCAGAAGGGTGCTGCCAGGCGCCGCACTGGGTGGTGGGTCCCTGCCTGCCCAGGGTGGACAGCAAGCTGGAGGCTATGGATGGCTGCAGGGCCAGGAGAGGATGGCAAACCCCTCCCAACCTCGCCGAAGAGGTTGATGTGGATGTTGAAGGATCCTAGCAGGAATTTCCAGGCAATGGCATGCACAAGACTGACTTAACGCCAGCCAGGAAGGGCGGGGGGGCGGGGGGGGGGTGGCAAGCACTTCTCCATCCCAGATCCCAAATGATGATGCTGAGGCCAAACACAACATGACAGGAGCCAAACCATGACATGAACTCAAGGACCTGCAAAGGTGGAGACTTAAAAGGCACTTGGGACCTGTTTTCCAGGTGGGTTTACGGGACGTTGCTGTAGCCTCACCCTCCCTGTTTACTGCAGGGCACAAGTGGCCTCAAAATTGGTCCATTTGTTTCTTGTGGCTTCTGACGTCGGTCTGGCCGCAGAAAGGCTGGAGTGTTGGACCTGTGGCTGTGTTTTTTCCAATGGATTTGGAAGCGAGTGACTAATGTCATCGTAAACAAGCGGGGCTGGGTGTGCCACACTGCTCAGCACCCTGCTGCTTGCAGCATCCATGGTGGGCCGGGCCGGTGGCTGCTGGTGGCCTGTTCCTGGTTTGGGAACAGATTAAAATAACAATGCGAGGAGCAAGCATGGCACCATTGGTGGGTCTCACTGCATTGCCATCTCCTTGTGCTGCAAAAATAATGGAATGGGGATGTGTCCCCAGCTCCTTCCTTAGCACCTCCTGAGCCCTGGGCCAGCCACAGCACTGTCCCCTTCTCAGATCCCAGAGGATGCTGCAACCCCCTCACTGCAAGGACTTGTTCCCTGCAAGGGGCAGCACAGAAAAGTTAAAATGTCTCATTTCTGAGGAAAAGATATGGTTCTGCTTTAGTCTGGCTGCACATGGAAGAGCCCTCCCTGGCTCTCACAGAAGGGCTGCTCTCTCCTGGAGTTAGTCATGTGAAAAAGATTTCAGGAGGGTCTGCTGGAGTCTCTCCCACTGTGTGCAGTTGTACCGCAGTAATAGTCATTACTGGCTGCAATTGCAGATTTTTCCATTATTAGGGATGAGATGTGCACACGTTTGGGCCCCCTCCTCCCTCCCGTGTGCAGACGCCAGCTGGCCCTGCCCTTCCCTGTGCGTATGGAGCGGTCCGGGTGCTGCGGGCAGCGCGGTAGCAGAGCCCGTAAAAATGTGCCCCAGCAAGATTGCCAGCTTTCTTTTGGGAGAAAACGTACCCCTGGTGCCTGAAGAAGCCACCTTGTGACTTATAACTTCAGCAGATTTCATCTGCGGAAAGTCTTTATGAAGGAAGAAATAAAAGCAGGCGTTGCAGTTCTACGTGCAGGTTTTTAGACCTGGTTTCTAATAAGTGCAGTTTTTTAGACCCGGTTTCTAAAAAAGCAGTGGGGTCCAAGGAAAACACTGGGCAGCATCAGAGAGAGCAGCCTGGAGATGGCTTTTGCTCATTCTTCACTAACGGGACAAAAATGCATGTGGTGTGTTGACAACTCGTGGGGCTCAAGTTCTGCATTTCTGTTGAAATTGGGTGGCTGTCTTGGGAGAAATCCCTCTGGCACTGCTGGAGGGAGCGGTGGGGGTGGCTGACCTGGTGGGTGGAGGGGCTGTAGAGAGCACAGCACTGCGAGGCTACGTGGGTCACTACTTCCCCATACCTGCTACTATTGGCAAGCTTTAACATCCCGATGTACGCCGCAGGTGAGGCTAAGGGGAGGCAGGGAGGCTGTAACAAGAGCATGAGGGTAAAATCCCCCTTCTCCAATGCATGGGATCTTCAGCACAAGAACCTACAGCCGAGTCTTCAAGAAAGCATCCCAGACTTGCAGCACCTGAGGAGGTGAGAAAGAGAGAGAGAAGCTGTGATTCGCTCCTGCTGCCTGTAGCTGGAGGTGGCTGCAGGGATCAACCCTGCAGTTGTGGGAAAATTCAAGCCCGAGCTTTGTGGCTTCATCACATCTGGACTTTGAACTCTAGTAGCTATGTAATGAGAACAGCAAGAAGGTATCACGGTAGCTTCAGAAAGCTAGCTGGACACCTAACACCGGCAGTCTAAATACGACCCTATATTCCCCCTGCAGCAGACGGCCCGAGCTGCTCATTACTGTTGTCCTACCCAAGGGCATGAGCCTAGCGCGGCAGAAAGCCCCAACCAGCCAAGCTTCTGCATGGAACTGTTTGCTTTGAATCATTACTTATTTCTTTTTACACCCACCTTCCAGCAGAATTAAGGGCAGTAACGGGGAGAGCCCTGTAACGCTGCTTGCACAGTCTTAAAATGCTTTATGCTCATTGCAGTTCTCATCCTTACAACACCTTTGGGAAGAGAGACAACATTCAAACGTCCGTTTTGCAGCACCATGCACTCAGCACTGCAGAAAAAGAAATCCTCAGTAGTGCTGGCTCTGGAGAAAAAAATGTGAATATGTGTGAGTTGCTTGTACCCAATCTCATTACAGTGAGCTCAAGGAGGTGCAATTATTCTTATTTTTATGCTCGTATGTGATTTAGAGTGACTAATTGCCGAGAATTCCTCCTGCCTCCTAATTGTCTGCAAAAGGAGTGATTTCAAAGCACAATAATTGCGGCCACTGCCAAAGGGAATAGGAGATAAAAGGAACTCCTCTTACCTCCAAATGGCCCCACATGTATTCCTTGTCCATAACAACAGACACGGTTTGAACCGGAGTAATGCATCGACTGTGTATTTAATCTTTCGCCCAAGGCTCTAAAATAACTTTCCAATGAACCGTTAGCTGAAGCATCCCCACGCAGCCCTGATTAGATAGGCAAGAAGACATGGAAGTTGTGGAACAGCCCAGCTTTGTAGCAGTGGGAGGGAGGAGAGCCCTGTGATGGTGCTCCACAGGGAAACTACAGCTGAAGGAGCTGAGAAGGGACAAGTAGGTCAAATTCTCTGTTTTGAGGATGTTTTGGATGTGTTACAGTGATGCTACGGCCTCCTGCTCTGAGCTCGGTGTTGTCAGTAGCCAAACGAGGTAGTCTGAAGGCCGCTGGGTGGCTTTCTACGTGGCGTTGCAGAGAAATAGAAATACCCGCAGAGAAACGGTCTCTGAAGGGTGGGTTGCAATGCCACGCAGCGACCCAGCTGCAGCCTAACAGGTAATCAATGGGTAACGGGACTTTTCTGTGAAGATCTGGGGTGGCCCAGGAAATGGGGCTGCAAGTGGAAATGTTTGGGAGCCATCACTTTTGGTCTGCAGAGGCCGCAGACATCTTATGCCCCATTTGGGTGTGGGCCACCTCCAGCTCTGCAGGAGCAGTGGGGTCATGATGGGGAGCATCCATGGCAGAGTCCAGTGATACCGCCTGGGGCTTTTGGAGACCTAATTGCCAAATGCCACCTTCCCTTCTGCATTCACAGCCTCTGCTGCTGAGCCAAGAGAGCCACAGAGATAACCAGTGCTGGGGGTAGCACCCACCACAGGAGTCCTGGCAGCAGCTGGGTACGATGCCTTGGGCTTGACCCATGTCTACACCAAAAATGCTTGGACAGGGGTAGCAGCACTCGGCCAGGCTGTCACATAGCAGCTCCAGGGGCACACGGCATGATGCTCCTCCAGTGACTGGGAGATTCATGGGTCTGCAATCACCAAAGCACCTCACATCCCCAAAAAAACTCGCAAAGCCCCCTCAGCCATGTTGTCCACCAGTGTCCTCAGCATCTCCTCAAACTGGCTGGGGCTGGTGCCACGCTGCTCACCCAGCCGAGCAGAGATGTCAAGGGATGGACGGGGGTTTTTTGGCTTTTTCACATTCTCAGCTTGTGACTCGGTTGTTATCAACCGTTGTTACCGTCACATCTCTGGCACATCAGGAGAGGACCTCTGCATTAGTTCTGTGTCACCAAGGAGAGCTTAAACATTGTGATTAAAAAATTCCAGTCTCGCAGAGTCTACTCAGACATGCAGGAAGAAACCTTTGCAATTAGATTCCCTGAGCGCCAACAGGAGGGCAGAAGTTCCTCCTTCTTTTTTTTTTCTTCTTTTTTTTTTCCATGACTATATTCTTCTGTGATTTTAGAGCAGCAGCGGAAAAAAAAAAAAAAGCCTGTTTGATTTTCTTCATTATGCTGAGCCTGGTTTTACTTTCTGATTGCCAAAGCATGATAAATGGAACAGAGATTACCTAGAGATTTTCAAAGATTTGCTTTCAAATTTTATTTTTTTTCCTGAGCCTCATTAAGCTTGCAGGTTTTATCTACGCTTTGTTCTTACAGCAGAGCAGCTTTGCCATATATTAATAGCCATATTTTTTCATTTGAAATTAAAACCAGATAGATGCTTCTCATGCTTTGCTTTCAAATCCTATTTTAAAAAATATTGATCATGTTTGTGTTGTTTTTCTTCTCCTCTGACCCTGCTGGCTATGTAAAGGACAGTCGCTAACAAAATGCTTTCAGTCCTGGATCTCTGCGCATTACCGAGTGCGGTTTTGTAGATTTAGGGACAGATTTTAGAAGGTATAATGTATAGATAAAAGAAAAATGTGGTTTCCAACAGAGAGACAGGCAAGAAGAATAAGATTTAAAGCCAGGACCTCCACAATTAGCCGGTAGAGAGCAGCTTAGACATGATAAGAGAGCCCATGATGTGCCTAGGTGCATCTTTCAGGAGCTAAATGTTATTGAAAGATCTTGTCCTCCGTGACTTAAGGAGAAATGGCCAAAAATCATCTCATGGCTGAGAGCCCTGTGGCACAGCCTGTGTGCTGCTCTCTCAGAGAGGTTTGGAGGAAGGTGGCAGGGGCTGGGCATGACGACAACATGGGGGGGACACACAAAACCCACCCTAACATACCTGATGGTGTTTCTTCTGCTGGAGCCAAGAGAACTGACCCACCTTCTGGGTTTTCCAGGTGTGGATCTCCCTCTCTGTGCCCGTCAGTGCATCCACAGAGGTCTTGGGGCAGCTCAAAGATGTGATGAAAAGGTCTCCTTGTGCAACCCACCCGGTGTGGGGAACAGCTTCCCTGTGCGCATCGGGATGGTGTGACAGTGCAGGAGCTGGCTGTGGCCTCCAAGCTCCTGGGGGAAGTGCTGGAGATAAAAGGCTCAAGGCAAGTTTCTCTGCTGATGCTCTGTCTTCTTATAGGAATGGGAAACACAGGTGCACACAGAGGGGCGAGGACAGACCTTAGGGTGCCGCTGCACCAACCCCAGCCATGCTGGGAGCACCGCGACCCACTGCAGAGGTGAAGCCCTTCGTGCTCGGACCAGCCCAGACCTGTCCCCGAGGTTCAAGGTGGTCCTGGTGACATTGTCCTCCAGACCTGACCCCAGGAGCTTTGCTTGAACTGGAAGACGGCTCATCTGGAAGGCTTTTCTGTAGTTCCTCCAGACCCACTCAACAAGCTCTAATAATAACAAGAACTAACTGCCTTTCTATTTATAAATGAGAACAGCGGCGAGGAACTCGGCTCCCACAGCTCACACCAGTGCTCCCACACCACACCGCAGCTCTCCCCCTCTGCCATCGAGCTGTTCGTCGCCGCTGTCCTGCCGGAGCCCCAGCAGCCCTGCCGTCGTGCATGGGAAAGGGCATTTCCCAGGGCTCTTTCCTTTGGATACACGCGTGTTTATTTTGTTTTGCCTGTTGACAAGGGAATATTTCCTTTTTTAAAAACAGGGAATGTTTTTCTAGCGGCTCCTACCCCATTTTGTAAAACAAACATTTCCCAAGCGCTTGGTGTTGCAGATGACGTTATTGTTACCGGACCGTCAGTGCGAATATCAGAAAATGTATTTCTTGGTGGAGCCTGGGGATTTTGTGCTGCCCGTCTCCCGGCGGTCTGATGGGACGCCGAGGACCGACGGATCCTTTTGGCTGAGACAGCTGGATGTGGCCTGCGTTGGGGCTGAGTTGGAAAGGCATTTGGGTTTAGATTTAGCCCAAGGTAAGCTCGCGCCCAGCCTGCATGCAGGAGGGGAGCATCGCCTCCACATTGGCTGGGTCAGCTCGAGCTGAGGCTCGAGCCAGGCTGAAGCTGCCTTTGCTGGCTCCAGTCTCATGGGGACGGGACGTTTGCAGCCAGTTCTGCTTCTGCCCACAGCGTTGCCTCTGCTCCCCTTCCCAACAGCGTCGAACCCCGTTACTGCCCTTCTGGGAGAGGCTGGGGAGAGTTTTTCCTCTGATACATCCTCTCATTCTCTCCTCTACATGAAGGCTCCCAGATTTGATGAAAACGCTCTGACCTGTTCTGACAAATCCTCTGTTCCTTAGATAATAAGCAGAAAGTCTTCCTAAATCAATCCTGGTTTGGGATCTGTGCCCACACTTGTTATTCTTTTCGTACCAATTCATTGCTCCTTCTTGCCTTGGATTGGGGCATCTTCAGCCCCTCAAAGGAGAAAGGGGGCACAAATTTATGGCTGCTGAAGTCAGTGTGGGACCGGCTGGAGTTTTACGACTGTAAAAAATGACAGTCTCATTTAGCAGCATTATTGCTCAAGCGACAAGAGACACTGTCCTTGGCTGAGCAGGGATTAAAGGTTGCAGATAGCTATGGTCCCACACTGCAGCGGAAAGCGCTGGGATACCTTTTCATCACATCAGTAGTGCAATGAAGCTGGTACAGGGACCTGACCTGGAGGAAAGAAGAGGGATATAGTAGAGTAATACCCATTTACTTTTCCTCTCTCTTCAGTATCAAGCTGACACACTTGACACTGAGACCCTCCTTGGCAGTGGGGGGGTCAGGCTCCATGTCCCCTCAAACTTGGACCAGGTCTGGTGCTGCTGGTGAGGTCTGTGCCCATACCGAACAAACGAAACTTCCTCGGGGACGTTCACTGCAGACACGTTGAAGAAGTGAACATCCCTGCTGGTGGTGGCTGCTGCATTCCTGTGGACATCAGCCATGTCCGCAGCATCTGTGGTCCAGCTTTTTGACCTCCTCCTTCCATCTGCAAATCCTCGGCGTGCATCCAAAGCCGTTGGATGGTGAGAGAGCAGAGCTGCAGAACAAAGCTCTCGCTCAGAAGAGAGGCAGCGGTGCCACCTTCAGCATGGAGCAGCAGGGCCCGGGGGGGGCTGAGCCCCTCTCCCAGCGGTTGGGGGCTCTCCTGGCTGCGCGGCATTCACTTGGGAACCGTGGCTTTCCCTTGGATGGATGGCTTGCACCGAAAATTGGAAATATTCTGATGAAAGATTCTGCTGCTCTTCTAAGTTTTTCCTAAGAAAGGAGGAATTCTGAGAAGCTTTTTTTTTTTTTTTTTTTTTTGAGTGATACGGTGTTACCTGATGAGTTGTCCTCAGATTCAGCCCAATCCTTTGCAAACTTCTTCACCTCCTGTGTTTCTGCCTCTGGAGTCTGTGGTCCCATCCGGCGAGTGCTCCTCCCTTGCTGATACTCACAACCCATGGCCCTGGGATGAGGGCACCACCAGCTCCCGGCGGGGAAATTAAGGTATAAGTTGGTTTCGCACTGGAGTCCTAAATCTTTTCCAGGCTGTGCACCATTCAGTCCTTCATTGCCGTCGTTTCTCATTAACCCTGTCTCTAATACAGCAATACATGGTGGGAGCCACACTCCTTTGGGGTTAGGGAAAGATTTGAGTGACACAGCGACCCCGAAACAGGCAGGCTGGGGCGCTCTGGCTGCAACGTGCTGGGCCAGGAGCATCCCCTGGCAGCTCACCCCCACAATCTTGAACGTTGTTCTTTACATAGCCCTTCCTCAGGCCCAGGTCCCTATGGTCCCAGCAGGTATTTCACTCACGCTCTTGCTCCAGGACTTCAGTTTACCCCCACCCCATTCCCTGTGCTCCCCTCCCTTTGTGCCCAGCAGCGTAGGGGGGGGCTCAGTCCCAATGACACCCTCCTGTCCCACCTACCTCCGCCTGCAAAGTGTCAACGAAGCGTGAGGTCGGTGCCAGAGATAGACTCATCACGCATGGGCACAGAGGGCGAGGGATGCCACGGGGCAGCAGGTACCCTGATGGAGAGGGACCTGGGCCACAGCTGGCCTTAGCCCCCCCTTGGCTGGTCCAGCACCATAAGAGATGGGAGCGGGATAACCGGGTGGAAAAAAAAAATAATTAAAAAAAAAAAAATTAAAAAAAAATCCTGGTGCTGCCTGGTTGCTGGAGAAGGCAGGGATGTCCCGGCGGGGTTTTCGGGGGGGGTGTGTTGAGGAGTCCCAGCCGTGCACCGCTGCGGTGTCGCCAGGAGGTGGCAGAGCACGAATGGAGATGCTGCGGGGAGCGCGGCCGGGTCCCGCCGAGCCGCCGCCCCCTCCATCCCCCGCCAAAGGGCACCGAAGTGATTCATGAGGGGAGTTCCAGGAAAAAAAAAGAAGAAAAATCTCGCATCTTCTTTCTCGGAAACCCATTGTGTAAAATCCTTTCAAGGGGGGGGTGGGGGGATGGGGGGGTGGGGAGAAAAAAGCACAAAACCCACATTTTATTTGGAGAGGAGGAAAAAATGAGCACATTTCCCCCCACTTTGAAAACACGCAGCTGTCCGGACATCCACTGTCTTGTGTCCCTTGGCCTTCCGCATGAGCAGAGCCTCCGCTGACTCCCGTCCCTCTGCCTGGTGCCCTCGTTCACTGCTCTGATATCCCATCTGTCAGTACATTCCTTAAGGAAACTTAATTTACAGGTTATATCATATTTTCCAGCAGCAGTGCGAGGTCTGCAGGTGTCCGCGGCTGAGCGAGGACAGCTCGTGGCCCCTGAGCCTCCCACCCTGCGGTCTCAATCTGCTGATTCCCAGATGGAATGAAATGCATTTTCCCCGTAGGGCACGTTTAGCCCATCTCCCCTTGCGGGAGCACTCTTTAGGCACCTGTGTCTGAGGTGACACAGCTGGAAATTGTAAACCAGTATTCTTTCCTAAACACTGGCAATTTTCCCTTTCTAGCAAAGGCAGAACAGAGGATGTAGAATCGAGAGATCGGCCGTTGCAGACCAGAAGAAAGATTTGCTTTCAATGAAACGCTGACCTCCAATGCTTCTGCTAGAAACATTGACTTCAGGAAAATTATTGTCTATATTTCACTTAAACCGGTGATTTTGAAATACTTTGCTATTGTTCGTAAACCATATATCATACCACTTAGCCCACACCCAGTTTGTAACCAAAAAAAAAGGTGATTTCTTCCCAGAAAAAAGTTCATTTTCTCCCAATTTTCCCTTCTTGGGGTTACATGTCAAAAGTTAAATGAAACAGTCAACAATGACTTAATGGTGTCCCAAGAGAACAGGGACCAAGCATCTCCTTTGGCCCCTTGTTGGGACCCTCTAAGCATAGGAGCACAAGCACAGGGCAAGCGGCTGCTGCCACTTCCCCGCCTACTCCCTGGCTCGGGGGTCCCCAAGCCTGGGGGGGCTTTAGCAGCTCCCCATGGGTGGCTTTTTTCTTGCATGGATTTGTCCAGGTGCTTTTTAAAGCCAGCTCAGCTTTCACAGCATCCTCATGGATGCAGCTAACTTCATGTCATGCCCTCCAACCTCATGTTAAACTTGACCATAGGAGGTTCCATCTCAACCTGAGGAGGAACTCCTTCCCTGTGCGGGTGGCAGAGCAGTGGCACAGCTGCCCAGAGAGGTGGGGGAGTCTCCCACTCTGGAGCCATCCCAAACCCGCCTGGACGCCGTCCTGTGCCACTGCTGGAGGTGACCCTGCTCTGGCAGGGGGTTGGGCTGGGGGAGCTCCAGAGGGCCTTCCAGCCCCCGCCAGTCTGGGGTTCTGGGATTCTGTGACCTCAGGCTGGAAGACTCAGTGCAGGACACCCCCATGGAGGGCATAGGGGGGGGGACACACGGAGCTGCTGCTCTCTGTCCCTCCCACTCAGAGTCCCCATCTGTTTGCCCCTCTAACTGCGACAGCCAGTCTTCCAGGAAAGCGCCGGGACAGAAGATAGATGTTCTGCAAATGCAAGAAATCAGATGTAGAAGATGTTGTGCAATCATTTGCTCACCGGAGCCCATTTCTCGCTTTTCAGTCCCTTGTGAGAGGCAATTACAAATCGCCATGTGGAATGCTGTATGGCCCTGCCACATAATGTTTGTCCTATCCTGAGAGGGAAAAAACCATAGCGGTTTCGAGGCCAGTTATTTTTCAAATTAACGCAAAAAAAAAAAAAAAAATCTTTCTTCTTTTTTTGTTGTTCTTTCTGAATTCCTTCTTAGCATCCTGAAAACCCTTTAGAGGATTTGTGTTTAGCACATGAAATGAATTTTTCACAGTGAGGCCAAACAAAACCAAGGTGCGTGGGTGGAGGAAGCTGTGGTCCGTGCCAGAAGCCAGGGCCAGCAAGGAGATGTCCTCAGCTGCCGAAGGTGAGGCCGAGCACTGCCTCAAATCCTCCTCGCATCCTATGGCTCTTGCTTTAAAGTCAGATAATAAATGTTTGCTGGGACTGGGAACATAGGGAGTATTTCCAGTGCAGCCTGGTGCAGACCTTGCTTCTTAGTCCGTCTATGGACACAGTACTTAAACAGCTGAAGAAACCTAAAAAAAGACTATTTGCAACTCAATCCTGACAGTACCACCTCCCCTCACGGCAGGGGATTACTGCTATCAATTACCTCCTCGGAGAGCTTCTGAGCCTGACGCGTGGTTGTTGGAGGCTGGGATCCCACCAGGGTCTGGGGCAGATGATGGTGGGCAAGAACAGCTTCCTTCATATGCCTGGATGGGAAGGAAGATGTCTTAGGACATCTTGGCAGGTTTTGTGGTTGGAGGAGCTGACGGCTGGGCTGGGTCTTGGTGCTCAAGGCGAGAAGACTGTTGCAAAGAAGGAAGTTGCTCAAAGCGAGGGTCAGGCTGGTGTGGCCACCTGCAAGAGAGCTGATTATTTACAGGCGTTATAGGGTCCAGTAGCTGCATCCATCTACCTGGGAGAGACAAGGTGGGGGATAGAGTGTACCATCAGCAAGTTTGCTGATGACACAAACCTGGGAGGGGTGGCTGACACGCCGGAAGGCTGTGCTGCCATACAGCCTGACCTGGACAGGCTGGAGAGTTGGGCAGAAAAAAACCTGATGAGGTTCAACAAGGGCAAGTGTAGGGTACTGCATCTGGGGAGCAATAACCCCATGCATCAGTACAGGTTGAGGGCTGACCTCCTGGAGAGCAGCTCTGTGGAAAGGGACCTGGGAGTCCTGGGGGCCAACAGGGTGACCATGAGCCAGCAATGTGCCCTGGTGGCCAAGAAGGCCAATGGCATCCTGGGGTGCATCAAGAAGACCGCGGCCAGCAGGTCAAGGGAGGTCATCCTCCCCCTCTGCTCTGCCCTGGGGAGGCCGCAGCCGGAGCACTGTGTGCAGTTCTGGGCTCCCCGGGTCAGGAAGGACAGGGAACTGCTGGAGAGGGCCCAGCAAAGGGCTACAGAGATGATGAGGGGATTGGAACATCTTTCTTATGAGGAAAGGCAGAGGGAATTGGGGCTTTTTAGTCTGGAGAAGAGAAGACTGAGGGGGGATCTTATCAATGCTTATAAATACTTAAGGGGAGGGTGCCAGGTAGATGAGAATAGTCTTTTTCCAGTGGTGCCCAGTGATAGGACAAGAGGGAATGGGCACAAACTTGACCATAGGAAGTTCCATCTCAACCTGAGGAGGGACTTCTCTCCTGTGCGGGTGGCAGAGCAGTGGCACAGCTGCCCAGAGAGGCGGGGGAGTCTCCCACTCTGGAGCCATCCCAAACCCGCCTGGACGCCGTCCTGTGCCACTGCTGGAGGTGACCCTGCTGTGGCAGGGGGTTGGGCTGTGGGAGCTCCAGAAGGCCCTTCCAACCCTGACCATTCTGTGATTCTGTGATTCTGTGACAGTAGTGACAGTTCCTCTGGCAACCCCATGATATTTTACTGCCACAATGACACAGAAGGACCTGTTCTAGCATGCCCCAAATCGATGGAAAGGATTTTCCTTTGGCATCTGGGCTCCCGCTGGCATCCATCAACCATCTATGACCTAACTCAAGACCTCTCCAGGGACATTAATTACTGGACTAGATGACTTCTGATATTTTCAAATAGGCAGAATTCATTCTGAAAAACTTAAGACCCTGCAGGAGGGATATACTCAGTCCGCATGCCAGTGGCACCCATCATGACCACAGACACACAGGTTTGTTTCTAGCTCAGCTGCTGCACAGTCCATGTCCTTCCTTACCTGTCCATGAAACGCCACCTGATGTCTGTGCCAGGACGAAGATGCACAGGGAAAAACTGGATACCTCCATTTTTCCTAGAATATAAGTTCATGAACTTCTGTTATCATTCGGGCATGATCTAATTAAAACATCATGACTTACACAATCATCTCCCTCTCTGTCCCCCTCTTCCACTCTTTTAAAAAACTTTTCCTGCTTCTTCCAGCTGGACAAGCTATCCTTCTGCCTGCTTTGAAGTAAATATTTTGTTGGGTTTGGCTGCTGCCACAGCCACACATAGTCTTCTGCCTGATATTTTATCCATCTGCTGCTAAAGGACTAGAGAATATTTTGAGCTGAGAGTCTCAAAAGGGTTTTGAGGTGCTGAGTAGAATTAAGGAGCACCAATGCAAGAGAAAAACCTTCTTCTCAACTTTCATGTGCGTAGTAATTCACACTGAAATGCCTTAAAAGTTAAAGACTCTGAGAGATGCTCATTATGACATCCTGGTACTCACGTGCTGCAAACGCTGGTTCGCATTAGCTGAGGACCTGATACACCCTGTTCATCCCCTCCACGCTTCACATGCCGAGATGTAATCCAACGCTGATTTCCTCTTCTGTCTCAAGCGAATGGAAAAAAAGAATTGGACTCCTGCGCCGCCGAGGTTGCCAACATCTGCCTTGCCTCATTTCTTCTGCTTGAAGAACATCTGGCTCTGCTCTGGGACAGCCACGTGTGGCCAGTTGTGTTGCACAGGAATGAGCTGTTCTCGCTGTGATAAAGCCTCTCGTGGATCTGCTGGCTGGAGATGCTCATTGCTCTCGCGGCAGGGGACACCGCGTGTCCATGGTGTCTTTCCTTCCAGAGCAGGCACAAATGACTTTCTGTCCAATGCTGCTCCCGTCTCCTGTTTTTTCTTTCCCCTTCGTTTGCTCTGAAGAAAGGATGGGTTTTGTTCAATTGAGCTACGAGATTGGGAGGTGCCTGCCCAGGAGAAAGCATGCGTGGCCATGGCACTGCTGCTGTGAAGAGGGGACACAGGAGGAGCTGCACAGGGCTGGGGTACCATGACTTTACCCTGCGGGGTGACTGCAGGACACCATATTGTAGGCCACCGCATGCAGCCCTGCTATGGGCTTCCTGCAGGTGAAGGAACTGCAAAGGACACCGGTCCTTTGCTTAATATCGCTCAACTTTACCGTCCTCCTCCTCCACAGGAGTTTGTCTCATCAGCATTTTGAAGCTTGCATCACTGTTTTTTTGTGAAGTTCCTTGAAATTCTCAGAAATACCACTTTTTGTGGTTGCTGCTTACTTGCACTTAAGGACAGTTTCTTAACCAGCATTAGAACCAGGGAACGTTCATATCTCTATCACAGCTGCAAGAGGACGAGGAGACCTGGAAAGCTTTTTCATTCCTGTCCAGACATTTTTCAAATACCCCTGTCCTCCCCAAAACCTTGCAGGGTGAAACGCTGTCCCCGAGCTCCCCTGGCACTCAAAAACTACCGTCTGGCACTGCTTTTCTCACCTAACCTGAAAGGCATGGACTGCTCTTCACCATCCCGCTGGGATACCCGCTTGGGGTATGCTACTTGGGGACCAGCGCTGGAGGCAGCTGGTGGTGAATGGCCCTTTGTGCGCTTTGTCGCTTTGCTGCATAAAGAGGGCATTATTAAATCTAAGAAATAAGAATCTCCCTGTTAATAAGACTAAATTATTGCATGAGTTACTGCGGGGAATGTGCAGCATCCGCAGCAAGGAGCTGGGACAATGGACGCACCCTGCAGCACGGCCAACGCGCTTTGCTTCAGGTTTATCAGCAAAGACACCGTGTGCACGGAGGGTTCGTGCTGTGCTGGAAAACAAGGAGGATAACCAAAATGTTAGGCCAGTTCTGGAGCTGGTTTGCATGCTGGAGCAGGGTGATTCCCATCGGGCTCCTGTCAGCCCCTGCGCCCAAAGAGCAGGTAGAGACGGTAGAGCCACTGCAGCTGCTGGGGGATGGATTTTCCCCGCAGCCCTTCAGCACAGGGCAGGGGAAAGGAGAGAGGCGGAGGCGACCTCTAAAGGGAATGTTTAAGAAGCTGGTTCATTTCCAGGAAATCTCTCTCTTGTTCTTTCGCTTTTCAATGGAAAAGCTAAGTCCTCGTGAACTTTATGAGAACTTTTGTTTGTTCCCTCTTGCCAGTTAAGCTCCGCTTTGTGCTGGTGACAGAAACCCTTTCTCCAAGCACTGGCCACGGGCCAGGACCTGGAAATCTCAACTGTGTGCTGGCAATGCCATGAGCCCCGTCCCCCTTCCCTCCAGGCTGATGCAAATCCCCAGCTCCAACCTGCTCGCCTTTTGGGGACTCTGGGTCTTTTTCTTTCGCCTCCACGTGCAGGACATGACAGAACCAGCTATGCTTGCTTCGTCTTCCCCTGCAATGGAAAGCCTCAAATATCATGGAGAATAGCCTGTCATGGAGAACAACCTGGCCACAAAGATGCTGCGAGGGCTGGAGCACCTCTTGTATGAGGACAGGCTGAGAGAGTTGGGGGTGTTCGGCCTGGAGAAGAGAAGGATCTGGGGAGACCTTAAAGCCCCTTCCAGTCCCTAAAGGGGCTACGGGAAAGCTGGGGAGGGACTTTTTCCAAGGGCACGGAGTGATGGGACGAGGGGGAATGGCTTCAAACTGGAAGAAGGGAGATTTAGATGAGATATTAGGAAGAAATGTCTCACTGTGAGGGTGGTGATCCCCTGGCCCAGATTGCCCAGAGAAGCTGTGGCTGCCCCATCCCTGGAGGTGTTCAAGGCCAGGTTGGACGGGGCTTGGAGCACCCTGGGCTGGTGGGAGGTGTCCCTGCCCAGGGCAGGGGGGTGGCACTGGATGATCTTCAATGTCCCTTCCAACCTAAATCATTGTATGATTCTCTGAAACCTGTGGTAGCAGAGGTTGAAGCGGGTTCGTGGTAGTTACTTAGAAGAAACAACTGTGCAAGCGGTGTTGAAAGGAACAGCCAAGGCAGGAGACACTTTTCACCACGCAATTGCCACAAGATTTCACACCTCAGTCTTGCTCTCCTCTTTCTTGTCTTCCCTGTAGCTCGGTGCACTCCTTTTCCCCTCTCCATCTCCCAGAGATGCTCCCTCTGGGACAGGACTTGTTTGCTGGGGCTTTTATTACTGTTTGCATCTTTACATCATTCCTCCAAAGGGACCTGGTCCACTTGCACTGTGCAATGGAAAAGAGATTTCCTGGTTAAAGAAGTGAGAGCCTGTGTGTAAGAGCAGAGGTGCAGAGGGCAGAGGAGAGGGAAGCCAGTGTATTTTACAAGTCCATGCAAACCAGCAGCCACCGCAGCAGAGGGGCCCCTCTCACCAGCAGCATCTCCGGAGGCACAAACCGCAAAATGCTGATGAAAAAAACCCAGCAGGAATGGATCGTATAAACTGTCATTACATCAGGAGGCTCACGGCTTGAGTTTTTCACCGCTGCTGATATCCCCAGGGCACTAAATAAAACTCTTCCCTTTCACCGAGTTCCCGTTTCCCAGCACTGAGTGTATGAACAGGTGACCGAAATGTTCGGTGATTTCACTTGCCTGTTTCCCAGGGGTGGGGACTAGAAATGGAGCTGTTGTGCAACCAGGAGGGAAATAATCATGATCTCTCTAAATATGTGTCCTCCAACTGCCAAAATATGTTTTGAAGCTGAGTGGGGAACGTACACAAGCAGTGATTGCAACACAGCCGCTGCTGATTATATAAAAAGAATTGGATTTAACCTTTTCTGTGAGAGTTTTAACCTTTGCAAATGAGCTGGGCACAGTGATAACGTGTGCCCAAGTTCTCAGGAGGAAAAGCATAGAATAGTTTGGGTTGGAAGGGACCTTTAAAGGCCATCTAGTCCAATTCCCTGTCGTGAGCAAGGACATCTTCAACTTGATCACAGAATCCCAGACTGCTGGGAGTTGGAAGGGCCCTCTGGAACTCCCCCAGCCCAACCCCCTGCCAGAGCAGGGTCACCTCCAGCAGTGGCACAGGACGGCGTCCAGGCGGGTTTGGGATGGCTCCAGAGTGGGAGACTCCCCCACCTCTCTGGGCAGCTGTGCCACTGCTCTGCCACCCACACAGGGAAGAAGTCCCTCCTCATGTTAAGATGGAACTTCTTATGGTCAAGTTTGTGCCCATTCCCTCTTGTCCTGTCACTGGGCACCACTGGAAAAAGACTGTTCCCATCCCGCTGGCACCCTCCCTTCAAGTATTTAGAAGCACTGATAAGATCCCCCCTCAGTCTTCTCTTCTTCAGACTAAAAAGCCCCAATTCCCTCTGCCTTTCCTCATAAGAAGGATGCTCCACTCCCCTCATCATCTTTGTAGCCCTTTGTAGCCCTCAGAGTCCCGTCCAACCTGACCTGGAATGTTTCCAAGGAGGCATCTACCACCTCTCTGGGCAACCTGGGTCAGTGTTCCACCACCCTCAGCGTAAAAAATGTCTTCCTTATATCTAGTTTAAATCTCCCCTCTTTTAGTTTAAAGCCATTACCCCTTGTCCTATTGCAATAGGCCCTACTAAAAAGTCTGTCCCCACCTTTCCTGTAGGCCCCCTTTAAGTGCTGCAGTACGCCTCCTCGGAGCCTCCTCTTCTCCAGGCTGAACAAGCCCAGCTGGTTTCCAGAGGGAAGAGTGACAACCATTGACCCCAGCGTGGAGGGAGGGCAGGGGCGAGCGCGCTCGCCGAGCCAGGCTGCCGGAGATAGTAAACATGAGGGACTACAACCACCTAGCCAGCAGCCCTGGGGCCTCTGCAGCCACCTCCATCCTCAGGGAAAGGATTTTGAGCAGCTCGGCTGTTCCTGACAGTCCACAGCAATGATGACATATGAGGGTGTAACCGCAGTTTCTATAGAGACATTTATTGGAAGGGTATAAAAATAGAATGCAAATTTCAATAAGAAGTATTTAAACACGTCGTTGGTAAATAGTCCCACACATTGGTGGGAGAGGAGCCCAGAAGGTTGGCAGTGTGTCCAGATTCCCTGATGGACCCAGATGCACTGAGCCAAGCAGAGCCTTGATCCCCAGAGATGGGTCATGACCCTTCTTTCTGTAAACCCTTCTGTCCCTCTGCGGCACGCTGCTCTGATGACAGTGCAGGCACTATTTCATCAAACAGCCATTGGAAATGCAACTCGGGGTTGGACTCAGTGCAGACACCTTCAGAGTCCAGCTCAAATGTCTTCTGCATTGGAGAGGAGCCCTCAGCTGATGCTTGCTGCAAAGGCAGAGCCTGTTCTTCCTTTTTGTGGTACACTGATAATGGTAGTAAATATGTGCAGTATCACATCAGTTAGGTTAATACTGAGTAATGTGTAAAAGAGCATCTTAGATCTTTAGCAGTCCTCTTGCTGAAGTTGTTTCCATTCAAAAGTCCCATCCAAAGTGAGATCAAAATTATCCTTCTCCTGCTCTCGGGAGAGTTCCAAAAACACCTGAAATGGGCAAGATAAAACTCTGATTATCTCTCTGACTTTCACTAGACACCGTGATGCTCCTTTACAGGAGGTACAGCTCTGCAGCCCCTATGAGAGGTGTGTGAAGTAGCTTTACGTGGGGAACACATACGCAGTATCTGAGACTCCTGTGCTCTTTGGTATAACTTTCTGAGAGGCACCAGCTGCCCATAGGTATATCTGTAGCGTAGATTTTACCCACCAACGGATTGACATAAACATTCCTCATCTTTGCCACCAGCCTTGTAAAAGGAACAATAACCTGCTGCTTCAGGAGCGACCACAGAGGCTGGGCATGAGCGTCTGCCAAGGGCATCCATCCCTTGGATGTGCTGTGTGCCTGTCTCAGGTGAGTGGAGTCAGGCAGCAACACTTCACCGAGGCTTGTTCCCACCATGCTAAATCCCAGCAGTGAAAAAAACCAAACTGTATTCCACCACTTTCCCAGTAGAGGACCCCTTGCCCACCACCCTCAGGCAGTTTTTTGGTGGAGAAACCTTCTGCCACCGCACTGGCTCAGGTCTCGCTGCGGCTTTTGTTCCTGCTCGTGCCTTTACAGCCTGCCTAGCCTTGAAATCACCTGCCTGAGCCAAAGTATTCAAGGAGAAGCTGTACTCCTCAAGGTTGAAGTTTCGTTTGGCTGTGGAGAAATGGAAAGAGTCGAAAATTAGCAATCTGTGCTCCACCTTTTCAAAAAGTCATCTTGTTTTCCTCTTACCTTCTTCTAGCTTGGAGAAAGACTGAGACAGGGGCAGTGCGTCTTCCATTGGAACCTTGTAGACTAGCAAAGAGGGGAATCTTGAAAAAAAAAGAAGAAAAGGTGATTCTTGCTCTGTATTGAGGTTCTGGGATCAAAAGTTTATGTCACACTATGAACTGGATATATGGTCATTTTGCTGTAGGGATCACATCAGGGTTGCATGTGGTGACGTTATCAAACCGGATCCCCATGCAGGGACTCTGAGTGGTTCATCCCTCTCCAGCTGAGATCCTGTGCCTGACCATCACACTGGGCACATTTTCAGGGATGAGGTAGTGTTGAAACCACCGTTCAACCCATATTTCATAGTTACCTCTCCTGACGGGCTGCACTTGGGAAAATCCTCAAAATCTCAGCGTGGAGAAGATCAGTGCACTCTGGATCCTTGATCTTAATTTCCAGTAGATAGCCTTTGCCAAACTTGTTCTTCAGGTACTGAATGGAGCCAATGCACCTGCAGGGGAGGGAGGAAAAAAAAAAAAAGAGATGTCAGTGTGAAGCCATTGGTATCCCACTATTTGCTCCTTCCCAAATTGTACTGCTGGTGAAATCATGGGGAGCATTTCATAAAGCCCATGGTGATGGGCTCAGGTAGGTGACGCTGGAGGAGAAGCCCCTGTCCTCGCATGGACCGTTTCCCAGCCGAGCCGCATGCTGGCCGTGCTGCTGCCCACCGTAGCTGCCCGGACACCATGATGGCCACGCGGTCGCACACCGCTTCCACCTCCTCCATGTAGTGCGTCGTCAGGATGGCTCCTGTCTCCTTTGTTTTCAGGGCAGCACGAATCATATTCCTTAAGACCACAGGGGGGAAGAAAAAATAAAAGAAATCTAACACTCCCTAGGAATATCAGGTACCTTTTCTTCTACCTTTGTCCCCCCAAATGCCTCTCCCATAAAACAAGTGTAAAAACTACGTACAGCAAATTTAGACTGATGTGGACGTGGTAATACTTTGAAATAATGACCAAAAACTATTTTTGACTCAGATCCCTTTGTGAATTCTTCCAAATCCCACATATGACTGCCCTAAAGTTTGCAACAAGGATGAAGGTAAAAAGGTTTTTCCTCTCTCCTTGCTCATGCTTTAGCTAGAGAAAGCCAGGAAAATGGAGTTTCCAATAAAACCATTGGCATGTGATGAGCAGCACTAACTGCAGATGGGGTAAAACACTCTTTAGCTAACCTTAGGCATCTACTCTTGGCTTCCAACCCCTTTACCACCGTGGTGGCACAGGGTCGGAAGTCCTACTCACCAAACACGGCGCTGCCCGTTGGGGTCCATGCCAGTTGATGGCTCATCCAGGAGCAGGACTGCAGGGTTGCCCAGCATGGACACAGCGAAGCACAGCTACGATGGGGAAAGGCATTTGAGTCAAATTTTTTGCAGTCCCCGGGCTTTGTTTATGGGAATCAAGGTTCCGATTTATAGGAAATGTGGTTTTGGAAAAGGCTAATTTCCATCACCTCACCATAGGAGACAATACGATGCTCTGCTGGGTAGCTCAGAGCGCTGGTATGTCCCCTCTGCTCATGGAGGGGATATTTGATTTGAGCTATGAGCATGGCAGTGCTCATTATAGGTAAAACAAAATATACCTTTCTGGTTATCCCAGCAGATAATTTTCTGGTTTTTTTTTTCTAAATAGTCTTGAAGCTGCAGAGCATTCACTATTCTGTCGGGAAAGGGAACAAATGAAAAAAAGAACATTTTTGTTATTCCAAACTCAATACTCTCATTAAGAATTCCCCAAATGATAAGAAAAATGAACTTTCTTCCCCATGCTCTTGACTCCTGCTTGTTTTCATTAAACATTTATTGTGTTATTAAAATGTAAGTGAATATTTGAAGCAAAGTGTACTGAATAAGCCACAAGCTCTTTACTAAACCCATCATTAGCGTCAACAGCATTATAAAACCATTCCACCTTGCCAGTGTCAGCTGAGCAGGCAGTACTTAAGCACCCTTTCTTGTAGTGCCAAACTATAATATCAGAGATTTTAGAAATGCTTCCTAAAGATAACATACTTAAAAGGACATTAGTGGTAAATTTATCCCCACTAAATGCACTTAGGCAAATTGGAGATTTTCTTAACCCACTCACTTAATCACAGCGTTTAGCACAAAATCACTTTAGCAGCTCCATTTCCTGAGTTTCTTTCAAGGTTGCTTCTGGCTCACAGTAAAACATTGACCAACCCCTGGAAACACCCTCCATCCATACCGGTTGACAGCAGCAGCCGTGTCCTCCTTGCACACCCCTTTCATGGCTGCGTAGACCCGCAGGTGCTCGTGCACGGTGAGGTCCGGCCAGAGCGGGTTCTCCTGCGGGCAGTACCCCAGGAAGGCGGGTGCGTGGTCCTGGAGGTGGGAAGTTGCTCCATCTCCCCTCTTCATCAGCACCTGCACAACCAGACTGAGCACCTTGCTCTCCCATAGCCTTGCCCAGATACAAGGGTATGGTTCAGAGGAAGGCTATCGGCTTCACTGGGATTTAGGGGAGGAAACCCAAAAAGCAAGGGAGTGACTTTGCAACCCTCATTTACACGGTTTCTGAACATAAACATGGCCACTGAAGGTAGACACAACTGCTTGTTAAAGGTAGAAGTAGCTCACAATAATTTTTATTAATGCATTATTTAATTTAATAGCACAATGCATTCAGTTAAAACCTTGATCCCTAACAATGCTTTGAAAAAAATTATAGCTTAGCCCAGGTGCAAGGTTTGCACTCGTATTTTTAATCACGACTTTATTCCTTTTCTCCAGATGCCTCCTACCTGCCCAGCAGTCAGTGTCGTCTCTCCAGTGATCATTTTGATAGCTGTGCTTTTACCGGCTCCGTTGGGCCCCAGAAGTCCTAATACTTCTCCTGGAATTGATATGTATAATTTCTTAATAATACTCCCCTTTCAACAAACATATCAGGTACAGTGTCATAAAGGAAAAAATATAAAAGAGAGCATGCAAATATCAAAGATCATATAAAAGTAAACAGTATAAATATATGCCCTGAGAGCCCGTAACGTTTCAAGTCTAACGGATGCTGCAAGTCTGAGCATTGCTCCCAGGGCTCTCAGAAGGTGCTGCTGAAGCAGATCCTGGAGAGAGGGGACTACATTGTTTTGGGTAACAGAGAGTCAAAGGTAAATAATAGGATGCATCCACATCACGTTGTTCATTAACACATCAACCACAGACCAAACATGTCTTAACCACAGAGCAAATAGGTCTGACCTTTATGTCCTTGCTCAGATAACTGAGAATCTGCAGGGAATTGACTCTCTGGGTATGATCAAGGGTCCAAAACAGGTGTAGGGGAACAGTTCCAGATCTCACCTTTTTTAACACAGAAGGAAACATTTTTGGTGGCCATTTTCTTCTTCTTCTTGAAAACTGAACCAGCTTGCTTTATTTTATATTCTTTGCACAGATTGCTGACAATTATGACTGATTTCTGAAAGCGAGAAGGAAGAAGAAAGATTAGTCTATTATATTAGAAAACATTAATCCTTCAGTAATATTTTTCCATTAAAAAAGGCAGAAAACCTCCTAATGGTCTTTGAATTTGTTCATTGAGAATATGAGTTGCAACAGGACACTTCATTGTGTCCGTTCCTCTTAATAGCTTTCTTCTCTATCCTGATGGCACCCACAATGTACATTTGGGAGTTTGATTTTCCCGGGGAGGACAGCACAGCCTGACCTGCATTTATTGCTACTTGGTGGTTTGGTTTTTACCAGTGGGCTTCTTGCTGGTATAAAATAAAATGAAAAAAACAACACTTAGTCATACCTCCTTGTGACTCGGAGCCGCTATGGCATTTCTCACTGCTGCTCTTTCAGCTTTAACATCTTCATCTTCCTCTTCGGGCTCCTCGGGGTGCTGGTGGCTGCTTTCTCTTCTTGGGGAAATCCTAGAAAGCCACCAAATTCGTCTTAGCATTTTGTTCTTTATCCGTGTTCTCCACCAATGCATTTTGGATAGACCGAGAGTGAACGTCCTTCTGGTTCAATGTTTCTTCTGGTTTTCATTATTTTTTAAAAAAATATTTATAATCTTTCTGTGTTGTACAAAGAACCAAGCTGGTGGTTCTCTAATGTGTCGAGGTACTAACAAGCCCGAGAGCTGCTTTATATCATCATAGCACTGTAATATTTAAGGGGCTATTTTAGTTATAAAAAATCACCAGTATTAAAAAAAGTATATTTAAAAATAGGGACACAAAAGCAATGATATCTGATCAAAATGTTGTCTTCAAGGAAAAGCAGTGTGGTAGGAGTTTAGATCTTGCATGTTCGTGTGGTGCATGTGTGTTTATACAAACCTAAATATTGGGTCCTTTCTCAGAACTGCTCTTCCAAATTTTATCTCCAAATATCGAAGAAGAAAAATGAAACCCACAGAATGGATATAAGGCTGAAAAAAAGAGGTTGCCACATTAACAGCCTTGCCTTCCATCTTCCTACAGCTGAAGCTGAGAAGATGGTGGCAGTGTCATAAAATCTTTGGGGATAAAACACAATGTATGAAAATAAAGTCCAGTAATATCTAAACTTAGGGTAATCCTGAAGGCTGTGAACTCTATCATTTACCAATACTGCAGAAAATAGCAATGGTAGGAGAAACACACAATTCATAAAACAACTGGGCACCATTAAGTGATCGAGGCTTATTTCCTTTTCCCTTCCCCATTTCAAAGGAGCGAGGTTGTTTTCGCACAGTGGGGTAATCTGTCATCCAGACCCACTGAGATCCTTCTCCTGCTCAGGGTTCTTGCCTGCTTCCTCATAACTGAGGATGGGGTTTAGGAGACACATAATAAAAGTAATCTTAAATGTTTTCTTACTGCAAGGACAGCTATTAATACTTCATGCTTTGGAGTCCCATCAAATACCTGAGTGTCTTCTATAAAAATCTGTAAGAATAAAAAAAATACACAATGACAACCTATAACTCTTTAGTATAATGCTGGCTAATTTTGGAAGGGTTAAAGAAAACAACAAATACTTTGAAAATGTACAAAAGCTTCTGATTTACCCAAAATATTCACCATACAGATGTTTGACTTTGGGCATTCCAGTCCTATACCAGAAAAAGTCACGGCCCTCAGTACATGTATCAGACTCTTCTCTTGGGGCTAATGGCCATTCACAGGAAAACATTTTATCTCTGGACAGAGGAGGAGTCTCTTCTATTTGTACTTCACTCCTAAGTAATTTATGGCTCATAAATGGTCTTGCACATAGCTGGAGGGTTTTGTTAAATTCTTAACTGACTTTTCAAGACGACCCTCAGCTGACATGGAGTAAAGCCCCTTGTGAGTATTCCTAATTCTCACTCTTTCCATGCAAACTCAGATGCATATGTTCAAATTTTCTTGTACGATTATTCAAGTCAACTTGCTCAACTCTGCATGGAAAGAATTAAGAGGGCCTACCTAATCTACAGTCACAGCTGAAGTGCATGTAGACCTTAGCCGTAATGAACAGCTGGAAAAATTACATCTGATCTGAAACAGTCATCTGACGAAGCACTCTGGCCATTTGGAAAATCCCGCCCATAAGAGGAAACTCATGAGCCTTCCCAGAATGCAGCGTGAGGTTACCACCGAACTTTGCTCACAAGGACACACAGTTGTGTTTTATGGTGGGGTGCCTCTCCTCACCCAGCACCACCCCTTACGTGGTGGCAGTGGAAGATAACACCCATCAGTGGGTACAACGGAATCAAGAGACACACAATGTAGTGGGAGATGGTAGCATCGATCATGGAATCCATCAATCTGCCGATGACAAAAGAAACAAAGCACACCTAAAAATAAAACAAGAGGGTAACTTAGCTGATGGGAAAGGTTATGCTCCTCACTGGTCTTAAAAATTATGTGGGTCTATCTTTTCAACTCCTTCTTGAATTTCTGAAAATGGACAAGAAATATAAAGATGAGAAACGGTTTGGGTTCTGCTTGATGCTAGGCTGCTCATTGGGGTCAGCCAGGGAAACTTCTTCCCAGACACAGGGCTGCTTTGGGCAGAAGAACGAAGCATGGGATCCCATCCTGTTCTTTCCCATCCCAGTTCATGACAAATAACCCATCTCCTTCCAGGTCAGGCTCAGGCTATCTCTGTCTAACCTGATGGCTCATGTCTCAACATCTTACATCTCTTGGATGTGAGGTATTGAACAAAGTGATAAATAAGTTTTTTGCCTCTGTTCCTGCACCAGCTCAGGGTGGATCCAAGCATTTCACTGTGCCACAGCAGGATTGTGGGAACAGAACACGGTGACATGAATTTAATACAGAATTCACTGCTATTTATGTTGTACATCTATACTTGCTGTTTTGACCTCTAGTTCTTCCTTAAGATCTCAAAATATATTTCTATAGACCCCACAACACATTACCTAGCCATAAACTTACCACTATCAGGATAAAAGACCAAAAATCACAGTTCCATCCTTTGCGAAAGACGAAGGAGATTAAGTAGATCAAGAGAACGATAGAAATTCCATAGCCAAAAGCACCCATGATCTACAGAAAAAAAGGGCTGTCATTAGAGAAAATGGAGTTATCTAAACAACCAGAAACCTATATATAGCAACATAGTTCAGTTTAAATGATCATACATTAAGATCAGGTAATTCAGAAATTACCACAATTTTACTGCTAAGTGTAAAGGAGTATATTAGGGCAAGATTTACTGCCTTTTGTTTCCAGCTGGGGAAGCCCAAATGATAGGAGGTGGAACAAGAAGAAGGTCAGTAAGCATCTGGGGACCCAGAGGTGAGCCAGCACTGTCTGCACCCACAGTGTCTCAGCTACCCCTACACATGCTCGAAATACTACCCCAATCCCTCCCCAGTGGATGGGCAATCACCCAAATGGGATGTACCAGTGAGAAGACACTGTCGACGCTCCAGGAAATCTTGTTGCTCATTGCGAACGGAAGCCCAAACATGGAGAAGAGAATGAGCCAGCACAGCGGGATGTCCACCAGCGCCTGGCCACACCAGTACGCCGAGGGAAAGAGCCCCGAGATCCGCAGCTGGGCACGAGCTCTCACCTGGGAAGGCACAATGCAAAAGGCAGTTTATTCTCGGTGCCAACTGCACCCATGGGAATACCTCCAGGAAATAAAAAGCTAACTAAAATCTGTTACCATTGCCATACTGGGGTAAAATTCCACCTCTTTTTGTCTTTTAGCATATTGTGCTGGCTGCAAAGCTGCTCATGGCAATATGGAGAAAAACTCAAGCTGTCCATCATATTCAAATGTCCTTGTGGCAATGCAGTTGTAATCCCTTCTGCCCACCCCAAATCTGCTCCATTTCAGGGAGTTTACCTTGTAATCCTGCATGTAGCCCATTGCAAAGTGAGGAGGAAAACCAGGGAATAACAGCAGCATATAAAGGAGGTAAAAAGAAATAAAATAAGCCCAGAATCCTGGATTGTCTATCTGAAAACAGAAGAACAAAGTGTTTGTAGAAAAAACCCACAATGTAATGGCTAGACGCCGCAACTCATCGTACTGCATTTCTCATGAAGTACAGGGCAGTATGAACACACTGGGATTTGAAACAAAATATTGGCAGGAGGAAGGTTTTCCCCAAACCACAGCCCTGTATAGTGCTTGACACTGGTGAGGAGAGATGGGTGGTACAGGTCCCACTCCTACATTCCAGACTTGTGGTGAGCTCTCTCTTCTGTCAATTGATGGGCCACAGCTTGAATAACGTGATGTAGAGAATAAGGAACCTCCTGAAGTAACCCTCCCAACCACCCTCTCCTTTCAGCAGCCCTCAAGACCCAGAGGGGAAAAATTATCTTCAGTTTTCCTGAAGTCAAACATGACAGTTCCAGAGCCATCATCAAGGAAGGTGAGTCTACAGGTACAGACAGCCCCAGATGGATACCCATTAAAATTTGGTGACTTACCGAGACCTTAAGCAAATTTAAAAATTATTTTCTGACACGTGGCTGCCAGGCTCCGACACTTACAGCAATAAATGGGTGATTCCAGATCCGAATGTGCACGGTGGAGTTGAGGGCTCTCAGCAGAGCATTGCTAATGACGTTCACAAGCACTGGGAAGCAGTTGACAGTCTCCACATGGCATAACACGGTAAACCTATAGCTCTTCAAAGAGCAAAAAAACAAGATGAAAACTCTTGGGTTTTCTTATCTGCAGAGAAGCAGTAGAAAAAGAGCATGCCGGGAGAATCCAGACCTGAAATAATTCATTTTGTTTATGCTTGGTCTGTTAAAAACCAAATTGCTATGTATTGGAAGTCTGTATAGGTGTGTTACAAAAATGAAAAGTTTGAGGTGGAAGATGAGGGACATAAGGTCTCCTCTAACATGTAGTTTACTGGTTAAAACACTTCCAAATCTTTGTACCTGTGGGCCTTACTCAATAGGACCATCCCATATGTAGGGCTGATGGAGGCATTTTTCTTAATTATTCAATTGTTGGGAAGAACCAGAAGGAAGAGAACAAAAAACCTCACCTGGCCTTTGCGAGACACTTTTATAGCCCCATTGTGTTTTAGCTCCTCTGTGGTATTCTCCTCGCTTGTTATTTCCACTGTGAGATCTTGGCTCTCGAGCGTGTGGATAAAGTCTTCAATGCCTGCACCTGGCATGAAAGCCAAAAAGCAGAGGAATCATAATACTGAACAACAAGAGAGTGTTTGACGGTTTGTTTTTTTTAAAAAAAATCCATGACCACCAAACAAAAACAGAGAGTCTAATAACTGTGGACGTCAGGCAGCACATGTGTGGTGGATCATTGCACATCCATTTCTGTTGAGTTAATGGATTTCAGTCTCATTGACTGAATCTCGCATTGTCATTTTTTTTTTCTGCCTTTGCTCAGATACTACAAAATGTATTTTCCTTACTGATGGTCCGAGGAAGCCAACAGTATCATACTCCAAAAAACCAGCATAAAATATCATCCACTCATAGGAATGTTGAAGGTAAAACTCTGGAAGCAGACCATCAGTTTGACTCAGCATTACTGAGCCCTTTCTGGAGTATGGTTTGAGGATCCCACACTCTGAAAATGCAGGAATTGTTTGGGTAGAGATCTGGATTTGGGGCAGGGAAAGAACTAGGTCCCTTCTAATCCCGTCTGCTACAATATCCCTTTTCACATCATTGCATCAGGACCTTACCAGCTGCTGAAGCCAAAATAGGCTTCATTCATAACCCCTTAAAAATAACAATTCCCTGGCTCTTCTGTCACTAAAACCTTCATCATCCCTTGGATCCCCTCCATCCTACAACCATCTGCTCTTTTCACTTATTTTCCTTTGCAACAGCAAGAAGCCCCAGAATAGGAAAGGATGAGGAAAGACTCCTTCCCCTCACCCGTGTTGTTGTGGACCAAGAGGCTGGTTGTCTCCAAGCGAGCCTTTTTCCCCAGGGGCAAGAAGTACCGTGCAGACGAGAGCTCCCAAACACTCACACTCTGCCAGGCAGCAACCAGGGACAGTTGCAAAACCAGAGGAAGCAGAAAAACCACATAGAGCAGCAAACTACATTAAGAAAGAGATGAATAAACACTCTGAAAACAGATATTCAGCAGAACTCATTTGCGTATTGGGAATGGTACGCTGTATTCAGGTTACCCAGCACTTTTCCTGTTACAAATTTTTGGCAATTTTATTTTCGTAAGTCTCAAACCTTGATCATTCACAAAGGTCCTCAAAATTTAGCAGGGAGGAGGCCTCAGATCTGGACTGCTCAACATTTTAGGGCCACAAAATGCCTTTCAGACTTCCTTAAGATATAAGTTTTTCATAAATCAGCATCTCCCTTCTGTTTCTTGTGCGTCACCCAGAAATGCCAGCGTGTCAGATTGAAGACCAATGGGGCCAAATGAGTTCAGACACTGGCAACATGAGAGAAGTTTAAAAAGAATATTAAAGAGGAAGTCTGAAACTAGTATTTTTCCCTCCTCTGTGCACACTAGTTTATTTTAAAACTTCCCCCTCCATCTGAAATAAAAATATTTCTAAATGATTCTTTTCTTCAGAAAGAAAATGGGTTCCCTTGAATAAATCACTCGGTATAGAACTGAAAATGCACAAAAAGGAGATTTTATATTACTGGCACTGGAAAGGAAGAAGCTTTCCTCTCCTTTCCTCATTAATCCAAATGCTCATCGCAACAGGGGTGTGAAATTGTCCCCCCTGCTGTGACTGTGTCCAGTTCCAGATCTGCAAGAGAGAATCACTTTGGTACTTACATTGACCGCAGGTTTTTCACCGAACTCTTAAGCTTTAAGAAGCGCACCCATGCCATGGCAGAGACCTGCTGCCTCCAGAGAGCCAAGCCGCCGACTGCCGCCTTCCCGGTGTCCGAGAGCAGCAGGGAGCCCGGCTCCGTCTCGTCGAGGCCCCGTGGTCCTGCTTCTGCCCACTCCTCCCCAAGGACGCCCTCATCTGCAGAAGGTTTTCCACATGCACATTTATGTCTGAAACCAGCTTCTACGTTGTAATGTGTGAAAAATTAAGTGCCACCTCATAATCAGCTGTTGGAGGCACGCTCAGGGGTTATTGCAAAGTAGCCATTCTCTTCGGCTTGTATACTTGCAGCCATGACTGTACCTTCTTGATCCACTGTGGCTTCTTCCTCCAGTCTCAGGAAGACATCCTCCAGGGTTGTCATGCTAACTCCATAATTGATAATTCCCTGGTTGGAGCAGCTGTCCAGGCCACTGAACAGATCTGCAGGACAGAGATAATACAAGTGCCTTCAAGGTTTCAACCATAAGCACCTATCTCCAGACCAGACCTTGGTTCAGCTGAGTCTACCTGACTGGAGCATCTCCAGTCACAGGGAGAATGAGAAAGCGGCAAGATGGCAGGATGCAAAGGGCTTGGAGGAACACAAAACTGCCGGATGGATAACTCGTTGAAGATGTTTTTCTGTTCAGCACCAGCATTTCAGACTATGCATCCTCTGAGGCAGCAGGGCTATGGGACTGTCAGACTCAATGTGCTGGACACAGTGCGTGAGGGTCTGCCTGGTGCCACTGCAGGTATGGAGCGGTACCGGTTACATGGAGCTTTCTCTTGTCACTAACTCCTCTTTTAATGAAAAGAAAAATAAACTCTCAGTAACATACGCAGCCCAGTTTAGCCTGCTAGGTTTTTCATTACAAATAGTAGAAAAATATTTGTTGTACATTTTGATCTTAAACACATGGGTGATAAAATTTTGGGGTGAAAACCAAAATGCAACAGTTCTAAAGTCCTTATGTGACCGCTGTAGAAAATCTCCCTCTTCATTTCTCTTTCCCCACATTTGTGATTATTTTTTCTCTATGGATAATTCTCAATTATTTTAATATACATTACCTGGGAATTTGTTCACGTTTTCTAATGGCAGTTTATATCTCAGCTCATATTGACTGTGTGCTGAGAATATGACATTGGGGATGTACCGTTTAACCAGAGATGTCACGTTCTCCAGGTCACAAGACTCACTGACATGGATCCTGTTCAGTTGAAAAAAACAGATGCTTATTTTTAAAAAAAAAAAAACAAACAAAAAACCCCAAACAAAATAACCAAACAAAAATCAACCACCATTGTATTTGCTAGGATGCACAAAAAGAAAACTCCAGCATACTTCCTTCATTCCTTACTCTGGAGTAAAGTGCTGCTTCAGTTAATTTGATGGAATATTAATTCAGTTAATTTCCTTGTTTTGATGACATCTGCTCTACAGTTTCCCCTTTACAGTCATTCTGGTGGCTCCTTGTACGTGCGTGTTCCCAGATACTAGTTTCTGGGGCTGAAGTAGGTACCTTAGATGATAGCCAATCCCCCATTTTTTCTTCAAGAACAGAGAAGATCCGACACACTTCAGCCTCCCGTGCGAGATAAAAGCCTTGCGGTCTAACAAAAGAGAGAAAAAGCCAAAGGAATTTATACTGTAGAGCAGCAGCAGTTCAAAACTTCTCTTGCAACCAAACCTCACACCGACTTTCTGCTCCAGGGTTATTCTGCAGAGATGTTGAGGGCTGAGCCTGTGCTTACCGGCGAGGATATCGGCCTCGTCCATGAACTGGGTACTGAACAGGATCACCCGGCCAGCTCTGTGCTCCTTGAGGAGGCTCCACACGTGGTGCCTGGAAAGAGGATCCAGCCCAGCTGTTGGCTCATCCAGGAGTAAGACCTGCAGAAAGGACGAAATCGGACATTATTTGTTGCTGGAACAATTGCACATCTTTTGGGTTTGGTGTTCTCCTGAAAGCCTCAGGTCCTGAAGGCGAGACCCAGGCATCCTTTTATGCAAGGGCAACTATTCTGGGGGCTGCGCAGAGGTCAGGGAACAATCAACCTGCTTTAAAACTAGACTAGCAAGATGGGTTATGAATTTCACAAAATGAAATCGTTAAATTTATTAATTTTAATAATTATGAGGGCTTTAAAGAGGTCTGAAATCATGGGTGAACTTGTGGCCAAGTACATGCATAAGGTTTTGGTCACGGTGGACCTGAATATTCCCTATATTGCAGAGCAGTGTCTGCTGCTTTACCTGGGGGTTTCCAAGCATGGCTATTCCAATGGATAACTTCCGTTTTTGCCCGTCACTCAGTTTCTCGGCTTGAGTGTCTTGAACGGCACTGATATCCAGCAGTTCCAAAATGTTTTGCACCTAGAACAGCACAAGGATGTCCATTCCCAGCACCAGTTGTCCTTCCATCCTTTGTAAGCCATGAAGGAGATCTGGCTGGGACTGAAGGCACAGTTTCTAAGAGTGTGTACTGAGGTCTAGCTCCTACCCACGCTGACCCACCGCTGCCAGGAGCAGCCACTGCAGGGGTTGCTACATCCCCTCATCTCCTTGGGTTGAGCAGAGGAATCGCTGTGGTTGCACCAAGCCCACAAGCTTGCCTACTAACCTGGTCAAAGTTAGACAACAGCTTCAGTTTTCAGAAGACACAGCCAGGTGGACCCTTGGAGCTTCCGAGTGCAAAAGGAGCCTTTACTGAAACGTGGGGCTTGCCTACAGCCTCGTGTTGCTGAACAGTGATGCGTTACAGGGGAACGCACACTTACCTCCTGCTCTACCTCTTTGGACTTGATGCCCTTGATTACTGCAAAAGTTTTCAAATTTTCCTTCACCGTTAAGACTTCAAAATGTATGTTGAACTGCGGGCAAATGCCAATCATCTCTCTAATCTCTTCCCTGTCCCCTATTTCAGAGAGCTTGTAGTTGTATATGGTTGCAGAGCCTGTTTACAGGAATAAACATCATGAGGTGGAAAGAACTGGTCGTTACAGCTTTTGAATCAAGTCCACCCCGTCCCACTGTTTGCCATCCTACCTTCAGAAGGCAAAGTAAGTCCGCTGAGCACATTTAACAGCGTTGTCTTTCCAGCCCCACTGTGGCCAAGTAAGGCAGTGATCTGACCCTCATAAATATTTAAAGACAAACCTAGAATGAAAACAACATCAAGTTTGGGAAGCAATGAGGTTTGACTTGCCTCCACTCATTGTCAAAGGCAAGACAAGTCAAGAAGTATAAGAACTAAGTAGTAATAGTCAGAAGTGCATTAAGCAAATTGGGGTAAGGTTCTGCCAACCTTGAACTAAAGGCATAAGAAGCTGCTCTGTATTTAGCAGGAAAGACAGAAATACAACAATAGAAAAAAGCCTTTGCTCTATTTACTCTTATTAAAAATAGAAAATCAGTAAAAACTGAACAAAATGTTGATCAGTTGCATCAATCAATATTTTATATAATTTTTCAAGCAATGCAAGTGTTGTTTTATTTCTTTGACTGACTGAAATGTTTGCACAACTGTTTTTCCTCATCTTTAACACGAATCAATATCACAGCTTTCATACCTCTTAAAGCTTCTGTCTTCTTGTCTTTCTTTTTATATGCTTTTTTAACATTGTTGAGTCTAAAAGGAAGGTAAGAAGGCTATTATTTCAGGATTCCTGTAAATACATTTCTCTGATGCCCTTTTTCATTCTTATCAGTCTTAATTTAAGATGACAGAAGTGGCGTGAAAAGTCAGAGGTACTGGGAAGTGACCCTGAGACTCGGTAGGGTTTGGCATGTTCTGTACACATGCGTGAACGTTGCTACCTGGCATGCAATACTGGAGTGCCAAGACTTGCAAAGACAAGGTCAAGACCATTGCAACAGAGAGCTGTTTTACAATGGGCTGCCCTCTGTGTTCTCCTTGCTGTCCCTAATGGACATTTAACAAAGTCCACAGCAAAAAATGTTTGGTTTTTTTTAAAATCTGAATTTATCCAAATTTCACCATTAGCAACCAGCCTGAATTAGCTATTTACCTCATCTGCATCTTATTGCTAATTTTTCTTTGTGAAACAAAGTGTTTTGCAAGACCCTCATGAACACGAAAGCTGCCTGCATAAATCAAAACAAAGCTGACGGCGGAAGCGGTGGTCTGTGGGAGCATTAAACCCAAGCTACCCAACTCAAAAAGCATGAACAGCAATTCCTTCTCTCTTAACCTGATGGCCTCCTTCCCCATGAATTCAGGGGGCACCGGCTCTACATCATCACTAAGGAGCTCCTCAGGACTTGCTGCAGTTCTGGGCATCTCCCTGGTGGAGCCTCTCCTGCTCCGCATCCAGTACAAGGGCTTCAGGCAGAAGAAAGGGGGATCTGGGATGCCGTATTTGCCTGACAGGAAAGCAAAGAAGATGGCCTGCCATTAACCAAAGCCACAACCAAGACATGACCCCAGAGTAAACATTTAGGAGGTTCTAATAAGTACTTGGCTGCCTCAAAACTGGTACTTTGTCCAAAAAAGAGGTTTGGAGCTGGGATGGCCGAGACAAGAAGGTTGTCTTCAGGGCTGTGTCTAATGAATTCAATATTTTACTTAATCAATTGAAGTATTGTCCCACAATTTATTACACTATTTTCTCATAAACTGTTCAACAGCAGTATAACTGGAAAGAAAAAACACCAAATACTTTGTTGACTTCGATTTGGGAATCAACAGTGTGTGCCTGGGGTAGAAAAGTCACTCAGCGGTATAATACATTTTTTTACTGCAAAACCTATTTTGGTTGACTCAGAGAATGGAGCAGCCCATAATTTCCTCGAGGAGTTATTACACTCAGTCCATATAAATCCAAAGTATAAAAGAAGAAAGTAGGATCATAAGCATAAATCATACCTACCTGGCAGAACTTTGTCGAAATACATAGCCAACAGCATGTACAAGACTGAGTCAAAGACCAGCATAATGTAAGTCAAAAATAGAAAGTAGGATTCCTCCATAAGATTAGAAAAAGAGAACCCCATTCCATATTTTTCTAAATGGAAAACCTGAAATGAAGGACAAAGAAGAATAATTTTCAGGCTGGAAAACTAGACACATGCTGTCACACCATGGATGCAATTGACTTTGTTAACCCAGAAATCATCTACAGTACTGACAAATTTTTCTTCCTTTCTTTGGAGTGAGGAAGGGAAATAAACTTACTCCACTCAGAGGTCTTATGTTTTCATTCAGAATTTTCCAGAACAATCCAGAAGCAGAAGAAAAGATCAGATTTTTATAGAAAATGCTTCAAGAAACATGATATTGGCACCCTTGACATGACAAAGTCATGACAAAGTATAATTTTACATAGTGATTGATTTAACCATATGGTAAATCAGCAGTAGACTCAAGTTTCTTTTTCTGCTTGTGGAGAAATCTCCTTTCCCAGGCAGATTTTTTTATACATTAGGAAATCAAATATTAAATAACTGGAGCTAGAAAGCATTGCTTAGAGCTACGGAGATACGATTGATGGAAAAGTGGGAAACTGCACAGAATTATCCAAAGCAGGGGTGGAAGAAGGATGGCCGCAGTAGAAAACTCGAATTGTATTTGCACAGTTTCTGTTGCCAGGAAGAGCTGCTGCAGCAGGAGGGGGATGACCGGGTGGTGAAAAGCTGATGTCCCCGAGTCAACTCCCACCTGCCTGGGGTCCAGCCCTGGCTGATGACGGTGCTGTTGTGCATGGTGATGGGCTTGCTGGGGCTTCCTTGTGTTCATGGGGACGCTACAGAAGTGCACAACGGCAGATTATTGGTGACATGGGCTGTTCTTTGCATTTATCAACTCTTCCAATGGGGGAATGGGATGGGGGAATTGAAGCCCCTCTTTGCTGCCCAATGGCAGCTCAGCTCGCATGGAGGTTTCAAAACAGGATGTGGATATGAATGCAAAGTAGCTGAAGATTTTACAGATGTGGAAAAGCCGATCTTTTGAAATTAGGACAATGAATACCTACGCCTTTCTCTATCAGTGAAATACAGCAGGGCCTTTTATTGTCACAATCTGTGACAAAACGTACTCTGTCTCCCCTGAGAGAGCCCAGGACAACAAGTTACTGGGAAGGTTCAGCTGCAGAGATGATGCCCCATACCTTTGCAATGCCAACATTAAATGCAAAAGGACAGAAGAGACTGAGAAACCACTTCAATGCCTCTGGAAGATTTTCTATCAGCACCGCCAGGCTCAGGCATCCGAAGAGAAAGGTGATGAGGAACACCATGGAGCCGGCAAGTTTGAAGGTCCTTAAGAGGGAGCAGAGCATGAAAACCAGGTGGATCTGCAAGAACAAAAGTTTCCTTCAATCACTGAAGGAAATAAATATCCTTAACGGTAGCACTTCCATTTGCCAGGCAAACAGATATCTGGTTAGCTGGGTCTGTGTAATAAAATACACTAAATACTTCTTAGTGGGCTCATCTGAGTTTCGAATCAGGTCTTTTGTAGCCAACCTGCTGCCTTTCAGATCTTCAGGCTGTAATTCAAATCATTGCTGCTGAGTCAGAGAATCCACACAGCTATTTCAATTAGTACGACCGTACAAAGGGCAGAGTCCTGAGCACTGCGAAAAAGGCTCTGGAGTAACATTTAGGCTCATCAACATAGTAATAAATCACGTGGTGAGAAAATTTGGCTTTAAAACCTGACTCACACATGCTAGGCCGTACAGGAACAACAGCAGTAAGACCGCAGGGAAGCTGCTGAGATAGAAAGCATCCTGCACCAAGAGAGCTGTCAGCAGGCAGGAGAGGACCATCACGTAAACAGCATACAGCAGACTCCAGGAGAGCCTGAAGACAGAAAGGTGGCATTACGCTTCCATTTAATTAAGAACTGTTGTTACAATTTAATCTGCATGGCAAAAACATTTTAAATTAAAATATTAAGTGTTCCCCAGAGTCAACTCATTCATACTCTGTGAAGAGCAAACAGCACGACCCACCTTAGGAGGAAATACCCAAGGAAGAAAAATATGCTCCCACCATGCTCAGCCCTTCTGGTTTGTCCTTAGAGTACTGGAGAAAACTTATGAACCTGTTTAACTTATTAACTCATTGCACAAATGCCCAAGAATATACGGATTATTGGCAAACAGATACTTAAGTTTAAAAAGAACTCACCAAAACGCAATATCCTGCAGCCCCATTGTCTTCATCAATACTTTGAGCTTCTTCTTTTCTCTTACAACATTCATTGATAAGAAATACATGAATGGAGAGAAACACATCACAATACTAATCATGAAATAACTGTACTCTAACGTAATCGAGGAGATGACACTTCGAGACTTCATACGGACACCAGCAATTGACTTCATTTCTTCCCAAACAGACTGATTTGTCACCACCTAAAGGAATCCAAGGTCAACATCTCAGTATTTAGCTTATTTTCTACAGTGAGATGTGTTTATATAAGAAACCTTCTGATTCATCATCCCTAGATTTACTTTTAAATGTGGATTTATAGAAAACATCAACAAGTAATGCAATAAAACCCTATGGGAGGGGTTCATCTGACTCATTTGCATGTCTGCACCTCAGGTAGACTCCCTCCCTTGTCTGTTGTGAGAGATAAATCCTTCAGCGCACCCAGAGGTAAGGATCCAGACACACAAACAACCCGCACTGCCCAAGGTCCTGTTTCTCTCCCCACGTACGAAAGCAGCCTGCACAGCTGGGGGCGCACAGCCAGGTGGAATGACCCCTACCCTGGTATATTTTTGAGGAACAATTTGGAAAGGAAGGACAAGAAATGACAGACATGCCTACTTTGAAACCAAGTCATCCAGCTGGTATTCATACCAGGTCAGTCTCCTGCAAGAATGACCTTTTCCTTGGAATCTGAGAAATACTCTAAATTAAACAGTGCTATTACCCTTTGTTCCCAGCCTTTAAGAGAAATTGCCATTTTGAGGAGAAACAAAAGTTAGCACAAATCTTCAAAATTAAATTGAAAGCAGTCCTTTTCTGCAGGAACTGCTAATTGCATTCAAGTTCTCACTGTCACTGCCAATTATAGTCAGCTGAGTATTTTAAGATAATTGTTTTTCTGCAGAGTTTTCTGACAAGCCCGTCTCTTGCTACTGTCACAGAACAATTTGTCTTGCCTGGACCAGGTTTAAAACAAAAGGACACCTACATCAGTTCATAAATTCAATTTACCTCTATAATAGCAGCATCGATGCTGGACTGCAGGGACAGGAAGCCTTTGTACCAATACCTTGGGCTTTCACAGTACCGCGACGAGAAATTGTAACAGTTATCTGCAAGGATGACAGGTTAAGGGCATCGCAGGTAAGAACAGTGAAACGTAATTGGTTTTCACTACAGAAGCTGATGATAAGCATGCATATGCACTATGGGAAACTCTTCAAATGGACAGTGGCCCACTGACAAAAAAACCGAACCAATTTATTAAGTCATTGAACATATATAGATTATCCCAGCAAAGCAATGCCTATCCACGCCAGGCAAACGCCCACCCACAGATTCTCATTTTGTTTTACCTATGTATCCAAAGTTGTCATTTGGAATAGCCACATTCTCAGCAGCAAACCTGAGGTGATAGGTGAAGTTGTCCTTAAATACAACCCCTATAATTTCGTTATTTGAAATCCAGGCTTTCTCCAGGGCACTCTCATTGTCCAGTGCCTCTAGTTTTATACCTGTAGTTTGTAAGAAAAACATTGCAATGAGTTTCTTTAGGCCTAGAGTTGTGTGCGCAGGCACTGGGTGTATATTCTGCTTTTTCAGCATTGTAACTCCTCCTTTCCAGTTCTCCTCGCTAGGCAAGGTGGCACCTTTAAATACTTCATACTTTACCAGTTGGGAAGAAGTGAACCACAAAAGAATGAGCCAATGTATCTTAATAGTATTATTCTACAAAGGCAGAGCTCTACAGCTCAGAAGCTCACACTGACCTCACTAGTAATTTAAATACTAGAGAAGAAACATTTGTGGGAATGGAGGATTTGGGGTTAATTTTCTCTACTGACCAAAGATACTGGAGAACCAATATGTATAATAGTGGAGAACACAATGTATAATAGATTAAATAACAAGAAAGCTAAATATTTAAAAGGCAAAATATACCTGTCATTACAGAGTTCAAGGCCACTTTGTTCATGATTTGCCTTGTGGTCACAGTGATGGGTGTAAAAGCAATGGTGATCCCAGTGGCATTGTAGGCAGGATCATCTAACTGCCCGAGGGAGCTGTAAGGCACTTCGGGGTAGCGGGTGGTCGTCATGAATATGCAGACTATGAACATCAGTGGCAGAAAGAGCAGAGACAGCATCCATTCCTACGTAAAGGGGAGAGCGGAGAAAAGAATTTAATAATATAACAGCATACAAGCATATTCTCTGCAGGATTAAAATATAAACAAGAGGCACTCTGTCACACCGTTTTTTTCGGTGTTGACTAACTCACAAGGCCTTCTCATTGTGCAGGTCACCCCAGTAAATTACTCTGCTCAAAGAGCCCATCTGTGCTGTCATATGTCACATAAAAGACAGAAATATTATTGGTTAAAAAAGTAAAGTCTCCTAAAGCGTTCATTCTCAGGCAGGGCTGGCCGAGTGCTCTGTGCGGGCGCAGAGAACTGGCTGACAGGCTGCACCCAGATGGTGCTGGTGAATAGATCCTTTTCAGACTGCCAACCTGTCATGAGTGGGGTCCCCCAGGGATCGATACTGGGCCCAACACTGTTTAATATCTTCATAAGTGGTCTGGATGATGGGATCAAGCGTACCCTGATAAATTTTGCTGATGATATCAAACTGAGTGGGGAAGTGGACACTTTGGGAGAGCCACCCTGCAGGATGACCTGGATAGGCTGGAAGAGTGGGCTAACAAGAACCTGAAGTTCAACAAGGACAAGTGTAAGGTCTTGCACCTGGGAAAACATAATCCAGGAGTGCAGCACAGGCTGGGATCTACCTGGCTGGGGAGCAGCTCTGTGGAAAGGGACCTGCTGGTCCCGGTAGACAAGCAGCTCAAAATGAATGAACAATGTGCTGCTGTGGCAAAGCAAGCCAGCCGGGTGCTGGGGTGTATCAACAGGGGCATCACCAGCAGAGAGAAAGAAGTCATTATCCCACTCCACTCAGCACTTGTCAAGCCACACCTGGAATATTGTGTTCAGTTTTGGTCTCCGCTATACAAAAAAAGATGTGGACAGATTGGAGAGGGTCCAGAGAAGGGCCACCAAGATGCTCAAAGGACAAGGAAGCCTGCCATTTGAGGAAAGAACTGGGTTTGTTCAGCCTTGAGAAAAGAAGGCTTAGGGGAGACCTTATAACCATGTTCCGGTATTTAAAGGGTGGCTACAAAGAAGGTGGAGACTCCCTTTTTACAAAGAGCCACATGGAAAAGACGAGGGGTAAAGGGTACAAGTTACTCCTGGGGAGATTCTGATTGGACACGAGAGGAAAATTTTTCAAAATGAGAACAGCTGTTGGAATAATCTCCCCAGGGAAGCTGTGGATTCCCCAACATTGGACACTTTTAGGATCTAGCAGGACAGGGTTCTGGGTCATCTTGTGTAAACTGTGTTTCTGCCAAGAGAGGTTGGACCAGTTGATCCTTGAGGTCCCTCCCAACCCACTGTCCTATGAGTCTACGAAATGTATTTTAACTTTACAAAACGAAATTGGGGCAGGCAGGGACTGGCTACTCTCAATGGTTAGCTACTCAATTTTTGGTTTTGTTTTGTTGGTTTTTTTAGCTTACCTGAAAGCTCTGCATCTTCATCCTCCACTTGATAAGTATGTTTTTCCACAAGAGAATTTTTGTTTGCTGGAATACACTCATGTTTCTCTGAAGTGTCTTCATCTTTGAGCCTACAAACATTTTTTTTTAATTACTTTCAGATACAACAAAAGTGACTGTTTTATTTGCACAGTCCTCACACATGTGCACAGTTACACTTTCTTTCCCTTTTTACTGAAAAAGGGAGAACTGAAGCAACTCAGACCTCCTGTGCTGAGCACAAGCCAGCCCTGCAGCACAGCTTCTGGCCACGAGGGACCAAAAGACCTCATTGTCCTCAACATACCCCCAATCCTTGCAGATCAGCAGTAAGACACTGATTATAACCAGAATTTCACGCTTCTGTGCTGTAGCGTGGTAAAGCTGGGAGGAGCTATTTATGAAATGAAAAAGGGAAGATCAGACTACATGACCTAATTGGCTTGGGTGGCCTTAATATCCAAGAAATAACGACAACAACATGGTGGATTAAAATCACAAAAATCTTTTTGCATGTAATTTTAATGTGCTATAGGCTTCGCACCAAGAGGTGTTGAGCAACCCCTGGCTGTGGTGTGAGCTGAGCTCATGCGGAAAACAGTGTTGACTGAAGGCAACAGAGCTACGAGAGAACAAATTCTTGGAAGCTCGTTTGGAGAGTTGTCACTGTCGGGGATATTCATGGGCAATGAGAGAGAAACAGCCACAAGCATGCGTCGGTGTGTTACTCCAAAAGACGTGGCAGCATCCTTAAAAAGATGTGGTCGAAGCAAACCGAGGATTTGTTGCCTGGATTAACACTGACGGAGGAAACTTAAAGAGGTGGGCATAAAGTAAACTGTCAGAATAACTTTTGCAGATGAGATGCGTCCATATTAACATCAGTAAAATAATAATTAGTAACTCCAATGAGCAAAAGGACTAAGTATCCAAATGCAAAAGGGTTACACTCAGATAGCCAAACTGCTCTGCTGTCACATATGTAGCTAAAATATGCTTTCAGGCAAGATCTCGATCTTCTCTAAGAGAAGTCTCAGGTAGAAATATCAGAGCATTTATAGACCTAATCCTTTCAAACCTTCTTGTCTCGTAGAAGGAGGATTTATGTTGTCGTGTTCCCTTTGGGGAATGATGCCTCACAGTGCTGACAGGCAAGACAGAGTTCATCTTCTTCCAAATACTTGTGTTCAGTCAGCAGGAAAGGCATGTCTCTGCTGTAACGAGGCAGCAGGCACCGAAATGCTGGAAGAAAACAGCTGCAACAAATGGTCTTCCCCAGGTGCATGCTGCAAACACGTGTACTGGCACGGCACGGCAGGAGGATGGGGCAGGGATATTGGCTCAGTGGCAGAAATCTGCTCTTTTGCCATCACCCTCTGAATAGATTTTTCTCTTACAGACTATCTCATTAAATTCAGACATGTAAGAATTTGAATTTAGCCTGTGCTAATGATCTCTGGACACTCTTGAGGACACTGTGAAGTTAAACTTGCGATTGCTTGGTCACTTTTTCACCTAACAGAAGCAAGGTGTAAGACAGCGTGTATCACCTGTATGCGTTTCCACAACTGAAATGGGATTTGGGTCACCGCTAAAGCAGATTTCCAGTTTGTCCTTCATTTTAATAGTCACACAGAGTAATCTCGACAAGCTGGCACACCGCTGGAGTTTCAGCTTCACACCCAGGAGATCCCAGGTGGGATGGAGAGCCAGCGCACCAGGTACCCATTGCGGATGTCCCATGTGTCCCCCCCTCCCTGTCACCCCTCAATGCTGCCCAGACCCCAGCCCCACTGCTGCAAAGTTTGGGGGAAACTCGGCAGAACTGATCTCGTTGCTCCTTCAGTATTTCAGGGGGAATCTTCAAGGGTGTAAGGTTGACAGAAGACTTTTAAAGTTCAATCTTTATCTTACGCTGCCTGTAGGGAACAAAATCTGCTCCTCACGTGTGCTGGATTACTTAAAATGCTGAGCTGACCTGAACCTACCGCATCCTCTTCGCACCGAGAAACACTGGAAATACACCTCTGCTGTAAACTGAGCTCCACTGGTGTGCTATTTCATATTGCAGTAAGGTTAAAAAGACTATTATCTCCTTTATATAGTCACTAAGCTTAATCACAAGTTTAACTCAGACTATTAGAAAGTGTCGCATATTCTCACCGTGCTATTAACGGTGTTATTAATTACTGGATGTTTTCATACCTTTTACATAACAATTTTTATTTGCTTTAAGAAGAATGTTTAAGCCTTACCTTAATGGGAAGGTTTGAAAGGGATCCAGAGCTTGTCCTTTGCAGCGTGCCTGTAAAAGCGGAGATGCTGAGCTTCCCTGGGCTGGACTTGCTGGTTGTCCCAGCAGCTCCCAGTGCTCCTTTGTCCACACACCCGTTTTCTCACTCAGGCACTTTTGCCGAAAGGCATTCCTCACACCGTCCCTTCACTTTTCCCTGGCTTCCTCTCCTCTTCCTCCTTGGCAGAGCCTCAGATTTATTTATGCTATAACAAGCAAACAGAGCACATTGTTGTTGAGTTGCTGGAGCAGATTCTCTGAAAAGTTACTCAGGAAATTCTTGAGTCTTGGCCAAGAGAAGAAAAATGAGCCCAACAACAAACCACACAGAAATCCTTTCGCTGGCAAACTTTGTTATGTTACTCAGTGCCGCAAGAGGGGCTGAAATCAATAGAAATATCACAGCACAGTGCTGAAGGCGGAGGAGGGAACGGTGACTCTCGCTCGTCTCCGAATGGCAAAGGCTGTGTTTGCAAACTGTTTCAGTGCCACCAGCCCCGGTGTAGGAAGAGCAGTGAAGCGCTGCCTCCTGGATAGGAACAGCTCTTCCAATTACGAAACATATTGTAAACATGCAAATGAACTTCTCTTGACTAACTCTGTGCTTCTGAAGGGAATGGGTTTTGATTTCACCCCCAGGCTGAGCGCGTGGCTGTGGAGCACGCCTGCCCCTCCATCACCCACCGCAGCATCCCTCGCCGCAGCAAGGATGAGGAACCGACGGTGGAAGGGAGAAGGAGCCAAGCGGGACAGATGCTGGGCTTGTGAATGTGGAGGAGCTGGATCTGCTTCCCTTTGCTCTGCCTAGCGGAAGAAAACCCACTCCTAACATTTAAATAAAATTCAGATGTTTTAGAGCCGGGCAGACTCCAGAGGTGCAGTAAGTCTGGACACAGAATGAAGTTAAGACCCATCCCTGGTACATCTCCCAGGTGTACAAACCTTCTCCTGCCCTTTCAGTCCCTCCTCACAACGGGAAAAAAGCCACAAACCCCAGCTGAAGCAGAGAAGTGGACATGCCAGGTCCCAGCCAGTGAACCTCAAGCAAAGACACGTCCCTGCCGACCTCTGTGTCAGAGGCACTGATGTTTGGCGATCCGTATGGAAAGCAGCTCTCTGGGTGTGTGGGGTGGCTGCTTCGGGGACAGGAGCAGCCCATCGCTGAGCCACGGCAGCCACCTGCTGGTACCTGCTTGCCCGCATCCCTGCCTGCATTGCCTACACACGCATCTGCGCCCACATCATCCACCCGCATCATCCCTGCCTGCATCGCCCATACCTGCGCCATCCGTACCTGCATCACCAGCACCATCCACACGAACCAGGGGAGATGGCGGCATGGGGGAGGGTCTTGCTGCTGTCCCACGGGATGGCACTGCCCCTGTACTCTGGTGGGTCCCCAGCCCGGCCTTTCCCAGAGGCTGGGGGTGCTGTGGCACAGGGCGACGGGGCACCAGGAGAAGCATCTGGCTGCCTGAATGTAAGGAGTTTCTATTTTTATTCTTTTATTTATTTATTATTTAAAGCTAGCCCTGGCAGGCGGGTGTCTAAGAAGAGATGCTGATCTGCTCAGACAGGGTGAGGGTGCTGGTGCTTGCCCCCATCTCCCCACCAGTGCCCCCATCCCTCCCCAGCACCCACAGAGGGTGGGTGTTAATGAGGAGCCCACCCCGTCTTCCTCACCACCAAAGCAAGTCAGACACACGTCCTGTGGCCAGAAGACCTTTTCAGCCGACTCTTCTGTTCCAGCTTTACTTTGCATCAAAGCACATCTTATTTTGACTCCAGATAATAATTTTCTTTTAAAGATGCTGATCTAAGAGCTGCCAGTTTTCATTACACTTTTCCAGGGACTGTCGAGTCCTTTCCTCTCTCTGTGTCCCCAGTGGTGGGGAAAGGAGATGGGCCAAGGTCTGAGCTGGGACACACAGCAACAGCAGCTTTTTGGGTCAAACCACAGCCCCACATCCCTCCACCAGAAATCACCACCTTTGTTGGCCACATTACGCCAGGCAGAGGGATGCTTCTCAGGACTGAGCAAGCTAAAGCCCCAGTGTCCTTCTGCCATGGATGAGTGAGGGCTTCAGACCCTCCTCTGAGTTTGCACATGATTCTCTCCAATGACCGAGCCCCCGTGCACAGCCACGGTGCCCACCCTGCTGCCTGGGGACCAGCAATTTGTCCCGGCAGGGTTATTCTTCAGCACAGCAAATCTTCGTCAGTCAGTCTGAGCAGGGGTACAGAATGGCAGGCATCAATTTGTCAAAGGATAAACGCTTTATTTATTAAAATAATAATTCTTTCTTTTTCTTTGTGCAGCAGAAAACCTGCCAAGTGGTATGTGTTGTGACATGGGTAACCAAGTCCTAGGGCTGCATCCGATCACACATATCAGTAACACTGATGAAATACGCTGAATATTTTCCTTTGTGGCTCCAAGGGCTCAGAGATGAAGCGGTCTCCGCTCCACAGCCCCATCAGATGCCGCATCCAGGTCATGCTCCTCCAGGTCCCGGGTGAGGTCTACAAACACCTGTAACGCGTTGCAGCAGAAATGACCCTGTTATTGCCAAGGTCTGATGGTACCTACACTGGTCACAGGCTATTTCTTCTTTTTATACAGGCAGTTTCTAACCTGTAACTTCTCCATCAACATACCTGTTGCAAAGTGTGCAATGACAAGCTGTACTCCTCAAGCCTGAAATTCTGTTTAGCTGCGGAGGGATGGAGAAGACACCCTTAAAAAACAAATCCATATGAACAATTTGAAAGCAATCTTCGTATTTAATTGATTGTTTCCTTTTACCTGCTTCTAGCTTGGAGAAAGACTGGGACAGAGGTAGTGCATCTTCCATTGGTATCTTGTAGATGAGCAAAGAAGTTGTCCTGAAAAAATAACAAAAAAAATGAATTCATCATTTCAAGACTCAGCACCAATTTTTGGGGGTGGTTGTGGGGTTATTGTACTCCCAGGTAAATTATTGAGCAAGGTCAGGAGGAGCACCAGAGCATCCCAGCACGAGCCCGGGCTGGGTGTGCAGCCCACGGGGTAGTGACCTTTCTTGGCGAGCCGCATGGGGGAAGAGGCGCAGAATTTCAGCGTGGAGAGCATCGCTTTGCCCCATGTCCGTCATTTTGACTTCTAGGTGGTAACTTGTGCCAAACTTGTTTTTCAGATCCTCAAGGGAACCAATGTACCTGCAGAGGGGGAAAACAGTGCTCAAACCATCACAATCAGCAAATAAAGCAATCACTGGATATGAGCAGCAGATATACATTGCCCCTCTACTCTGCTCTCGTGAGACCCCACCTGGAGTACTGCATCCAGCTGTGGAGTCCCCAACATAAGAAGGACATGGACCTGCTGGAGCGCGTCCAGAGGAGAGCCACGAGGATGATCAGAGGGCTGGAGCACCTCTCCTATGAGGAGAGGCTGAGAGAGTTGGGGCTGTTCAGCCTGGAGAAGAGAAGGCTCCGGGGAGATCTTATTGCGGCCTTCCAGTACCTAAAGGGGGCCTACAGGAGAGCTGGGGAAGGACTTTTTACAAGGGCATGTAGTGATAGGACGAGGGGGAACGGCTTTAAGCTGGAACAGGGCAGGTTTAGATTAAACATTAGGAAGAAGTTTTTCACTTTAAGGGTGGTGAGGCACTGGAACAGGTTGCCCAGAGAGGTTGTTGAAGCCCCATCCCTGGAGGTGTTCAAGGCCAGGCTGGACGTGGCCTTGGGCAACCTGGTCTAGTGAGAGGTATCCCTGCCTGTGGCAGGGGGGTTGGAACTCGATGATCTTCAAGGTCCCTTCCAACCTAAACCATTCTATGATTCTATGATTCTATGATACATTCATCAACTGTTTATATTGTGCTGCTAAAACAACTGACCTCCACGCAAAACTATATTTGTTACACACTTGGGATAAACCAAACCCACATTTTCTATTAGATGACAAAGAAAAAAAAACAAAAACAAAAAAAGAACACCCAACAAAAAAACCCATGACCCCACCCAGACAAAAAAATCAGGCGTCATCCTGATGAGCGATGTGACCCTGGTGCCTACCGTAGCTGCCCCGACACCAGGATGGCCACCCGGTCACACATCGCCGCCGCCTCCTCCAGGTACTGCGTGCTGAGGATGGCTGCACGCTCCTTGCCTTTCACGGCGGTCTGAATCACTTTCCTGGGAACAGAGGGAGGGAAGTTACTCCCAGGAACAGCCAAAGAAAATCTCACGTTTCGTGTCTCCATCCCCAAAAAACAACTGAAATGATAAAACTATGAAAAAGTGGATGGCTATTTAAAAGACTTGAGTTATCTTGCTTGAAGATAACATCTGGATAGCAATACTACGTTGCAATTTGTCATGTCAGCATCCCTCCAAATTTTGCAATTTCATTGTAAACTCTTGATGAAAAGCTGGAGCAAGCACTAGGGCCAAGCGATGAGAAGGAAGAACTACCTATAGTTTTTTCTCATGCTCTGAAGAAACCGGAATTTGTGACTTTTGTACCAAATGCATGGGTCCTGCTGGAATCTACTCATATTTTTTTGGTGCACTACCATTAAGATTATGTCTGATGGTTTGCAAGGGCTTACTGCCTCCTGCGTAAGGAGTTTAGTGAGTGGTACCTCATCCCCTGTGCATTAGGAAAAAGGGAAAACACAGATATACTCTGCCACCGAGGCAGAACCTCTTCCCCTGCCCGACGGTTACCACAATACAGAGGGTAAGATCCCTCCTGTTAAATCTGTTACACACTTCTCACTTCTGCTAAAACAGGGCTGCTCACCACATACGGCGCTGCCCTTTCAGGTCCATGCTCGCCGACGGCTCATCCCAAAGCATTACGGTCGAATCTCCCAGGACGCTCAGCGCAAAACACAGCTGAAATGGGAAAGACACCAAGGTCAGGTCAGGTCTGCTTTTATTTTACCTGCAAACCTGGTGAGTTGTCATGCTATACCTTAATCCCTGTGAATCTTTCAGAAGCTGAAGCTCTTGATTCCAAAACGCAGGAGGAACAGGGATTCAAAAAAACCCACCTCAGGTGTTCTTAGTTAACATTTTAATCTCCCCAAATCAGCTTTCCCCAAAACTCCCAAGCCTGCCAAAGATCTGAAAGTTGTCTTCCATCCCATTTACTGGCAGATTCACATGGTGGGGCATGGAGAGGTGATTACCTTGTAAATCGAATTTGTGCTTAGCGATTATTAAATACACAGTGCAGGAAAGTGGGGAAAGAGGAGGCAGTGTGGGGGGAATCCTGCCAGGCTGGATTCAAAAGTTTTTGATGAAATCAAATCATGCCAGTAACCCACTCTGCTGTATCTGCTTCTGTGATAGGAGGAAGTAACTCCCTTTGAAACCATAACGTTCTTTCATAACGACATCAAATTTGCAGAAGTTTTTATTTGACTTGAATTGCAGGCTTTGCTCCCAGAAGAATATTTCTGCTTTGTGAAGCAAAAACTTAAAACTTTTACAACATCAAGGACCATATTTTCTGCTCTCACTGACACCAGGGCAAGGAACCCAACACATCCTCCAGCTTGAATGAAGGTTTTCTGTGCACCACATTCAAGGATGAAAGAGCAGGATTTGCTCAAGTACCAAACACAAATACATACCTTTCTGGCTTCTCCAGCAGATAGCCTCCTAGCTGGGGTTTTTAAATGCTTATGGAGATCCATGGCCTTAGCTATTCTGTGGGGAATGAAAAGGCAAAATACTGAAATGATCATCTCTGCCTGCTAATGCTGTGGTCAGGGGTACTGAGGAACCAGAGACTAACATACATGTTCTGGCATCACCTTGAGTGACTTGGTGACTTTACTCCAGCTCAGACAGTAAATTAAGGAACTTTGGCAGAAACTCAAGATTGTAAGCACAGCTAGTGAGAGGAGTTATATATGTGACATTGATAGGACGAGGGGGAATGGCTTTAAAATGGAAGAGGGGAGATTTAGATTTGATTTTGGGAAGAAATTTTTCACTCTGAGGGTGGTGAGCCCTTGGCCCAGGTTGCCCTGAGAAGCTGTGGCTGCCCCATCCCTGGAGGTGTTCAAGGCCAGGTTGGACGGGGCTTGGAGCACCCTGGTCAAGTGGAAGGTGTCTCTGCCCAGGGCAGGGCGGTTGGAACCAGATGAGCTTCGAGGTCCCTTCCAACCCAAACCATTCTATGGTTCTATGTGACTGGCCCTGAAATGGAGCAAGTTTAATTTTTTTCTGAAGTTTTCTAGATAAACTAGAGTTAAAATCTTCACAGACAAGGGATTGAGAACCATATAAGGTAGCAGATCTCATCAAAAGGAGATCCAGCTTCTCCAAGGTGAACACGCACTGAAGGTCCTGTTTCTTATTCGCACTAGCCAGGTTTGTTAGGAGAAAAACCTTTCCCTCTCCTATGCCTCTGGAGAGAGGAAGAACAGAAAGCTAGAACCATTTGTCTTTGTACCGGCTGATGGTAACAGCTGCGTCTTCTTTCCTCATCCCTCTGACGGCGGCGTAGGCCTCCAGATGCTGGTGCACCGTGAGGTCTGGCCAGAGCGGGTCCTGCTGCAGGCAGCAGCCCAGGCTTCCCGGGCTGCCCGGCCCCAGCGGGGAGGCAGCTGCATCGTGGCCCTTGAGCAGCACCTGCACAAACACACACGCCTCCCTCGCTGTAGCGTGTTATTCTGGGGTGAATCAGTGAAAACCTTGGAGACGCGGTAATGTTTTCTCCTGTGTTGTGAGGAACTTCAATAGCGCATGGGAAAAGAAGTCCAGCATCACTGGAGCCATCATCTCCATCTACTGCAGCTTCTACTCGCTTGAATCCCGGACAGCGTTTTCACAAAACCAAACAGGATTTGCTACCATAAAACTGTGGGTAATAGTACCAACATGAGGCTATCTTTTCCTAGTAATACTAGTAATACTTTTCCTAGTAATACTTTTCTATTTCAAACATTCAGTCCCAAATCTGTAACAGCAATGGTATTTCCCCTCCCCCAGCACATGTCATTAATCATCCTGTACATAATTAAGTGATGGATTGTTACTGGCCCAACCCTGTTCACATTCGTTTTCAATTTCCTGGTTTTGCAAGGCTGTTTATGAGAAGTGTTAATTTTTTCTTAGATGCCAACGTTTCTTACAGGGCTGGTGAAATTTCACGGTGGGTTTCAAATGCACACCAAAGATTTTGCGTAGCTCAATCCCTTAAGTCTGTAACATTGACTTTGAGGAAAACTAGAATGTGTTTTGAGTAAAATCAACACTTTCTTCTTACTTCTGTAAATACCCAGGGTTGCATGTACAGAAAGCCCCTGACTGAAGGGCTGCATTGCCAGCTTACATTGTCACATCCTTCACTTGTAAAGGTATCAAGATCAACCCCCAAACGCCCCAAAGGAATCACCTACCTCTCCAGCAGTCACTGTTACGCCTCCAGAAATCATGTTTATAATTGTGCTTTTTCCAGCTCCGTTGGGTCCTAACAGACCTAATACTTCTCCTAGAACAAATAGGCAAGAACTGTTAATAACAATTATTTTTAACAAGACCTTCTTCCTTGTGTGCTAGGCAATATCTAAAAGTACAGTAGGAGAAAGGGCTGTTCATTAACTTCGCTCCATAAATCAAAAGTATGAATGCAGGAGCGCAGGGGTGTTGGGTCTGATTGCACACAAGGAGGTTCTAGCAAAAACGTGGTCTCTAAATGTGACCTTCATGTTAGTTTTCAGCTGTTTATAGAGGGTGCAGCAAAATACTTGAACCTTTTTTAACGCTAAAAGAGAGATTTCTGACAGCAACTTTCTTCTTTTTCTTAAAGATGGAACCGGCTTTCTTGTCTTCATATTCCTTGCGCAAACTGTTGACAATGATAACTGAGTCCTGTGAAGAGATCAAGCGGGAAATAAAAACCTCTCCTTCGATCCCATGAGACAGGTCATCTGTTCTTACCATTAAGTATGACTCTTTAAAGAGAAAATTTCTAAATTAAAACCCCAGGAAACAGAGCAACAGGAAAAAAGCAGAATGAGAATAAAAATCCAGTGTCAGCTAAACTCCTCCTGGTGCCAGGGCGACCGTGGGCTGGATGGCGAGATGTGCACTTGGACATCAGCTCAGTAAATAATAAGTGCATGAGCTGAGAAAGCAGAGACAGACTCAAAGATGGAGAGTGAAAAAGAAAACAAGCCAGAAGGATGGTTTCACCTCCTCCTGCTGCAGCGAGGCCATCGCACTCCTCACCCTCTCCCTCTCTGCCTGGACCTCTGGGGGCTCCTCCCCGGGGGGGTCCCTGTTCTGGTGGGCGACTGCTCTCCTCTGCTGGATCCTATGGGCGGAGGAGGAGGGATGGTGTCACCAGGAATCACTTCCAGAAAGGCTCAGATTTACGAGTTTGTTCCCAAGGCAGTGCCAATGCAGCACCCTGCACAATTTATTTGAATTCAGGGAGCTGTTCCACAGACAGTGTTTGCTCAAATATTTATTCATCGGGGAAGAAAGAAAAAAAAATATTCCACTGGCATGCATGAGAAAATGAAGGCCAGCTTTAGCTTTTCTTTCATCACTAAGTATTGACTGGTCCCCGGCTTGACACGTGCCAACGATCTGTTCAAGAAGAATTAAAATACACGGGGAGGGTTTTCAAAGGTATTTGGGCATCCAACTCCTATCTGAGATACATTTGTTAATGTTTGACAATTTAATACTTTTTACAAATCTTCTCCCACATGAATTCAGTGGTCAGTCACATGCTGTGGGGTACAGATAAGCAGAGAGCAGGTAGCAGACGACCCCAGCCTGACGTAGCTTTAGGGGAAGTCTCTGTCCCGCAAAGAGCAATACTGACACATTTGAAAAGGAGTTAAAATGTTGGAGTTCAATTTGTAACTATTAATTTAGCCAGCTGTAGTGAAATTCCCTGAAACCTCAGCTAGAAAGCTTAGTAAAAAAAAAGCTTAAATCACATGTATTATTCTCTCTAGGACATTGTAGTTCAACTGACCTATTGCAACACACTGGGTGGGAATTTGCCTCCAGACACATTCAGGAAAACTCCAGTAAGTCAAGTCAGAAACTGCAATGACCCAAAGGAATAAAAAAATCCCTCCCTCTGTTCTCAATTTCCTCCTCTCCAGATAAGCTGGTTAAAACTAAAAATACAGAATTATCCACACTTTGCAGAAAGTTTTTAAGCTCACTCCTCCTCTCCTCCTGCCATCAGGGGTGAGCCAGGAGGGTCCTGCCTGGCTGTGCAGCCCAAAATCCCCCCGCAGACCGGGATCACCGTGGCTCGCAAGGCATCCCAGCACCCGCCTGCCCGGGACACACCTGAAGACGGGATCAAGTCTCGTAACTGCTTCTCCGTATCTCATCTCCAAACAGCGCAGGAGGAAAGCAAAAATCACACAATGGATGTAAGGCTAAAAAGCGATAATGAATCAGGTTTGTAAGGAGACAAGGTAACAACACACACAGGTAATTTCAATTATAAGGGGATGCAGGGACCTGTCTCATTTACTTCAGCTATTGGAAAGATAGTCATATAGCTCCAAAAGGCGAAGCAGTTAAGTTGCTGCTTCGCATACATTTCCATCTCAAGTGCAGATCATTTGCAGAAGCCTTGACTTCATGCTGCAGTCTTAGCTCAGATAATCTGCACCCCAACAGACATCCCACAGAACCAGTGATGACCCCTTTCTTTTGTAGAAGCAGCATCAGACTGATTAGTTGATTAATAATATCTCTGCCTTATACGCGAGCCCCACTTAATCTCCCCACCATTTTCCCACATATGGTACAGCACCCAGGGGTGACATGAGACAGGAGGCTGTGATTACTGGGATGAACCTCCCCTGCCAACATTTAACAGGAAACTTTGGCCACATAACCCATGCTTTATTTATGGGGAGAGTTATACAAGCCCAGTGCATGTCCATCTCATTGAAACAGTCATCTTTTCCAAAACGACCATCATCAAATTGCTCCTTACTGCAAAGACAGCTACAAAGATGTGATTCCATGACTCAAGAAGACCCATATCGTGAAACAATGAAAAACGCTACAAGAAAAAAAATAAAAATCAGTCGATTAGAAAAATTCCATAGCACAGTGTGCTTCAGTGCAGGGTGGGAGCAAGTGTGGGATGTAGGGATGCTTAGCTTAGCTTTTCTTCAGGATGGGATAAAGGAGCTTTGATCTATACTTATTTTTCTGGGTTCATACTGCCTCAAAGAGCTGCAGCTTCCTTGGCTACAGCTAGTTCAGAGGTGCCTCAAATCAGCCAGGTTAAATCAACCCTTTCCATCACGGCATCTCTCTTCCCAGTCCTTTCGCCTCCTTCTGCCAAGCTCCCTTCATCCCTCCAGGTCTTCCCACTCCACCGCCTTCCCCTCCCATGCTACCCTGGCTGCCAAGTCAAACCTTGATCCCTTCTCTCATTCCACAGCCCGGACCTTTTCTTCTCCTGTTGTCTTTTCTCACTCTGCCTTTTTGACAGTTGGCACTTTGAGACAAGGAATTTGGAAAGAGCCTCTTGCTTTTCCAGTTTGCACCATTAGGACTGTTATTGAAGTTAGTAGGACATGTTTACTTACTGGTGTAGTAAAGATCAACCAGCCCAGCAGTGGAAACATGGGAACCAAAGTAGAGAAGGTGAAGTAAAGTGCATTGTGCAGGTCACTGAGCATATAGAGAGTGAAATTCACCTGGAATAAAGCAGATAAAGTATTTCCATTATTAACGCATTGCTGCTAAAAAACAGGCTATGTGTTACTGATTTGGGTTATTCTGCTGAATATCCGTATATTTGAAGGGAAACCTCAAGTGGCAGGATGTGTAAATCAAACACTTCAGACTGCAGATTCACTTCACTTACCAGAATGAAGATGAAAGACCAAAGGTAACGATTGCTTCGCCCCGTGCGAAATTTAAAAGCAATTAAATAGATGAGGAGGACAAGAGATACTCCATAACCAATGACGCAAATGATCTAGAGAGAGAGACTGACGTCAGTGAGTAGGAGATGGATGTGCGCGTATGAAAACCTGCCTAGAGCAGTCCGTTTCGAGTAAAATATTTAATGCAAAACCTCAGTGCGAGATGAGGGAGGGGGATTTGTGCCTGCCCGTTTTCCCACAGGCAGAAAGCTCACCAGCAGCAGCACGGTGCTGGCCTGCAAGGGGCAGATGCGGTTGAAGAGTAGCATGATCCCGAACATGAGGCACACCAGGGTCCAGAAAAGTGGGACATCCACCAGCGCCTGCCCGCACCAGTACGCTGAGGGGAAGAGCCCCGCGAGCCGCAGCTGGGCACGAGCCTGGAGCTGTGCAAGCAGATGGGAGAGGGGAGGTGATTCAGCAGAGCCCAAAACATCATTCCTGCTCCTCCTCCTTCACCATTGCACTCACTCCTCCCTTCCCTGGCTGAGCCTTCCTCTCCCTTCCAACTCTTTCTTAGGTTTACTGTTGTTTAAAAACATATATTTATTTTTCTTTTTAAGAATGAAACAAGTGTCCTGACCCCAAAATCTTTGTTAACACCCAAATTGTTCTGAGCCCAAGCTGATTCCCTGGGATGCAGGGTAATGCACTTTGGTACAACGTACTCATGTGGCTGTATTTCTTCTCGCATCCTACCCAGAAATCCCACCAGCCCACCACTGCTATCCAGAGACATCACGTTTGCATTCACTTCTTGTGTACGACCGCTTTCAGCGCATGCTTTTTACCTTGTAATCCTCCATGCTGCTCACTGCAAAGAGAGGAGGCAAACCACCAGCCAAAATCAGCAAGTAGCTGAGACAGATGAAAAAAATGTCACTCTTAATTTCTGGGTTTTGCGTCTGTGGAATAAAAATTCAGAAGTCACCAGTAATCGACAGCTGCCCAGGGAAAATCTGGCTAGGTCAATGTTCATAGGATGCCTAAACATGCAAGTGAGCAATAACACTTATGGTAAATAATTTGTGCTTAAGAACACAAAATAAAGCAATAAACTAAAGCACTTAGGCAAAAAATATTTGAATTACTGTAAATTGTTGAGGATAGAGACCATCTTTTTGGTGCTGATTCTCACCAAATGGATGCCAAAGCAAGGTAGGGCTTGCAAGTATTATTGCTGTGTTCCTACATATTGCCACGTAACTCATGCTTAAGCGTCTTTGGCACTGAAACCCTACAGAGCTCTTAAACACTGCAGAAGAAATTCTCAATAAATACCTCTGGTATTGACTGCTGAGAAATGCCTCCAATAGTTGGACCACTGACCCCAACCCTTGGAGATTGCTCATCCAACCACATTTCCAACCCATCCAGTCCTTATCACTTCAGCATGGCTATTTCAATTACTTTTCACCGAGTAAGGCAGGACACTCACGCTATAAAAGGGCTCACTCCAGACGCGGATACGCGCAGTGGAATTGAAGAGCTTTAGGAAGGTGTTGCTGAGGATATTCACAAGCATGGGGAAACAGTTGATGGGCTCTGCACTGCACATGACCGTGAATCGGTAGCTCTGAAGACGTAAGAGCAAAAGAGGTCACCTCCGTGCCCGTGAGAGGTGTGAGGAGGAGCTGACCGCAGGGAAGGGTTTGGAGAAAAGCACTGAGAAAGGCAATCAGACAGTTTTACTGAAGAGCGGGAACACGGAGACCTGGAAGTGTGCTAACAGGTCCCACGAGCAAAATGATCAATTAAGACAGTAATTTCTGGAGAAAAGCCCAAAAGACTTGCATTAATGCTTTTCTGTAAAGACCACGCTAGAAAAGCACACAGTGGAAAGAACCAAATATAATCCTGGTTTCCCACAAATGGGGTTACTGATAATATTTAATATGTCAAATAAATATTCTCACTTTTGCTGGTGTCTGTATTTCGCTGTGCCTCACTTAAACATATTTCAGAAAATCCCATTGACACACAGGATGAAAGAAGGAAAAAAAAAAGTCACTCACCTTGCCTTCCAGGGATATTTTTATAGCTCCATTATGTAGTGGAATGCTTGTGATGTTTTTCTCAAGAGTTATTTCTGGGATTATATTTTGAGTCTTCAAAGCAGCAATGAAATCCTCAATTTCTGATCCTGAAATCAAGTCAAGAGCTTTTTTCTTTCTTCAAATATAAACAGTTTCTTATAGACAAGTTCCCACTTGCAAAGCAGAGGTATGTTAAAAAAAACCATTTAGAATCTAAGCAAACTTATATTGTCCCTGGTTTTTTTTTTTTTCTATTTTAATTAAACTGGTTCAACACAATTTATGTTTCCATAGTTTGTTTGTTGCTTTTTTTTTTTTTTTTAATTTGCCTGGTTCATTACTCTTTTAAATATCAGCTACACAGTTATCACCACCAAAATTGGATTTGCTCAAGAGAAAACACTTCCCAAAGCCACAAATATATAAAGGAACGTACAGAAAGAGTAAGGCAAGGTTGATCTACCAACTCTAAGAGGATTCAGAGTGGTGCAGAAAGCGAATCAACATCACATGTTCTTCTTCACCTGTATCATTGACGATGAGAAGATTTGTCGACTTATTTGGAATTTTCTCTGCAGTGGGAAGAAAATACGAGCTAGCCGTGATTTCCCAGTTGCTGGAGCTGTCCCACAGTTGAAATCCAATGAAAATCATAAGCATTGGAAGGATAAATATTCCAAAAAACAGCAATCTAGGTGGAAAAACAGACCATAAGTGGGTCCAGGGGAACTCCACCTTTAATAAATTGTGTGATTTGTGTTGAGAAAGGCAAGGGGGAATTTAAAACTTAAGCAAAAGCAATTCAGAGCTCTACCAGTAAATTCTAACTGTCCCTATGACTGCAGCTTTTAAATATTTCCCACCTAATTCTTAGCTTCCAAACATCTCCACTAGTATTTAAGCCTTCTCTCAGGCACTCAAGGGAACAATCAAATCCTTTGGAAAGCACCAAGCCAGCACGAGGGCTGCAGACCGGGCGAGAGCTCCTGTACTTACATGGACCTTAGGAACTTTCCTTCATGCTTCAGTTTTAAGAAGCGAACTCTCATCACGGCACACACTTGCTGCCTCCAGAGCGCCATCCTGCTCACTTCCATGCTCCCCTGCTCGGAAAACACCAGGAGGCTTTGGTCCTTCTCCTCGAGGTCTCCGTCTTCTGCATGTTCACCACGAGAAACATCATTATCCACAAAGAGCGTTCAAAGGACACAATCAACAAGGATCTTCTGTTCTGAATAGAGGAACACTTTCATTTTTAGCCAGAAAAGAAATAAGGGCAGAGAAAAAGTGCCGTAATTTATCCAGAACATAATTTACATTGGCGAATTCAGACTGGCTGGGCCTGGGCTCGTATGGCAATGCATGCATTATCTTCACTGGCCTTATGAAGTGCTTTCTGGCTCGTCTATCTATTCCCACCTCCTGACCCTTCAAAAGCAAATATCCTTCCAACATCAGTCTTAATTCATGTGCTTAAAAGCTTGTGGGAAGACAAGACTGAATCATCTAGACTTCTTCAAGAAGATATCCTTCACTAAAGGACAGCTGAATGCAACTGCAATTATTAACCTATCAGAACTCACATATAAAGGAAACTAATTAGATATTCAAGTAAAGCATATGTATATATGGAACCTTAATTGTGCCACACTTGCAAATGGGAGTCAATGTTTTACCTTCTTGACCAATGGCTCCCTCACCCTCCAGCTGCAGGAAAACATCTTCCAGGGTTGTCCTGCTAACCTCATAATTAACAATCCCCTGCAGAAGACTGCTCTCGAGACGGCTGAACAGATCTGCACGACAGAAACAGACAGATTCAGCCCAGCGACCAAGGTTAGTGTTGAGCAGAAGCTCAGACTGGCATGATTAACGTTGTACCTTCTAGCTTTCACATCATTCATCTCCATAACTTAAAAGCTACTGCAAAAGTATTGTGGTAAGCAGAAGGTAAGCAGAAAATTCGGAGTTCTTGATTACCATGGCCTTTCCGGTGGGACAAATCTCATCCTCAAACCAGAGGATGCTCAGTGGATTTTAGTTTGTAGATTAGCTGGTGGATTTTCCTTTGTTCATCTGCAGTTTTGATATTACCATGTCCATTAGAGGCTTTCTTTAAGGCTGATGTCTATGCAGCTCTGAGCTTCCTAATCCCATGCAGTATGGACCAGGGAATACAGTTATTCCCTTCCCAGCATCTTTGCTTTCTGTTTTTCCCACCACTTGGTTTCGCTTTACAACACTGGCACAACGACAGGCTTTTCCTACCTGGGAAGCTGTCAGCGTTTTCCAGAGGTAGCATATACCCCAGCTCCCCCCTCTTCTGTCCTGCGAGCACAGCACCGGGGACGTACTGTCTGACCAGGGATGAGGTAAGCTCAGGGTCACACATGTCATTTATGCGCATCCTGTTTGCATTAAAAAGCAATTGCTACAATATTAAATGAGAAAAAAAAAAAATCATGCATCATCCATTTAAAACACAAAGCTAGTGGTCGTTCTTCAACCCGTAGGGAAAACTCCAAAACTGGGCAGCATTTCAGTGGGAATTTTTATGGATGTCTGCAGTGCCCCTGGTTTTGCCATGCATGCGAGAAATAGCTGAGGTTAAGAATAATGATCCTGGCCAATACTGCTAAACCAAAACCACAGAAATTAAAATCCAAAGGAAAACAGCTTTACATTAAAGCCATCGTACATCACTCTGGCACCAGAGAGTATGTGGAAATTGCAATTCATCTTACTCTGGTCCCCTTTCAGCTGCAAATGAGGTTGCGAAGTCATTTTAGCTACATGTTTGGAGCTTTCAAGATTGGGTTCCAAAGAAAAGCAACTTGCTATCCAAAACAAGATACTTTTGGCAGCCTCAAAAGTCTTCTAAAATGAATTGTCAAGTTTTCTATTACTCTATATAGAAAGTCTATGGAGACACAGACTCTACAAGAAAACACTCAGATCAACTAGAAGCTTTTCATAAAAAGAGTGATGACCAAAAAGAAAAGGATTTACCTTAAGTGATAGCCAATTCCCCATTTTCTCTTCAAGTACAGAGATGAGCCAACACACTGTAATCTCCCGTTGGAGAGAAAAGCTTTCCGATCTAAGGAGGTATGAATACAAAGAATTTAGGGGGGATTTACAACAGTGCAGTAGATTGACCTGACTGCTCCTTCTGAACTCGACAGACATTTTTATTACGAAGTTGAGAGGAGTAAAACCAGGTCAGTGCTGACGTTTTTTTTTCTTTTTGAACCGCTGCCTCTCTCCTAAGCACCATGGTTTATCTTTTAATTTTGTATTCTTGTAGGCTTGTGGAAAATTTCCCGTGCAGCCCAGGAGCAATAAGGAAATAGGAAGGATATTAATGCAAACAACATCACTAATTCATGTGGGAGCTGCTAGTGGTACATTCAGTTAATATGGAATTGCTTCATCCTGAAGCAGAGCATGAGCAAGGTCTTGGAAAGGCATGTCAGCCCAGTTTTAGCCTTTGCCCAGCCTGGGTTGGGTGGTCGCTATCAGAAAAAACGTGTCCAGCGAGCACAGAGCGAGTCATGGCAGGACCCATACATGGGCTCTGCAATGGGAAACCCTCGTTTTCAAATGGTAGGTCAACCACGGTGTGAAAATCCAGGCTTACCAGCATAAGCATCGGCCTCCTCCATGGACTGGGTTGTGAAGAGCGTCACGCGGCCAGCCTGGCGTTCCTTCAGAAGGCTCCACACGTGGTGCCTGGAGCAGGGATCCAACCCAGCTGTCGGCTCGTCTAAAAGCAACACCTGCGAAGGCAAACAAGATCAGACCTCCACGTGTCCAAGCCAGCATTTCCATGCTTACATCATTTCATTTCATGCTTTTTATGATCTCACTCTAAGAATGAAATGCGTCCTCAAATATCAGCTATTTTTATTGCTCTTTCTCCTATTACAATATTATTACCCTTTTTATTTAAAATACAGTTCTCATTGACCTAGATTCCTCAATCCTTCCAGCAGCCAAATGAATTAGTAGGTCAGCAGACTTGGAGTGCCAGGGGAAAAATACAGATGTCTGTGTGCCAAGTCAAAATGCAAAACTATGTGCTAAAGCAGTATGCGGGGTGTGTGTATAAATATGACCGGTCCCTACCTGGGGATTCCCTAAAATTGCAATTCCAAGAGACAATTTTCTTTTTTGTCCGCCATTCAGAGTATTGGCGCAGACATCCTGAAGGTCGGTGAGGTCCAGCATCGCGAGAACTTTCTGCACCTTGGCAATATACAAAGACAAGAGCCAGATTTCCAAAGCACTGCTCGCATTTTAATTCATACATGGCTACGCACAGTACAGGAGAGCGTAACTTCAAGATTTTAAAATTATCTACTTTAAATGGATTTGCTTAAGCACTGCAAATCTGAATTAAAACTTTTATGACATGAGGATAAGAAAGAATTGAAAAAACACTTCTCCCCTAAATTAGGATTGTTCTCATTTCCACAGAACAGGATGCTGGTGATTGATAATCTTTTATAAAGAAAGCTCAAAGTGTCCAAGACACTGCAAAACAGAGGTCGGACAAGCACATACCAACCTCTTGCTCTACTTCCTTCTGCTGAATCCCCTTGATGTGAGCAAAAGTTCTCAGGTTTTCCTTCACCGTCAAGGCTTCAAAATGCAAATTAAACTGGGGGCAAATCCCAACCATTGCCTGAATCCCTTCCATATCCTGTACTTCAGACACTTTGTAGTTATATATCGTTGCAGAACCTGCACACAGGAATGAATGAAACAAATTTCATACTGTACAGTATTTCCCAGCAGTAAGGGGAAAGCAGACTGCTGTGTGTTCATACCTTTGCCATTAATTCCAGCATTGCGGGTGTTTCTCAAGTGTTAAAAAGAAAAAAGTCAAAATAACTTTGTGTTGTCCAAAGCTTTAATACCATTCAAAAATATTTCAGAGCACCAAATCTCTCCCTTAAGAACTTAGGCATATTTCCTACAGGTATACAGCTCATGGAAAACATCAGGCCATCCAGATGGACAAATAACCATCTGGTTTTGCTTGCACACATGAGCATATCCGCAAGGGATGCATTAGCCCTGAAGCTCCGGTTGAAGGAGAAATCTGCACTGACAACAAGCCAGACTGAATAACTAATGGAAAACTTGGGTTTTTTTGCATCTTTAACCCCTTGAACTTGAAAAAAACAAACAGCTTCTCCTCTTCAGCACTCAGGTCAATCATCGTACCTGCTGAAGGCTTGGAAAACCCACTGAGCACATCTAAGAGAGCAGTTTTTCCAGATCCACTGTGACCAAGTAATGCAGTGATTTGGCCTTCATAAACACTTAGAGACAAACCTAGAATAGAAATAGGACAACATTAGGATGGACGTTTGGGAGAAACAGACTCGTACCTGTAGCTTGCTGCCAGGTACGGCAGAGAGTGACATTTCTTTTGGAGCCAAGAGGGAAAAACACGGATCTAAAAGCATGGGTTGCATCTTCAGAAGTTTGGACTAAACTTAGTAAAGAACTTGCAGTCATGTCTTGATTGAACTGAGGGAACAAGTGTGTTAACTTCAGTATTTAAAGAATTTAAAGACTTCTGTTTTCTACAAGATTCATAACTTTTTATTTTAGCATGGCCAAGAGAGAGTCCACAGAAAGAAAAGAGCCCGTAGCCTTTCCAATGCATGAGATGTCAAGAGATTTCAGAGCAGCCAGACTTTCCTACCCCATTCCTTTTTTAAAAAAAGACCTTACTTTGTAGTTTTGTGGGTTGTTTGTGTTGGATTTTTTTTTACTCAATACAAACCTTTGAGGCAATACTCATACTTTCACTGTCACTTGGAGTTCTTGTTAAACAAAGGCATTTAACAAATATCCCACCATTATGCTGTGACTATACCAACTACTTGCTACCCATGGTTGGCACAGATGTGGAAGTGCTTGGAAAACACTGACCAGCCAGTGGCAGCAGATTGGCTATAGCCAGGGACCAAAAATCCAAGTTTTGTTTGCCCCAAAGAGTTTACATTTTCAGAGGGAGGGTTTGAGAGGTGATTTTTGTAGTGGTTCATGGCTGCAAAACCCACTGCTTTTAAGGAGACTTCTGCTGTTGCACAAAACAATAAATAGTAATTTTCCTGGAGTGAACAGAAAGATAACAACCTGGTAGAAATTTGCCAGTAATTTACCCCAGCAGAAATAATCATGCATTTTAACAGTGCTGGAGGAAGAATTAATTACACCAAGTACAGTTCAAAACAGTTTGAGTTCATATCTAGGTAAAAATGAAATTAAAAGGATTCCAAAACCTCTCTTACCCCTTAAAGCTTCAGTTCTCCTGTCCTTCTTCTTGTATAATTTTTTAATATTGTTTAATCTAAAGGAAAGGTAAGCAAGCCATTAATATTGAATCTCACAGTTTTGGCATGTTTTCTCTGCTTCAAAGTAACCTTTGAAAACTATTGGAAGAATACTTCTCAACCTCCTGCTCAAACTGCTGCTGCTCATTACCATCAGGGGTTAGCGTAATTCCATCTGAAGGGATTGCTTTATATAATTCATTTCTTGCATGCTTAAAACCAGAATTAACTAATGTACTTTCCTAAAAGATGTTTAAATGGTTTTAAAGTCAAACTCAATGAACACTTTGCGAATGAAGCGGGAAGCCCTCGGGAATGAGAAAGCATGTGGTTATACAATTAAAAGCGTTGACCTAGCTATTACTTTAGCAATTTATATTTGCTTTCTAGTAATAAGCAACTGGCAACAACAGCAACGGGCCAAACTAGCCCTGTAAGGGTGTAAATAACAGTGCCTTATGCAGGACAGTCCAGCAGCAGTGTTCTTAAAGACGATGGTGAAGGGGAACAGACTCCCTGCTGCTGCCCTGCGAAGAGGAAATTTCTGGGCAGCAAGCCAGTCCCTGGCACAGAAGATACCCCATGCCCAATAAAGGCTCAAATCCAGCTCTGGAGCAGAACGAAACACTGAACAAACCCTTCCTTTCATGCATTTGCCATTAGCCTTACCTGTATACGTTAGGCGGCTCAGTCTAACATTCACCAGTGCAATACAGCTACGCTCTCTAGAGTCAAATATAACGTGTAGCATTATATTTGTCATGCCTACAAGAGTCTTTACCTGATCGCTTCCTTCCCATCAAAGCCTGGAGGCATCGGCTCGGTGTTATTGCTGAGGATGGGATCGTGGCTGCTCTCACCGCCAGCTCGCACCCCCACATACCCGCTCCTGGGCTTGAACCAGTACGACGGTCTCAGGAAGAATGAAGGTGGATACGGTACTCCATACTTGCCTAACTCAGGAACAAAGAAGGTGAAATATCAACCAAAACCTGCCACTTTGATAAATGTCATGTGCAGCCACCTCTTCCTCTACAGCTGCAGAATAAATACAGCCTTTTGGCAGCGTAAAAGGATTGGTACATTCTGCAAAGTTCTCCACTTGTCCATATCTGCAAACAGAGGTGAAGAACAATCACAGTAAAGACCTCATTGACCACCTCTTCGGCCCAGAAGTTATAGGAAAATCAGATCAAGTCCTACAACATCTTTTTAAACCCGGTGGTTAGGGCTGCTGGAGTAGATGTAGAGGATATCAGTGCCTCGCTGCAAGATTTAACGTTCCTTTTGGAGCCTGTTTTTGAGACAGGGCCCAATGAGATAGCTTCGTGCACCCAGCTTCTGAGAAGACAGGATTCTTCCCAATCATTTTTTCCCAAGCAATACAGCAAATGCCGTTTTCAGCCCCTCACATAACGTGGAGTGGCTCACTGCTGTTAAGATGCCATCCCACAAACTGATCGGCTCGTGACCAGGACACCTTTTTTGTTGCTCCACATAGATTACAGCTCTATCCCACCACTTCTTTGGCACCTTTCTCTTTATGAGGGGAGAGGATTATAGAAGAAAAATGCAAGGAAATTTGTATTCTTTCCCTTGCATTTCTACTTACCAGGCAAAACCTTATCAAAGTAGATGGCCAACAGCAAATACAAGACACCGTCAAGGGTCAGTATGACGTATAGGTTAAATAAAGGGTACAATTTTGGTGTAAAGTCTGGTCCATATTTTTCTAATTTTACCATCTAGGAGGGAAAAAAGCACAAGTCAGATGCGACACTTCCTTTAGTATCAGAAGTGCTTCAGTAAGCTGAATTCAAAATTGTGCAGAAGAACTTTCTACACCAGAGGAGTGATGCACACAGCATTTGCTGGGGCAGCACTTCAAGATCTCGTGGTTCTTGCAGATCTTGGTACCCACCAGACACACCCCACCACTGCAATAATTTTCCAGAGATGGAAATTCATTGTATACACAGAGCTGGTAAAATTTGTGATGCAATTGAGAGTCTAACAATATTTGTTATGAATTAGCATGTGCTTTTTGGAGTCAAATTTTCTTTTTACAGAACATCTAGGGCAAAGGGGCATGATTGGGTCATTAAGGCAATGCAAATCATGCACGGCAGCTACTGTTGTCTGGCAGAAGTCTGGAGCATGTTTGCTGAGGGCTGAACTTCTGTGAAGTGCTGGTGTTATTTTGAACACACCTTTGAGATGCCAGCTGTAAACGCAAAAGGACTGAAGAGATTAAGAATCCATTCTAAAGATGGTGGTAGTTTTTCAAATAATGTCACAAAGCCCAGCAATCCAAAGATGATGTGAAGGACAAATCCCACAAAACTGGCAATATTTGGCTGCTTTAACAACGAGCTGAGCATGAACGAGAAGTGAATCTGCAGCAGAGGAAACCAGTAGTTAGCAGGATGCATTTCTGCTGGCAACAAAAAGAAAACAACATGAAAATCCAACAAGCAACATTAGAGACCCAGTTGAGTTTCAGTTGTCCCCCTGCTGATGCACTTGGGGCTGGCATTGTTTAGCAGACAGCTCTGATGTTTTGGGCAGGTCTATAGGGGCGGAGAGATCAGACCCCTCTCGGCCTCCCGTGGTGGCTGGATGGAAGGAGAAAGCCCTGGTCCCAGGGGCACGCAACATCAGCCTTCCCATCAATGCTGGTGTTAGCACCTCTCTTTACTCCAATTTCAAGTCAGAATCCCCCAAAATGTAATAAGAGTGATATATTAGCCCTACAAATTATAACAATTAATCCCAGTAGTGGAGAAGGTTTTGTTACTTTCTCATACAATGCCCAGCCCCCGAGCACTCCATAGTCTTTGAGTTTTAGATGTTTTGATTAGGAAATGGAAAAAAGTGTGCATCATTTAAAAACACAAAAGTAGACTTACAGATGCTATGCCGTAAAAGAAATAAAAAAAATATATTTCAAAAAAGTTGTGATCATGGATGACTCCTTTAATCGTGATCAGTGTCAGCAGACTTGCCGTTATTGAAATGTAAATGGCGTACAGCAAGCTCCAGGATAACCTACAAATGAAGGCACGGTTATTTTTGCTTCTGTACATGATGGCACTTGCCATGACACAGTCAGTACAAGACTCACTCTTTTTAATTCAAATACTTTGTCATTCCACATACACTTCCATTGAGAGTTTCCAGGCTGGAAAGGTGCAAATATCCATGCCTTGCACCTGCCCAAATCCCTGCAGATGCAACGATGCCCGCAAAGAGCCACGAGGCATCTAAGCACAGGCTCTACAGCCAGGAACACTTATTCTCATGCTTTTCCTGATGATGTGAAATACTCATGCTCAGAAGGTTTTGGAAACCCATTTTGATAGACTCTATGTCCCCCTGTGCTTCATCATTTGCAGTTTTCTCTAAAATTTTTTGTTTCTTCCCCTTTTGTGTTCTCTGTGTGTACCCTGGAGACAAGCAACACCTCAAAACCAGAACCTTGCTACGTACACCTCTGCTACGCGAAGAGTGCTCTTTCTCTTTTTTTGCGGGGGGAGGAGAGCAGAGCTAAGTTTAACAAACAACAACAACAACAAAATCCTGTATCAGAGCAGTGTGCTTGGAAACTGAGGTCCTCCAGCAAATGGTACATTACAGATAAAAGCAGCAAAGGTTTTGCTTCAATAATACGCAAGGTCTTGGCTTCAGAGAGCCCAGAGGGATGGTGAGGCAATGGCAAATCGCTGCTGCTGGGGGCTGGGGAATCACTGCTTCTCAGCTGAGCGGTGGTACCGGACCCCCATCCATCCTGCAAGCTCGTATACATCTTATATGCATAAAACAATCTAATTTCTGTAATTGCACAGTTTATTTCTGTGAGACTTACCAGAATGCGATATCTTGCAAACCCATTGCTCTCATCAATACCTTGAGCTTCTTTTTCTCTCTTATAACTTTCACTGATAAAAAGTACATATATGGGGAGAAGCACAGTATAATGTAAACAATGAACCAGATATAATCCATCTTATACACAAGTTTGATCGAGGGTGATTTCAGGCGAACGCCGCTGATTGACTTCATCTCTTCCCAAACAGAATGGTTTGTTTTCATCTAAAGAAAAGAAATTAGCTGTTAATTTGATATTCTGTAATGAAACACCCGACATCAGAATAAACAGTTTTCATAAGCATTAAAATTATTAGTTTGTCAATAACAATGTTACACTTGTAATTGGCGAATAACCTCAATATTTAGTATCTGTTTGCAGTGCCTTGTAATAAACACTAACACTGCCTTGAGCCATGAGAATGATCTATTATTCTTTTAACTTTTGAATCATGCTAGGTATTTAAAAAGTTAATGATGACAGAAAATGAATTGGTTTGGGTTTTTTTATTTGTAATTTTGGTTGGTTGTTTTTTTCAATTTACAAATAACTCTGGAAAGAACAGAAAACATATTTTCCATCAGGATCATACTTACTTGTATGACTGCTGCATCAATGCTGGACTGCACCGATAGGAAACCCGCGTACCAGTATGACGGGACTTTGCAGTCACTTGATGAAAAATCAAAGCAGGTATCTGTGGGAAAGAAAAAAAAAAGAATTTGATCTATATATTTCCATACATATGTGTGTATGTATGCTTATGTACGTGTGAGGGGTTGAAAATGCATTTGAGTTAAGAGAGGAAATCAAGGTTTAGTTTTACTCAGCCTTTTTCCTGGAGCAGCCATTTGTCTCCAAGAAGAACGTGGTATTGGGAGTTGGTGCCTTTGGCTCCATGGGCTGCCTGATGGGGCATCAACCCTGTCACGACAGCGCAGAAGAGCCGGCCGAGCTCAGGTCTCCTATTTTGGCAGGAGCCCAGGCTCAAAGTACAGTGCCAGTAAGGAGCACCTCTTGGAAATCCGGAGCACACGGGAGCTGGGGTGGTGTCTGCCAGGAGCTACTGGTTGGGGTAGGCAGAATACGGAGCCTCTCCATCATTTCCATTTCCCAAGAGCCATTCTTAGCAAAATACCATTTCCCTCCCCCCCATCAAATGATGAACTCCTTTGACTTTTTATCTGATAAGAAGGTGGTTTTTTGTTTCTGTTAGCTTACTACTTTTAGTTAGTAAATAGGGGTGTATTTGGTCAAAGAAGTAGCAATGTGGACATATGCGTGTGCAGGTTTATGTTTTAATGTATTAAATATATGTCCACGCCCTATACGTGCCCACACAATGTTCATTTTCAGGCCATGATTTGACATAAGACAAAGAAGGGAGAGGGACTACAAGGACTGTGGATAATGTGCATTTGTTCTTAACTTTTTTTTCTCAGACATTTGTTTCCTTTTAGGTGAACAAAACCTCAAATTCTAATTCACATCTCTCTCGAACCATTTAACACATACAGCCTTGATGCCTTCTGAGCGGCATGGCAGCGGAGAGATCCATCTAAGCCTTTTTTAAATGTAAAATCAAGTTCTCTGGTTTCATTTATTTTGTTACCGATGTGTTCAAAGGCATCATTTGGAGGCACCACTCTGTAGTTTTGAAATCGGAGACGGTAGGAGAAGTCATCCTTAAAAACAACACCAATAATGTCTTCCTCCAAAATTCCTCTGGTTTCCAGTTTTTTCTCATTTTCTACCTCTTCTAGTATTATACCTGTCATTAAAAAAAGAGAAAAAAATAGGGAAAAAAAAAGAATAAAAATCATGACAGCTGAAACTTCGATTAGTCATGCAACAATATGAAAATGTGTACCAGCCACAATTTGTACCCTCAAAATTTGTATTGTCCAAAGCCTTTTCTCCCTCCACCACAATGAAAACCGCAGTGCCCACAGTGTCGGGGTGGGTTCAGGCACTGCAGCCGCCAGGGTTTAAGAGCAGCATTACCCGTCACTGCAGACTCCGAAGACACTTTGCTCATTATTCGCCTGGTGGTGTTGGTTACAGGTGTGTACGCGAGCGTAACTCCCGTAGCGTTAAAGGCAGGATCATCTAATCGTCCGAGGAAGTCGTAAGGGATTTCTTGCCGCGGGTGGTGAAATATCATACTTGATGATGCTTGTATTATTAAGAGAAAAACCACCGATGTAATCCATTCCTAGATGAAAGGAAGGAAACGTAAAGGTGAGTGGCAGCACAGCGACTTGGAGGTTGGGTGGTATGAAAAGTGTCTTCAAGGACCTTTGTCACCCAGCACTGATCTGGCTGCACAGTCCGGCTCCTCCAGCCATTAATGCCTTCTTTCTGTAAATGAGGAAGAGCTATTTCACAGGTGTAATAATTTGAGAACATGGGGAACGTTCCAAGTGAAAAACATGTTTTCTTAGTACCAGAGCCAACGAGGTCTGCGGATAATTTTACACCCGTAACGGTGAATTGGACATTGTGTTCCTCCGCACAGTGCGGAAACGGGCTCAACAACCAAAAGCAACAAACAAGCTCATATTATGCCGTGATATTGTAGCGTCACGGGAAGAAGTGTAACTGCTGACATTTTCCAGAGAACCACATTACCAGCTGAGTCTTCTCATATATCACGCAGTATAAAAACAATGCAATGTAAAAATACTTCGTAGTGGAAACCTTAGCTTCCCTTTGGAAGAACCAATACTTGCCTGAAAACTTTCTGTCTTCATCCTCCACACCAGAAGAATATTTTTCCATAGGAGAGCACGGGTTTGCTGAAATATTTTTGAGGCTTTCTTGAACCTCCCCTGCATTTTCCCAGCTAGGATAAGAAAGATAGATAGTATCATTTAGAATAAAACAGATCACTGGAAGTTAATGTATTCACTCGAGTAAACACCACTTCACAGGAAGCCACTAACATGCCAAAGATTAAGAGCTTTTCTCGATTTTACAATTTGGACAACCAAGGAGAAGGTCAAAGGAAGTAGTCCAAGATCACGCAAGTGAACAGAGAGATGGGCTGGACCCAGCTGCCTCTTCCCTATGCACGCATTCGTCCTTCTTCATCCCAAAGAGGCTTCGCAGAAAAAGGCATTCAACTGGCTATAGTTTGATTCTTCACCTACATAAAATTAACACCAGAAAAGCCCATATGTCCTGTACTAAAAATGTGAGAAGATTGAATGGCCTATAGAAGAAAGAAGATATAAATTTCGATTTTCTTTTTGTTACACAGTTATTCAAAATACTTAAAACATACACGCTCTGCAGCAGCGGTGTCAAGTCCAGCTCCTGAGTGCAGTAGCTCTGGTTTACGTTGCGCATCTGAGCTGAGCCTCAGATCCTGCGTTTCTTGCAGTGAATTTCTGTCTCACCTTAGACATGCGGTAACTAGACCCTAAAACATCCCCATTAGATACATGCCTTCTCCCCACGTCGTCTGTAGGGGGAAGGCAGCTGCCACCCAGGAGGTGGTTAGATGCTAGAAGTAGCCTAAAAGAGATGCTGCCAATGTCTCCCTTAAGCAGGCTGGTGAGAGACCAATTTTTCATGTTCTCACCCAAATACTAATATAGTGAATTATATCTCTAGTATAGCCAAAGTAGAGAAGCATTAAAATGCCAGTATGGTTCTTTATGTCCTCCTAGATATGAGCAGGGTGTATTTATTGGGGCATATTTTTATGGGGAATATTTTTTTCCAGCTCCAGTTTGGATCATGTGGCCAAGCAGCAAATACGCTGTGCAAGAACAACAGCGATTTCAGAGTGACTGATTTCACGACCTTCCCAGAAGCAAAACAGGGCAGGGAACCTCAGAACATATTTTTGTATTTTAATCCTTTAAAATGGCTGAAACCAAAAATCAAAGCAACCTCAAACGCATTGTGCTCTTTTCCCCTTGGACATCGTTTCCTGATTTCGTGGATTGGGCAGCTGGAGTTAATAAATGGTTCTACTACTCTGTTCCCTTCATTGTTTGTTTTTGGAAGAATTAAATATTTGCGTACTCCAGGGGCGATGGATCCAGAATCCCTGTTTACCCTCTGACTGTTAGCACACGGGTTATCTCCCCGGCCCTCTGCTTTCCCTGCCCAGAGCTTTCTCCCACGTTTCCCCACCGCAGCAGGCAATGAAGGTTAAAGGCAATTAGGAAGGGATTTCTAGGAAGTGCTACTTTTTTTTGCCCAGCTCCGGATTTCAGTTGTTGTGAACTGAACGCAGCAGCCCAGCCCAGGACGTTGGGGCAGTAAACAAAGGTTCACACTGGAGTATTTGGATAACGTGGAAAACACCACGGTTTTGTATAAACTGCACTGAATCTCTACAGATGTAACAAACACTGTTAGAAAAAAAATGATGGAGCAAATCTAAGAAATTTTAAAGCATTCCAATGACATTTCTATTGGTTTTAATCTTATTTTTGCCTTTGGAGCAAGAAGCAAATGCCCCTGGAAGCTGAAATGTGAAGTCAGAAAGTCAAACAAGTGATGCTGCCTACAAACACTGCACGAACTTCATCAGGAAGAATTCAATTTGAATTAGATATCAAGAGACGCAAAACATAAGCAGGAGAGATGCCTCTACAAGACCTGGGGTTCAAAACCGCAGATTCGGAAGAAAAAAACCAAACATCAGAAATGTATTTGGAGGCAATGCTTTTTGAGAAGCCTTAAACCAGCAAGAGCATCACTTGTAAAACTGGGTGTCTCTGGAAGAATTTCCCTCCTGAGGACTCAGTAAATGCACCCAAACTTTTTGCTCCCCAGGAACACGTTTCCCAGGCACTGTGATAACTTTTACTGGGATCCTGTGTCTAGCTCGGCTCTACCAAAGGTTGTCCCAGGAAGGCATGGCCCATATAACCACTTCATTGATTTACCATCTCAGGGATTTCCTATTTCACACCTCATCAGACTTTTTTTCCCCCTCTCTAATAAAATCTTAACAGAGCGTATTGTGACTAACTCCAACAAGCAAGTTGCTCTTCAGGAGTACTGGCAGAAACTTCTCGATGCTGGCTACGAAGAGAGCACTGTGCGCTGCCTCTCGTGCTTCCCAGAGGAGCCGCCGGCATTCCCGGAGCCAATGATTAATCCCTGCGCACGGGGAGCGCAGAGGTGAACACGCTCTCTCCATACCCTCCTGTTTGCCAGTTATTGCATGCGCAAAAAAAACTGCATCTGGCCCCTACACAGCCCCATCTTTAACTCCTGACAAACACGAGCCAGATTTGTCCTGACTCTACTCTTTAACGTAAAATTTTTGAAACAGGGTTGGGTTTTTTTTTTCCCTACTCTCAACTTGAAAAAAGTAGCTCTGAGCCTGCCCTGTATCACAGTTCAACACTTCAAGAAGTGAAATTTGACGGGGGGGGGGTCCGTGTTTTTGGAAGCCTTTCTTGGTGCTAGCAAAGCTGGAGGAGGGGGAGCAGAGGGAGGGATCATTAGCTGGGAGGACCCAGCGCTCAACCTGTGGCTCTTCGCCTACAGCCGAAGAACATCAGCGGTGAGAATCAAAATCCATGCACGCCCAGAAAAGCAGAATATTTCTGCTCCTTTGCCTCTTAGGTGCTTTGGTGCAAAGCTCAGTGTTTGTCAGAGAACAGAGCTGGAAAGTACAGCTCTTATGCATCCAGCAACACACTGTATTAACACAATAAGGAAAAAATTAATCACCAAACACAACCCCTGTGTGAAAATGCACGAGGTGTAACTTTTCCCTTAACAAAAGAGAAATGTGAAATTCCTTACCTGATACTGCGTTTTCCATTAGAAATGTGTCTCCTTCAGCTCCGAGATGCCTGGGCTCTTCGTCTCGTTGCAGGGCTGGAGTGGGTTCAGCGCTGTAAGGCAGCCCGATGGCCGTGCCCCCCTCCAGCCTGACGTCAGAGCCCGCTCCCGCCGGCACGAACGCTCTCAACGCTCCTGGAGCAATGACCCCAGCGGGGACCGATACCTACAGCCAGCTGGCCCAGAGCTTGGAGATACTAACCTGAGGGGTTTGCAGTATTTAATGTGACACGTGCATCGTGTGTGGTATTAAAAGCATGTTTCTATTGGGTTTACAAGTGCCGGGGAGAGCTGCAGCAGGAGAGCCGCTGCGCCCGTGCCCTGAGCCAGGGCGAGCGCGAGGTCCCAAGTGATGGCGAAGCAACCTCCTCCCTGCCCGAGCTTCTCCGGAGGGAACACTTTGCCGCCTTCTCCCCGTCTTGCTCCGAGCCCGTGTCGGCGAGCACTCCTTCCTCTGCAGAGATGAACCCCACGTCTGAGGACCGACGGGATTTTTAGTTCTCGTTTCTCTTTTCCCCTTTGTTTTCAATGATTTTTTTTGCTAGTTCCACTCCTTTTAATTGCTTTTCCAGCAGCTGTCAGACAGCTGGAACCAGGATGGAGTTTGTTGGGTGCTTTTTTTTTTTTTCCCTTTTAAAAAAATAGCTTTCCAGTGGATCTGCATTCAAAACAGGGAGGTGAGGAAATCGGATGAGCCAGGAAATCCAAATGAGTTGGAAGGGCGCACGGCCACACGACAATTCAAGTAGTTAAAGGAATTCGACTGTCCTGGAACTTCAACAGCTTGAGGACTCTGCATCTCATTTGCAGAGCTGACTAAAACCACAAAAGCCGCCTGGTTGTTGCTTAACAAAAGGCCGCAGCTCTTCTGCAGCTGCCGATTTACTCATTTTCAAGGAATGAGCTCATTTCGGAGAGGAGCGGAGTGTTTTCCTCCATCACTTCCCATTGGGCAACAAGCGAGAGATGGGGAAGGCTACTCGTAACGGCAGAAGGCGCATCCCAGCTGCGCTTCACTAAAAAACCACCACGTTTCTGACACGTACCCTGTGCCACGGTGCGCTGGCAGTACCTGGCGCAGCGTGGAGCGCCGGCACTCCTGCGCAGTATCTACAGAAGATGCACGTTAACATACAAATGACACCTGCTCCTTGGGGGTTCCCATCCCGTGTACCGGGTGCTGCTCCTGGCTCTGCCGCTCCAGTGGGACCCCAGTCCAAGCCAACCCCTTGGAGCTTCACTGGCAAGCAGCTAGAGAGCACATAGCGTCCCAAAATATCATTAATTAAATCCCCAAGCTGTTGGTCCACAGGATTCCCCAGGAGGGGAACAGGGGACCAGCCTCGGTTCATGTACCAGGAGGAGGAGAGGGGCTGGGGACGGAGCAGCATCCTCTGACGGGGACACTCCAAGCAACGTGCTTCAGGGAAAAGGAGAACCGAGAGCTCCAGGAAACTCTTTATTGAGCAGAAATTGAGCATGCTAAATTAGGGATATTCTGAAGATCTCTTAAAGGAAGCATTACAAGGGAACGGATTAATCTTACAGCTTTAAAAAAAAATAAAAATATAAATGGCACACTGCCCTTAACACACCATTAAAGAAAAACTAGTATGAAAACCGGGGAACTTCTGCCAAGTTCAAATTATATTTCAGTGGGATTATTTTCCTCCCCATCAAGGGGTCCAGGGTGACCGAGGCACAACCCCCTTTCCTTTTTCGAGGTCCTTAGCTGACCCGCAGGGCTGGAGGTGGACCTCCTCCTCCTCCTCCTCTTCTTCTTCCCGCCGGAGCTGGCCGTCCCCCGCGGCAGCGGCGGAGCAGGCAGCGTACTCCATCCCCCCCAACCAGGGTTTCCATGTTCCACCTTCAGCCAAACCTCTCAGCAGCACCATTTCACCACCCCTCGTGCCGGAGCGAGCACCCATCCAGCCCCCCCAAGCGAGTTGGTCTCGGGCAACAGATCCAACTAGAAAAATCAATTAATTTTTTTTTTGGCGGGGTTAATTTTTCAAGTGGATGAACGCGGTTCATCCCGGCAGATGCTCCGTGCCAGGAGCGTGCAGCTGCGGCGGGGTCACTTCTAGGCACAGCCCCCGAAGTCGGGGCTGAATTAATCTGGCTGCGAACTGTGAACCGACTGCGGGTGGCCGCATCCGAAGTGTCGCAATACTGCGATTCCCCGAATTCAATTAAAAAAAAATAAATCTGCAATTCCTGCAGCCTGACACCCCCAGCCATGCCAAGAGCAGGGCGCCCCCCCTCCCTGGCTCTGCCCAAGCTCTCTCCCCCGCACGCCCCGGTGCGCTCCAGGGAACAGCAAAGGCGTTTTGAAAAGAGTCTCCCTATTTCCAGCACGGCAAAACACACGCGTGATAGAAACACGAGCATTTAACAATCCAATCCATCTTTATTTTGGTAGTACTTTCTGCTGGAAGAGGAAAAACCTCAACTTTACACATACAGCGAAGTGGTAAAAGAAAAGACGGGTGTACGAAATCAAACTGCAAACGGTTCAAAGCGCCTGACGGCAACATCAGGAGGAGCGTTCCAAACGTGTCACCTTTAGACTCAATACCTTCTGTTTCTTGCTACTGGATGTCGGCTACGCCACAGACTTCACTCGCTATACAGAGGTATTTTTAAAATAAGGGCTTTTCTTGGTAATGCAAACAGAATCAGACACATTAAATGCCTCCACAGAACAATACAACCTTAGAATAACACCACAAAGTAAATGCATCTTCCACGTTTTGGATATATTGGCTAACTAGTTCTCACGATGACCCTGCAAAGCAACTAAAACCATTACACCCAGGAACGGTGGGACAAAGTGAACCGGTTTGCCCCAAGTCCCACACCCAGCCCGAATCCAGCTGCCTCGGCTCCGCTTTACCTCCCAGAGCACAAACTGGGGGTGCTGGGATTCGGCATGTCACTGCAAACAGCTGAACAAAGGGACTTAAAATCGCAGGAATAAAGCTCTGGAGTTTCCAGGGGATTCTCTGGTTTAATTTTGCATGTGTTTTTTTCCCTATTCTGGCAATTACAGACATCATATGACACTCTGAAAGTCGTCTGACACAATACGCTGTGATCACAGTGATGTTTTGGGGAGGCGTCTTACGCCCCATCGACACACGATGTCACCGCGCCAAAAAGATCCCACCCAAATATTGCAGCTAACTTGACGAGCCAAGTTCTTTGTACGTGCAGCTGCACAAATACGGTGCCACCGTCAACTGGGTTACTCCAGGGTAAACAAGAACAGTACCAGGCTGAACAAATCCAGATGCTCAAGGAAGTTTTCATACAATCCATTTTGAAACGTTAGAAAATAAGAAACTATTTGAAATACGGTGATGGCACGATGGGACTGAACTACTTTACAGACTATTAACTCGGAGTATAAGTCAAAGAATAAAATTAAGACGTCAAAGCTAACAGGTCACAACTGGACTTTCCTACGTCCAGGTGGAAAGAGCGCGCTGTGCGCTACCGTATAGACGTGCAGATGACACTCAGCTGAAAAACCATTTACAAAGAGAGATGGAAGTAAGAAATGTGGAATTTGGAGAAGACAGGCTTCGATTGCACATACAGACAGGGAGATCGTACGTACAGACAGGGGAAGGTATGACGAGACAAAATTCTGGGGGTGCCACCTTTCCTCCACACAAAGGAAAACGCCGCGAGATAGTGGCCGGGAGCAGGGATGCAGCTGGGAGCAGTGGGCTGGGGGCTGCCAGGGGCTACATAAAAGGCTGCATAAAGAAAAAAAGAGCTGAATTTGGGTAATTTTTCTTTTCTTACAGGGAAGCTTCAGCCCTAGAAAGGTCACTACTGGAGCTGCAGTTTAGAGGCCGGTGCTGTAACCCTGATTTTCACCTCTGTTTGGGTTCCAGCCCAGGAGAGCAGGGGACACGGCGAGTCCCACGGCTCAGGGCTCATCGGCACTGGCAGATTCATGCTCTGCGCTCCTGATGGGAAGGGACCTTTCCCCGGGGAAGCAAATGGGATGTCCGGGCGTTTCTGCAGTTCTTGGGCTCAAGATTTTAACTACAAAACAAAATCTGTACATTTATATGCAGTCTACGGGTACAAAAGAGGAAGAAAAAGTTGTATATAGAGTTCTCATCTCCCCACAGTACAGTAAGAAACTAAGGAAAACAGATTTTGGCTCAATGTGATGATAAACCATTATCAGACATATAACATACATTATTGCCTGATAATTACAAACAGTTGGGACACAGAACTCCACCTTAAGCCACAATTTTTTGAGTTTTCACAAGAAAAACAAAGGTCTTCTCTAACTTTAATGTGAAGATATATAATTGATATGACTCATGAAGCCAATGTTTCAATATAAATGCATCTCTATATTTGTTCACTGTAGGACACAATGAACTGTTAGCAATCTTTAATTTCAACTTACAAAAATAAAAAAGTGATGATAGCTTTGTGTAGAAAAAACAAAATAAAAAAAAATATATTTTCAACATACATCCGTCATGTCTTAAGATAAAGGATCACATATTCTGCTCTTCTTAGGGCTTCTACGCAAAGCAAAGGCACCGTTCCTACTGATGAGGCTGTGAATTTGGATGTGATTTTTTGGGGTTTACAGAATTGAATGAAAAATTGCCAGGCCAGGACAAAGCAAACGTTCCTGTGCTGAGCACACTACTGCATCACTCACTGCTATCACAACAAAGACGGATTAGGAAATGCTGTTGCACGTACTCATGAATTCACTGTCAAGAGGAACGAAAACATCTAAAAAGGACTGGCTCTAGAAACAGCTGGCAGGAGACACGGCGTTACACCCAACAAAAGAATTAGACTGGTTTTAATGAAGACGAGAAATACTCACATCTCCGCAAATCCCGTAACTACACAGTTATGTCTTTGCACTTTTACCAAGCGGGGAGGGGAAAAAGAAACAGCATCTACTTCTGTACACCCCCTTTCACCCCACAGCGCATGCATTACAAACACCAACGCCCCCCAGAACGGCAGCAGGAGTCAGCCCCCATCTGCCAACTTGGAGAACGAAGGAGTACAAGTGCTGACAAGTGCCATATTATATCTGCAAATGAACCTTTTCACGTTGGTTGGAGACCAAGCTAAGCTCGCAGTGTAACTCAGGACCCTCTTTGCAGTGAATATGATTAGTTTGGAGTGTTTTTTTCCCCCCCCGTCTCTTCTAAGCGGGTGCATCTTCTAAGCGTAAGCAGGGATGGATCAGCCGGCGGGGGAGCAGGACCTCGCAGGGGACACATGTCTGCCGGGCACCTCGTCGGGCAGGAGGCACGGCATGACCCCGCCAACCGGCGACACACCAGCAACAACCGGTTTTGCTCAAACGCACGACTTCCAGCAAGGAGAGCCCAACCCCGGGCAGGCGGCTCCTGCACGAGCCACCGACACCAGGAGATGACCGACTGTCGCGCCAGCGTCTTCTCGCTCAACGCAAACCGGGAAACAGCGAGGGGAGAAGGAATTTCAGATCAGCCAGAATAACGGTGGGGATGCTCCCCGCCATCAGGGCGTTATTCCTAAGGCCAGGACAGGTGGAACACGCTCAGTGCTTCCAAATACCATTTTCCATGACCGTGCCAGCTCTGATATTTTTTTTCCACGCACGCGCCCCAAGGTGTGCGCAGAGGATCACCGCCAGCACAAAACCCGAGCTGCCGAGCAGATCTGGACCGTAAGGAGCTCAGAAAACGACTCGGTCCTCCTGCGTCCTCTCCCACCACAGCGTGCTGTTCAGCGTGCCGAAGCTGCTGTCCTCCTCCTCCTGCTCTTTAGCAAGCTCCACAAAAACCTGCAGCGGACAGAAAAGGAATATGCCACTCTCCTTGTAAGAACTTTCTCAGTCACAAATGGAAATCATGCTAAAAACCTCATGAGTATTGAATGTATCCCTTCATCTCCCAGTAGGAAGTTTTCAGTATTTTGGGTTTTTTCCTCCTTGCTCCTACCCTCCCACCTCATTTCTTCGAGAGAAGCGCAATGAAGAGGAAGTTAAACCAAATACACACTGAAGGACGCTTATTGTCCGCAATAACTGATCCAGAATAAGCAATAATAAGCCTCAGCTTTACCCTCTTTTCAGAAATGAACAGCAGTGCCCATCTTTTGAATAAATCACAGCGATATTTCCACTAACGTCACAAATTTATTATGCTCCAGTCCCTGCAGTCGGCATCTTATTTTTAAAGGAGAATATATTTAAAGGAGGATATTTTTGAAGGAGGAAATGGGATTAAAGAGGAGCAGGGCGACTGGCAGTCCCAATTCACTTTGCAAACTGGAATTTCAGTTCCCCAAAAACGCCCCGACAGGCAGCAGCACAGCAGCCTGAAGGCGACGCATCGAGGACAAGCTGCCCGCACAGGGCTCACCATCCTCTCCCTCCCTCCACTGCGACTTGCCCAGACTGGGACGCACAGCTCCTGCATGGCAGCGGCAAAGCGAATCCAGCCCGGATGCCTGCGAAAACCCCGTCAAAAAACCTGCACCGCCTTCGCCTGGCAGGGTTTACTTCCACGAAACATCACTGGCTTTGACATACCTGTTCCAGCGTCGCCTGAGAAAAGCTGTACTCCTCGATGTTGAAGGCGTGTTTCACTGTTAAAAGAATTAATGAGAGAGTGTATTTAGGGATACCTCACCATCTGACCCAACGGGATTTAAAGCATTTCAAGCTGGTACAAGCACTTACTCTTCATTTCACAGGAAACAGAGTTGGGAACACCAACAATAACAGAAACAATAAATTAAATGAGTTTGGAACAAAAATGCAAAAGTGCACCGCATGGCAAACGTGTCAGTTACGGGAGACAAAAGGATTTCTGTATGTGATGCGTGGCAAGTGCTTAATTACCTTCTTCCAGCTTGGAAAAAGAATGTGAGAGTGACTGTACATCTTCTTTAGGAACTTTATACGCCAAAATAGAAGCAAAACTGGAACAAAGAAACAAAGCACGTTTAGCTTCAGGTAAAACTAGTCAAAGCAAAAGTATTAATATCCAAGTGAATGGATTTAAACTCATTTTCTGAAGGTTACTCCAGGCATTTTGACTAATCATCGTCATACAAGACAAGAGGAACGACGCAGCTCCAGGAGATCAGCGGGTTTATAACCCATCTCAGAGATCCAGGTGCACCAGCTGAGACCCCCCCCCAAGACTGCTCTATGATTTATATACTCTGCAGGCAAGATTCAACCATTTATATTCTGCCTATAAACCCATGAAAGAAAAATCGCTGCCCGGAACTCCCAAAGTTACAGGGTTTTGCCTTTCAAACGAACTCAGACGAAGGTCACCGGATCTCCTGGGACTTTGCATCGCGCAGGGGTTCCTGCAACCCACACTCCAGAACAGGGAGCTGCTCTACCCCACACATTCGCTTCTGAAAAAACGAACTCTCCTCGGAAACTCCCGCATTTGAGGAGCGCTCCTCACACAATGCCTGCAGTGCCCTTTTTTTTGGAGAGTCTCATCAGCGGCCACCAAGCCAGACCCTCGAGTTCATACAGCAGAAACTCAAAGCTGTTGGGGGAAAACCAACCAACCCACCCTCAAACTTTAAGGTACCCCCAGAAAACGTGCAAGCATTTCTAAATAAGGGCCCGTGACTCAGATTTTACCCCCGTTTCCCGGGGGCCCCGACCGAGGAGGAAGGCGTCAGGCACCAGCTATGCAGAAACCGAGTTTTGCTTCCTCTGTGCCAAACATCTGCACGCACGGCTCACGGCCACCACCGCCCTGGCAGCTTCCGCTGGCCTGCAAAACCCTTCCTCTTTTTTATTTTTTTGTTTTTTTAAGCCCCATGTAAATTTTTTGGGGGGTAAATTGTAGTACCACAGCATTCCCTACTCGGTGCCGAGGAGCTGCTGAGAAATCAGGGGCTTGCATTAACACCAACGTGTTCTGCATATTTCTTGAAATTTACCTTTCCTGACGATTCGCGTTTGGGAAGATGTGCAAAATCTGGCTCTGCAGATACTCCACCTGCTGTACGTCTGCTGTTTCTTTTAATTTCATTTCCAAGAAGTACCCTCGGCCAAACTTACTCTTCAGGTGTTGCACAGTACCTATACATCTATCAATCGCAGAGAGAAAATGAGAGTTGTACGTGTTACACGGCACCCAAAAAGCAGCCTCATTTCTAACAGACCCTTTTTACAATTTACGTTCAATTTTGCTCCAAGTTTAAGGTGTAAAAAAGTTGTCTACCTGTGTTTTCAAAGAAATATATTCTAGTCGACACCTCCCACAACACGGGAGAGCTCCAGCAGTACCTGAGCTGCCCGGACACCAGGATGGCCACACGGTCACAAACAGCATCTGCCTCTTCCATGTAGTGAGTCGTCAGGATAGCTGCTCTCTCCTTATTCTTAAAAGCTGCTCGAATTGCTCGCCTGCAAAACATAACCCAAAAAAACCCCGAATAAAACATTTGGCACGTAACAGTAAATCCTGGGTCAGCAGGACAAGACAACCGTGATGGGTCAAATACAAACCCTTTATTTTATGGACCAATACTACTGCCACAGCCACAATTAGCACCTGACTTTTTCCACAAAGATGACTCAGATCTCATACCCCTTATATTTTAAGATTTCTTTTGACTTTCAAGCTTTTAATCTCCAAGCTATTCTGGGAGAGGACACAGAAGAAGTGCACCTGCCACTAAGGCAGTGTTGATTCCCTGCCTATGGCTCTCCCTAGTGTTAACAGGGATAACGCGCATGTAAAATCGGGCAAATTCCCAAAGAGAAAGGAGCCTGGGGCCAGCATGGCCCTGGTGGCACTCACCACATGTGCTGCTTGGCTTTTGGATCCATCCCAGTTGACGGTTCATCCAAGAGTGTGACCCGTGGGTTGCCCAGCATGCTCAGGGCAAAGCACAGCTGGGGGGAAGGCAAAGGGAAAGGGTAAGGACACGACGGCTGCGGGAGACACCCAACACGGCAGCTCGAGAAGCTCCCCCATACCTTGCGTTTCAGCCCTACGCCCAGCTTCTTCGTTGTCTTCTGCAGGTGGTCTTTTAGATCCAGGGCGCTCGCGATGCTGCGGAAAGGAGGAGGACCACATGTGAAAAGCTGAGAGTGCGACGGTTAGGCTTCCCCCTCATCATGTAGGACGCAACCTGTCTCATCTGAAGAACTCACTTACAAATATTTGTATGTAAAGTATAAAAAAAAAGCAGAGCAATAAGCAGAATCAGAGCTGGGTGCTTCCATACAAAACCTCCTGCCCCAGGTCCTAGAGGAGGTGACACCCCGGGAACGGCTCCAAGCCTTGTAGCCTCTGCAAGGTCATCGTTAGCACATCCTCTTAGAGGAGGTGACACCCCAGAAATGGCTCCAAGCCCTTGCAGCCTCTCCAAGATCATCGTTAGCACTTCATAACTTTATATATAAACACCAGTTGAATTTCGTGTGGCTGAATCTGTATCTCCCAACGTACAAATTCACGCTCGCTGAATTCGCTGAAAAGATGCAATCTGACTCAAATGAATAAAAACATTGCCTTAGGAGTTGCAGGGGAAAAAAAAAAGCCCTAAGAAAAATATAGCTAAAACCTTAAACATTTCTATACTAAACTACTTACCGTTTTATGACTTCCTTAACATCAGTCTGACTCATTCCTTTGATAGCACCATAAATTTCAAAGTGTTCCTGCAATGTAATATCTGGCCAAAGTGGATTCGTTTGAGGACAGTACCCCACAAATTTCACTGAGTCATCTTCGCTGTTCAGTCCAAAAGAATAATCTCCCATCAGAACCTTCAAAGGAAAATATATAGACTTTACTCAATAATATTATAAGTTTCATAACTGATTTTGTCCAGTTTTAGCAAAAACCACTTGGGAATGCTTGCAAAAATAATAAAAAAGATTAAATACAGGTTCATCTTCTATTTAGTTTGTAGCGTGTAACATACCTGCCCGCTGGTCGGCTCAATCTCTCCAACGAGCATATTAATTAACGTGCTTTTCCCAGCTCCGTTGGGTCCTAACAGCCCCAGTATTTCTCCTAGAGAACGGATGACACACAAAACATCGCCCATGACGTTGGATAAATGGATTCAAGTGTTGTTTTTGCAAATAAAACACCTCAACAGCAAGTAATTTAACTCCAACCTTTTTTTACACAGAGAGACACATGTTTCGTTGCCACTTTCTTGATTTTTCTCCCCAGAAGAAATTCCTTTCTTTCATCAAACTCTTTGTGCAAGCGGCTGACCAGGATTGCTGGCATCTGCTGGAGAAAAGGGAAGGGGCTGCAGATCCCAGCAGCTCTGGGAAAGCTCCGAATTTGGGGTCCGGGCAGTGCCCGTGGGTGCACAGCGTTACCTCCTCGCTTTTGGGGCTGCTCAGTATTTCTTGGACCCGCAGCCTCTCCGCCTTCACGTCTTCGTCTTCGCTCTCGTCATGCGGGACGTCGGGGAACTTCCAGGTTTTGGCTTTTGTAAAACATTTTCTAAGGGGAAGAAAATAAGACGTCGCCTCTGCTCGGCGTTCAGGCGGAACAAAGCGCCGGGAGAAATCAGTCGGGATTCGCTCGCTGCTTTGATGCGGAAAGGAATTTGTGTTTGCTGAACCCAGGAGTAACAAATCTACGCGGTGCATCGGAGAAGCCCCAAAAGAGCAGAAAGAGCTGTCAATGACTGCAACTATGTCATCTTTGTGCTGAGCTCTTCACTGGGGTACGGCATCTCTCACCATGCGATGGGAAGGGAAGTTCCTCTATTTCTACAGACGGGACATCCTTACAAAATTCCCGATTTTGCACTGATATAACTTAAAAGGAAGTAAAAACCCTATTTATGCATTTTACTGACTGAATTTCAGAAAACTAAAGTTAGGAGAACAAATTGTTTAGACGCTTGGGATGGGCTACAACCGCAGATATTTTATTTTCTGCAATATCCCCCACAGCTCTGCACCACACGTCCCACTTTAAACACCACCATCGTTTTTAGAAACGACTTCTTTGAACTACTACTTTTTCAAAGTCTGTTCAACAGAGACATACCTGAAAAATGGATCCTCTCTAACTGTCCTCCCTCCATTCTTCAGCTCGAAACATCGCAGTAGGAAGAGCCACACGACACACTGCAGATAGGGCTAAAACAGACAGAGACAGTTCTGGTTACTCGGAGCGCTGCCAGCCCCGCGAGGCCGGGGACCCTATAGGTGATCTTATAGGGGACCCCATAGGTGACCCCACGAGTGCGATGAGTGACAAGAAGCTCCAGCTCTTCCCCACCACAGAATTGCTGATGTTTCCAAGAAGATGAAACGTATCACAGAATCCCAGAATCCCAGACTGGTGGGGGTTGGAAGGGCCCTCTGGAGCTCCCCCAGTCCTACCCCCTGCCACAGCAGGGTCACCTCCAGCAGTGGCACAGGACGGCGTCCAGGCGGGTTTGGGATGGCTCCAGAGTGGGAGACTCCCCCACCTCTCTGGGCAGCTGTGCCACTGCTCTGCCACCCACACAGGGAAGAAGTCCCTCCTCAGGTTGAGACGGAACTCCCTATGGTCAAGTTTGTGCCCGTTCCCTCTTGTCCTGTCACTGGGCACCGCTGGAAAAAGACTGTTCCCATCCCCCTGGCACCCTCCCTTTGAGTATTGATAAGCGTTGAGGAGATCCCCCCTCAGTCTTCTCTTCTCCAGACTAAAAAGCCCCGAGGCCCTCAGCCTTTCCTCATCAGAGAGATGCTCCAATCCCCTCATCATCTCCGTAGCCCTTTGCTGGACCCTCTCCAGCAGTTCCCTGTCCCTCCTGACCCGGGGAGCCCAGAACTGCACACAGTGCTCCGGCTGCGGCCTCCCCAGGGCAGAGCAGAGGGGGAGGATGACCTCCCTTGACCTGCTGGCCACACTCTGCTGGATGCCCCCCAGGACGCCATTGGCCTTCTTGGCCACCAGGGCACATTGCTGGCTCATGGTCACCCTGTTGTCCACCAGGACTCCCAGGTCCCTTTCCACAGAGCTGCTCTCCAGGAGGTCAGCCCCCAACCTGTACTGATGCATGGGGTTATTCCTCCCCAGATGCAGTACCCTACACTTGCCTTTGTTGAACCTCATCAGGTTTTTCTCTGCCCACCTCTCCAGCCTGTCCAGGTCACGCTGTATGGCGGCACAGCCTTCCGGCGTGTCAGCCACCCCTCCCAGGTTTGTGTCACCAGCAAACTCACTGATGGTACACTCCATCCCTTCATCCAGGCGCTGCTCAGCGGGTCAACACTGAGGACATGCAACCAGCGTCTGCTTAGATTTAACGGCAATTATTTGGGGTTTTTGGAGAAAGAAGGGACTATCCCCTGCTCTGGAGTTCTTGCTCCGTCAGCACAGGCTCCCGTAATAATCAGGATTAATATCAGCATCGTTAATAAGTCTCGTGAAGCAGCAGATGTCGAGCCGGTGGGGACGGCAGCTTTTACTGATACTGTTTGCGCTGCAACAGGTTGCAAAGCTGCAGGCTCCAGCGATGCTCAGCATTACATCATGTCTTTATTAATAAAGATGCCTGAACAGAAGGGGGCTCCCGGCAGGAGTCAGCAATTCTCTACAGCAAATATGGCAAATAATCAAATAATCATGCTTACAGCTATAACCGCTACCAGGAGCCGGTCCCACGGGTCGTAGTATCCTCCATTCTTTCGCTTCCCTTTCCATGAGACCTGACAACACAAAAAACGACATTCAGGTAAATAACCACTTACCAGAGACTGCATATTCTACGCCGCGCTTTAATCTCAAATCAGTCATTTAAGTTATGCTGCTCAAGCACTTTCCAAGCTCTGCAGAGACTCTGCTCGCATGAGTTTGATGCCAACAAAACTCCATCAAAGCCCCTGAGGATACCCCCAGCTGAAAGCCTCTGACTCCCAATTAACCCATCTCCCACCACTGTGTTCACCCAGTCCACAGGCTGCGAAACGCATGGTTTTTCCTTTAAATATTTCATGGAAGACTTGCTTATTTCCTCATTTTAAAACTGCAACACTCTGCTTAGAGGAAATAAAAAAGGTGCCTTTTCACCCACAGTTGCTATTCTTCACATGTTAAGTGCCTACAGATGACATTACAGCCCCAGGCAGGTATCTGCCCTCTCGTTATCATTAAAGACACCCACCCAGTCCCAGCCATCTACAAGCACTCTGGAAAGGATATCTTGTGTCCCCTTACCTTTATAAAACAAATCAGACAGCCAATAAGGGGATAAATAGGAATGAAGATGGAGAAGACATAATGCAGGATGGTGGTTACCAGGTAATAGTCCAGAAAAAAGGCCACTTCAGTAACTACCGTACAGAGCAAGGCTGTCTGTACAAAAGAAAAGGGAAAAAAAAAAGTCCATTTTCATTCAGTTCAGGCTCTCTAAGCACAAGTTACCTAATTTGAGGGACATTTTTTAAAGCTTTCATCATTTAGGATACGGCAGTGACAAAGAGACATTGGTAAACATTTCAAATTCCTTGTGCATTAAGGACACGCAGTTAAATAAAGTAACTGGGAAGCCTGTTGGGGCTTTGGAGATAACCAGTCCTCCCAGTTAACTGACCTCAAGGTAAAGTTACTCACCACTGAAAATATAAATGACCAAAATTCTTTCGTATTCTGGACTTTTTTAAACGTGAAGGAGACCACGTAAGTGAAGAGCACGACTGAGGGGACGTAACCGATCAGGCAAAAAATCTGCAAAGACAGGAGAGGTGTCTCAGGAAACGTACAGCAAGAACCCCGCGGCGCAATTTTTTGTGTAAGTATCAACTGGAATCACTTTAGTGTGCTACACAACTCTGGATTCATCTTTGTCACTTAAATTGATATATTTTTCCTCCTTGGTGCATACAGTATATACTATTAAAGAGACAACTAAAAGAGCACATGGATTGGCAGGAACCTCGCTTGGTTTCCTTTAAACTATTCCCACCGACCACCTTGGGGTTTTTTTTATAACACAAGCTCCCATCAATGTTGACCTGAAGATTTTGGCAAATATTAGGAATTCCACCCTTCAGCCTTAGCATTTTTGTAGAAATTAAAGCAAGTGTAGATGCGCTGGTAGAAAAATAGCCCTGCAGTGCAACAGTCACATCTCAAACCTGATTAACTCAGGGCTTCTGGGAAAGCAGCTAGGAAAATGGGATTCCTCTCAATTACAGCCAGTATCTGAGGGAAGTCCGCTCTGAATATAAAAGACATGAAGACCTGTAGTCTCTTCAATTTAATCATACGCTGCAACTCGCTGCGGAGGTGGTCTGTGTTTAAAGTCACCGTAACCTTGTCATTAGCCGCACGCCGATGCAAATGGAGCAATTATCAACCGGCAGCGAAGAGGGCAAAGCAGGGCAAAAAAGGACAAAACATTTCCTTGGAAGATCCCGGTATTGTAAAGCTCCATTTTATTCCAGTTCCAAATTAAGCTCCAAAATATTAATATTTTTCCCCACGAGAAGTAGTACTATTTTGCCTCTGGTGCAGCCTGACCAGTGCCTCTGCGCCAGCAGCCGAAATTAGGCAATTTCCCTGTATACCGTTTGAAAAAAAACAGTCTGCTGAACCATCTAATAAAAATAAACCCTCATGGAAAAGAACATAGCCATGCTCTCACGTCCCCACAGGCGCTCCGGTCCCCACCGCGCTCACCACAGCGAGGAACTTGCCCACGTAGAAATAAACGCCGTAGTGAAAAGCAAAGAGGCTGCCTATCATCAGGACAAGGATGGAGAAAAACAGCGGGAGGTCGACGACGGCTTGCCCCGTCCAGTAAGCGGAGGGATAAAGCCCCGCTATCTTCAGCTGCGTGTACGCTTTGATCTGCGGCAGGAAAAGAAAATACAACGTTAATTAAATATTAATCATAGAATGGTTTAGGTTGGAAGGGACCTTGAAGACCATCCAGTGCCACCCTCTGCCCTGGGCAGGGACACCTCCCACCAGCCCAGGGTGCTCCAAGCCCCGTCCAACCCGGCCTTGGACACCTCCAGGGATGGGGCAGCCACAGCTTCTCGGGGCAGCCTGCGCCAGGGGCTCACCGCCCTCACAGGGAAACATTTCTTCCTGATATCTCATCTAAATCTCCCCTCTTCCAGTTTGAAGCCATTCCCCCTCGTCCTATCGATTGTAATTAACACTATGTTAATGTGCCTCGGTGCATGAGCAGGATCCTGTTTTTCCCTCTAACATGCTGCTCTTACACTGATGTTGCTCAGTGCGTTACCCAGTTACTGCTGATTTTAGCTGCCAAAGAAGCAAAAAGCATCTCCACGGAAAACAAAAGGGCTTTCCCCGAACCTACACGAGCCCAGGCAGCGACCGGCAGTCACATCCACACCGCCCCTCACAGCTAAAGGCACTATTTCAAACACCTCTTAAGATTTTCCCCAAACCCCAAGGTTTGTACGTTCTTGTGCAGTCTCTGAATCAACACTGGGGAGTTCACCTTATGGTTTTCTGCATTGTCCATGGCAAAATAGGGTGGCATTCCAGTAATAATGATTCCCAGCAACACAGCTTCAAAATAGATCTCCAGTCTGAAAATTGTGTCTGGAAGATTCTGAAATATAAATTAGATTTCTTCAATACCAGCCTGTGCGCGACCAAAAAAACAACAAAAAAAAGCATTTAAACTTGGAACGCGACTGTAAATGCCAAAACATCCGTTCTGTGTACCTCAAGATCATCTGAGCCGCAGCATGAAGAAAAATACCTACGGAAGTTTTTGGAGTATTTATAAGAGTGTCTAACAAAGTCTTAGGGCGTTTACCTCCCGCAGCAGGTCCTCTCCTCTCCTGAAGGCCACCCCAGCTCAGCACAGGAGGCCGCAGACCCGCAGCATCACCGCCTTCAGCCCGAGAGAACTTCTCCCGCGGTTTCCGGGGTGGTTTCGCGCTCCCCCTCTCGCCCCACGGATGCTCTGCCGCCCGCCCCGTGTCGGAGGGCCATTTTTACCATCCACCCCCCCCCGGCACTGCCCACCTGCACAAAGGGGTTGCTCCAGATTTGAATGCTCTCCGTCACGTTTAAATTGCGCAGAAGTAGATTGCTGACAATATTCATCAAAACCGGCAGGGAATGCACCATGGTACTGTTGAATACGACCGTGAAAACGTAGTTCTGGAAAGGAAACTGTTTGGTAGATTAATTCTTCTGCACAAAGGGTAATACCCTGACAGGGGTCTCCTCGGGGCTTAATTAAACCTCGACACCGGGGAAAAGTCTTTGCATAACAGAGAATGCTTTGCAGGAAGCTCTGGGCTGCTCAGGGTGGTCAGAACACATAACCTAATTCAGGAAAACAGTCATGCTCGTAGAGAGCAAATTATTTGGAATAAATTCCCAGAATGTTTTATGCAACTGGGACGCTCTGACAAATGAGGCTCCAGACAATTACAGTCTGAAAAACAAAACACACAACAACCCACACTCGTATGTTCTTGTTAATGCGCTTAAAAACCAGACGGGCAAAAATTTCCATTAACTAAGGGCTGCACTGCCCCACTGATATTAACAGTTTGCAATGAATAAAAAGGGGAACAAGAGACAGAGCTGGAATATTGCAGAGCAGTTCCTTTGTTGGAGATTAAGTACGACCCCAATGTTCAAATCTTTCTGACACTCCTACTGAAATGAACACTTGCAATCCAAGAAACTCATTTTTCTTTACACATGAGAGCACCATGGAATTATACTTCTGTCAAATTGTATAATTCAGCCAGTATAACTAAAAAAAAAAAAATAAAAATAAAAAAAATTCCTAGGCCAGGTCTCTTGTGAAGTAAAATATTTCTTTTGGCTTTTTGTATGCTTGTGGGGAAGGAAAGGGGGATGGAAGTTTTATTAGTCTACCATAATCGTCATTATGGAAGAACATTTACTTTGATAATATTTCCGCTCTGCTAATATAAGTCCTCTTTGCAGGCCTCTTGTATAAGCAGTATTATATTAAATTATTTGATTATATGTCTCTCTGTGTGCCTTTCAGGCAGGAGCACAGCGAAGCCAGCCCCTAACCGGCTGCTTGTCTGCTCTCGGGGATACAGCCGGGCCGGTCGGTCCCTCTCACCTGTCTGGATTCAAGGTCAAACACGTTTAAAGCTGCGCTGTGAGGTGCGGCCGAGACGTAATCACTGTCATTGAACATCTCCAAGAGTACGTTCATGCTCCCGAGAGAGCGGACAATGCCATCGATATCCGACTCTGGTGTAAGACAGTGAAAACAACGTGATTACTCATCCCCAGAAGGAGCACTTTACACAGAATTATCGATGCTTTTCCCACTGATATAACCCTCTGATGAGAGATCACCGTTTCCTTACACGTGCCCACCAAAGAGAGTCCTCTGCTAGTCTGAACAACAGGAATGTTTTTATTTCGGCTTCCCACTCAGCAGCCTCCAAAGCATTCAAGAAAATTCTTTGGTTATATTCTCCAATTAATTTGTGCAAGTCAAACGCAGCAGCGAGGAAGCGGAGCCGCCGCCGAGCATTAGCAGGATACTCCAAGTTTCAGCTGAGAGAGCAGGACACCAGCGGCACGCTGATACGGTGTCCGGAGAAACAAAGTTGTATTAAGCTCCAATTCCCGACAGCTCAAGCAGACGCTCGGTTCTATTGCCCAGATCGCTGCTGCGCGCTTTTAAAACATCCTAAGTCGGAACAAAAAGGAATTTTCCAAAATGCTTTGTAGCAGGATTTTAACGTTGAGGTATGTAAATGTCTCCCTACCCAGTTCCTTCACACGGATCATCTCTCCGTCTCGAGACGGAGCGAGCACAAGGCTACCAGACACGGGAGGAGGAGGAGGAGGAAAATCTCCAAACCCAACCCCGTGGCACAAAAGATGTTCAATCTCTGCCATCTGCAGGGGCTTGGAAACTCTTCGTTTGGGTAAATTTCAAGGAAAAAGCCTGTCCCCAACCCCAGAAGTAGCACACACCATCTTTCCCCACCACGTGAGACGCTACATCAGAGCGCGGTGGAGACAGGATCTCCCCCGCGGAGCGTCTCTGCTCCCCTACCTGTGGAGTTCTGCAGCAGGAGGCGACTCCTGTACTTGTGATAGTCCTCTCCGGGCTTCAGCAAGTACAGGTCTGGGGAAAGTTTGATAGCAGCTACAGAATTTTTGATGATGTGGTGTATGAAAAACAACAAAATCTGAACTACAAGAAAAATCAGAAAAAGCAACAACCTGAAAGAAATAAGAAGGTTTGGGTTTATTGAAATTTAGCGAAAGCCAACCCAGTTCACGTGCACACTGTTAAGACATCATCTCCCTCGCCAACCCAAAAAAGCACATATTCAACAGAAACGCATAGCTTCATACTTATTATTTTTTAAACGTAACTATGGGAAAAAAATTAATCACATCCTGCCGTTTCTCTAGTGTTGTTCAGAGCGCTTTTGAGAATTTTAGATACAAATGAGAAAGCCCCAATACTTACATAACTCTCACGCACTTATTCTCCCTCTTGAGACTAAGGAAATGAACTTTCGCGATGGTGGAAACCTGCTTCTTCCAGAGGGCTGTATTGCTCATCGCTGGCGCCTTCGTCTCCGAGAGCATCAGGAGGCTCTGCTCCATATCGTCAAGGGACTTCGTATCCATTTCATCCTGCACTTGCTGGGAACTGAACACGCTATAATCTGGAAAAGGAGAGATGTAAAACTCGACAAATTGGATGCTCTGTCAAAGCGACGGGGTTTGGGGGCTGGAGGAAGCTGGGTGGCCACCCGCTCCTTCCCCTTGCTGTCGAAGAAACCATCTCATCTCACCCCCATCTCTTAACTTAGCCCCAAGCTCAATGACACCGACCTACCCCAAAGCCCTGAATCACTCATGCAGCAGACGCTTAAGGCAGACGGATACAAATTTCTGCTGCTCAAAAGGTGCAACCTGCTCCAACTGCATACCATGAGCCTATGTAGGCACCTGTAATATTCAGTACCAGCACATTCAGCTGTTAAACTGTCTTATACCCACCCAAAAGCTTTGCAGAGCAGAATAGTTCACTAGTCTGTATCACAACGAAAGCTCTAGAAAGATTAAGATAGTTTAAACCATTCAAAGTTGACGTCAAAAGAAGAACTGATTCATTCTGGGGTCATATTAAGCGGTCCCGACTTTTCATTTGAATTGGAAGTTAATTTAAAGGAGGGGAGGACAGACAAGTTCAGCTACTTCAGCTGTAAGCACAGGCTATTAACATTACTGCTCACGCAGAAGGCTGGAAACCAGTTTTATACTGTGCATTTACAATTCCTTGAAAGTAAGCTCCACAAGAAAAATAAAGCACATTTTCAAAAGCTAGCCGTAAAAAGTGCAATTGTAAAGCAGAGAGACGTAAGTACACTGGATGAAACATTAATTACTGCAGAGACAGTAAAAATCTTTTCCCCTGGATCCTCCCAGAATCACTCCCTCCCGCCCAACGCACCGCTTTTGTGTGTTTTTCATGGTAAATATTTCAAAAGCCTGGAATGCCGTGCGACCGAAGGAGCCCCACGCTGTCGGATGCAGCGCTCTGCAAGAGGATTTTTTTCTTCTTACCTCCCTAGCAAAACTCCTTCTGCGGTGCCGTGGCACGGACAATTCCACGCTAATTAAGACTAAATCAAATACGAGGGAAAACAGGCAAACAGCCACGGTCCATCCCACCTGCTTGATCGATCTCCGCCTCAACTTCCAGCTTCAGATAGACATCCTCCAGCGTCGTCATGGAAACGCCATAGCTGATAACGCCCAAATGGGAATGAGTGTCCAGGTCAGAAAACAAGCCTGGAGACAGAAGGGAAACCTACTGGTTGCTCTGAAACTGGGTTACATCGTCTTCTCAGAGACCTTCAAGCACCTCAGAGGCATCCCTAAAGCCTTCTGCAGGGTAGGAAAAGCAGGTAACGTGCAAATGTGGTCACTTAATTATGAAGACACAGGTCATGGCTTGAGAGCCCCGGTTGGGATAAGCTCCTTTTAGCACAAAACTTTTCAACCTCTGTGGTCAGGCACGGGAAATGTGGCATGTTTTCCCGAAGCCGTAGTGTTTACGAAAACCACCGCAGCATCCTAAAGCTCAGAGCTGCCTCCTGGCTGGCTGCGAGAGCCCCTCTCCTGGAAACATCACACTCGGCGACTGCAGGACAGCTCACCCTACCTAGATCCCTGCCCGGGGACAAAGAGGTTTTACAAATAAAACCACTGAGTATTTTTTTTTTTTTTTTTTTGGTATATAGATAGACAACCAGGTCTGCAAAGCCAGGTTAACTAGGCAGGAGATCCTGCACGGCACGCGTATCTTGGAGACCAAAATGATGTTCAGAGTGAGAGCACTCATTGGTACCCTGGAATAAAAAACACTGTTGGGTTCTTGCCAGTCCTACGAAGTGAAGGACTTGAAAAAAAATGAGGAGCTTCAGAGCCAATGTCACACTGAAGGGAAATGCAAATGCGTAAAGAGGGAAGGGCGGCTGGATACCCAACGATGCTCATCACACCTCCGTGATTTCTTCTGCCCCGTCAGCTGAGGCATAGTCCTAACCTCGGCCTCTCCTTAAAATAGTTCAGGGGAATTGATCCAGTCTTGCACAGAGCCGCCTGTTTTTCAAAAGTACACGCAGTGGCTGCTAAAGGCAAAGCTAATAAATTATTAACTGGTTAAAGGCAATGGGGGGAAAAAGCATTTATGAAATACTAGCCGCATTCGCATCAGTATCGATTCTCCCTTCAGCTTTCCATATAGCGCTAAGGACACGCTGTTTCTTCCATTTTCTCCTGGGAGATGAACAGGGAGCGCCGTGTCGGCCGGATCAGATAATTGCTGCCATCTAGTGAAACCAACACAGCTGCTCCGCGCTCCCCCTCACCAGCGAATTTTCAGGCAGTGACACAATGCTTTTTGCCGCTCTCACCAAGGGGGATTGATGATTATTGGGGGCCAGCCACGCTCACTAAAATGCTCCGCAATAAGGTGATGTTTCTGCAGGACAAGGGGATTCTCGGGCGAAAGGGTTTCTTCACCCTCCCGCCAAAGGCATCTCCCAACGCTTGCTGCCGGGTCCCCACGTCCCTCCGAACGTACCGCAACCCCCTTGGAGGAGGTGACGAGGTCCTCGCTCACCTGAGAAAGACCTTGCTGACCGATCAGCAGCCAAATCACAGCCGAACAATGAATACGTATAAAAACACATAGATGCAGAAGTGACAATGCCACAAGAATTGCAGGCTACAGCCACGCGTGACGGCTTTCTCCCCGGCGGCCATTCCACCCTGCAGCACCACAAAACCATCAATACCTGCAAACTTGTCCATGTCCTTGAGCGGCAGCGTGTACACGAGCTGCTCGTCGTTCTCCTGGATCAGGCTGGCCGCAGGTATGTGCTGTCTTATCAGCGAGGTCGTAGCTTCTGTGTTGCAGTAGGCATCGATGTGCATACTGAGGAACCGCGCAAGAAAAAAAAACAAAAACCATCAGGATTGTAAAGCTTGCTTTTCCCCTTACGCCCGCATCAGAACTGGCAGGCAGCACAGCATCAAACATGCGGTATGAAGGTGATAAAAGGATCTTTTTCGGGGGGGGCGGGGGGTGCTACCTTACAGATTTCAACAGAAAACAATAAAGAAAAAAGGATAGGTGATGTCACGTAACAGGTATCACACAAGAAGAATACCTCAAGCGGTAGCCAATTCCCCATTTGCTTTTGAGAAAGAGGGAAGACCCGAGGCATTTTAACATCCCTTGAGAAATCACAGCTTTACGATCTAGAAACAACAACAACAACAACAACAAAAAAAAGAAGAGGACTGTCAATTTACTCCCCAAACCCAACTATACATTTCAAACAAAGGCATATACCACGGTTAGAGAAGCATCGCTTTTCGCTGTGTCGCTCGGGCACCGGGTACGCGGGACGGTACCCGGGGGGTCACGGCAGGACTCACCGGCGAGGATATCCGCCTCGTCCATGAAGTGAGTACTGAAAACGGTCACGCGGTTCGCTTTTCTGTTTTTCAGGAGGTTCCAGACGATGTGCCGCGAACACGGATCCATACCCGCCGTGGGCTCATCCAGCAGCAAAACCTTTGTGCAAAACCAAGAAGTGTTGGCAAAGCTGTATCCGCGTGCAAGGTACTGCCCTCAGGAAAACCCACCGAAGCGACAGATACTGGGCTTTGTGTTTAAGCCTGCTAGTTAGTCCTCTAAAACATATCGGAAACATCCTAAGGCAAGCAAGGCAGCCGCCTTCGCTATGCTTTGAATAAATTAATCTCCTGCTGTGACAAATGGAAAAATCATACAGTAAGTTAATGCCATAGTCTGGTTTATTCTGTTTCTAATACACTTACGCTTAGCTATGTATTCACCCCTTTTAGTAAGGTTGGTTAAATACACACACACGCTTTTAAAATCCCGGTGAACTGTCACACACATAATTTTTAAATACAAATCTAAAAGCAGTTTCCATTCTATCAGGCCAGAAATGATAGATCTGAAACACTAAAGAGCTGTCTGGCTCCGTCCCTGCTCCAAGCGCCTGCACGGCTTTGCAAGGAAAGTCCCCGACAATTTCACTCTTGGGAGCTAAATGTCACCTGCCAGAGACAACATCAAACTTGTCACGCTGTTTATTTCACAAAGAGATCAAATCCAGAGCTACTGCCGTTACCTAAGCCACTAACATCCTCAAGCATCAAGCTACTGAAGCGATTTTAATTGTTTAAACCATAAATGAAGAAAAAGAGAGCAAGAGATGCTCACAGGGACAATTTCTGCATCTTATACGTTATTATACGCGTTAGTCGGTTGTGACAAGAGACATCACGCCTTAGGTGTATTCGTGACAGCAAGTCGGGAACGCCTCCGGCACACTCACCTTCGGGTTCCCCAGAACAGCAACTCCCACCGACAGCCGCCTCTTCTGCCCCCCACTTAATTTTTTAGCTTGGTTGTCTCTGATAGGTTGCATATCCAAATCCAGCAACACTTTCTGCACCTTTAAAACACAAGAAACACATTTATTGGTTAAAAAAAAAAAAAAAAGCCACATTTTTTTTTTTTTAAAACCAGATTATTAACAATTCACATTCAAATTAACTGTTCCTAATTCACAGCGTATTCTGCATGCGAACTGCGCACCCCGCTAACAAACTCGTCCATGCGGAGCGGGGTCCTATGCTCCAGCAAAACTGAAGAATTAAAAGGCGTCTCTGCTTGAACACAAATGCTAGGATTTCAAATGTTTCATGAGCGTTTTAGTTTCCTAGGAGAAATTAGCGATTTCTCTGTGTAAAACCACCTGTCTGTACTCTGCCTCCTCTTCTGTTATGCTGCAAAGTAATATTCCCCTGAAAATTTGTCTTAAGGAAATATCTGTATTTTGCCCTACGGGTTAAAAATGACCGTATCAGACAATATTTGTGCCCAGCTGACTCACCTCCTGTATCAAATCATTCTGAGGGATGCCTTTAATTGCAGCAAATATGGAGAGGTTCTCCTCCACAGTTAATATATCAAAGTGTATGTCGGACTGGGGGCACACGCCTGCTATCTGTCGCACTTCGAGCATTTCATCGATTTCGGAGACTTTGTGCCCATAGACAGAGGCGAACCCTAAAAAAAAAATACATATAATCAAAAAAAGCCAGGAGCAATCGACCGAGAGGTTTTTTTTTCACCCAGAGAGCAGGCTAACACAGACACGAGTCTAAAGAGGACTCTTCCAGACGTTATCCAGTGAAAAAATTTGGTGCATCTCGAAATAACCCCGAGGACGAACAGCTTTGGTTTTCCGCAGCAGGGCACCCCCAATCTCCCACCAGCGGAGACGCTCACCGTCCGTCGGCGGACACAGCCCGCAAAGGATGTTCATCAGCGTCGTCTTCCCGGTCCCGCTGTGCCCGAGCAGAGCCGTGATCTGACCTTCATAGATGTCGAAGGATAAATCTGGTCCCCGAGGCAGGCGCGAGAGAAAGAGGAGACGTTAGCGACGCGCTCGCGGCACCCGGAGCCGGCTCCCACCGCAGAGGTACATTCAAATACTGACATATGGGGTATGCATTTACGCTCTGCTCCGAGGGACACCTTACCTCCACGCCCCGGCACGGCACGGCACGGCACGGCACAGCACCGCCGGGGCTGGGATGTTCCCTGCGGGGTGGCCGCGTTTAAAAGCCACGTGGGGGAAACGAGATGAAAAGATCAGGGGGATGGGGCAGGGAAGAGCATATCGCTAACGACAAGGGCAGAGGAGGAGTAACGAGGATGATGCCAGCAGGCTTTCTTTAGTGATGGAAGGGCTCCTCTTTTTGGGGTACCATTTTAAAAGGAGATCGCTGCCACAGCAGTGAGAGAAGACACGCACAAGCCCATCTGGCATTCATGCTCCAAGGTCCCACCCCGCTAAAAGAAACCAAAAAGCCCAAACTGAAACACAAAAGATCACTCGGCAGTTCAGCTATTGCTCCTCTGCATCTGGCAAGCAGCTAAAAAGCTAAAATGTTCTTACTTCTGAGAGCCTCCACAGTTTCCCCCTTTTTCCTGAATGTTTTCTGAACACAGCTGATTCTGAAAAAAGACATGTCATTTTATAAACTATTTTAGGATCTTTATACGTCATTTTGAATGATCACCACTCGGCAACAGTCACAACACAACGACCATGCTAAAGGGACACCAGACACATTAACGACCGCAGAGGCAAGTCAAGAGACAGGGCTTCTTGTCCCCGACCTTAGTCCATCTCCAGCCAGGTATCAGAAAGCTTTTTCTGGTCACCTTCTAAGGTATTTCCTATGATGACAAACCAAATTATTTCAAATCTGTGTTTCTTTCACACGGTAGAATGATGCACCAGAGGTTTCCCATGCTAGAAAAGGGCACGGCTGCTCCCCAATAACTTCACAACGCAACAGAAGACTCAACGGACACGATATAGAGAATAGGTATGAGTATACCAGACGCCAAAGATGTGATTACCGAGAGCTCTTAGGCAAAAGGGAGCAGGTATCTTTCTCTCCAAGAAAGGTAAAAACCTTCCTTCCAGCCCTGCTGTTTTTCAAAATGAAAAAACCCAACCATTTTATCTGCAGGCACCATGGGAAGGATGGGGTTCGGAAGCCTGGCCACGCTGAAAATGAGCATGGGGAGTGGATTCCAGGTGTGAACAGAGGAGAGGAGAAGTGGGTATGAAAGAAAACAAAACCCGTATGTGTAAAGATGACAAGATAGCGCGAAAATGACAGAGAGCTGGTGAAAGGATGCTATGGAAAGAGTCCAGGGTGGATGAATAATGCAAAAACGGGCACAATGGTCTCATGTAAACATCAGGATTAAAACTGGACCCTTCAACCTATGGCAGATGCCCAAAGAGATGTGGATAGCACGGACAACACAAGACTCGTTCTGGTTACGAAGCTCAAATAATTATTTGAGACTAGCGGAGCCAACCAGGAGGAGCGAAGACGCGGAGTTCCTCAACTCACGCCAGGCTGCGCCATCGGAAATGATGGAAACATGATGGGAACACACTGAACATAATATCTGAGACACACTAAAAAACCCACGGCAGTCCAGACGCAAGACAACAGGTGACACAAAATGCAACACGAAAGATGACAGCGTGGCCATCTATTTTTCAGTTTTGTTTTACCCTCTCAGATACAGCAGCTGAGTAAAACCAACCACGAAGTTCTCCTCTGGTCTACGGAGAACACAACAGCCTTCACACGAACCTAGAATTCAGCTTTTTCTCTTCCGATGCGTGTTACCAGAAAACTAAACCCTCCCAGAAGAGTAGGCGTTTCAACATCTGCAACCGCTTACGCCTCTCGTGGCCTCAGCGAAACTGAGGGAATGGAAAAGCGGCCGGTTTTGAGAGGACTCCAACTGGAGGAATACAATCCCCAAACAAACCCTTCCTTTAAGCCCAGTGATCAATCCTTGGAGAACATCCATGTCGTTGAGGATGGGGCTTCACTGCAAGTGGAAACCGGCCGCGCTGTGCGCGCGGAGGACTCTCCGCAATGCATACCATATGCTATTTGAACGCGACGACTGGAGAAACAAGAGCGATTTTCAAATGACACATTAAAACGTGAGGGACCCGGGCGATCTACTAATCCGCGCGTGGGACGGGGCAGGGATCGTACCTGATGGCTTCTTTCCCCTGGAATTCGGAAGGCACGGGTTCAACTATCTCGCTGAAGCTTAAACTGCCATTGACGCTGCTCTCGTACAACTCCTTGTAATTTTTTCTGTGCTTTGACCAAAACGAGGGCTTCATAAAGAAAAATGGCGTGCGGCGTAGTCCAAACTCCCCTGGGTAACAAAGGGAGAAAAGACGACTTGGGTAATCACGGGAAAAAAAGACAACTTTTTTTTTGCTGTTGTAACCGCAACATGACAAAGGGCTGTAAAAGTACAAAAAGTACAGAACTGCAGGTATTCCTCAGCTTTTGGGTTTCAGCTGTAAAAGCCATGAGCTATCCCGCTCGCGGTTTAGGAGCCAGCCCACACCCCCGTTCCGGAGGGTTTTCATCAGCCAAGTTTACATTATCTGCAATTAAGCCACGGTTCCCACCAACACTGTTGGCAGGTTCCAGTTGCACTAAGTATTTAAATACACGTGCAAATCTCTTCCTATGCGAGACAAATCCCCAGTGCCAGACCAGAGACCAAAACACCGGCGACAGAACGCCAGGGAGATCAGAGGCAAAGGGAGCCGAAGGGCTCAACCGGGCATCAGTCGCAAGATTCACAACTTTATTCTACGTTAAACCACTGCCGTCACGAGGAAAGGTCTGGAACAGGCAGAGCAGTCTTCAATTTTCAATGCTGTAAGAACAAAATTGCCAAGGCTGAGACACGGGTTAACCCAGTAAAGAGGTTTTTCCTTTAGAAAGAGGGAAACGAAGTTTAGCTTAGGCGTACCTAAAAGGCATCAATTCTGAACACGCTAACGCCCTTCCTCACATCCCACCGCTTTAACAGAATATAAATTACTTCAGCTAAAAGTAGTCCGAGTCGCAGCGTAAAATATATTTGCATACAGCATCACCTCCCTTCCCCACAGCTGGGATTCAGTCCGCAATGCCACCAGGCTCAGGACTTCAGGAATTGGGTGACGCCAGCACAGCTCAGCTCAGTTTTTCTCACGAACATACCTGGGATAACCTGATCAAGGTAGACAGCCACAAGCAGATAAAATACGCTATCCAGCACCAATAAAACGAGAGAGATAAAGAGCGGGTAAGGACCGCGATTTAGATTCGCAAACGTTGCGCCATCTTCGTAATCTTCGAGATGCATGACCTGCCAACAAACACGGCAGAGGGAGATGTTACACACCGGCACCGTCCCAGCCCGGACAGACACAATCACACCACGTGCAACTTGGCAACAGAAAAAAACAAAACAAACAAACAAACAAACAAAAAGAATGAAAAAGTGACTGAGATCACAGCGACAAACACAAAGAATTATTGCTTGATGGTGCACTGTCTTTTACTTGATATTAAATTGCCAGGTGAAGCGACTAAAATTGGCATTTTCCCCCACCATCATCAGTTTATTAAAAAAAAAAAATAAACTATTTACTTATATTTAACATTTTTAACATATATTTAACATTTAACATTATATTTAACAATATGTACATCACTACCTATTTGAAAACGATGCAAGGCAAGTGAGCGCGATGAGGGCGCCATGGGAGGAGTAGAAGGTTATTTACCTGCGCGACACCGATCAAGAAGCTGCACTGACACAAGGGGCTGAAAATCCACACGAAGGACTTGGGGAAATCTTCCAGCAGGACAATATTAAGGCCCACAAAACCAAAAGCCAGCGTCGCCAAGAACTCCACGATACCCACGTGCTTTGACTTTTTAAATAGAGGTGTCAGCATAAGTGCAAAGAAAACCTAAGGACAGATTAAAAAAAATATAAGAAGGTACTATATTTAAAAAAATAAAATAATACAGGGTACAGAAAAGCTAAAGTAAAAAGGTCGTAGTTTCAATTTTGCCTCTTGATAATCGTATCTTTTCTTGGTATAGTCCCTACAGCACTCACCAACGTCCCACCCTTACAAACAGAGCATCGGGAGGGACAGTTTCCTAAAGATGCCAAGTGATGGAACACAGAAAAAAAGACTATAAAAGAAAAATAAGGAGCGGTACAGCTGAGCGTGCGTGTACACTTTCTGTAAATGATAGACAGCAAGCAACTAACTATTTCTGCACTGGCTGCTTATGAACTCAGACAAGCAATCTGCTGTATAAATTAATTCTCTGACCCTTAATTGGGGTTTTAACATCACACTATACAGCAACAGCAAATGTTTAGAAGAGGGCATAGGTTTGGACTTCAAAACGGTGCCGTACAGCCAGCGTTTCCAGTTCAAAGACAGGTGATTATAAACTCAGATACTTCAGTAAGGAGTAATATTTCTCATAGTGACAGTCCAGAGCTGTACAACACCCCAAACCCCAGGGATGGGGACGGGGACGGGGACAGGACAGGTAAGACACCTGCCACCGTTCGGTCCTACAGAACCTACGGCTGCTCCAAACGCTTCGGTAGAGAGAACAAGACCAGATGGGGAGGAAAAAAACCCCAAAACCCAGGGATGAGATGGCTGAATTCAACAAGAGCAGGAATACTTACTGAAGAGATTCCATACAGGAAAAACAGGAGAAATATGACGAAGGCACTGCTCTGGGGAAAGAGGGAAGAGGCCGTTGCAATCACCGCCATAAGAATGGACATGACAAAAATCAGGCTCATGTAGAGCAGCACCCAAGAAAGCCTAGGAGCAAAAGGGGGGGAAAAAAAGAACAGAAACCAGGCGATATAAATCCCCAGCCTCAATTATTCACACACGAGAACAGCTAAAACTACCATTCTTTAATATTCCAGACAGCTGCACCAAAGGACGGGCTTGCAACAAAACAAGAGCTCCCAAATAAAAAGAGCTCTTGTAAACATCCCTGTAATTGTTCTAGGCATTAGAGCACACGCATCAATACCCACAGCATCAAAGATACACAATTAGATGATTCATGATTATTTTTTTTTTTTTGAACTTGCATAATTAATTCCCTGGTATGACCAAAAGAGGGTAACTGAGTAGTAAGTTTCAATAATTAAAGAAATTCTATTTAAAATTTAATACACTAGTCATTCCAGTAGCTGGGCAGGGTAATAAAATCCTTTTCTTTTTAAAAACAGAGCTGCAAGCCCTGCGAGCAATTCTGACCTCAGGAAACAAAGGCCGTCTGTGTACAGGTAGTGAAAAAAATGACGCATTTTCCTCAGAAGCAAGTTTCCGAGTTACATTCAGTGGCCCATCACAGCTGCATCACCAGCGCGCCTTTGCAGATCGCTCCCATTTCACGCTGGGAAAAGTAAAATGATTTTCTCCAGAGCAGAGATGCTCAATGGTGATGTGCGAGTGGGGAGAGCGGACCAGCGCCGCGGGCGAAGGACTCCGCTAAATAAGATTTGCCACTGAGGACGAACAGAACTGACTGCCAGAAAAGAGTTCGGGTGCAGAAATAAAACAAAAAAAACCCAAAACCAAAACCAACCAAACAAACAAAAACAGAAAAAAATACCCCAGAGAAGCCCAGCTGGCTGTTACGGTGCAGCAGGGAAAGATGCTAAAACGCTGTCAGCTGCTGCAGGGAAGGGCAAAGCTAAACCCGTTTTTATCTCTGCGACTATCAATGGTTTCAAATTAGTACATCCTCTCGCTTGGAGAAAAAAGAAAAACCCCACCATTATATTGCACAGGGCAATTTCCATCACAGTAAGGGAATAAATTAAAACCTGTTGCTTAAACTGCTCTGTCCTGTTAAAATTATAGAGCGAGATTCATCTAATTATGTGGGGGGGGAAACAGCTGCTAAGCTCTGAGGAGAGACCGCAGGTGACCTGCCGAGCCTCCAGGAAAGGGGGTACTGAGCCAAAAATGTTTAAAAACAATAAAAACAAACTACATCAACATCCCACGCACCATCGCATTTAATCCCTCCAAGTCTGGTGTAACTTTACATGCGTAAGTGCGGCAGTATAACTCTGGTATTTACTTATTAAAATATCCCTATTTCCATGACACCGCAAGTATCTCTACATCAGATTTTACGGAGTGTCTCACTTTTAGGCTGCTTTCAGTTCATCAGACTGAAAACAATTAAAAAAATGGAGGATGGGATAGAGGAGCTTTCCTAGAAAGTGTTATTTTTTCATATTTCTTTTAGAAAGTGGTTTTTTTTTTTTAATATTTCTTTATCTATTTTATACTCCTTTCATAAAGAACAGGTTACACCAAACACTCACATACCAAAAGGCAGTGTCGTGAAGTCCCAATATTTTTAAGAATTCCTTCAACTTCCTCTCCTTTTCCGCCACAATATGAATGGCCAGGTAATACCCGAACGGCGAGAAAGCGATCACTAGGTAAATCAAAATGATCGCACGAGGGAAATTATCAATTTCCACCACCGCGGCCTCTCCCATAACCATTGCTCTCGTCAACTGAAGCTGCTCCCAAACCGACTGGTTGGTCTTCAGCTAGAAGGAAGAGAAGGGAGAGTTATTTTTGCATCATTCCCGATTTTCAGCCCAACTCGCCCAGCAGCAGTGGCCCCGGCTCCATCCCCCCTGACGGGGAGAGACCCGGAGTCCCCGAAAGCTCGCTGTCCCCAAATCCCAGTCCAAAAGCACGGGAGTTGGAGAACATCTGAACACCGGGAGACGAAATGAACAATTTTGGAATTCCCGTCACCTCAAAAGGTGAGATGCGCTCTCACCGTGAGCGGCACGACGGGAGAGAAATAGGGACAAATCCTGACCATAAAATAGTAAACCAAATTCTGCAGCCCCTTTTGGTACCGCATCTTAAACAGCATTTTGGGGCGAGCACTGTCAAGGCTCCGTGTCGTGACGACTGCTGCCACATACGGTTTGGGCTCATTTGGACACAAAGGCAGACGAACGTCCACGTTATTCAACAGGACAAGAACACTTTTCTACGAAACATGGCAAAACACCCCATGAAATACTCCGCCTTCTCATTGGGCGCAAGCTAATTTTTGATAAGGCATTCTACACAATTAACAGACATCATAAAACCACACAGAGCCAAGGCAGCGCACAGATTCGAACCGCCTTGGCTTTATGATGTTGGTTTTTTGGTTTTTTTCCCCCCAGCTTTACCTGTATGATTGCAGCATCGATGCAGGCTTGCAGAGCCGTAAATCCCGAGCTCCAGTACGTGACCGACTCGCACCCTTTCCGCAAGTTGGAGCAACTGGCTGCAGAATAAAGCGAAGTGGTTTAAAATGCAAAAAGCCGGAGTTCCAGCCGTCCTGGCCCTAACGTAAAGACAGTGCAGCTCGAGGCCATCCCTTAGAAACAGTGGGAAAAAACTTCCAAAACCCAATATACGCAACATCAGGCCAGAAAAAAAAAAGAAAAAAAAAGAGGGTCTGATTTTTCAGTTTATCCCTTTATGGATACACAGAATCATTTACCTCTCGATTCCATATAAATGGAAGACATAGCGACGGTATCGGGAAACCTCAGCTGGTAGGACAGGGCATCGTTGAACACTACACCCACAAAGTTCGAGGGTTTGAAAGCACTGGCCTCCTGCAGCTCCTCTTCGCTTAAATACTCCTCCGTGATGATGCCTGCGAGGCAGAAGAAATTATCGCGTTGCTTTAGGCATCAGCATGGCAGGAATAAAAAAACCCTGTGCAACAGTTTTAAAGCAGCATCATGTTAATCATTCAGGATTTATTTGGTTTTGGAGATAGATGTGTACGTATATATATTAAAAAAAAATAATAATATATATATATAGGGTTATATCTTTTGTCCCAGTGATGGAAATATTCTCCTGAACAGAACCCTGCGGGAGTGTTGCTCGATAGCAGGGTGAGTAATTCAGATTTACCCTCAAGTCTTCCCCTTTTCCCCCCAGTTTTTTGCTGCTCCAACAGCTCCTGTGCCCCAGCCCGCTGCCGGCTACCCCAGAGCTCACTCTCCAGCACCAGCACTTTTCAAGAAAGGCAGATTAACCGGTGCAGGGGGCTAAATATACGAAAACGTGGTATTTTGCGCCCGACTTTGGCAGAGAATGGGAGGAAGACGGGCTGCAAAGGCAGAAAGTGGCTCCGTTTGCTCAAAGCAGCCGAGGGCACCCGTAAGGAAAATGCAGATATCAGCTTGGGCCATTTCTCCGCGGTAGCTTTGAAGTACGCCCAGCACGAGGAAGAGAGTCAGAGATACCAAACTAAAAATACATCAGAGCGGTTTGGGAGAGATAAGTCCCCGCTGGATGTGTCAGCTGGGCGGGCAGGGCACTTAAAAAATTTTAAAAAAAATGCTTTCAAAAGGTGACACAATGTTAATGGGAATCAGCATTTAAAAACAAAAAAAAAAAATTAAAAAATGTTGTTTTCATAGTAACAGCAGGATAGAAAATGCGTCCTAATTATCTGCAGGACAGCATCATCTCCTGAACTCGCCCCAGGATGTCACTGGACAAGCGTTAATTAGTGTTAATTCGCCCCAGAGCTGTTCAGGAGCTTTCTGTACTTTGCATTTGGGTCCCCCCAAAACCTTTCCTCCAGCCACACAACACGTGTTGGCCGCAACAGCAGAACGGGCACCACTTTGAGATGGCAGCGCCAGAACATTTGCCAACCAAGCAAAAGAAGGAAAAAAAAAAACAAAAAATGCCCTCACAGTCTGTTCTCTCTCTGTGATGGAAAAGAAATGTGGTTTTTTTTTCTCTCAGCAGCAGTGAGTTCCCTCTCCAAACACAAGCCACAGCGTGAGATACCCTCAGAAAAACCAAACACTCAGGTTCTGAATACCATCTTCGAAGTTATCGAACGCCACTTTCTTCATGATTTCTCGTGCCATTGGGGTTGGCGGCGTGTATCCGATGACAAAATTCACCAGCATGGAGGTGTCCAGAGTGCCCAGGTTGGTGTTGGCCACCTCGCCGTATTTCCTGTGCGGATGCATCATGCTCATCAGAATCAGCCAAAACAAGAAAAAGAGCGGGAAAAGGACCTCCTGTGCAAAGAGAGAATACGAAAATGTCATAAAAATATGAAAACTTCACAGAGCAGTTGGGGAAGCAAAAGTTTCCCGACGTTTACCGCAGTTACACACAGCTCAAAAGGAGGGACTGTGAGTTTCATCACTTGACTGGAAAGTTCCCTGAACGTTTTCAATGCGACAGTAATTTTAATGCCAAATCCCTCTCTGGCACCGAGGCAGGATTTGAATCGCACGCAACGGTTACCCAAGAAGCCATTTTAAGTTACAAAGGTATAATTCTACACGGTCTAAACACCGTCAAACGCGTGCTATTTGGAAAGCAGCAAAACACGATCCATCAACCGTTCAACAAGTCTAGCTAAGCGTTGCGCTGCCTCTTCTTCACCTCAAAATTCACCTTAAAGTATCACACGCATCACCGACGCACTAAACCGTCAGAAAAGAGAAAAATCTTTTGGAGACATCTGATCCCGCTACGCCGCTCAGTTACGGGTGCAAAGGTTTTTCAAAGCGCGCTAAGACTGCAATATTAATTCAAGGATATTTTCTGGATAAAGCCTTACACATGAGGATCTATTTTTCAACCAAAGGATCACACCTTCTGAAACAGCCTATTACAACCCAAAATTCAGGGCGGACCTTGAAGCTTCAGAAACATTATAATCAACCCGAGCATCGCCTCCGACTTGGGATCCGCTTCAATGCCGAATAAGGCAGCAGTAAACACGCGCTCCACTTACCTGAACGCTGCTTTTTTTAGTCCTACATTTAATAAGACAGTTCTTGAATAAGAGAGCTCTGGTTTGCCTCCATACTCCCGCTTCTCTTGGAGCTGCCGGTGCCATTTTTCAAGACTAGTCCGTTTAAGAAAAATAAAGAAAACAAAAAGAAATCCATACGGAATGAAAAAAAAAAAAGCAAAAGCCGGGCACCATTCAGTATGTCATAATTTTGTATTTTCGCATAGATTTTTCACTGTCAATTTTCCCTATTTTTAATGCCTCCCAGTATTACGTGCTAGATGGCCGGCACACAAAGAAATCGGCAGCACTCATTTCCAACGAGAGCTGGGGACATGGGCTGGGAAAGCCCTCGGGATGCCACCGCCACAATCCGCCACCCAAAGGCAGGATGAGCTCTGTGCCAGCCCCCGAGACTCGGCCTAACCTGCGCTTATTTTCATTTTGCTACACAGAAATTACAAACCACAGTATTTAGCTGGGAGCAGCATCCCCGCGCCCATGGCAGGAGCTCCGGGCAGCCTGCCCGCCCCACGCACCCGAAACCAAGAGCCACCTCACCCCCCGCAAAGTGTTCAATTTACCGCGAGTAGCCCCTTTCCCGCTCCGCAGCGGATCCAACATTACTTATTTTTCCCAGTTTACCTTTTCCCAGGCCAGCCTGCACACCAGTGGTGCTCAACATAAGCTTTTGGGGAAAAAAAATTAGTAATTAAAACTGAAAACGCTCTTCCAGGAGGCAGCACTCTGTTCCACCAGGACGTACCTGGTGAGGGATGGCAGGTTTTGGGGACCCACCAGGTTTTTATCCCCTGTTTTGTCACCAGCTCGCTGTCGGAGGTTCGGAGTC